>JAWWLV010000021.1:12643363-12663887 GCA_035041135.1 Platyrinchus mystaceus
CTGGATAACCACCCTGCCTGTCACTAATGCTGGATAACCACCCTGCCTGTCACTAATGCTGGATAACCACCCTGCCAGCCTTGCAGAGAGGGTGGCAGCGGGTGCTTTAAGGCGCTCTCCAGACCCACTATGACAGTGCAGTATTTGCTGCTGCTGCTACAGTGCTGGGTTAAGCAGGGAAGAAATGATCTTTGGGAAGGAGCTCTGCCTATCACTTATAACTCGCTGCCAGCGATGTCTCTCGGTTTTGCTGGCTGATGGCAGGATTGAAGCTGGAGGACTTCAAAAAGGAGCTAATACAGGAGCAGATCTAGCTAGAGGTGCTGTTCCTGATCTCCCCTTAACCCTGTCCAGTGCAAGACTGAAAGAGAGAAGATAGCAGTGATGGCAGACAACCAGCTCGTTTTATGGTTTGGGTTTTTTTTAAGGTAGCAGTGTTTGCATCTCTTGATTTTTGCTGTCGTGGTAGAAGGAATCTCATTCACTCCAGAGATGCAGCTGTGCCTGGCAAGGTAGGAGATCCTTGTGGACACCCAGAGATGGAGTGAAGGAATGATCCTGACACAGAGAAGGATACTCTTATTCTAACGCCTTCTGCATTCTCTTTGCATCCTCACTCTCTTAGAGATATGATGCTTTCTACTCTAAAGCAAGACTTTTATGGTTTTCCTGAGCTGTGGCCCAGCAGCCCTGAACAGTAGTTTTCCCCCTTCTCCTCCCAGAGTCACATCAGAGTGCAGAAGTGATTGATGCGTGAGCTGACTGAACGCTCCACTAAATTGATTGCCAGTGAAAAACAGATAACAGTTCCGACATCTTAGCTGGGTTACCACTCTGAGCTGTTTACACCAACAGCCATGTGGGCTGAGGAGTTTCTGCTCATATCCCTCAGAGCTGTTGCTTTAAGAAATCCATAGGTAAGGGGAGGCAGTGCTGTGCTGAGCTACCCTGGGAAGGCTTTCCCTGGCGATGCAATCTGTAAAACAAAGTGTATATATCTAATTGTGCTGATCTGTAATGCGTAGCTCTGCAGTTGAGAGTAGCTTCTGCAGTAACATTACACGGCCAGAAAATAACAGAGAATGTCTGTTGATAAAAGCATCATCCTGAAGTTGTGGCTAGCAGCTCCAGATGGATGTTTGTGCTCCTGAAATCCCTGGCGAGGCTGCAGCCTGTCCTGAAGAGCCAACTGTCTCTCCAGGTACCTTTACCTGTTTCAAGGTTTGGCTAGGAAGCAAAAACTCTGTGTGTCCTCCGTGCTCCTGGCTCTACAGCACTAGTGGGTTATGCAGACTAGAGGTGAGCAGGGGGAGAAGCCACCATCCAAACCCAGAGCAGTGTAGTTACCCAGGTGAGCACAGCAGCAGGGCCGGTGCCAGGCACGGATGCTCAGAAATGCAGGGGGAACGCCAGAGTTAAATTATCCCTGCAAATGTCTCACCCTTCCTCTCCCCAAAGGGACTTTGCCTGCACTATGGGGTGTAGCTGGTCTTGATTTTCCCTGCAATGCAACTGACTGCAGTTTTGCACTGAGAACATGGGATTTGGACCCGTCTTCTCCACTCATGAGGTGCCGGGTAGGAGGATTCAGATACTCGGTACAGGGAGGGTTTGCTCCTCGCAGTGGTTTGAGGAAAATCATCCTTGGGATAAAGTTTGCTCGTTCCAAAGCTGAAATACATTGTATTTATGAGATGGCTCTGCCGCCTGTGAAACTTTGAGCTGTGCAAGGTGCACAGTGATGCCTTTGAGAGAGGTGAGACTGAGCCCCAGAGCACCTTCTACAGACATAACCCTGTTCATGGGAATTGCTCCCAAACCGAGTACAATGTTAATTCAGAGACTCGTGTTTTTTCTCTATATAAAATATCCTGCACCATATTTACTGATACTTCACCTCCAAGAGATACCTTTGCAGTGTTGTTTTAATTAAAACAAGTGGAAATAATGAATTAGTGGTATTGGTGGTGATTCTGCAGACACCTCAGTGTTCAAGCACAGTGAAACACTCTCCTGATAGCTTTTTGTCCTTCATTAAATTACACATAGACATCCCAAGTCTGGATTCTTTTGTGTATGTGTGTTTGCAAATAGGAGACGTGCATTTTGTGAGCAGAGTTACTGAACTGTGAAATGCAGTACTGTTGCAGCAGGGCTGTTGTTCTGGAATTTAAGATCTGAATGTGGGAGTGTCACCAGCAGTTTGCAGATGGAAGCTGGGTTGGCACCATGGGTTAAATGTGCACTTGGGGCTTGTGGCAGTAACTTCCCAATAGTGTCAGACACACATTTTGTGGAACGCTTATTCGTGATTTTACACTCTGCATATTAGAAAATGCATTCCATATTCCTTTGGTGCCTCTAATTTTTTTTTTTCTTTAACATGGGGGTGGTCTGCTTCTCGATTTTTCCGTGGCTTTCTGCACTGTAATGATGGCACCATCACCTGACTGCTGGGATACACTGGCCTGACTTTAATCATCGGGTGACTGGCTCTTAGCATGGTTTCATCTCTGCTGTTTTACATCTCCTCTTGTAATTGCACCATTGCTTGCAGCATTGTTTTTCTGTTGGTGACAGCGAAAGGCACAGGCTGCTATTTATGTAACCTTATACTTTTTTGTTTGATGTTTGAAGTGCAGGTGAAGAAGTGGTACTTTACAAATAAAATCCTCGTTATTTGAATGTGAGCAGCATGTTTTCACCCCTCGTGTGCAAGCATTTTATTTTCACCCCTCATGTGCAATATTTGTAAGACAAGGTTATATATACACACGTTCCTAAGTATGGTATGGAGGAAGAAGTAGGTTGAGCCTGTATGAATAACAGGGCTGCATTTCTGTAGTGCTGGCAGTTCCATTGATGGATATGTGCTTACAGTTAAATAACCTGTTCAAAGCTACAAAAAAGAGTGATGTTTAATGTAAATAGGATCTCAGTCTTTTAACTGCTAAATAACCAAACCCAGCAAAACAATAGAGAATCAAAGCTCCCCTTTAAAGAACATCAACACCAATTAATATGCAGTAAAATTATATGCCTGTACAAGTTGTACCAACAGCTCTGCAGGTCTAAAATGGCAGAAGCTTTCTGTTGCTGTATAAAAATCAAACTACCATTTATTTCAGCTTCATGGTATGTGCAAATTCATGCAGCTCAGTTAAGGGAATAGCTTCACAACTGGTGCTACAATCTGTGGCTGGAGTGCTGCATCACAATGCAGCAAATGCATTCTCCACATTAACCAAACATGACAGCTGAAACGATTATTAACCATGCAATATGTCGGAAGTCATCAAAAATTCACATCAGAGTAATTGCAGTGGCTCGGGGAAAAAAAAAATAGTAGCATCTCTCTGCTCTTGCCTTCCTGCTGCCTCACCCCCTCCTAATTCCTACATGGTACAGTCCGTTAACAATAAAATATCCTTCTGTAACCTATAAACTGTTACTCCCATCAGTTACTCGTTTCAGACTGATGCTTTCCCTAGAATTTGAATAAAGCACCACTGGAAAAAAACATATAGATGCTTTACAGGCAGTGGTGTTCAGCCGTGGAAAGCAGCTGCTTTCTTATTGTCTTGCTGGACTCTTGACTGTCTCAGCCATTTCAGGACTTGCAGGTTTGATTTATATATTTTTTTTTAAGATGAGAAAACTTGAACATTAATAGAGAGAGATACAGCTGTGTAAGCTTTAATACCAGGCAGCTGAAGTGGGGCAGTTACAGCCAGCATTACAGGTTTGTAACTCCTCAGTACTGAGATCTACAGGTAGGAATGTCTTATCTTTTAAAATATATAAAATGTAGGTAAAAAGCTTGCTTTGATAAGAGAGTTTTCCTTCAGGTGTCTTCTGTGGCGATTTTTCTTTGTGCTGTTGCTGCAGGTTGTTTAAATTTGTAGGTGAGTAATTAAAGAGAACAGGTGGGTAGTTTTGGAGAAATGGTCCTTTGCTCACAGAAAAGAAACCTGGAGCTCTGTGCCTTTACCTTCCAATGTTCTTTGCTAGAGCAGCTGTTGGGTGGGGCAGTCCAGCGTCTGCTTTGGGTTTCATTTGTGTTGCCTTTTTTTAAAGACCCTCTTGACATTGCTGACTTTGCTTTTCATTTCAGCAGAAATACAGTAGCATAACTTTCTGAATGCCTTTATGCCTGTTTTCTCTTCCCTAGGCTATGAAAAGTCTATGGAAGTATTTTAAACAAAAAATAAAGATGCTACTTGATTATATGGGGGGTTTTTACCTCTTGGTTTTCAGTGTCATGCAAAGATACTGGTCCACTCTGTTTCCCCTGTTCTTACAGATGCACTTATGATTTATTTAGAAGACACACTAAACTTTGTTTAATTTTATTTTGAAGTAAGGATTTCAAATATGGGATGAAAATAGGAAAATATTTCTACTCTTACAAAGTAAATGAAGACACTTGGAGATTTGCTTTTTTTGTTAGTTTCTTGACTGAGGTGGTGAAGTATATTTGCTTAGTCAACTGGAGTTTGCAGCTAGATCCCACCTCTCTTTGCAGTGAATAGGATATGTTATGAAAGGGGTTAAGCCAGTAAAATCATAGTCAAGGGAAGCAGTCAGGGAATCAACATTTATATAAATGTGGTGGCCGTGACTAGCTGGGTGGGTGGCAGCTGATTCAGTACTCTCAGATCTGAGGACTCAGAGGCTGCATGCAAACTGGGAGTTGTGCCTGCCTTTGGTATTGGGACAAAAGTAGAGGGTGGGTTGCTTTTTCCCCTTTCCTTTCAATTCTGTTTTTCCATATGGAAAAAAGCAGTTTGATAAAACGTGCTGTGCTGGGACAGCACCTGGGTTCTTGCACAGAGGGTGATTTGCCTCCTTTGGGGCTCCCTCCCCAGATACTGAGGTGCCTGTGTGCCATGTTCTGCACTCCTCCTATTGTCAACTGAGAAATGCTCGGGAGGGGAGACACAGAACAGGGGCACAGCATGGCCAAGAAGTTGCCTCTCTTCATCCAGATTACCTGTGCAAAGTGTAGTGGGGGGGTTTGCCACAAAAGCAGCTCAGCAAGAAATCAAGTAAAGGACAATGAAATGTGTGGTTTGCATGTGTAAAAATATGGAGGAAGCCATCCCATCCCCACTGACCCCGTGTGGGAGACGGCTCGGTTATCCTTGCAGTTGGTACAGTGTGGCAAATTATTTTCCTTTGTCTGAAGTGGGTGGGAGACAGAGTTCAACTCAGCTCCATAAATTAATGTATGGAAAAATGACTGAGCCGCCGTAATGACTAATTAGCTGGAGGTCTCTTATGGCAGGGTTTTCCGTGCTATCTGCTGGCAGCATCTGGACTTGCCATTTCATTTCCACTGGAGTCCGAGGGCTCGTGTGCCTTGTCAATGCAGGGCGCAAATCAAGGCAGTTCCTCAGCCAGGGTGGAGTACAGCCCGAGGAGGAAAATGGAAACCTATTGTCTCTGGTGTATCCTCAGCACACTGCTCTCATGCCCCAAGTCTGGAAAGTTTAAACCTTAGGTTTATTGCACAATAAGAGAGAAATAAGCCAAGAAAGGATAAAGTATTTATTATAACGTATCATTTGCTGCAGCCAAGGATTTTAATACATGCCTTTCTCTCTGAGCTTTGTAATGTCTAACATTTTAAAATATACGTTCTGTAATTATTACAGGCATATTCCAGACTTCTGTTTCTTAGTTTAATGATCTGTAATTAATAATTCATAGGTAATTTAAATAATTAACTTTGTGAAATGTATCAGTAATGTAGTAAGGAAACACCATTCCTAAAGACCACGGCATGTTTAAATTGAGGATTTAAAGATACCATGACATGTATGAACTCCAAATTGCTTGCTTTCACTGTCAGTAAAATATTTATCTTTATTCCGAGGAACACACTGCCATGTTGAAAATAGCTATTAGGTGAACAAAGTAGCTATGATTTATTTACAAATACTGGAAAAGAATGGGCTAGCAAATTTGGGCTTGTTTTTTTAACCTCGGGTGGATGATTTTGCCAAATCATCTCCTGTTATTTAGGAGGTCTGAACTTTGAATTTGCACGTTTTCTTGACGTGCCAGTGTGTATTTAGAAAAAAAAAAAATTATATTCTTCACAGTCCAGTGCATGTAATCTTGGCTCTTCCTTTGTAGCATCAGCAAAATAAAGTCCATTTCACTCGGGAAAGGCTTTGCTTTTCCTGGGTAGGTTTTTTCCGGGAGGCTTCAAAACGCACCAGAAACGTTCCGGGGAAACCCCTTTGTGGAGGTGCAGCACTGGGGAAAGCCACCTGTGCTGGGTGCAGGATTTGCCTGCTGGTGTCCCTTGGCTGTCAGTGCTGACAGGGGTTTGATGTCCCCGAACCAGGCGTTGTCCCTTCGAGGCACCGAGCGTTCGCTGCCGCCTGAGGTGCAGATGGAGGGCGGAAGATGCCGCTTGGCTTTTCTTTTTGCTGAAGCAGAAGGATAACGGGCGCTCCCGAGGAACGTTCAGGAAGGTGGTGCACAGGCTCTGGGAGCCGAAATCCTCCTGCCTGGCTCAGCCTGAGAGCAGGGAGAGGGTCAGCTCAGAGCTGCCAGGCTCGCTACCTGCATCCACAGGAGGTAAAGAGAACCAGTTCTTTTCATTACTGGGTTTTTTCCATACAGCCTCAGACTAACTCAAAGGCATTTAACTGCTTTTACGCATCTGAAATTGTGAAGGAAGAGATGTGCAAATGTCACTCGTGTTTTGGTTCCCAGACAATCCTTAGAGCATCCTTGTTTCTCACAAGCAGCAAGGTTACGTGCTCCCAGGCAGGCAGAAGGATAAAGCACTTAACGGCGTGGGGGAGACCGAAGGACTGCACTAAAATTCTCAGAAGTGGATTAGAGGAGGGGCTGGGTGTTAACGAGTAGCAGGTTTGTTTTAATAATTTGCCCCTCTTGCTGGTGATCCATCAGAAATGTGTCATTTCAGGATGGGAAATAGTTCATGGGCTGATAGAGGTGGCAGTTTGGCTCTCGAATATGATCCTGAGCAACGAATTCTCTGCTGCCAGGTTGTGTGGGTTATTGTGGCTGCCTATATGTCGATGCTAATGTACAATTAGTCCAGCAGCAGACACTGCAAGCTTGTCAGTGCCTCCTTTATGCCTTTTGCTTTTCTTTTCAGGCTACTCCCCTATTAGCTATTTGTTTTCTGTGGGGTTCAGAGGGAAGCCTGTCCTCCTGTAACAGGGCTGGATGCTGCTCTTTCCTCAGTTCTATCAGTTTTCCGTGTGGTGCTGATGGATTTCCAGTGGCTGATGGATTTCTAGTGGCTGGTTTCTCAGCTTACACCATCTCAGGAGACTCCTCGGCGCAGTGAGATTGAGGTGTGGTCTGCAATGGCAACTGTGCTCCGTCCCTGCCCTGCCAGGCAAGGACGTGACACAGGCAGGGATTCAGTGTGCAGGTTTTATTTGTCACCGTGTTACTCGAGCACAGGAGGGGAGAGCACACAGCTACTTCTCGAGGAGACGTGGAGGAACCACGATGCTAAAATGGCAGCAAAAGGAATAAGAAAATGGCGTCATCAGTGCAATTAGTTTCGATGGCTTGATTTGAGGGCGCCCTGCCTGATGCGAGGGTGTTTTCAGCAAGAGGTGTTACGTTACAGCCTTAGTTATGACTGTGCAATGAAGATAAAGGTATTGAGTCATTTAACTCTGCAGTTTTTTTCAGAGTATTCCCTTAAAAAGCACGACACCAGAGAGGCGGATAGAAGAGCTTATTTCGGTAGATGATCAGAAATTATCTTTGTTTACGTGCCACAAATATTTTTAATGTAGGGTTGCGTTGTGGATCTCAAACCCATTGGAATTACCTCATAATTTAATTTATTTTAAATAAATTAAAAAAAAAAGAGGCAAGGCCCTGAGTTTTGCTCTGATTGTGGATCTCTTGATGTGTTTGTGATTTCTGCAGGGTTGTAGTTTTTAATCAGGATGCTGTTGAAAGGACGTGTATAGCGCAGAGACTGTAGCCACTCGTGAGAGCGGCTGAGCACAGCTCCACGCTGAGTTCATCCCCCTGCACCTAAAAAATGGTGAGGAAAACAGGTCCCGCTGGCCTCATGTGTGTGGAGAGCTTCCCTCCCTCGAGAAGTTGTGTTCCAAGTGGGGTAGTTGTGCAGTTGTCTTTGTGATGCTTCATTCAGACAAACAGAAACACCGTCTGAGATGCTTTCAGGTGTGATGTTCCAGTGTTAACCAGCTGAACAAGCTCCTCCTGTAGCTCTTGAGGAACATTTCCCATTGCCATAGTTGGCTGGCAAGAGTCTGTCCACCTTCTTTTGGTTCAGATTTTTTCATTGTTCTTGCTCCTTTCTTTGCATGGCCTCTAAGCAGGTTAGGGCTATTCAAGACTTTGTGTTTTGCACACATCTCCATGGTGCTTTTGAGCTTGGTAGGACCTGGGATTCTTGTTGAACCACTCCCAGTTGTATTGTAGGGAGAAAAAATGAGAACATGCCTGGGGAGAAAGAGAGGATCACTAGAGAAGGCAGCGCTGTTGCTTACACTACTTTTGTGTTGAATTAACAATTGCTGTCAAAAATGATCTGTGCAGTGGAGGCTGATCGTTGTATGTGAAAGAGAATCTCATTCTGAGCAACTTTGCTGTAAAATTTCAGATTTAAAAAGGTATTATCTTAGTTTTATGCCCTTAAAGTGTTTGTGACTTTGAAAAAAAGCCTATTAAACCCTCTTCTAACAGCATTCCCATGCACTGTGCAGCCCAACATGACACAGCAATGATTTGTAGAGCCTGAGAATGAGAGACTGATCTGTGTAATTGAAGTTGTTTTCATTTCACTCTGATGGAGGGAGAAGACACAACAAATAGTATGGATAATTACTAATATTTTAATAATTAGGTACACTGTGTAAGTAATATATAAATCATACATATTGTGGTGTTTTTTAGAACAGTGTCCTACTTCACTCATTTTAATCATTCCACTTGGGTTTTTTAAATCTTGCCAATCTGACGTATTTTGTAAAATCTTAAAATACACAGGAACACTGCAGTGAATTTCCATGTTCTGTTGGGAGTTAAGCCACTTGTAAGTACAATTTGAAGTGAAATATTGAGATCTCATAGTGCACGACAGCCTGAACTGGCCGAGCATCCTATGCTGAATTACAAGACACTAAAATGGAGTGGAGTCGGGTTTGGTGCCAACAGCCACGATCTCTGTTTATGTGCAGAACAGTCAGTGCCACATAGGAAAGAGTTCTGTTTTTGGGGCTGCTGAGGCACAATATTCCAACTGGAAATCTGAGCAGTGGTGCTTTTCTAGACATTTCCAGTGTGACAAAGCTCTGCTCCCCGTGTGGTCCATGCTAAGTGTTGCTTCTGTTCACTGCAGACACCTCGCACTCTCCTCAACAGCCACGTGCTGCAGATGTGTTTCGGAGGACTGTGGTGGGGTGTGGGGTGTGGAGGTGCCTCTCAGTGCTGGGGGATGGTTTGGTGTTAGCTGATGGTTCAGTATGAGCCTCTCAGTGCTGGGTATGGTTTGGTGTTAGCTGATGGTTCAGTATGAGCCTCTCAGTGCTGGGGATGGTTTGGTGTTAGCTGATGGTTCAGTTGGTGTGCCTGTGCTTGGTGGGCGGTGTCCGAGGGAGCTGAGAGGTATTTGTATTTCTTCCCTCTGAGCCTGTATGTCTAAGGAACACGTTCCCAGTGTTCACTTGCCAGACCCCAACAGGCCCAGCAAGAGTCAAAGAGCGTGCACCATCTGCCCCTGCTTCTGTTCAAGCTGATCTGTGATTTCCCGAGGAGTTCCGCTTTCGGCAGTTTGAGTTTCTCCTGTCACGGCTGGAAGGAATAATGATATTTATCCAACACAGTAAAATCCAATGTTCCTGGATACGCTCTGAAGATTACTGTGAAAACTGCAGGAGTTTCACAGATCAAACAGCCTAAAACAGTAAAATAATACAGAAAAATGTAGCAGGTTTTTGAATTGCCGGCGCTAGCCTGTGGCAGAGAGCACTTTGTAAATATTTGCCTAAAGCTCACTCTGCAACACGGATCAAAGGCTGTGTTCAGACCTGGGCACTACACCAACGTGCTGATGGTGGGGCAGGGAAGCCCCTGTCCTGCCCCAGGACTTGTCTCTGGCCAAGGGTGGTGCTGTGCATCTTCCACAGCACACGGAGCCCGTGGGAGAGGCCTGTGGGCAAAGGGAGGTGCCCTCTCCCTTCTGCACCTCATGTGCTGCCCACCAGGCTGCACCACCGACTGCATCGATTCCTGCTGCTGCTGGGGACAGGCCCAGGTTGCTGGTTCTCCGTCAGGAAAGGAGACAGTATTGCAGCTCTGCAAAATTTGATTTAGCTGGAGCAGAAAGCCACTTAAAAGCACCCTGAAGTAATCTTTAAAATTGTTGCTAGTCATGCAAGGGAGCAGAGAGGAGGTCGTGCCTTGTATATTTTAGTGACTTGCTGCCACTCGAGTGCTGTCTGCTTGCGGGGTGGGGAAGAACTCTCCTGACTTGGCTCTCAAACCGATTGAACACGAGTGTTGGCTCCAAGTGTGGAGCACAGTCAGGGTGCTTGGGGGAATGTGGTTTGACACCCCTGTGAAGGCAGGTAGCAGGGCAGCAAATCTTCCCCAAGCCCAGTGTTTGGCTGTATTAGCAGGATTTTTTGTTCACTTACATGTTTTTAGTTCTTCAGCTCCAGCATGGCTGTTGCTTTGAAAGTCTCTGATGCAACAACTGGCTCTTGGGTCTTAGCAAACTGTAAACCCTTCTGCTTTTTTCCTCTGCTTCTTCTCCTGTTCAGTGAACAGTGAATTAAAAATGCTTCAGGATTTCCCACTGTAAACATGATGGTAAGGAAGCTGAGAAATGCATGTTGTAGTTTGACAAGTGCAGCTGTCTTAGGCTGGGGAAATTTTGTATTGCTAAATCCTTGACTGCAGGATGTGTACAGCTGTGGGATGAGCCTCATCAGACTGTCCTTTCCAGTGCTCCTTTGTGTGTGTGTACAATCCTTCGTTCCTTGTCTCTCAGGCAGCTCTGAAGTGCTACTGGCTGAACCCTTCCTTGGGTTCTCTTCTTCTCTGGGGATTCTGCACTCGGGCCCTCAGTCTGTTTTGGCCCCGTAGCAGTTTTGCCACCTGAAGTTCTCCAAGGAGAAAGCCAATTTCCCAAATGTCCTTGGCTGGTTTTGCTTGGTAGCTGATCTTTGGGCAGCTGCCTTGCTGCTTTGGAGGACACAGCACTGCACTGGCCAAGGTCTGTAGTGAAGCTGCTTATCTGAGTGGCTTTAACAAAAACTGATGCTTTCTGCAGAACAAATCCTGAGCAGACCTGTGGAAGCTTCCAAGAGGCACTGGTGTCATGCATGCAAAGGAAGAGTGAATAGAGAAAAACACTACCCATGCCACCCTGGCATGTCCCCAATCCTCAGGAGGACAATAGTTGGCCACCCCATGGCTTACAGGCCCTTTGGCCAATCTATTTAAAGCCAGCCAGCAAGTGCTGCTGCTTGTGTCAGTACAAACAATAATTTGGGTTAAAAAAGCAGTATTACATAGTAAGGTCTATTATTGTGGCAGTGGGTTCCTGGCAGTTCTGCTTCATTTTCTGGTTCCAGAGAGAGCATGACCAGCAGGGCTGTGCCAGGGTGCACCACCTCAGGAGTGTTCTCAGACATGTCCACATTTGCAGTAGAATTATATTGAACAATTCTTTTCTTAAAATTGCTAACAAAGATAATAAATTCAGGTGCTTCACCTGGAGCTACTGTGCCCAAACCTTCACCGAAGGGTGATTTTTGTGAACCACCCCTGCTGGATTCACTGGATCTACTGGAAATCCAGCACTTGGAAATACTTTAATTGAAGAGCAATTGACTTGAAATGGTCCCAGATTGCTCATTTCATTTTCGTCTTTCTTTCTCTGCCAGTGAAAAAGTAACCATTGCTGTCAACATCCAAGGCCTCAGTATACTATTTGGCAACATTCTCCTTCTCTTGACAGCTTGAATACCAAGATCAAGTATTAAAAGTATGGCCTGGCTGATGAAAGTAATTAAGAGACTTCTCTCAGCCAGGAGAGTTTACTAACCTCGTTTACTGCGGGAAATGGAAGAGACTTTCAGTTTCCTGTCAAAAAGGGACCATTGGTGCGTGTGTGGGTGCCCTTTCATACAGATAATGAATTACTGGAACACTTTTTTGCTGGAATTCAGGCTGAGCAAGGCAGGTTCCTGTCAAATCAGTCTGTGTCAGTGGTTGTCTGAGAGGAGAAATAACAGTGCAGCAAAGGAGGGAGATGAGAACAGGGAGGTGGCACAGGTACAGAGGGTACGCAGACACCTGCCCTTCCACTGGTGGGGCCTCTTCTACAAACCATCCTTGAGCAAGGCAGAGTGGGGCTGGATTTCAGCAGAAATGGGAGAATGTGAGAAGATCAGCCTGCAATTCAAGGCGTAAGAGATCCAAGAGGATCTGCAACGTGCTTGGGAAAGATGCTGTGAGTCAGCAGCCATGTAAGAGTAGGCAGGACTAACTGAAAACGGGAAGCTGAAGGTGGGAGAGTGAGTGTATTTCTATGCCTGTGTCCCTGTTTTGCAAACACCATCGCATCGGATATTGTACAAATGGTGTGTGGGAAACGTTCAACAGCGAGTTTTGCAGAGAACTGGTGATGGAGATGCTGCTTCCCTTCCGAACCGAACGCAGGAACAACGTGTGGGAGTCCCGCGGTAACAGAGGAAAATCAAAAGCCACTCACTAAAGGAGGGCAGAGTGATGTGACATGAGGGCTCTGTGAGCTTTTTGAGTAAACCTTCATTTTAATTTTCAAGCAAAATGCAGGCTGTGTTGGGAGCCCTGCGAGGGCAGAGCTCGTGCACGGGGAGCTGCGAGGTGAGGTTTGCGCCCCTGAGGTTGCAGCGACGCTCGTGTTGGCTGTTCCTGTCTTTGTCATCTGCTGCTGTGGAACAGCCTTTTGTCTCCTGACAGGAGTCTCTGCTCTCTTCTCGCTGGATGCCCAGTGTGTCTCGTTACTGTTGTGCAGGCAGCAGCGTCTCCCCTGAGAGGGCTCCTGCCATACGGGTCGTGTACTCGCCGTGCGTGCTGAGCTGCACCGCGGTACCCTCGGCACAGTCTGCGGGCGTTCCTGGCAAAGTCAAACCTCGCCTCTGGGACTGTGGAAAGCTTTCAGGGAAGATGTAAGTGGTGAGCACAACCTGCACTGCTCACAGCTCAGGCTTCTTAAGAGATATGAGAACCTTTAAAGTTGTGGCCTGGGGTTTTTGAGGACCAAAACTCTCTTACGTAAGGCTCATCTCTTCCGTCTTTCTGCCCATCCTTTTTCCAGAGCTCTGCCTTTTCATATAGCCAGGGTACACTTGTGTACATTTATGCATGCCTGTGAAATCTCCATGTCCAGTGACCACAGTGTTGTGCACCACTGGGTGGCAGTAGGATAAACCCCGGGGAATCCAGCAGCCAGACACCCCTCACTTTCTCAGCAAGTGAAATTCTGGCCACCGAAACCTGGAGTGACACCCCCAGGAGCTCTTGTTGGGCCTAACTAAGCAGAAGCAGTCTCATGAGCAGTAACAGGAGCTCCAGCATCAGTTACTGAAACTCCCTCTTCTGAGGTTTAACAATTAGCCTGTAATTAACTGAAGCAGCAATTGTCATGCTGCAGTCATAATGTTTAGCTCAAGACATAGGGCAACCTTTTTAAAATGCACCTCTCCTCAGTGAGGCATTACAGATATTATTTGGAATGTGTGAGGATTTTCTTTTGCTAAAAGAGTAGTTTTTGAGATTGAAAAAGACAATTATCATCCTCTAATTGACATTCAGTGTAATGTAATCCCTTAAATGGACCTAGTGAACTCTCTGGGAGCTGGGTGGTTTCATTAAAATCCTCAGCCTGCATTTACTGACATCAAGGGAAGTTCAAGCACGTCTTAAATTACTCTCAATTGCCACCATTGCTGTGTACATTTCTAGGAGGTACCTGCTCAGCTCAGGGCACACATCCCTCCAAGGACAGAGGGGGAACCAAGGGCAATAAAGGTAGGACTCATATCTCTTGGAGCCAGGCACCCAGGACCTCTGCAAGCTCACACCCTCCATTGCATCCAGATAGCCACAGGCTGTTGGAGATGGGGCTGGTTTTGCCTGTACAATTAACAGTGTTGTTAGAATACAGCTAGCACACTGTTCTCTGCAGCAGCACATCCCTACCATCAGAAACATAGCTGTCTCTTCTGCTCCTATGTTGGTGTGTGCTTTGAAGGTCTAGAAGTGCTGCTTGTTATAACTCCAGGTGACTTTTCCTCACTTTAGGTTGGAGGTGGGGAAATGAAGCAAAAAAAAAACAAAACCCAAAACAAAATAACAACAAAACAAAACCGAAAACAAACAAACAAAGTCCTTCTGCCTTTGCAGACATGGACAAGCCTTCCAAAGTGTGTCTCCATCCCTCCCCACCTGTCCTGCACAGAGCCAGGGCTGGGGCTCGGCCCAGTTAGGTGACCGCGGCAGCCCCTGTCTCAGTGACGGCTGCTGCCATGGTTGGTCCCCAGACGCGTGCAAGGATCTGGATTTAGCTTCCCCTTTGCAGGTTGTGACTGTGATTTCTCTGCAGGCATTGCCTAAAAATAAAGCAGGCCGTGGTGTCTGGTGAAGGGAAGGACAGGCTGGGCAGAAGTGGCCGCTGTGTCCGTGTGTGGCTCGGGCTGTGTCTGAGGGACTGCACCGGTGGTTTGTTCTCCCTCCGATGTACAGAAGGGGGTCACAGTCCTGTTTCTGGCTGGAGGGGGTCACAGCCTGTCCCATGTGTGTCAAATGCTTGTTCTCCATATTTTGGAAGGAAAGGAAGCACTGCCCTTTGTCTGCCGTGCTGGGGAGCAGGAAGGCAGGCAGAGCGCTGACACAGCAGTTTCCTGCCAGACTTCTTCGCTCTGCTGAGTATCAGTCTGTGATACCTGTAGTTGTATGTATTCCTGCTGAAGGGATGTTTCTAAGACCTACCATAGATATATTTTTCCAGTGGCCCAAATCTCCCTGTGAACAGCACAGGGATTCTTTGCAGGAAGATGGGGAGAAAGGGAAGGCTCAAAAACCTCCCGATTCCTGACAAATTCAGTTGGTCACTGCTGCAGTTGTGTGTTCTCTGTAAAACACAGTGTGGTCCATTGAGTTCCCACTCAAGGTTTGTTAGCAGCTTTTGGTTTTAGAGCCGTGTAATGAGTGTACAGGCTTTTAAGATATTAGCACTTAATGGAGTTGATAATTTATAGTTGATTACTTCAGAGGGAGACAAAGGCTTCTTTTTCTTTTTTATGACCTGAATAATGATTAAGTGTGGGAGTACAAATCAACTCGGTTTGTTTAATTGGTGATGTAACAGTGAAAATGCAAAATAAGGATATTCAAGTTAAGGTGTGATAAATGTATTCTGATTGTTGCCTCTGTGTGTTACTGCAGTTTACCTGACTACTTGTTTAACCTTAAACTATTTTATATTTCCTAGTATAGGTCATGAAGGTAACCTTGGAGATAAGGAGCTAACAGCTCATCTAAATCAGTGTGTTCACGTACACCTGGCCTCTTTGAGATTTACTGATACACTGAAAATCACAAAGACAATTCTTTTTCACTCACTCCAGCTGTATGCATGGAGAGAGGCTGTGTGATAAACTTTTCCTGTGTGCTTTCCAACTGTTTAGTTATTTCCATCCTTCCTAAACTGACTATTTTTAAGGCTCTTTTTCACAGTTGCCATTGGTCCTCCAAGAGCTCCACTTCTGCCTGAAGCTGCCAAGTCAAAGCCTCTTTTATTTTTTTCAGCATACTCAAGTCCAACAATCTTATCTTGGCTTATCACTCCTACCAGCTTTCACCCCAGCTCCCTCAAATGGAGAGCAAGAGGAAGCAGATGCTGGGACACAGAGATAAAAGAGAATGGAAGCAGGACATTTCACTAGGATTTAATGCATATTAAAAGAGGGGATTAATGCATTTTCATTTTCACATTGCTCTGTATGGGCATCTTACTGTACCTCTGGTAAAGTAAAGTGACCTTTAAACTTCTCGAGAGTGGACTGGGGAGAGAGCTCTGAGCACTTCTCAGGGCTGAAAGAACTGAGTCCTGCAATATGTATGTGGTGTGAGTGCAAGGCTGATTTTTTGTCTGAAGCTCTGTTTCTCCTTTTCTGCAGGGGTTCCTGAAAAATGAAAAAGATAATGCATTGCTGTCTGCCATTGAAGAGTCCAGGAGGAGGGTAAGTTGGAAGAAAGCAAAGTTTTTTCCTTAAAAAAAACAAACAAACCAACCAAAAAACAAAAAAGGGAGAGGTTTGCAGAGTCCAGTTTAGTTTCCTTCCCTCGAAAGGAACCAGTACTTAGTGTGTAAGAAAAAGTCAGAGTTACCCTTCCCCTGTTCAGGTCTTTTCACCTCCAAACAAGTAGTTGTTTTGAAGATGATCTGAGCTGCAACTTGTTTTCTGATGTGAAATTCATCTGATCCTGTTTCTGAATCTGTTTATGCTTTTGGTATCTGTCATGTTCCGGGGCAATGATTTTCACAATTGAATTATGCAGTGTAGAAAAACGCTTCCTGTTGTTTGTCTTAAAACTGCTTCTTGGAAATGTCATTCCATGCTTCCTAATGCTTATTGTTTCCCTCCATGTACACTTCAGGCATCAGGTTTAGAACTCAGTCTGTGTTTCTTTCAAATTATAAGAAATAGTACGTAAGCATTATTAAATTATTTTAATTACATATAATTATACTGTAATTATTGAAGCATATTTAAAACCCTGTTGAAATTATGATAGTGAAGGTGAGGATGAGACCTATATCCTACCATGAAAGTATGAAGTGAATTTATATAACAAAACAAACACAAATCTTATGCTCTAGTTGCATACGTGCACCCTAATTAAATGTTTGCCAAATGTCACTGCCTCTCATCAATTGGTTTATTCTGGGGAATGTTCTGCCCATTAATTGACAGTGTCCTAACAGTGGACTGCAAAGAAATTAAAAACTCAGTCAGCCAACCAAGACATTTAATTATACCCATTGCTATGTGAAAGGGAAAGAAGTGGAAGACACAATATATCCTATTCCCTACTTACAATCAGTGGAGATATTCTTATTTCCTGTCCCAGTATACCCAAGACAGTTAGTCTCACCCCAGCAGTAACAGGAAAGGTAGTGAAGCATCTTCTCTACCCTAATGCTATTGCCAAAATAAGGGTTATTGAGCTGTTTCCTTTCATGTGTTCCCAATTGAATCTGAAGACAACTTAGTACATCAGCCATTTTCAAGGTAAAAGGATGTGTTTTTCCTGGGATATGATTTTTTCCTATGGGCTTTCCTGGGTTACATTCCTAATGAGAGACACTTTCTGATTCTGTGGCACTGATTAATTTTCCTGTAATACTTTTAACTTTTATTTTATCCTATTTCCCATTTAAAAGAAAAACACACTGGTAAAGACCTGAAAATGAGTTATGGGCAATAAACACACATCTCTGTTAAGAGCACAGTGAGTCAGACCTTTGTAGCCTCTGGGGAGATGAAAAGCTGGTTGTCAGAAGAGAAGTTAAGTCTCAACAAGCCACACAGATCAGTGATGACCTGGATATACTGTGTGTGCTGTTAAGTTAAAGAAGCAGGCCTATTGATTTCCAGCCTGCTCAGATTTGTGTACTGCAGTGCCATGGAAGAGACACTCTTTTACCAGCTGGAGGTATGTGAGAGTTGTCTTAATTCCACACACACCTACTTTCCAAATCCCCCTGTACCTGAACATGCAGCCTGTTAAAATAATCTGCAGCACACCATTAGCTCCTGAGGGCTGACCTGATTGATTTATGGAGTTGCTATTTTCTGTCTCATTTTTGGCCTTGTCTATTAATAGCAGAACTAGGCTGCTGGGTGTTCCTGTGTGATCCTTAGCTCTTGTTCTTCTTCACCAACAGACTTTTGCTATGGCTGAGGAGTATCACCGAGAATCAATGCTGGTTGAATGGGAACAGGTGAAACAAAGGATTCTTCATTCTCTGCTTGCATCAGGGGAAGATGCTCTTGATTTCACCCAGGAAAATGAGGTAACTGTCCTTCTAAACACTGCACACAGCTGGCACTCCAGCACTGCTGAAACCACCTCTTGGTTATTCTGCAGCCACAACTGGGTGAAAATGAGAAATATCCAATCTCTCGTTTGACTCCAGAGTGACAGTGACTTGCAGAACGCACTGTCGAGCAAAATATCAAACGTTTGTGATTGTCTCTGATGGCTGTGGGCAGTGGAGCTCCTGCAGCTGTGTTTTAGGCAACAAATATGCAAGCTGGAAATGGTCACCCAGACACATTTCAGCTCAGTATACCCAGGGAACTTCACCTTCAGGAAACCTTTGCACTGCTAGTGAGACCGGACAGTTTCTCAGGTGCAGCTGTGCTTACACGTAGGTCTTAGAGTGTCTCTTTCCCTTCACTGTGTGCTAGCCAGGATTTCTGCATTTTCTTAGGAGGCTGATGAAGTCTCGCAGGTTTTTTTGGCAAAATAATAATAATAATAATAATAAAAAAAAGCTTTCCTTTTTATCTTGCTGTCTCACGCAGAGCAATTAGAATTTTGTGCTGCTAAGACCTCTAGTGTTCATCAGTTCAAGTTTAATCCAGTAGTTACCAAATCCTTTGGGCAAGACTAACCCCCTATTTGACATGAAGAGGTATTGACTGGCATCTTAAAACATTCCTTATCTTCTGTAACAACTTAAAACTTTTCAGTTTGTTCTCTGAAGGAAAATGTTCCAGTTAAATGAGCAGAGTAAAGCAGAGTTACTTGCAGAGCTGTGGGAACTTCACCTCTCTGATCTGGAAACCTCAGACAGCAGCACAGAGTTACATCAGAGCCTCTGCCCAGTGCTCCAGGAAAGTGCTCACCTTGACAGCAGAGGTGATAAGGAATGGGGGAAGGCAAGTTGCTGTGCTTTCAGGCCAGAAAACAGACCCATTTTTTTATAGCTATGTTCTCCACTCATGAAAATGAATTCTTGTTCGTTGGAATGACTTACAGACCTGCAAGTATATTAGGATAAAAAAGCCCTTGGTGCTAATGGGGTATGACCTGCATAGGGATTTGGAAATAATTAGTTGTTAATGGAATGTCCCTTTCTGATTACTGTTCTTTTAAATATAGGTTAATCCCAGTTAGCATACATCTTTTTATAGAGACTGTCTTCCCCAGAAAGTATTTCACTGATACTTTACTGTGACTTCTCAAAGGTTGTCCATCTTTCCAATATTAGAAATGCTAAATAATGCAGACTGAATTCATTTAAAACTAGGAACAGCTGCCGTATTATTTTAGGCTGTGAGTCTGAAAACTTGGCAGCTACACTGGTAGCTTCTGACATCTTTGATTGTAACCCCCTCTGAACAGGTAAAGCACTTTTTCTGGTGTTTCAGTGTCAAATGGATGCTACCTCTAGTCCATGGCACTCGAGATGCCAAGCATCAAATTGGTGGGAGGGAGGGAGGAGGGGAAAAAACCACCTTCTAATGTTTTTCATGACTGAGTTTAAAGACTCAACGTGCACCATCACTCAGTAATACTCCACTCTCTGTTTCAAAGCACTCATAGTATCAGTATATCATTTCAAGAGCATTTAAAATCCTTGATATATTCCAGTCTTAGCCTCAAGAAGTCAAAGGTCTGAGAGGTTTGAAGTGCATCTACTGTGTTAAAAGCCTGTTATCTAACCTCCCCGCAGCAGGTTGTTCTTCTAAAGCCTTGTTCCAGTCAAATAAGTTTTTTGTGTGTGTGTGACACAAACAGACACAGCCTGTAGAATATAGTGGAGGTTTAATTGATATCCTCTGGAGATGGAGAATCAACTGAAAAGGCACAGATCCAAAGGCAGCAGGGGACTGGTCTGCCTGCGAGCCAATTCTCAAGCTTTGGGCAGGCTCATTTGGGCAGAGTGAAATACCAACACATTATTCATGGAAATCAGACCAATTAACAGGCAAAGCTCACAATTCAAAGAACCTAGCACAGGACTTGCCATTAGGGCTTTCTCCCCCTTGTCCTCCAGCCTGGCCTTCTTCCCACCAGGGAAAACCAGAGCTGGTAAAAAGGTGCTTCTTGGCAGGGGGGAAAGGGAGGAAAGCCCGAGTTTTGTTTTCAAGGTGTCAAACACCTGTGCTCTCAAGGTGTTTGTTGTGAGTCTTGCATTTCTTTTGTCCTTTTATTTCAAGTTTTAATTTCTTCCACCCTTGCCCCAAGCTCTTCCACTCCTGCAGTGACAAAGAGACACTGGTGCTCTTGTTTTCTGTTCCGCCCCTCTGTATCATGTCCCTTAAATCCCAAGGACTGCAGGATGCCTTCTGCTCCACCACAGTGTGTTTTGATGGGGCTTCTCCAGCTCAGTCTCCTGTCTAGTTATGCACTGCATCTACTGGCCAAGCCATTTGGAGTGCTGACAAAATGTCTGCCCAGGCTTCTGCTGAGGAAT
>JAWWLV010000021.1:12683073-12703800 GCA_035041135.1 Platyrinchus mystaceus
TTGTGTATTAGCAGATGAAGCACAGTGGAAGGCTGTTACTGCTCTTGAACTGTTTTAACTGGAGGATGACACTTCTCTTTTAGGCAGGGTTTGTGTGTATTTGGGTGCTTTAGAGTTCTTTGAATTCAGGCACTTTGGTTTTGTCTGACCTGTTGCTGTCAAACATGAAGGTGCAGCCTTTGTGCATGTCTGTCCCAAAGCTCTGGGCAGTGTTTTTGCTGGATGGTGCAATCACAGCAGGGTAACCATTACATGTATGACTGTTACAGGAGTAAATATCAGCCCTAGTTGTCATTGTTTGGCTTTCTGATTCTGCAGAGCAAGGGTAATGGTTCTGTCAACATGCTCTTCACTGCAATGTGTCTTTTTTTCCCCCCTTCTTTGTGTAGATCAAGCACAATTTATCTGAGGTCCTGCTTGCAACCATGAATATTTTATTCACCAAGTATAAGAGGATGAAAGGCACAAGCCCAACCACTCCTGCCAGACCTCAGCGGGTCATGGAAGACAGAGATTCGGTAAGAATGTAATCCCCACTGTCTGACGAGCTTTGCTACATCCTGTTCCCCTGCTTGTAAGAGACTGGGCCTCACATAACTGGGAACCTCTAATGGTCTTTGCTTTTGACTTGCTCAACTCCTTTTGAGAGTAAAAACCAACTTGGGGCACAGCCAGCTCTATTCCAGGCTTTAGTCAGCTGCAGAAGTGCCTTTGATCTGCAAATTGCAATGTTGCTGAAGGTCTTGGCAGCATTTTTAAGTTGCATAAGGAAATGAAAGGTGTGAGTAATGATACATCTTTGGTTTTGGGGTGCAGTCTGTGGGAGCTGCAGGATCCTGCCTTACAGCAGTGCTTATACTGCAGGTTGGAGAGGGATGCATGCTGCTTGGGCTTCTCCCACCTTAAATTCTGCACATGTGAAGTCCCAGGCTAACACAGTCTGTTACCTGCTCTGTGTCTTCACAAGGTTGGCACTGAGCAACCAGCCTTAGTTCCTTGCTTTCCAAGTGAGCTGTTTGTTTTGGTTTTGATTTCAGTCTTGTGCTCATGCATTTACCCTCCCCATAGGGCTGCAGTGCTGTCAGGTGTCACCTCAGTGTGAGCATTGTTGGCCAACTGGGGATGGGTTTAGCAGCTCTGCTGGCAGAGGTTTGTGTGGAAGGAGCCACCAGACATGGCGTGGTATCAACAGCGTGCACGGTGTGAGCTCTGCTTCACAGACATGCTCTGCACTCCCCTGCTGTCACAGTTGTGGAGATCAGCTGATGATGTACCTTGCTAAAAACCCTTGAAAGTTTTCTTTTTTTCAGGCTTCAGGTTTTGTTAATCAAGCTGCTGGCCTTATGGTGGGATCTCCTGGCAGCAGGGTGCGAGTGACGGTGGGGACAGGGGGGTTCTGGGTCACAGCTCTCTGGCTGCCCTGTGCAGTACAGGCTGTGCTCAGCCATCAGAGGAAACAAGTGCCCTGCTGTCAGGGAGAGGATCAGAGAACAGCTGTGTGACTGTAGTGTCACAAGGGAGCATAATCTGCTAATGTAGGATTAGCGGGAGAAAAAACCTCTCACCCCGTAGCTGCCGTCTGCCTCGAGACTTGCCTGTGCAGAAAAATGCCAGGCATGGGCACATGGAAGGGAAGGCAAGAACAGCTTGAGTTCGTGTTCCCCTTTTCTTTCACCCTCAAGCATTTCCCCCAGGACTGCAGGAGCAGGGGGTTCAGGTTGCTTCAGCTTCCATGGCTGTGAAGCAGTTCAGGTGATTTTAGTGGTGGGAAGAAACGAGGGCGTTCCAAACATGAGGAGGGAGGTGTTTCCTCAGCAAAATCTCGTTCACCTGAACACAGATCACAGACATGAGCTTCAGCATGCTGTGCTTGACAAGAATGTGTCTTCTGAACTTCCCTGGAGGAAAGGCAGCTTTTCCATTTCCTCTGGGAAAGCAAATTTTAGGGAAAATCGGACTCTTTCAGAAGCTTTAACAATCTCAGCACATTGCCCAGTAGACAACGCAAGGGAAAAATTACCTTGAATAGGTCTTTGAAGTTCCTGGCTTTTCTCTAAATCCACCTTCTGTTCATCAGAAGAAAGCACAAGATAGTAGGTATTTGTAACTCTGAGGCTTGTTCCACATATTAGGGACCAGAGTTCCCCAGAGTAGGAGCACACAGCTCTTGAATTTGCCCTCTGGTGCCAAGCACTGCTCTGCTCATCCCACTGTGATGAGTAGGGACTTTGGCAGGAGCAGCTTGGACCTGGCAGCAAGGGCAGAATGGGTGGAAACAGTACTGGAGCCCCCTGAACTCAGTAATGCTCTCTGTTAAACATCTCCTGGCGCCCTTCAGAGGTGGAATGGACTTCAAGGGAAAGGGTCCCGTTTGAAATCAGAGCTGGCATTTATGCATTCTGTTTACTTTGGGATGAAGTCACCCAAGCTGTGTTTTAAACCATCTTTTTTATTTTTTTTTTTTTAAGTTTATACATTAATTAGTTTTGGGAACGAGGGAGCAAAGTGTTGTCCCACTTGGGCTGATCCATTTTGTGAGATTCCAGGCAGATTGCAGTGAGCCCAGCCTGCAGTGCTGCGGTGCCAGCCCTGCTCCAGATGCTGGGAGTGCCTGACAGCAGTGGCATGTGCTGCCCACCCTGAGCTGGGGTGCTGAACTCTCAGGAGCAGCCCAAGGGCGTTATCTCGGTGCCAAAATTAGGTCAGGAATGGAATGGAATTCTATTTTTTTTATTATCTGTGGTCTTGTTTAAAATTGCAAGTAACTGTAACATTCGTTAAGTAATTACAGCCAATAGAACATCTAGACCTCCAGGCTGCTCTTAACCTCTGCAAACCTCTGTTCATTCTTCCCAAAGGATTGTTTTGATTTTCAGAAATAGGTCAGCTGTCATTGCTACTGTAAAGGTAAGGCAACAGTAACCTGCACTGCTCCTCAGCCTTTCTTAGTCACCCTGAGAGTTTTTGTTTCTTGATACTTTAATTCCAAAGAGTCAGACACCTTGACATGCTTTTTTTTTCATCTCCCACCTCTTTTGACCTCTGAAGAGCAGCAGCTCAGACAGGATGATACAACCCCACTGTGCAACACATTTGGTAGCAGACTAGGGGAAATACGACTGTGACTGGAACTGGAAGTAATTTGCAGGCCACCTTGTTAAGCAGCCATTGCAGGGAGGGAAACTGTCCCAGGACATTTTAGCCATTGGGTCAGTCTTGGGAAAACTCAGTATCAGCCTCCAGAGCTTCTCTGTGGCCACTGGATAACAGACTGACTCTGAAAAAGGGGTGGAATTGGCCAGAGGGGCGTCGGGGATGGTGTCAGTTCCTGCTGTCAGAGTCACCATCCACATGCCCACAGCAACCTGAGCACCTTCAGCTTTCCCTACAGTCAGTAGGGGAAAGGAAGATTTGAACAGTGGATCTTCTGGTACAGTAATTTTGAGATGCTTAATAATTAAGAAGAAAACCCTGTTATTAGTCAAAGCAGTCCAAATAGTTTTCCATAAAGATTTGGGCTTTCTGTCTTCTCCTGACTTCTACCAGCTATTGCAGTGATTTTCCTTTTAATTTACTCAGGGTTTTAACAAATGAAACAAACTATTCCAGAATTCCCTCAGCTGTTACTCAGCCTTCTGATGTGGGGTTGGTTCCTTGAGGGGAAGGGCTCTGTCTGCTTGGTACCCCTGCTTTAAGGAAACTGGTATGTTGTAGGTGATGCTGGAGATCTCCAAGTGTGTGTGGCACTCCCTGTTCATTTCTAGTACTTCTGCTTTGACAACATTAATGCTGCATTTCAGCAGGGTCAACTTTGCATTTTGCAAGGTTGGAAAGGATCCCATTGCCCTGGGAAAGCTCAACTGCATGCAGAAATTACAAGATTGCTGCAGAGCAACAACACCCCACATTGCTGAAAATGTTTTTTCTTAGGTAATTTCAAATAAATGGGATTATTTTTTAAGCAAAAGGGTAACTCAACGTGCTTTTAATGGTCGGAAAAGGAAATAATTGGATTTCCTTCCAAATGCAGAGAGACTCGTTATCCAGAGCAGCTCTGAGAAGCAAAGATTACACGGGCTTGTTTCAAGAGGCAAGTGTTTACCTGGTGTGGGTTTTGTGATACTAAAGTAACTGCACTGTGTTTTTCTGTCTTGTAGCAACTGCAGTCCCAGGCCCGAGCCCTGATCGTGTTTGCCGGGATGATCCCGTACAGAACGTCGGGAGACACCAACGCGAGACTGGTGCAGATGGAGATCCTTATGAATTAGAGCAGCTTTGGCTCGGGGCTGCAGCAGCCTCTGCCTGTCCTTAGTACGTTCAGAGGGCCCATGGGGACCAGTGTCATTTTGTATTCTGTATTTTTGTTGATGGAAATAAATTTCTTTGGTTTTGATATTTGTTTTTTGACATTTTCATTTTCACCCGTTCTTGTGGTTTTTTTATGTTTTTATTGATTTTATTTTCTGTTGGTTTGCATTTAGAAATTTGTTCTTAATTAGTTAAGGGGCTGTGCAGAGGGAGAAGTCATAGCTGTGCCGTAGTGGGGTGAATGAATGAGCAGTTTTAGGACAGAAGAGGAAGTGGAGAACTTTGATTTAATGCTTAATGAACGTACAGCCGGGAAGCTTTAGGGTTTTTTTTGGGTTTTGAATGCATGTTAAGTGTTGGAAATGTGTCGATGGTGCCCCCCCACCCCGTGACACGCTGCCATCAGTCCATCACCTTGTCTCATGTGGGGCTTTAAAAATGGTTATCTTTAAATGTTTTAAGCTACAATTAAACAAGTGTGAAAGCCCAGGGAGCATGCTGTAGTAGAAGCTTTTCTTTTTTAATATAGCTGCCTGTCTTTGGAATGAAATGTGAGGAATGTTGGTGGTTACTCTTGCTGCTCCCTGTGCACACACTGCTGTCTCACCCTCTTGTGTTAGGGGACACAGAACATGTGCAGTTTGGGGTGCAGAACAGGCAGCAAAATGTAGGGGCTGGTTCCAGCCTTGCTATGTTAATAGCTGTCATGGGAGAGAATTCATCCCCATTTTGCAATGTCTAAGTTGACTTGGATAGAGGAGTATCTGACTGACTTGATGACAATTTCCTAATTACTTTTTCTGCCAGAAATGTTGTAGCATGAATTTTGCCCACCTTTTGGACAGGAAGCCACCCATGTCTCCCAGCATTAGCAAAGCAGCTGCTGGGACTCCCAGTAGATAGAGGTAGGGATTGTGAGCAGCACGGAGAGCTCCTGTAGCACGGCCAGGATTGTTCCAACCAGAGGCTGAGAGAGACCTGGACAACACCCTGCGAGTACAGGGGAGGTGGTGAGTTACCAAGGAGTTATTTGGGGCTGGGAGGTGGAATTGCCCAAGAACCTGTCAACAGGTGAGTGTGGAAAGCTGTATTAGCTGTTAACATCTGTGTGGGAGTGCTTGGCGTGTCTCGGTTGACAGTTGATCCGGTCCCAAAGAGAACAGGCCCCATCCCTGATGCTTGTGGGCATTCCTGCTGGGCCCAGGGCTGCCCCACACACTGCAGGATCACTCTGCTCCTGTGTTTTCCTGGCTGGTGTTCAGCCCCTGTCCCTGGGTCACTCCCAGCACCAAACCAGCTCACGTACGGAGAGTCTGACGAGTCTGTTCCTGTCCTCAGGCAACCACTGACCTGAGCAGGGGAGGGACAGCATCTGCTGGAGTCAGGAAGGGTGAAGGCCACCTTCCCTGCTGGCATTCCCTGTCCCCACTCCACTGTTCATGTGGAGACAGAAGTCCTGTGGGGCTCAGCTCTTAACAGTGCCATTTGCAGGGCTTTGTTTTCCTGTCTCTTGCCCCTCCCCTGCTCAGCAGAGCAGTCCTGCTGTCTCACTGGCATGTTCTGGTGTCCAGCACTGCACCTGGGACCTCCTGTAAGCAGCACATTGCTCTCTCTCTGTCTCCCCTTCAAGGACAGCTGTAGCAGCTGCTTCTGGTGCCTCTCAGCCTTCATGGGTGTTGGTGGAAGGCAAAGCTGATGTCTGTACACACTTTGCTCCCTCTGTGCCCAGTGATCCTGACTCTAGCCTCTGGTCCCTTTTAAGATAATCAGAAACTGAATTATTTCCTGCTTTCTAAACCCAAGATGATCCTTCTGTGATGGACAGACAGAGGAAATAAACCCCAGGGAGTCTTAAGTCCCAAGACTAACCCTGGCAAGGTAAGGCTGGCCCTGCTTCAGTCAGGGTTGTGGGTATTACAGAACAGGCCACAGATATTTGGAATCAATTTATTACTTGTTGATTGCCCTGTGATTTCTTCTTAGGTCTGTGCAGGTGGTGAACACTGCAGCCCATCCAGGTGGGCAGGTTCCAGCCTGGGCCTGGCTCTGGCAAACCCATCTCTCTTCTGCTTGACTTTCAGGGCTTTGCTGCTCTGAGGTAGATGCTGATGCACATATTGGTGCTTTGCTGCATAAAGCACCCTCGTGGTTTTCCAGATGTCCCTGTTTTCCCTCCACCTCCTGCTTATTCTGCTGGAGAGAAAAACTGGGTTCTGCTCCCTCAGGTTTTGTACCATCACGCTCTGATTTTGCTAACATACAGTCTTAGCCTTGGTTTTCTAAATAGCTTATCTGCTGGAGGGGTTTTTTGGGGTGTCACTCAGCTCATACCTCGAGTCTGGTACAGCCTGTTCAAAGGTGGTGTCACTAAGCACTCCCTTTACAACAGAGGGGTGCACAGGGTGCAGCAGAGCTGGGGATGTTCATCTGAGCCAAATTCATTCTTAGTATAAACTGACAAATCTCCTCTAAATCGGTGGAGCTCTGCTCTTTATACAAGAAACAAGTACTGATGAATGCTGCAGATTAAATTTAGGGTAATTCCATCTGCTTTTTCCTACTCTGGCACTAATCCTCGGCATTAAAGGTCTTCCAGGTAGATGAGATGCATCTGAGGTGACTCACTGGTTTGAGTCAAAGGCAGCTCAAGCCTGTGTTGCTGGAGGAGATGGGAAGAAGAAGTGAGAAGGTGTTTGCTGTGAGAGCTGTGGCACCCTGTCCTGGTGTGGCTGCAGCAGAGTGTCCAGGTCTGTGTTCCGTGGTTTTCGTGGCTCTTGGGTTCTGGAACATCCACGTGTGCTGTGGTATCAGCACAGCAGCTCCTGCAGCTTTACAGGCTGCACCTCCTCCCAGGAACAAGGGCTGAGTGATGTGCTCTGGGTTTACAGGGGATGTGCCATAAATTTCTGCCCTACTTACCTGTCAGTAGGGAAAATATCAGTTGAAGCTCTACCCAGGGTTAACCAGGTAACAACTCCACTGAGCTAAGGCAAGACAGCCAGTGTGACACTGCTGAAACGTGGCTCGAGGGCCTCCTGAGCACTGTCAGGGAGCTGTCCATGGCTCCTGTCTTCTCAGCTGTTTCTGTGAGGGTTTTTTAATCCTCACAACAAAATTAGTTCTTTTAAGTGTTTTATGTAAGCAGGGTACTGCTTACAGCCTGTGGGTTACACTCCTGCTTCTCTGCCTTGCTTTGGATTTCCACACTGATTGCAGATTCTGCATCTCAATATGATGTTTTGTTGTGTTTTTCAGACCCTCTGGCTGGAGTAGACCTGCTAAATGAGGTGACTTCTCAGTTCTGCACTGCTATCACTGCTGCATTTGTCTAAGACAGTGCTTGGACCTTGTTCCTTGCAGGAGCTGAAGGAATTGTGTTCAGAAAAAGTGACCCCAGCCCCTCTAGGAAGGAAGCTGTTTCCCTTCCAGCCTGGAGGAAGGAAGGGGATATTGCTAATTGCAGTTCTGTGTCCCTGCTGTGGGACAGCACTCAAATACTGCCACTGTTCATGTGCTTTCTCCCTGGGTCTGAAGTGGGAAGGATGGGAGTGGTGTCTGGAAGAGATGGGAGATGCACCCTTGTCTCCCATCAGGAAAGGCTGTCGGCAGTTGGCTGAATAACCATCTGTTTTCTCTCCCCAGGCTTCCTCTGTGCAGTGCTGAGGAACTGAGTCCTGCTCTGCAGGTGGGTTTGCAGCGTTTGAGTGTCCTGTGTCACTCTGGCTGGTAGGTTCCCTCTGCCATGGGGATGGAAACAGGACAGTTAAAACTTCCTTAAAGCCTGTTGGAATGCAGCACTGTGGCAATCTTTAGGAGAAGCTGTGTGTAAAGCATTGCACCGTTCTCTGCTTGACTGGGTTTGGGTTCTTTTGATGCATTTAATAGCCAGAACGAACTGGGGGACCGGCTGGAAGTGAGGGAGAGCCCTGCAGAAGCAACTTGGCATCTCTTCCCCGTGTGTGGAGGGGCTGGAGGGATGTGCCACAGAGCTCTCCTCCCCTGCCCACAGCTCCCAGCACCGCACAGCCCTGGTGTGGGGCCCTGGTATTGTTGCTGCAGCTGGTGTTGTGAATCAGGCCGACGACAAGCGCATCCTACAATCCGGCTATTTCACTACACCAGGGTTGCATCATACCACTCACTTCGCTCTCCACCCGGCGTCCTGGAACCCTCCTGCCTCTTCCAGAGCACCTCTGACCCACTTCAGAGACTGTGGTTTGTGCTGGTTTGGGCAAATTAGTGTTTTTGATGAAATAACGAGGTTCTAAAATAAAGCCACTTCTCCGGGGTGTGAGTCTGCTGCTGCATGTGTGGTGAGAGGGAGCTGGTGTCCACCTTGTCCAGGTGTTGCACGAGGTGCTGGAGTGACTTTTCCTCATCCACCTCACCCTTGTCCCTGCTGGCCAGGCCGGCTGCCCCCATGGCACCGGCACAGCTCTGCCCCGGGTGCTGCAGCACCGTGAGGGCCGAGCACGGGATGCAGGCCAGGCTGCCTGTCCTCAGCTCCCCGGGTAAGTGGGTGCACACTGGCCCTTGGTGATTGTGGATGGCTCCTGCTCAGCACAAACAATACAAGGGGGCTGGAGCAAGTCCTCAAAAAGCAGGTTAAAATGTGTGTGTGAATGCAAACACAGCCAGAGGCAGCAGGGCCGACAGGCCCAATTTTCCATTAACTTGCAAAGCCACACCAAGCTGAAATTCAAATGGGCTGCCCTCAAATTTTATTGCCGGCCTTGTTTGCTGTCTTTGCTGATCTTATCTGTAACTGCTTTTGAGGCACATGTGACAGGGGCTGCAGAGGTGTAAGAGCTGCCCATCCCTCCCCCTGTCCTTGCCTGCTGGGCCTGTGGGGTGAACGCTGAGCGGCCTCACGGCCTCAGTTCATGTTTTGTGTGATGTGGGCGAGTGTTTAAGTGGCTTATTAAATCAGGGATGGGACTGGGAGTGTTCTGAACCTTGGGTAGTAGTTCAGTAGAGCCCCCTCCCTGGGCCGGGAGGGGAAGGGGGCTCTGGGACCGTAGGTGTGTCTGCTGCCCAGCACCAGAGAGCTGCCAGCTCCCAGCCCTGGGTAAGCACAGACAGAATGTCTGCCACTGCCTCCCCAGCCCCCTGGCATCTGAGTCGCAGCAGAGGCAGCTCTCCCATCCCTTGGTGTCACACTTCCCCCTTTCCCCTGGTTTCACTGGGAGATAAAGGGGCCGTTCCCTTCCCCGCATCCGGCCCAGCTCAGTGCCACAGGCAGCAGCTTGGAGGCCAGCCAGGATGATTTACGGGATCTGACGGGGCTGGGGCAGTATCCCAGGGAAGGGAGAGGGTGCGTGGGAGTCTTGCTCCCTTTTTCCATAATAAATCCCTGTGGGAACTGAATGTTCCCGGGTCGGGGCCAGAGGCAAACTCGATGCCGCGTTTCTCTGCTGATCTGTCCTTGGGACTTAATCTCAAATCCGTTATCGCTGCCCCCATCGAGTGCTGGGAGGCACTGATGCCCATTACGGTGGTTTTGGTATCCCTTCCAGCTATTTTTTTCCTCCTGACCAGCTCGGGGTGGTTCAGGCCGACTCCTTTCCTCCATTAGCATCGGTGGTGGGTGTGTGCCGGTTGCCTCACTCCGGTTTTGCGGGGTATAAAGCGGGCGAGCCCCTCTCCACACCCGGGCAGGGGCCATGGCCGAGCTGCCCATCCCAGACCTGCCCCCGGCGCGCTGCAGCGGCCGCTTCACCATCAGCACCCTCCTGGGCATGGAGGAGGGGAGCTGGGGTCCCTTTGCGCCCGCCGAGGGGGCCAGCTGTGACAGCGCCCAGCCCACCCAGCTCTCCAGCAGCACCCTCTGCACCAGGACCTTCGGCTACAACACGGTGGACGTGGTGCCTGCCTATGAACACTACGCCAACAGCAAGGGGGTGGGCGACCCCAGGAAGGGCAGGCCCTCGCTGGCCGACCTGCACTCCATCCTCAAGGTAATGGGGGCTCGGCCGTGCTCGTGGCTCTCTGGCATCCCCCGGCCCTCTGGCACACCGGTCCCTGCGGTGTGTCCGCGGTGTGTCACTCTGTCTCCTGCCTCTCGGTGCCATGACTGATGCTGTGCCCTGGAAAGGCCCCGGGAGAAGCTGGAGGGGGAACCCAGCTGTTTCCAGCTGTTTCCAGCTGTGTGCTCAGCCAGAATGCTCCCTCCAGGGATGTGTGGCTGCTGCCCACCCTCACCTGCCTTCCCCTGACCCCACAGCCCGAGCCCGGCCGCCTGCGCCCCGCGGTGTGTGACCCGCAGCACAGCAATGGCCTCCCCGAGGCTGGGCCGGAGCCCGGGCTGGAGGAGGCAGAAGGGGAGCCCGGCAGAGCCTCTGTGCCAGAACCTGTCCGCTTTGGATGGGTGAAGGGCGTCATGGTGAGTGTGACTCATCCCACACCGAGCGTCCTCCTGCCCCCCCCAACCCCCCAAGCATTTGCCCCTTGGTGCGTTTTTCCCAATATCTGTATTTTTTGCAAGTGCCTGCGCTGTGAGCAGCTCCCTGCCCTCCTCAGCAGGGTGGTTTTCTCTCAGGAACAGCAGGGCTGGCGTGGCCTGGCCATGCCCAGGTGCCCGTGCCCTCATGGCCAGCACCCTTCTCTGTCCCCCCAGATTCGCTGCATGCTGAACATCTGGGGAGTCATCCTCTACCTGCGCCTGCCCTGGATCACGGCCCAGGCAGGAATCGGTGGGTGCTGTGCTTCCTTGGGAGCTGGATGGGGCACTGGGCTCACCATCACCCCTTCACCCGGGGTGGGAATGGCGTGGCACTGAGCGTGGGATGATGTGTAGGGTCTTTGTGGGTCTCCTAGGGAAGGCAGGGTGGTCTGTGGGACTGGGGGGATGCAGGACTGAAGCTGTGCCCTCTCGCCACAGCCCTGACATGGCTCATCATCCTGATGTCTGTGACGGTGACCACGATAACTGGCTTGTCCATCTCTGCCATATCCACCAACGGCAAAGTGAAGTCAGGTAGTGTGTTCCCTCCCAGCCCCGGGGGTCTCCTTCACCCTGGGGCTGCCCCATGGATGTGAACTCCTGGCACGGGCTGTGAGGTGCAGGGGGGTCCCCAAGAACCTGTGGGGGAGGCAGTAATGCCACGGGGTGCTCCCACTGCCTCAGGAGGCACCTACTTCCTCATCTCCCGGAGCCTTGGGCCGGAGCTGGGTGGCTCCATCGGGCTGATCTTTGCCTTTGCAAACGCGGTGGCCGTGGCCATGCACACAGTGGGCTTTGCTGAAACTGTCCGGGACCTGCTGCAGGTAAGGAACTGCCTCGGGGTCCCACGTTCCCCCTTCGCTCCGTCCTCACCTCCTCCTTGCACAAGCTGCATTAATTAACATTTATGTTAGTATTGGACCACTGGTAATCAAGCAGCGGCTGCTGAAGCTCACAGAAATCCCAGTGGTTCAGTAAGGGGTTATTTCCACACTGTGAACGGTTCCCCCTCCCCAGGAGCACAACTCGCTCATCGTGGACCCCACCAACGACATCCGCATCATTGGGGTCATCACTGTGACGGTGCTGCTGGGCATCTCCCTGGCTGGCATGGAGTGGGAGGCCAAGGTAACCCTCACTTCTGCTCACTTATTCCCTTGGGCTGATAAGATCTGGCCCTGCTGCCCACCAGGCGCCCGAGGAGCGGAGGTTGCCCGTAGCTCCCCAAAAACGGGCGAGGGTTCCTCCTAATGCGCCCTTCACTCTCTCTGTGCCCTATCCCCAACCCCTCAGCTGGCTCTTTCTGGTCTGGCAGGCACAGATCCTGTTCTTCCTGGTCATCCTGGTTTCTTTCATAAACTACCTGGTGGGGACAGTGATCCCGGCCACCGCCGAGAAGCAAGCCAAGGGTTTCTTCAGCTACCGAGGTGGGTCCGCCCCGGGCTGGGGTTGTGCTCAGCAGGTTCAAGGGCATCGCTGGAGCCCCAGCTCTTTGCTGTTGCTGGGGGAGATGTTCGCTGTGGGAAGGTGCTCCTGCCATCAGTGCTGCGCCTCCATCCAGTGCTGAGGTGCTTCAGCCAGGACTAAGGCAACTGGAGGCCCCAAATGCTTCTTCTCTGCTTCCTCCCCAGCTGATATCTTTGCCCAGAACTTCGTGCCCAACTGGCGTGGGCCCGAGGGCTCCTTCTTTGGCTTGTTTTCCATTTTCTTCCCGTCAGCAACCGGCATCCTGGCTGGGGCCAACATTTCGGGTGACCTGAAGGTGGGTTGTGACCAGAGCCGGCATTTCTCAGGGCCCAAGCCCTGTTTTCCCCAGGGCTTTCATTTTGATCCAACCATTAGATTCTGTTATTTCTTCTGTAAAATTTGGGAGAGGCTCAGCCAGGAGTTACTTAAAATGAATTAAAATTTCTCTTGTGTAGCAGCCACAAATAAAATGCCACATCAGTGGTGCTGCTGGAAAGTTGTCTTACATATGTCTGTGACTCCCTTGGGCAGGATCCTGCCGTGGCCATCCCCAAGGGGACCTTGATGGCCATTTTCTGGACCACTGTGTCCTACCTGGTGCTTTCTGCTACGATTGGTAAGCAGCATGTTCTCAGGTGAGCTGGGTGGATGGGCTGGCCCTCCCCCAAAATGGGTGATCCGGGAGGATGCAGCTGGGTGAGAGCCAGGAGCAAGCTGTGGACACTGGCACCGATACCCTGGGGTGGGTGCCGTGGGTGCCAGACCTTGTTCCTGCCTCCAGGTGGGGCAAAGTCATCCTGGGTGGGTACCAGAGCTCGTGGCATTGCTCACAGCCACCACGCAGCAGGGCAGCCCCGCGGCCGGGACTCGGGGTTTGGCACAGGACACGTGGGGCTGGGCTGTGTGAGACCGTGGGGAGATGCCAGCCCTGCTCTGGCCCCGTGTGCCCCCCAGGTGCCTGCGTGGTCCGTGATGCCTCGGGCAGCCTCAACGACAGCGTGGCCGTGGGGGCTCCGGGCTGCGAGGGCCTGGCCTGCGGCTTCGGCTGGAACTTCACCGCCTGCGCCCAGCGCCAGAGCTGCCGATACGGGCTCAGCAACTACTACCAGGTGCTGCTCAGCACCACCACCCACCCGGCCCCTGCTCCTGGCTGCGTTTGTGCTGCTGTGGATGGATTTCCCAGGGCATCCGGGGGGGCTCCCGTGCTGTTAAAGCACCCGTGTAACAGGGGTGCACCAGGGACCGCGTCTTCTTCAGGACTGTGCACGTGGCTGGGCTTTGCCGCCTGGATGATGTGGATGGAAAAGCTTTGAGGGTGGCAGGATGGGGCCTGGGGGCTGGAAATCCCTCAGGGCTGGGGGCAGGTTGGTGCACCAGGGGTGCCAGGGTTCCTGACCCCCTGCTTTTCATGCAGAGCATGAGCATGGTGTCTGGATTTGGGCCCCTCATCACAGCAGGGATCTTTGGTGCTACCCTCTCCTCGGCACTGGCCTGCCTCGTCTCAGCCCCCAAAGTCTTCCAGGTGAGAGGGCGGTGTGCCCACGTACCCCAGCTCCTGTCCCCGAGCCTGGCAGTGGGAGGTGCTCCTGGGTGCAGAGCTCTGCAGCTGTGAGCAGCCCCGGGGCGAGGGGGATGCTGCCATCCCACGCTCCAGTGAAGCTCAGCGTCCCCAGCGTGTCTCTCCCCGCAGTGTCTCTGCAGGGACCAGCTCTACCCGCTCATCGGTTTCTTCGGGAAGGGCTACGGGAGGAACAGCGAGCCCATCCGTGGCTACATGCTCACCTACGTCATCGCCATTGGCTTCATCCTCATCGGTAGGTCTTTGCCACCCTGGCACCCTCCTGGAACCCGACACCGGCCGGGGGCTCTGCCCCTGCCACTGACGGCTCGCTGTGCTCCTCCTCCTCCCGCAGCTGAGCTCAACGCCATCGCCCCCATCATCTCCAACTTCTTCCTCTGCTCCTACGCCCTCATCAACTTCAGCTGCTTCCACGCCTCCATCACCAACTCCCCAGGTGGGCTGTGCCACGCCAGGCCGTGCCGTGTGGCAGTGGCTCCCGCCCGGCGCCCGGCGCGGCAGCGGCCGCTCTGTGTGTTTGCGTGCAGGCTGGCGACCCTCCTTTCGGTATTACAGCAAGTGGGCCGCGCTCTTCGGGGCCGCCGTCTCGGTGGTGATCATGTTCCTGCTGACCTGGTGGGCGGCCCTCATTGCCTTTGGCATCGTCATCTTCCTCCTGGGATACGTCCTCTACAAAAAGCCGGGTGCGTGGCAGTACCCCAGCACAGCCCAGGAGGTGTCTGGGCCCTCTGCTAATCCGTCTTCCCCGTGCAGATGTCAACTGGGGCTCCTCCATGCAAGCCAGCTCCTACAACATGGCCCTCAACTACTCGGTGGGGCTGAGCGAAGTGGACGAGCACATCAAGAACTACAGGCAAGGGTGGCTCAGTGAGGCGCTGGGCATGGAGGGAGGGGGATGCAGAGCCAGCCACCACCCCCAGTAAACCCAGGATGGCTTCGTGCCCATGGCCACATCCTCACCACCACCCTCAGTAACCAGGAGCTACGGCAAAATGTGTCTGTCTCCAAAATCCCATGTCTGTGCCGTGCCAGCAGAGGTGGAAAGCTGAGCGAATGCTGCCCTCCCTGCACCGGGCAGATGCAGACATACTGGTCTTCTTATATCAGATGAGACCAAAGAGTGAGACTGGATCCTCACCTATATGATTTTTTCTCATCTTAAAGATGCTCCCTATAGTTGCCACTGGTCAGGCATGGGAGGAGAGCTGCAGTTCATTCCAGAGAGCTGCCTCCAAAGCACCATCCCTCACTCCTCCTCCCTCGTGCCCGCAGACCGCAGTGCCTGGTGCTGACCGGCCCGCCCAACTTCCGCCCAGCTCTGGTGGACTTTGTGGGGACCTTCACCAAGAACCTCAGCCTGATGCTCTGTGGCAACGTGCTGATCGTGAGTCACCTGCAGAAACCAGCTGGTTCCTTGTCCTGGGAGCTTCCAGCCACCCACAGACAGTGGGATGGAAAATCCAGATGTGTCCTGGTGGGCCACGGGGTGGGGACTGAAATGTGGGACTGCTGGCATCGTGTGCGCTGGCTGTGCACTCACTGGATCCGCTGCTTTTCGTGCTGTGATTGCAGCCTCCCACATGTGCAATGGTTACATCCACCTCTTAGCAATCATTTGGGAAGAGAGGAGCTAGAGGTCCTTGGTGGCAAGACCACCAGCTGTGAGGGGCTGCCTGAGCCCCTGTCCCTGCTTCCTGCAGGGCCCACGGAAGCAGAAGATGCCGGAGTCCCGGCTGACAGCAGACGGCCACGCCAAGTGGCTTATGAAGAGGAAGATCAAGGCTTTCTACACGGATGTGGTGGCTGAGGATCTGAGAAGCGGAGTCCAAATGCTCCTCCAGGTAGAGCCATCTTTGGCTGTTGATCACCAGGGTCCCTCCTCTTTCATCACAGCTCGGGGGGGCTCTGACCCCCCTCCCCAACCTCCAGTCAACCCCTTTGCGTCCCTGCCGCGTGGACTGACCCCGCTCACGTCCGTCTGTCCCTGAAGAAGGGTCTCACGGGGACACCTCTCCACAGGCTGCCGGCCTGGGGAAGATGAGACCCAACATCCTGGTGCTGGGCTACAAGAGGAACTGGCGGACGGCGTCTCCGCAGAGCCTGGAGGATTACGTGGGCATCCTGCAGTACGGCCAGGCCGGCTCCTCCCGGGGACACCAGCGCCGGGTGGTGCTGCCGGGGACGCCGCAGCCACGGGCGTGGGCCGGGCTGGCACTGCTGCCCCTTAACCGCCTTCTCCTCCCCCCTTCAGCGACGCCTTCGATTTCAAGTATGGCGTGTGCTTAATGAGGATGAAGGAAGGGCTGAACGTCTCCCGAGTGCTGCAGGCACACGGTAAGTGATTTTGGGGTGCTCAGCGGAGTTGTGGGATGTGCCAGCCAGCACCACGTCACAGTGCTGGGGGGATCAAAGGGGATGGGGGCAGTGAGGAGCTGCTGTGCTGCCTGTGCTCTTCTCCTCCCTCCTCAGTCAACCCCACGTTCGAGGCAGCGGAGCACCCCGAGAACGGCACTGGCAGCAGAGCAGCCCCAAGCTCGGGTAGGCTGATCCTGGCTCCGGGCCCTCTGGAGCACCCCCAGCTCTGAGGATTATTTTCGGGGAGCCAGGTTTGCAGGGAGGGGCGTGGATTTCAAGCAGTGATGGGGAGCAGGGCTGGGACCAGGAGGAAGTGGGTGCCTTTAATCTGCAGCCGGTGGTGCCCCTTGCTGACCCTCTTGCCCCAGCAGTGGACTCCACCACCTTGGCTGGCGAGCAGCAGGCGAGCACCATCTTCCAGAGTGAGCAGGGCAAGAAGACCATCGACATTTACTGGCTCTTCGACGATGGGGGTAAGCTTTACCTTCAGCTGCTGTGGCTCCTCGCTGCCCATCTGTCCAGCTAATGTGAGCCCAGCATCTCCATCGTGCAGGGTTGCCCCGGCACCACTGGGCAAGGACAGAGCCCAGAAGGGCTCTGTCCTTGCCCAGTGGTGCCGGGGCATCCCTGGAATTTGGCATCAAGAGGGCACCTTTGAGCCTGGGGGTTTTGGGACAGGTCTCACGCTGCTCATCCCGTACCTCCTGGGGCGCAAGAAGCGGTGGGGGAAGTGCAAAATCCGGGTGTTTGTCGGGGGGCAGATCAACAGGATGGACGAGGAGAGGAAGGCGTAAGTGCTGGCGGCCCCCACAGCCCACTCTTAGCCCCTCAGCCACTGCCAATGTCCCCATGGGTGGTGGCAGGAGGTGCCTCCCTCCTGCTCCAGAGTCCCACAGGATCTGTGAGCTCTGACTGGGCTGCTTTGCCTCACTCCTTTGAAAATCAGTGTGGCTGCTGAGTGGGAAAACCCCAAGTGCAAACCAAGGCCAGCAGCAGGGGTTTCTGCCATGGCAGGTCCCTGCCAGAGCTGCCCTTCCCTGCTAATTTTGGGCAAATGTGTCCTTTTCCCTCCGGCAGGATTGTCTCTCTGCTGAGCAAGTTCCGCCTTGGCTTCCACGAAGTCCACATCCTCCCTGACATCAACCAGAAACCCCGGCCAGAGCAGTAACAGCCCCCTTCCCCCTGCCTCCCCAGCACCCCTAAACCCACAGCCCCGTTCCCCCTGCCTCCCCAGCACCCCCAAACCCGCCCAGCCCCTCTTTCCGCTCACCCTCTGCTTGTCTTGCAGCATCAAGAGGTTCGACGACCTGATCGCTCCCTTCAGGCTCAACGACGGCTTCAAGGACGAGGCCACGGTGAACGAGATGAGGCAGAGCTGTCCCTGGAAGATTTCTGATGAGGAGGTCGATAAAAACAGAGCCAAGGTAGCACCAGTCCCAGCGGGGCTCCTGCAAGGGGTCTCCTGCTTTTTGGACAAAATTCGGTCTTTTTGGAACGTTAATGTTGTGTTTGTCCGCAGTCGCTCCGACAAGTGAGGCTGAACGAGATTTTGCTGGATTACTCGCGGGATGCAGCACTCATAGCCATGTAGGTGCCCTTTCCTTGCCCCATGGAAACGGTCCCTCTGGATGTTCACCCCTTCCTGGGGGGGGAATCCCAGACAGACACCCTAATGCTGTGGTGGTGGGACGGTGCCACAAGGCAGGGAAAAGCCCTTGGGAGGCACCAAGGGGTCTGGCCCGGGTCCTGTCGGGGGGAGGCCGCGGTGCTGCCCCTTCCCAGGGCGGTCCCCTGCGGTGGAGCGGGCGGGGCTGTGCCGGGCCGCTCCTCAGCAGCCCCCGCTGTGCCGCAGCACTCCACCCATCGGCAGGAAGGGCCGCTGCCCCAGCGCCCTCTACATGGCCTGGCTCGAGACCCTCTCGCAGGACCTGCGACCCCCCGTCATCCTCACCCGAGGGAACCAAGAGAACGTGCTGACCTTTTACTGCCAATAAAACCCTCCCCGATGCTCCCCGACTCGGCTGTGAGTTTTTTGGGCACTCATCTCAAGGGGAACAGCCCAGGTCAGCACCGAGCCCAGGGGCTGCAGGTACCCTGCAGGTCCCCTTGGGGACAGGGACAACAGCTGAGCCCACCCCAACAGCTGAGCAGGAGCGAGATGGCATCTCAGGCTGTGGTGCCTGGCTGCAGGCACAGGTCCTGCTCCTAAGGAAGACATCATTAACCACCAGAATTGAGACATTTCCTGGTGCAGATGGTCCCTGGCAGGAGAAACCTGCCCCAAATGAGGTAGGAGCAAGGCTCATTTCCAAAAACACATTGTCACATTGCAGGAGAAACACACGACACAGTTCACCTCCATAGTTACAGAATTTACTGATAATCACCACCAGGATTAGAAGTGTCAGTAGAAAAATAAAATTTACAGAATTTTTGATCATACAAAGATTTGTTCATGACAGCCACGGTCGTGAGCGAGAGAGGAGGCCGGGTGGGAGCAGGGGGGACGTTGCACAGAGAGCAGGGCCACGAGCTCCCACACGAGCCAACGGTTCCTCCAGGACAGTTGGCTTCTCTGGAAGGTGTTTCCTTGAGCGATGCACTGGCTGGGCTCCTGACAGGGCCTCCCAGCTGTCCAGCCTGGGACACCTCGGCACCGACATTTTTGCAGGCTCTTTGCAGCTTTTGGCAAGTTTGACCGAGCAAAGTCTACCAGTACCTGCTGAAAAGGGAAGGGATTCCTCCACACACCTCCCCTGGGATAAAGGAATGGAAAGGGAAGGCCAAAATGGTGAGAGGGGAGGAAACTGCCTTCAGTGACCGACCTGGGGCTTCAACCCAAGGTTGTTCCTCCTTCCTGTTTGGCTCTGGTTTTACTGGAGAGGGAGGTTGGGAAGGCAGCCAGGAGGATGTTCTGCAAGCACCAAGATGACACAAAGAACTTGCCCTCAACACTAATACCTATCAAGACAGATAAGAAACTGATTGTTCACCTTTTATGTGAGAATTCCCTAAAAATTTCTCAGTGTCTGGGCACAGAGAGGCACCACCAGCTCCAACCACTCCACATCCGAACAGCAGTCAAGCTGCCAGTTCTCCAAGTTCCAGTTTTCCAGAACCACCCCAAAGCAAGAGTTTGGGAGATCTGAATGGGTAGAGAATGGGAGTTTTCAGTCTGCCCAGCACTGATGATTTTACTGAGCAGTGTTTCACTTGTTCTGAGCTCTGTAGCAGCCCCATTTGTGTCCTGCATTCCTCAGCCCTGTTTCCTCGTGCTGGAACACAGGGCACGTGGATAAAGTGCTTTCCCAGTTGCAATCAGCTTAGTGGCTACTGAGGGATACCAGGCACTGGGTGGGGGAAAGGGGAGCACAGGGGGTGCCTGGACACTGGTTACTGGCATCACCTGAAAGGTAAGGGCAGACCCACCCAATCCAAGTCCATGAGAGACTTTCGATCCATCCAGGAAGACTCAGGGTAATTCCTGTGAATTAAACCAGGCACTCCAGACATGTGCTGAGATAAGAAGTTGGAAGGGGGAAAGACAGTAGAGAGATCACTATTCCTGCTCTTTCATTGCTTCTGTCCCCAAAGAGGGCAGGAGAGGCCCAACCTCCCCCCAGGGCTGTCCTGGCTCTCTACAGACAGCACACAGGGCACTCCACAGATCCAGGGGTCAGTGTAATACCACTTGGACCTCACCCACCTAAGGAGAAGGATTCCCATTAAACTCTTCCCTAAAATGCACAGCTTTATACCCTGAATTGGGCTAAAATTTAATCTCAATAAGCAGCTCCTGCAAAACAACTCTTGCCAGCAACAGACTGCTCGGGAGAAGTTGGTGCAGAGAGAAATCCTTTCCCACAGTGCCTTGTTGAGGGATCACAGAATCATTTAGTTTGGAAAAGCCCTCTAAGACCATCTAGTCCAACCTCTGAGCAGTCACCACCCTGTCAACTCAACCACAGCCCTGAGTGCCACACGCAGTTGTTTCACACAGAGGACAGGGGCTCACAGAAGGACAGTGGCCTTAGGGAGTGCTGCAGGGACACAAGGAGCTGGTTTGGAGACCAAAGGAGTTCAGCAAAGACACAGAAGGGAAAGCTGGACACAGACAGCGCCTTCCCTCCACAGCTGGGAACAAACAGGGACCACAGCAAACCCTGGGGCTGCCTCCACCACCCCACATCCCCGGGGTTCAACCCCAGCCTCCCCGGAGAGCCGAGCCCTGGGAAAGCACCCGAGCTGCCCCGGCCACGGGGCACAACTCTGGGCACAAGGGCAGAGCCACCAGCTAAGCACAAAGTCACTTAAAGCAAACTAAACCAGTCCCTGAGGAGGCTGCTCTGCCAGCTAAGGGTTGGTCTGGGGCTGTGTTCAGTCGTTTCCCCTGCACAGCCTTCACGGCCACAGCTCCCAGACACAAATCTGCCCCCTCACCCATCCACAGCGAGTTTTCCTTTTTGCTGCTCCCAAAATCCACTAAGACTACGACCTGGTATGAAGGAGTTTGGGGCCGGGAAGAAAACAAGTTAATTTTTTAATCTAAAGAAAATTCACATTAAAAGAGCTTCAG
>JAWWLV010000021.1:12711698-12727843 GCA_035041135.1 Platyrinchus mystaceus
GCTATTACATCTTCAAAGCAAAATACAAAGAGTTAAGGAAGTACATAAAGTATCTTATTAATAACCAAAGCTTAAATCGTTGTAGTGATTACTGGGGTTTATCCTGGCTGATGCTGATATTTCTTCTGCCACAGTTGAAGTGTGGGGTGAAAGATTTTTGTCTGTTACTTGTAAGTGGTTATCATCTAGGATATGCCTGGAAAAAAACCTCATTACTCATTCTGTGTTACTGCTTCACAGGTTTTCAGCCTACCTCAAGGATTCAAGAAATAGAGATTATTCAGAGCAGTTGTTTTCAAGTTGAAATTCAAGGACCTTAAGCTGGACCTAAAGTTGAATCAGTGGGTTTTGGTGGTGAAATTCATGACTTTCTGAGCAGAAGCAGCAAAGGTGATGTAAGGAGGCTGAGGGCAGGTTCTTGTCAGGAGGTTTGCCTGTGCTGCTGAAAGCCCTTTCTCCACCACTAGCATGGATCTCTGTACAAGAATGCCATGGGAACTGCATGGGCAGAGCTCCAGAGGTTCTTTTTCTGGTTCCTGTGAGGTCATCAAGGTTTAACTGAGGGCTCTTTGCGTGGGACGGTGAGGTCTGAGCCCAGGCTGTGGGGTTGGCTGGGCTGCTGGACTCTTCACCTTGGTAAGCTGCTCAGCAGAGCTGTACAGGGCTGGGGAAGGGCTGATTTATCCCCTTGCAGCAGGAAGTGCTGACCTCAGTGGAGGTGAGGTTATAACTCAGTTCTCTGCAGTTGTTCAGTGCTGCTGCTTTGGCGTTTCTTGATGCTGCCTCTCACCACTGCAATATTAGTTTTCCTTTTTTAGTCTGGCTCACCTGTGTGCCTGTGGAATGGACAGCTGTGTCCTAGACTGCTGTTTCTAACTCCAGATCTGCTGTCCTCTTCCAGAGCTTCAGCCCCTGGATCCAGACCCTTTTTAGGAGAGAGCAGAAAGAGTGGAAAGGGCTGCAGGAGAAGCAGATCAGACATCTGAGAACAGCCTGAGCTTTCCATTGTCCTTGTTCAGCCTCTGGTTTCCTTATCAGTGGCTGTGATGTCCTCTCTGCTCCTTACATGACAGCTGAGAGTGACCAAATGTGACAGAGCTGGCAAACAAAGGGTGTGTAAGCCAAGGAGTTTGGGAGACTGCCACCTACTTTATTGCTTTGTTTTAAAGACAGTTAAGGTAGCTGTCTGAGCAATATTGCTGCTTCCTCTTGGCAAGCACTGAACAGGAGTGGGGAAAATCCTGAGGCTGATAATGTATTTCAAGGGGAATAGGTAAAAAGGGCAGGGAATTTACTCCCACAGGTCTCAAGATGTAGAGCTGGCACAGAGAGCAGTTTTAAAAACGTGTAATTGTCCATCTGTGTTCTTGCTCTGTGGTCTCAGCAGGGCTCAGTCACAGGTGTCTGGCTAATGAGCACTGGGAGAACATGTAACACCATTAACTGTCTCCTTACCTTGTGATGCTTTTCAGGAAACCCAGTGGATGAATCAAAGCAAGGGGTTGGCAGCGTGCTCACACTTCCTGCTGGGTGTGAATCTTGGTCATTTCTGTGCTCCTGGGGTTTGGCACAAAGCTGAGGGAAGCACAGTAGCTTTAAAAATCAGGAGAAAGATCGGGAGTTTGGGTGTGCATCTCGTGTTGTAGGTAGTGTGGTGCATGTCAGATCAAGGTTCACATGTGCTTGACATGTTCCATATGTGCTTTTAAAAAAAATAAATTGGAAAATCTTTGGGAAACCCTGCCTTTTTTCCCTCTGGAGAGCAACACAGCTTCCTCCAGGTGAGGTGGACAGGTATTGTCAGGCTAGATATGAAAGACTGAACTGAACTAACAAGGGCAGAGGAAGAAACCACTCATATTTTGATGTGCTTTTTGTAGTGGCTTTGACTGCAGTAGCAAGGAAGTGTTAGAAAAAGCAAGACAAATGAATTTCAGTAGCCCCTTGAGAAGCCACTCCAAAACTGACCCTCCTTGAGGACTTGTGTTTTGTGTTGCTGACTGGTGATGTCTGTAGGGTTTTATGCTCAGTCCTCCTTGGCTAAGGTGTCCCAGAGAAATGTGTTCTAGCCACTTTCTGACATCAGACTTCCTCAGGGAAGTGCATGCTGTAAAAACCTTGGCTTCTGAGATATTTCCAGAAATTCAGTCTGAGCATTAGAAGTCCAGGGATGATGTCTTGGGACCATAAGACAAATCAAACCACCCGGAATTACATGGAATATCAATGTGAACGCTGTTTAGAGGTGGCAGACTGAAAAATGACTGCTTGCTTTTCTACAAACAAGCACCAAAACGCTGATCTTGGCATAATGGAGTGTAGACAGCAGACTGTTTCTGCCCTTATGCTGTTGTTATTCTTAGAGGTCAGAGCATGCCTCAGTTATCCACAGTTTATATTGGCTTTTTCCAATTTAAAAAACAGCTATTGATTTTTGGTTTTTGGAAGCCAGTGAGTGAAAATATGTTACCTTTCAAAAGATGCTGAAGAGTGGCAGGGTCTCGGGGGCACATTTTGATAACCTTTCCTCTGTGTGCATCCATTCCCTGATGTTTCAGAGTTCCCTTTGGGAATACCAAGGTGCAGTGCTGACTGACATGAGGATGGCCCAGAGCTGAGGTCAGGGAGTGTGAGCAGGAGCTGTGCTCTGTGCTGCTTCGCTCGTGATGCATTTGCCTTTCTCAGAGGCAGCTGCAGAAATCACAACTCCGTAAACATCAAACCCAGCCAGGACTCCAAGCCAGAGCACTTGTTTCTAAAGTAAATCACGTTATGGTTTGCTTAATGTGCTCTGAGAAGGGGAATGGCCTAATGAACAGCTTCTGTTCAGGGTTTTTTCATTAGCAGATGTGCAGATGAGGCTTCTGCTCAGGTGGGGAAACTGAAGCACGGGGGGGTTGTGGCTTGCAAAGTGTTACATGGTAGTGCCAGCTTTGTCCAGTGCACTCACCAACCTGCTGACCCCTCCTGTCTTCCTTTATCTCACCACATTTTTGGAAATCCCAAAGAGACTTAGCAGGTGTCCACCTGAGGGTCATCTGATGCTTTTAAGGAAATAATTCCTTTGTGCTGGTTTCATTTGTGTGGTTTTGCTGGTAATCAGTGTGATGAAAGAGAAGGCTCAGCTGGCATCTCCAAAGGTGGGAGGAGTCTCAAAGCATCTCCAGAATGATGGCTTGACCTCCAGATTAACTTGGGCATTTTTAGGTCTTTCAAACCTGGGGCATCTGGACGCTGCATTGGCTTTGGGAACTGCATGACAAACTGCAGTCTCATCTTCAGGTTCTTCCAGGTGTGTTCTCCCTCTGTTGTGTGTAGTTAGTCTGGCAATACTTAAGTAAAAATCCTGCCTTTCCCCAGTAGGAGACATTGTTTCTGTACCTGGCTCTCAGGCAGTTTCCTGGCTCCTAAAAATCTGAAAACAGAAGGTGCTTAGTGACCTGTTCAGGTGTCAGAGGGACTCTTTTGTTGTTAGTGAGGGGATCTTTTGTCCCTCTGTTCATGCCTTCATCTCAGGGGCCTCAGATCCAGTCCCAGCATTTTGCTGCTTGCCCTGTTTCCCTTGCTTCCAAGCTGCTGCTCATTCCTGACAGCTCCAGGCTCAGAAACGGGCTTTTGATGTCTGGTGAGAGGTTGGCAAGAGCCTGCTTTGCAGCCCTTGGGCCTGGGGTTTCCCCTGCTGGAAAGTGCAGCTTGCAAGATGCTTTTTCTTTTTTCTGTAACTAAGAGATGGTGAACCAGGAGGATTTCTGTGATAGCCTGAAGGGAAGGCAAAGCTGTTCACTGCCTAACTATCTCATTAACACGTTACAGACCAAATCAGGCTTAGTCTGGCTTTTCCCCATGGAGGTGCTTCTGCTCTGTGGTGTTTGTTGCCTCCTGCTATGATCTGTGTAACCTTTGTGCCCAGTGTTGATAGCTGTCAGTGGATTTGAAACCACTGGCCCTTAATAACTGTGGTACTCCCTCCTTCAGCAGGAGATCTGTGACACGAGTTGGGGGGTTGCAGGAGTTGGGGGGTTGCAGGAGTTGGGGGGGTTGCAGGAGTTGGGGGGTTGCAGGAGTTGGGGGGTTGCAGGAGTTGGGGGGTTGCAGGGGTCCCTCTTGCTCCCTGTGTATTTGGAAGTCGTGGCTAGGAGGGTCAGGGACTGTCACACTCACACGTGTAACAGCTCATCTGTTCACCTGGATTGCTCAACTCGAAGGTGTGTTCCAGAATGTGAACGTAATCCTTTCGGGAGGTACAAATTAAAACCATGGGATGCCTCAAAGGTTGAGCTGTTAATGCATGGTGGGGTTTTGAGGCAGCTCAGTGGAGCTGGCCAGGGGAATAGTTATCCAAAGGAGCAAGCAGAGATCTGATACTTGGAGATGCTTTAAACTGGGGTGAATAAAGCTCCAGGCAACGAGGAGATGAAGGCTTGTGCCCTGGCTGTGGATCAGCCTCTGCAGAGAGCAGTGTTTGACGTGCTCTACCTATTGCAAGTCCCAGTGGGAGCTCTGTGACTGGATTGCTACTTCCCTCAATTTAGAGAGCCTCTTGTGGAAGCAGAAGCCCAAAAGGGCCCTGTCAGCATCTCAGGAGGCAGCACTGTCCATATGTTTTCTTTACATCTGTCACAGTGTCTTTGTCATACAGGAGGTGACGGAAAATTGGTTGTTTCCTTCACAGCTTACGAGGTTATGACAAAAAGCACTTTTTATACATTATTGATGTTAAAATACCATTCACCTCTGCCTGTTTTCAGGTGAATTGGTTTGAGATGCAGCCTGGGCTGACTGCTTGGATAGCAGCACACACCTGCTGTGAGGAACAGCACCAGACAGGCAGCTTGGCCCTTGCCTGACTCCAGGAGAGCTCTGATCACATTTGATTCCTTTTAAAAACCAGCCAGCTCCTTCTGCCTATCCAGGCAGCCCACAAAATTATCACTCTCTCCAGCCTGGTCTTGTCTGTGTTGCTTTAGGGAATAGGCTCAGTTTCCCAGGGAACAGCTTCTCCCACCTGGTTTGAAGAGAAAGGTTTGGAAAATGCTGGGGTTTTTTTCTGAAAGGGGGAAAAACTGATGTTTTACTTCAAAAAGGGAAAATTGATTGGGACATATTAATATTAGTTCTGCCTGCTCTACACCAGGTAATCCAACATAAAATACATGTGTGTGCAGAGTGCAGGCAGATGTGCCCTGGAGGTTCACTTGTATGAGGACTTAATTCCTGCTGGAAGGTGCTGAACTTGTGCACTGCAGCAGCTTCAGGACCTTGCAGGCTGGAGCACTTGCCTCTTGTACAGTGCCTCTGTCTGTGGAAGGCACAAAAGTCACCAAAAAAATATTCAGACAAAATATTCCTCTGGGCTCAGAAGGGTTTAGTTTTTTTACAAGTCCCTGTAGATGAGTGTTACTTTGTCCTCAAGTGATCATTCCAGAAGGTTGCAGGACTATTCATTGAGGCTAAACACAGATGGGGAATATTGAAAAAGGATAATTAGCCTCATTTTTGCCCCCCCTTGGTCTGTGATTCCCCAGAGCTAACAACATTAAGATTGTGTGGAAAGTTTTGTAACTGTGTCAGGTCTAAACTGGGGCAGATTTCCCAAGTGGGGACTTGTGTCCTGAGTGGTAAAGAACTGGCATTTTCCAGAGCTTCCACTCTTGCTCTGCCTTTCCCAGCATGAAGGTCAGGGGAGATGGTAACTTTGCACTGCTGTGATTAGGGATTTTGACTCTCTTCTCTGCTCCAAGTCCCCTTATACCCAAATACCAACATGGGGTCAAAAAAATTAATAACTGTTCTGTGTTTTAGAAGTCTTATTATGCAGTGTAATAGCAGAGCAGGATAATGAAATCTCTGTGGGACAGTGATGAGAGTGAGTGGTTTTGTGTGTGAATTACAGGGGCTGCAAGTGGGTCAGACAGTAGCTACTTGTTTTATTGCTGACAATATACTTATTTTCATGTTTATTCCTGGATTACAATGTGTGAATAGCATGCTAATAAATAGTCAGGCAAATAGTTATTTATCAAGTATTTAAAAGTGAAAGGTCTTGCAATTTTCCTTAGTAATGACTGTGATTTCTTCCAGCTGGATTAATGACTCCCATTTCTCCCCATGAAGAGCAAGAAGTGTTTTGCTTTCTACACGGAGAGAGTTATTGTCTCCCATAATAATGTAGAACAGAGGATTTCTTTTTCCTTCCTGGCCTGGGATCTGGGAAAGGTTGAAATGTGCATAACCTGAATTAATACCTTGTAAAGCTCTTAAATCTCTTTCGTCATTCCTGTTGGAGCGGGGCAGGACTTGCTGCTGGCACCAGCCCAGCAGCAGCCTGCCTCAGAGCAGCTTTTGTTTCAGTTTATGAGGCAATCAGTGGGTCTTGTGATGGAATTGCCTTGAAAGGTCCCTTTTAATTACATTTCTGTTGCATTCCTCCGTCCCCAGCTGTGCAGTCCTGGTGGAACAGGTTGCACTCAGCTTTGCGGCTGAATTTCTGCAGCGGACAAGTCCAAAAATATATGCTAGGGCAGCTGCTGGCAGGCCAAAGGGAGCAAAGAAAATTGAACCAAGACTCATATTCTGTGCCCAGCCACTGCTGGCCCTGAGGTGGTGGAGGAGGAGCATATTGAAGCATAAGTAGGCCCTTGGTAGGAACCTGTCTTGTGCCCCTGGGTAGCTGAAGTGTGTGTCATTGCAGGTCTGTGCCAGCCCCTCCCTGTGCAGCGGTCTGAGGGGTTTCTCCTTTTCAGCAGGGGACAGGGCTGCCTATTGGGATGCTGCATTTGAAAATAAATAGACTGTGTGATTGTATTGATCTGAACTCAGCCCTCATGGTTGGGGGGGGGGAGTTCTGCCTTGTTACTGCATGAAAACACCAAGCTTATGTGCCAGAGGAAATCCATGGACATGGATTTGACTGGGGTGTGACTGCTGTGTGATGGGCCACTGTTGCTGAGGGCTGTGACTGGATGGTGTATTTGGGGTGTTCTAAAGTGTGATGATGCTGTAGCAAGGCTTTTGTTTCTTCCTGAACTGCTTTTCCCCTTTTCCCACCCCACCTCTTACCAATCTGATCAGCAAACACTTCTAAATATTCATAGTGTGGGATTTGTCTCTATCCACATGACTGCTGCTGGTTTGAAAGGCATGTGACAATGCAGGGGGCAAACGGGGTTAATCTCCTCCTGTGCTGGCAGAACGAGGCTGAGCAGGAGCTGAACAGCACAGGAGTTTATTCTTGCACCTCTTCCTCTGTATTTGCAGCCTGTGGAGAAGGAGGAAGAACGTTTCAGATACTGATTCACTGTCAGGATGGAGACATGGGTGTACTAATTGTGTGCAGGTTTGATTTTAGGACGCCAGTGCCTCCAGGTTTAACAAATAACCCTGTGTTGCTTTCCTTGATGCCAACCCAGCAGTAACCCATTTGGGGCTGCACCTCACTGGGTTTCTCCATGTCCCTCAGCCAGTTCTTGTGTGGGAGTTGCAGGGTCAGGTTGGTGGGGAGGAGGCAAGCAGTGATTAAGCCTGGCTGGTAACCAGAGCAGATCCCATGACCAGTGAGGCTTTCAGCCTCTCCTCTGCATTTGCTGTAGAGCAGAGACGAGCCTCCCCTCCCTTGCTGGAGCAGATGCAGCCAGAGGCCCAGGCTGCAGGGGAGTGGGATGGAGGATCATGTCTCTGGGCTCACTGAGCTGGGGGTCAGGCTGCCTTTGTGCCCACAGAGCTGCAGGGCTCTGGAGAGACTCACAGGGAGCAGAATTGTTAGCTTGGCGAGTCGGGGCGTTTCATTAAGAGCTACTGAGAGTGGGAAAAGTGTGTTGCTGGAGGCAGGTCCTGGTAAATGAGGGGGCTAAAGTAGCTGGGGTTTTCTAACAATTATTGAGTGGTTTTCCAGAGATTCTTTCCCATGTTTGTAATTCGTTCCCCGCTGTAGATGCCATATTGACTTATAATTTTTTGAAGTTCAATATTTTGCACCCTCAGGGCCCCAAACAAAAATTAACTAGAAAATGAGAGTGAATTTCTGCGTTCTGCCTTGTCAGAGCCTTCTCTCCTGTTCCCTGTGCCTGGAGCCAGTTTCTGTGCTCGGGTTTGGGTTGCAGATGTTGCCAAGGCTGTGTGCTGTGGGCTGTGAGACGTGGGTGGCAGAAGAGCTGCCTCACTGACCAGCAAATGAGGAAATCAAGAGCCCAATTAAGAGCCTGGAATTGCCCCCAGTGACCTGAGGAGAGCATTTAGTAGCTGCTAGTGAGACAGGCCTGCTTGAATGAATAAGAATTCCTGTTGTTGGAAGAAAAAAAGTCCCCTCCTCCCCCAGCTCTAATTAGCTCCTCTTTTCCTTTTTTTCTGCCGTGAATATAAAGGGTTTGTCACTGGAATGAAATCTTAAAAAGATGCATGTTCTTCAGCTTGCAAATGATGGAGGTGATCTCTGTGCAGGGGGTGTGGGAGACTCTTGTACCTGTTTTCTGTGTTTCCCTGAGGGATCTTTGGTTTTGCTGTTGAGTACAATTCTTCCTTACCCTCAGCTTTGTCTCTTTGCTTCCAACAGAGTGACTAAAGAAGTGGACTCAAACTCAAAAGAAGCTAAATCTTTTCTGAAGCAGCAAGAGAAACTGCAGTCAGCAGCTCCAGCTTCCCTCCCAACAGTGTCAGGGTGAGTATGTGGTGTCCTTACCCAGCTTAGAGCCTCGGTGAGAGAGGTGGCACTCGAGCCAACAATCCAGGCTCTGCAGTGTTCAGTGGGTGTTTGTTTTCTGCAGAGTTTCAGTGGGAGCAAGACCAGGCCTGGAAGGTGTGAGGATTTGGGAAGGAGGTGGTGGGAAGCAAGCCATGGGTTCCAGTGACTCACTTCATACGTTCAGGCTCCAGTTTCTCAATCCTCATAAGTCATTCATCCGAGTAAGGGAACAGAGGTTTAAATGTCTTGAGCAGCCTGATGAAACTGCAGGTAGCCAAGGAACATGCCTGAGATTGCCTGCAGTTCCTCTGAGAGGTGCTTCTCAGGACTATAAAAAGCCATGACAGGCTGGGCTGTGGCTTCTTACAAACTTTGGATGAGCATTTAAATGTGAGATGCTTTTGCCTCTTTGATGTTCTCTAATATGATTTTGATGTGGATTTGTCACTTCCAGTTCAAGCTCTAACACCTAATTCTGAGATTATCATAATGCTTGTCACAGATACAAGGAGGTCGGGTCCCCTGTGCATCTGACTCTGTGCCACTCTGGTTCTTGATGAGCTTGGGAGATCACCCACTTCTTAGCAATAGAGGAGGTGCTTCTGTGTTCCAGCAATGATTTTTATTTCAGTTCTTTGCAGACTTAAGCTGCGTATGATTTGAAACAATACCCATTGAATAAATACACTGTCCTTCCGATCTGCTGTAGAGCAATTCTCCAGTGTGAGTTAGGGCTGTCTTTCCCCAGGATACTGGTATTCAGTTGCTGCAGCTGGATTGTCACTCCATTTTTCCAGCTAAGTGTTGCATAGCTTGTAGTTAGCTCAGGGTAGTGAAAGCACAGTGTGTGTTTGTGACCCTTGGCAGCTGCTGCTCCCTGAGCTGAATGAAGGCGTGGATGAGCACAGTCCTCATGCTGTTGTTCACACTGCACAGGGGTTTGTCCCTGCAGAGCTCATTAATTGTAACCTGAGTGCTGGGTACAGGGTTTTGTGCTGGCAAACTTGCCCTGGGTTGGGCTGGCAGTCTTTGTTCAGTTTTGGTGGCCAGAGGTGGTTCAGGTGGCAGCTGAAGCTGAGGCAGCTTCTTGCTGTGCACAGTGCTGGTGGTCCCGTGTCTTCAAACCTGCCTTCCAGTTTCCCCAGCAAATGCTCTGCTGCTCCAAGTGCAGGCAGGTTTGGCAGCCCACTGGGAAAGCTCCATGGGCTGTTCACCTTCCTGCTCTGCTGAGATCCCTGTTTCCTCCTGTGCCTTACAGGCCATGGGGGGAGCTGGGTGGCTGCTGGGCCTGCCCAGCCTGGCCATTACCAAGGGGCATTGGCTGCTTGTGCTGCAGCTTGGATTGCTCAGGAGCAATAGCCAGAGCCCAGTTTGAGTTAATGCTGCAGATAACTGAAGAATCCACATCAAATATGGAAAAAACAGGAGTAAAAATCAATATAAGAAATAACAAGTTCAAGGACTCCTTTAACTTTCGTCTAGTGTGATTATTTTGGAAGCAGCTTAATTAGGTCATTGTTCATCTTGCTGATGTGTGATGTCCTACTGGCAGTTGCTTGCCCAGAACATGAGGTGACCTGGCTGTGGGGAAGGGAAAAATCCCCTGGGCTTGTATGGCTTGCCTTTCTTCAGGGCAGCAAACCCTGATGCAGCACAGCCCCGAGTGCCTTCCCTTTGACAACCTGCAGCAGCCCACCCTGGCTCTGTGCAGTGATCCTGCAGCAGAGGTGCAGCAGTGGTGTTTTGGTCAATGTGTGGAACAGCCCAGAATTCTGGATTCTTGACAGTGTGTGCCCTCTGAGAGTTTTCTCTGTTGGGATGGTATCCCAGACTGATCCCTGAGGGTGCCAGCAAACATGCTTGCTGTGGGCTCAGGATGTGCTTCCAGCTGGGAAGCCAGCCAGGGTCTCTTCAGGTGAGAAAATGGCTTGCAGGCTCACAGGGTTCCTTAAAGCCAGAGACAAACCCCTTCTGTTAAGAAAATTACAAAGGTCAGGTTTTAGACCTGAGCCAAGCTATTATCTAGGCCCTGCTGCCCTGGAGCAAGGAGCCACAAGCCTCTGTGGCATGCCAGAGCAGTGCCTGGGGACTGACAGCCTGGCATAGCTCGACAGTTCTTTGCAAGTGCCCTTTGGCTACTTAAAATAGAAGTTTTGGGGGGGAGGGTGCGTTTCTGCCTCGTGCATTACAGGAGGGCCCCAGTCTGGGGCAGTATCACTATAAAGCAGTGAAAACCATGTGATTTTGGGATCCTCGCTGTGCCTGTGGACACCCACTGTGCTGTGAGCCATTGTCAGCCCCCAGGAGCTTTGTCAGCTATTTAAAAAAAAAGCCTTGCCCTGTGTGCAGGGAATTGGAGCAGCTAAGAGTGGCCTCTCCATCTGGCTTTTCTTTCTTCACCTTGCAGGCAGCATGCATTATTTCTGGATGCAGCCAGCCTGCCCTGCATTTATTTAATTTCCCTTCTCTAAACAGACAGAAGTAATCCAGGAAAGTAACGGTCACAAAAGCAAACATCCGGCTCCAGGTCTCTATGTCACAAACCCTTGCAGCCTAACTGGTCCAGGGGAGGGCATGTTTGGGGCTGAAAGTGCATTTCCTGAATGTGTTTAACATCCATACCGGATGTGCTATAAAAAGCTAGATTTGTGCTTGTGAGGGACATGGGGGTGGTTGGAGGAGAATAACTTAAACACTTGGCTGTAATTAAAGCCAGGAGTACAAAACAACCCACCCAGTTCTCTCAGCAGGCTTTGCTAGAAAGGTCAGAAGCCCTTGGTTCCCAGGGATGTGCTGGTTTCCCAGCCTTCACATTATTCCCATCGTGTCCCCCGGTGACACCCAGCTGGGCAGTGTTCTGTGGGCAGTGGGTGTTGGTTTATTGGAGAGGTCTGGGGTTGTAATACTCTGTTCCACTTGTTCCTGTTGTGTTCTTGGGTTGTGTTTGGCTCTCACTGATGCCATCAGAGGTATCAGATGTGATGAGGGGACCGACTTATTCCTTCTCATTTGCTGTCCCAATAAATGGGTGGAAGGCTCCCAGCATTCAAAAAAAGCCCTCCACCCACCCAGCTGAGCCTTCTTGCCTGTCTGTGTTTTAGGGCTCATTTCCTATCCCTAACCATTGCTCCAGGGCCTTTTGGGGACAGCAGGAGTAGCTCCTGGGTGTAACCTGATGGAGGGATCAGTCAGCTTGGTGGGCATTCCTGGTGCTCCAAGAGCTGCTTTCTGTGCCCCCTCCCTGGGCCAGACCTGCGAGCTGAGCCCATCATCCTCTGCACTAGTAATCCCATTTTGCAACCAGCATTTCATATTCAAAGGCTGTTAAAGCAACTGAAATCCTCCAAGAGGCTTATTGCAAAATGAGTGTGTGCATGTACTTGTGAGACACAACAGGGGGTGAGCAGGGGCTGGGACAGCCCTGCTCCCAGCGGGGCCCTTTGGTGGGAGCAGCTGTGACCTGCTTGTCGGAGCACAGCGGCCTTACAGAGGGAACAGTGCTGCTGTAGCAGTCCTGAAAATGAAAAAGATGTACTTGGTGGATCTTATTCGAGATTCTGCTCTAGGCAGCTGTTTCTACACAGCCTGAACAGGAGCCAGGAAGAAAAAGAGGTTTTTCACTGGCTTTGTTCTTGCCTTTGCTTATTACCGAAACCATTTGTAATTAAACGTGGACTTGCTCACTCAGCCCAGCTGTTGCTTTTCTGTTTGATCCTGCCTGAAATTACAGTGGTGGATGTGTGACCTCCTAGGCCTTTTCATGCCTTGTAGGCTGGTATAAACACAGGGTACAATTTGCCTTTGAAGCAGGCAGCACCACTCCCATGGAGTTCAGGAGCTGCTGTGCCTGCTGACCCCCAGGCTGAGTTGGGTCTGCAAGCGTTTGGACCTTGGTACAAGACCCAGCAGGAAAAGGCACTGCAGGAAAGCTCTGACCCAGAGACACATAGTTGCCCTGAACAAAGAAAGCCAGATAAACTCTAGCCTGTTCATGATGGATGCCTTCCTCCCTGAGCATACAGCAGAGCAGTTCTCATGGACTGACCATTAAATGGTGTGAAAAGCTTCAGGCCTTTGCTTTTAGAAGTCCTTTACTCTGCTGCTAATGTTGGAGTAGAGGGACTCCAGCAGCAAGATGTGTTCATGTCTTCTCTCTGACCTTCAATGTGCAGGAGGAGGTATGGTGGCATTCTTTGTGGGAGGATAGGGATTGTGGCAGAACCTGGAATCTGTTTGCAGCCTCCTGTTAACTGTAGTTTCTAAGCTAGCCTGGCTTCTCCTAGGAGCTCCTTTGCATCCAAAGCTTTATCTTGCAAAAGATGTTCTTCCTGTGTGAGTTGGCTGGACCTAATTGGATCCCTTTGCTGTCGTGACCAAGTCTGGTTACTTGAGATTGTAAGTGGTCACTGGTGAGGCAGGCACAGGGTCTCAGCTTCTGGAATCCTCAGATGATGCAGAGCAAGTGCTGCAGCACTCACGTGCCTCCAGGGAGCAATTTCATTTCACAGCAATCCCACGGGCTTTTTTTCTTTAGAAAGCGGAAATTTAGTCCAATTTCAACTTGGCATCAACAGCAGTTATTTAGCTAAAACTCTTGCACATTTTTCTTGTACAGGCTGAGTAAGGATGCAAATAAAGCAACCAGTCAAGACCTTTGGGGGAGCTGGAGGTTGTTTTTTTCAGTTATCACTGAAGCACTCAAATAGCTCTGTTGTTCTTAGTGAATTCAGGGCTTCCTCATCTTTCTCCTGCTCTTCCCTTGCTGTGCTCCAGAGAGTGCTGTTCTCCCAGACCGAGAGATCCAGCCCCTTGCACCGTAGCCAAAGGCCTGGATGTAGTAGCACATGACATATTTTTCTGTGAACAAGATGAACCAGCTAGGGGCAATATTCCTATGCCCTAGAGCTAGTTTTACTTATTTCCTATTCATACACTTCAGTTGTGAAAGATTAAATGTGGCAGTAGCTGTTCCAAGTGAATAATTTCTCTTCAGGTCTTAGATCCTTTGTTGTTATTATTTTTGTTTTAATTATTCATTGTTAGTGTCTGTCTCCTGGTTTACAGGTATCCACTCCTTGAGTCAATGTGGTAAAGAGGCTGGGTGAGTTTTTGGAGTATCTTGGGTTTATTTGCTAGCAAAATAAATTACCCTGTGGGGATGAGTGTGGAAAGGTGTTTGTATGTGTGGGGAAGGGGAGGTTTGTCATCAGGGAAAATGATCTCTAGTTCAGTGTTGGAGCATTTTCATCAGCTGTAGCAAATAAGATGCTGATTGCTGCACACTTGTAAATCATGCCAAACACCTTACCCTCCAAACATCTGCCTCCCCTCTTCAAGTCAGTGTGGACAGGCTTATCCAGGGCTGCAGTCACCTCTGAGGCTTGACTGTGGGTGAGAGAGCTCAGCCTTTTTGGGTCTTTGCCCCTTTCCTGAACAGTTCTTGCTCTTGAGCTCACGTTAAACTGTTTCCATAAGAAACAGAGCTCTGAGTGTGGGAAGTTTCATACTCGCTCTCCCAGACTCGAAGCAAAACGTGCACTAAACATCCTTGTTTTAAACTGGTCTCTCAGGAGCAGTCCTTTCTTGTTCTCAGGCCCCATGAGTCAATGCCTTCTCCCCCCACCACAGTGTGGCAGGAGGAATGAATGAGAGTTTCTAGCCCTTGTTGTGTTGTTGAGTGCTGTCCTGCAGCCCTGGGGCTGCTTTCCCTGGGGCAGTGGCAGCTCATTGCAGTGCCTGTACAGCTCTGGGCCTTCCTCCAGCCCTCTGTCTTGATGTGGCTAAGCTGGATCCCTGGGCTGGACTAACTGGGATCAGCTGTTTCTTTTTCTAGTCTCCTTGGAGGTTCAGCAGAATGGAATCTCAGCTATTTGAGGACTTACATCTCCAAAGCATCTGTCTTATAAAATACAAACAACCCCCCACCAGTCTGGGGCCTTTGATGATTCCCCAATGAAAGTTGTGGGGCAGTTTTCCCTTAGGGTAGTACAGGTTTTATGAGGCTTATTTTAATTTGCTTTCATCTCTTGGATCACGGGCATTTCTCTTTCTCCCTCTGTGAAAATGTTTGAGGAAATTAACTGCTAATGGGGAATGAAGCCAGCTGTATTTTTATTCCAGACCCCTTGCAAAGTTGCAAAGAGAAACCCCTGTATCTTCCCATGTTGGACTTGCTCTGGTTGGAGTGAGAGGTGAGAAGGGCAGCCTTGCTTTATGGATAAAGCCTGGGATTGAAGGTGAATGCTGAGCTCCTTTTCCCAGCTGTGCCATGCCTGGGGGTGTGTCTACCAAGATTTGTTTCCACTCCTGTTTTATTTTGCTTTTATAGTGCTTCCTTGCATATTAACTGAGCTGTACCATGTCCCTTGAGTGTCTCCCCCATACCAGATGCTCCTGTTACATCCTCTTGCTTTCCCACACTCATGTTCCTCCTTTTTTCTCATGTGAAGCAGCAAGTTCAGCTGAATCATTCTTCATAAAATATGAACCAGCTAAGTAAGGCTGGAGTGGTAGTCAGAGCAGAGCGATGCTCTCTGCTCTCAGGCAGTCCTGTTGCCCCAGGCTTTTCACACAGTAGTGGCTTCATTCATGGAAAACCTCATACTAGTGGCCTCATTCACGGAAAATCTGCACACCAGTATTTTCCAGCACGTTTGTTAGCCAAAACTTTGATCTGCACGCTGTGTTGTTGGCCTCATGCAGGACTGTGTGTAGAAAACAGGCATGCCCAGGCTGGCAGGATTGCTATCAAGATGTGAAGTCAAGCCATTAAGGTTAGTTACCAACTAAAATGCCAGTGTTCTCCCTTCCTGCCTCAAAGGAGATGTTGGTGTGACTCTGAACTCTTGAAGGGTGCTTGGTCTCTTTTCAGAGCTCCAACCTCTTCAGTTGGCAGCAGTCTGTGCCATTTTTGTTTGCTTCCAGAAAAAGCCCTAGAGAGGCTGAGCAAGTGTCTGCCCTGGCTGTGGGGATTTCCTCTGCTGTGAGGATGGTTAGGATGGCTGGAGATCACTTCAGCTGTTGCTGTCCTGGTGTGGAGGTGGCAGAGCCCCCCATTTCTTGCTCTCCCTTTACTTATTCCTCAGGTGAACTGGTGCATGCTCTGAGCTGAAAGGCACCTTAAACAAGCTCCAGTCTGTCTCAAGCTCTCCGGGGTGCTCTAATCCAGTCTGCCAAGCCACCGAGTACTTTGTTGCTCTATCCAAGGAGTTCAAAGCCTCACTAATGTGTTGGGTTACAGCCCAGTTGTCTTTGCCCTGGAGCTTTCAGAGAGCTCGGAGCTTGGGGCAGCGCTGTACGGAGGGACCCTCTGCAGAGGCAGATAACTGCTGATGTGCTGGCAGCAGATGTCCCTCCGGGTGTGCAAGGATGTGTGTGAGATGCTCTTGAACCCACTGAGGCAGGAGTGGAGGGAAAGGATTTATTTGATGTTTCTGTTGGAAAGCACTCTTGTTTTATCTGGGAATCC
>JAWWLV010000021.1:12727943-12767798 GCA_035041135.1 Platyrinchus mystaceus
CCACTGAGGCAGGAGTGGAGGGAAAGGATTTATTTGATGTTTCTGTTGGAAAGCACTCTTGTTTTATCTGGGAATCCCAAAGGAAGATGCATTTTGTGCCCTTTCTTCTTATAACTTCTGTTATTGATTCTTCCCTATGAGGTTGGGGAGGCCCTGGCTCAGGTTGCCCAGGGAAGCTGTGGCTGCCCCATCCCTGGAAGTGTCCAAGGCCATGTTGGACGGGGTTTGGAGCAACCTGGGCTAGTGGAAGGTGTCCCTGTCCATGGCAGAGGTGTTGGAACTAGATGATCCTTATAAGATCCCTTCCAACCCACACCATTCTAGGATTCCATGATTATCAGCAAATAATAGTGGATATATATGAGTCTGGTCTGACCTTGTGCAGCAGCTTTGATATCCTTTTGGGAGCTCACACTTCAGTGCTGTTGCTCTAGGCCTCCAGGCAGCCAGTGGACAACAGTGATGCCTGTTCATCCCCTGACTGCCTGGCTGGAGAACAATGATGGCATTTCTTGAAGTAACAAGTCCTGGGCATGTGCAGGGCTGGGTTGTAACACTTTCTTGGTTTTTTCCCTTTAAGCTGCAGGCTTCAGAGCAGCAGGCCTGGGTACAGCACCCATGAATGTAAGCACAGAGGAAACTTGTACCTTTTGGAAAATACCAATAGAAAGCAAAAGGGTGGTTTTTAGGTGCTTGCCTGTTTTGCCCTGGGGCTGAGTATGGACACTGTGTGCCAGCAGTGTGTGCAGCTGCTCGGAGGAGGCTGGTTTAGCAGCAGGGAGGGGGTTAAAGCAAACCTGCAAAGGCTGGCTGATTGCAGCTCGCTGATTGCAGCTCATGGCTTCCATAATGCAAAGCCTGTGGGAATTCAGCCGGCTTCGCCTCCCCCCACCCCCTTTCCCGGCTGCTGGAGGCAGGATAACCTTCCTGGCTCCTGAGTCCCTGCCTTGCACAGGGCAGCTCTGCGAAAACCCAGCGTGTGGAAGATGAGATTATTAAACTTCCTTGGGAGAACGCTGAAAGAGTCGTTTTCCAGCGTGGTGGTGCTGTTCCCTTCGCTGTGGCTGGGATGCAGCATTCCTGCCCCTTCATCTGTGACCCGCAGGGTTCCCATGGCAGGGCGGCCGAGGGAGCAGCTGGTGTATGGGATATCTGTAACTCTCTGGAGACTGGGATGCAGGGATGGCCTTGGCTTTGCCAGAGGCTTTGGATGATGCACAGCAGAGTCACTTAGGTCAGAAATCATGAAGGTGGCTCAGCAGTGGTCTGTGCAGCCCTGGGCACCCTGACCTGTGCTGCAGCCAGCACATGTGTGCCATGTGCACCCCGTGACCAGGGTCTCACTGTGTTCAGTATTACAGAGTGCTAAACTGACAATGCAACCCAGGGCCTTTTGTTGGGCAGCGTCTGCTTTAAGGACAAGCACCATCACGGTGTTTTTCCTAACGTGGGAAGTCCCTTCCTCCCTGCTGTTTGCAGTAACCCTTTGGAAAGCTGGAAGGGCTCTCTGTTTCCTTTCCCGCTCACACGCGTGCCCTCGTGAGCCTCGCCAGCACTGTTTGGCTGTTTGCATTGGGAGGGACTTTTTTCTACGTTCCCAAGTCAAAGAAGAGTGTGTAGCATTTGTTTTGGAAACAAAAACACTTCTTGAGAATTACATGGCCTCTGCAAACAGATCAGCACAGAACAGGTCGTGTGCTTTAGGCTGACTCTGATGACTGTACAGCACAGCCATCTCCATCCTCGGTTTTGTTGGCTGGTGTTTTTAACAAGGACCCTTAAACCTTTGAAGTAGTAGTGTGGTGTCACCTTTACTAGTCCTGCAGGACAGTCGAGGTGCTTAGCAGCTTTCCACTGGTCACTGCTGTGATTGCAGTGTTTGAATCTTTTATGGGGGCAGAATATCTGCATTCAGAAAAATGGGTGGGTAGGGTTTTTTATCCTGGCTTTTCTCCAAAGCCTTTGGGAGTAAAAGTTTATTGGTGAATATTAGTAAGAGGTTGTTGGTCATAGCTGTTAAGGGACACTGCAGAGCTGTCTGTCTGCCACTTCCTTTCTTACAAATGTCTCCTGGAAAAAAATTGCCCGTTGCCTCCTTCTTTTAGCACTAGGTGGGCTGGACAGGAAGTAGGTAACAGTGCTGTTACAAGGAGTGCTTTCCTGTCTCTGCATGGCACAGGAATCCTCTGGTCAGCTTTTATACCTTCCTTCCACAAACTGCCCTGCTCGTGTTGTGCCAGGTCAGTAGGTGTTGGTGCTGCTTTGTCCTTAGCTACTGGTCTTCAACTAGTATGTAACTCAGTGGCACCTCTGGGAAGCTTGGCAGGGACTGCATTGGCACCATAGACACCTGTAAACAAATAAATGAGTGATGTCTTTGGCCATGGAATTTCTGGCCATGTTTTTCCTTTAGGAGGCAATGAGGTCATATTGACAGGACTGAGAACATAAATCCATGCAGGCTCTGCCACAGGTTATGGAAAACCCTGAGTGTGGCGTCCTGGGGCCTAAAACTGAGACAGAAACTGGCACATTCCCTGCATGTGCTCATCTTTGTGCCAGGGCTTCTGCTTTGCTTGATGTATGAGAGGCTGGGGAGGGGATTGGCTGGATATCAGCCATTGCAGTATTCATTTCTTGTATCAAACTTACAAACTGAGGGAGCCTGGGATGGTTCTGGAAACACCCAAGTAATGCCTTGTCTAGGATTCCCAAAGCAAACTCTGCAATTGTCTTCTCCCATTTGATGTGCTTTTTCTTCCCCTCCTGTGTTGTAGTCCCACACTGATTGCCAGTTAAGAGAACCCCAGAACTCTCCTGGGTGTAACTTTACTACAGGGCACAGCCCCAAACTGGAGACTTGGCAAGGCAGGCTGGATCATCCTTCCAACAATCCCATTCTCAGGGTGATGGGGAAAGCTTTGAGGGTGCCTGTACACTTGTCCACATTGGCAGGCTAAACCATGACAAACACCTCAGCCTGAGGTGGCTCTGGGCAGCATGTGAAGCTCTGGGCAGCATGAGCAGCTCTGGGCAGCATGAGCAGCTCTGTTGGAGCACAGCACCTCAGCATCTGCCCCAGCTCCTGCATGGCACCCCTGTGCCAAAACAATGACCTTTGTTTGGCCTTTCTGGTAAAGGATTGTAGCTAATTTTGAGTTGAAGACCTCAATAAATGAAGAATCCTCCCTTTCTTTGAGGTTAATTAACTGCGGCAAGTAATTGTGGAACAAATTGAAACGGTTACAAATATGCCAGAACTTCCTAGAATACAGCAAATTGCTTGAGCTGTGCTTTTGTGGGTTTTATTTAGGTGTCACTAGGACTTGGTTGTGTTTATGCCTGTTTAATTTGGAAGAGGTTGCTGCTGCCCCTCTTGCTCTTCAGCTCTCTCCAGGTGTCTGTCCCTGAATTTGAGGATGCACAGTGGCTGATTTATGTCATTTACCGGTTTGACCAAGGGCAAACTCTCGAACTGTATAGCTGTGAGTGATTCATCTTTCCCCCTCATCCATGGAGATAAATGTCAGGATGGATGTCAGCTGTCTGGCTGATGCTTGAGTGAATCTGCTTTTGTATGTGCACCTTGAGCCGAAAGTACATGCATGAATTTTTTACTGTTTGTGATAAACCTGGAAATGCAGATTGTGTTGGAGAAAGAGGCCTCCTGGTTTTAAATATTGATACCAATATAACAGGGTAGTGGCTGTGACAATCTGGGAGCCTTGAAGCATTGGCTCAGAGATTATGCTGAATGCCTTGGGGAATTCAGTGGTGTGCAAAATAAAAGAAAGGGCTTTGCAAAGTGATAACATGCTTCAGATGGAGAAATAACGGACGGGGTCCTCTTGGGTCCACAGGCTGTGGGGCTGAAAAGGGGAAAGCAAAGATTCGGGCTGAGTCTTTAGAAGAGGCCCCTGACAGAGTTCTTTATTCAGTTTGATTTGTGATGTAACTCACAAAAAAAGCAGCTGCCCAGAAGCCTGGGCATCTGTGGATTGATGGCTGTGGAGGAAGAGGTGGAGACCCTGTTCCTTGGAAATGCTGGTGGCACGGGGAGCTGGACGTGGTAGGTCGTCACCTCTGGAGCTGAGAGTACAGAGCACTTCTGTGTGGTTCTTCATCAGCTAATCAAGCTGAACAGTCACTCAGAAGGCACTCTGAGAGCTGAGAAACTTTGTAAAGTAACTTTTAAGTGTTGTTCTCGTTCCCTCCAATCCCTTTAGGACTTTGAGCCGCATGTGGAGCTAAGACACAGTCAGACACGCTGGCATTCCTGTGTGGGCAGTTGCCTTTTCCCTTCACCCCTCATGCCTTGTGAATAAACCAGAATGGCCCCACAGCCCTCTGAGCTGGCTCCACACAGAGCATACCTGCCAGTTCTCAGAGGGCTTACCAGCAAAGCCTAGCTTTGTGCAGGATGAGCTGTGCTGCTTCCAAATCCCAGCTGGCTTTGTGCCTTCCTGTGCCTGGTCTAATCAGCCCTCTCCAAGAGGGATTTGCTGGGCAGTGCCTGTTGAGACACACGGGCTGGTTGTGTTGCAGCAAGTGGAGGTCTGACACTTTGGGCATTGCAGCCCCTCTGCTGCTGTGAAGGTGGGGAGCTGACTGGAGGGTATTTTCTGCATCTCAGCACTGGTTTTTATGTTAACTGATTGCAGTCAGTGTAGTCTACAACATCACTAGTAGCTGACAGTTATTTAAATTTGCAGATTGTTCCAGTGTAGGGCATAACTCTTGGTGCAAGAAACCTTCAAAATACAGGGGCAGTTGTTGATGAGGGCAGCAGAGAACATCCCAGCACAACTGGGACTCCTCTGGACAAGGCAAAGCTGCGTAGGAGGGGATGCATCAGGGAGCGACATGGGAGCTCATCTTCGTGAGTTGGTGTGGATGCCGGTTGCATACACTGCCCTGTAGAATTTGAGATCCTCAGCATGTTTAGTTGGCAAAGGAAAAGCAAGCTTACAAAAATTTAGGATAACTATCTTCATGTAAAAAGCAAACCCCAGTGAGAGGCTGCAGGGGACAGGGAATGTCAGGACAGGGAACCTCTTAATTTAACTGAAGTTTCGCTTGGTGAAACTCATGCGGAGAGAGTAAATGAGAGGAAGTTATTTTTTCTCTGCCAAGTCCTTTATTTACACATAGAAGCTTTTCATGGCTACTTGCAAAAGATGCTGGTAGCAGAGTGGTTCTCTGCATGCCACTTCTTTCAGGCTGAGGCTCTGCTGCAGCATCAGCAGACAATCTGGCCACTGGCTGTTGTGTTCCCACCATCCCTCTCTCATCCATGGTCGTTGGATCTTTTTGCTGAGCTATTTCAGTGCACTGACTGCCAGCACTGCATGCTAAAACAGCTCTGCAACAGCTGAGTGCTGGAGCCAATGTCATGGATGGGATTTACATTGGGAAGGAACTTCATTCTCAGTAAAAGAACTTAATCTTTCCCAAACAAGGTTGGTTTCTCGAGGCAGGAAAGGTGCACCAAGGAAGGACCATTTTATGCTTTCTTTTCTTACGTGTGTGCTGTTGGGCAGCAGTAGAGGCAAGGTCCTGAATAAACCAGGCCCTTTGGACAGTGGCTGACTTGCAGTATCTCCTGTTTTGAAAGCTGCTCTGTGTGTGTGTGTGTTAAGGTTACTGTTAGGATCTTTTATGCACAGAGTTGCAAGAAAAAGTGGTTCATGTCCCAGCAGAGCATCGGTGGAGTCACGTACACAGCCGTGTAACTGCTGGTGCCCGTGGTCTGTGCAGCCAGAGCTCACTCACACCTAGCACATTGGGATACCATTTTCTTCAGCTTTTTAATTAAACTGAGACTTGAATTTCATATATTTCTTTCCACATTTCTTCAAAGCTCTTATGTTCGCCCCTTCCCCCCACTTCAACGTGCCCTGGTAGATTAGAGGCTGCTGGAAAACACAGAGCACATTGTGAAGTCCAGAGCAAAAGCTGACTCAGCGATCCTTCCCTTTTTGGGCTGCCACTGTTCATGGAACAGGAGGTTAGCCTTAAAATACTTCTGCCAAAAAAATACTGCTGCCCATTTGATTAGCTGTTGCTGTGTCCTTTAACTTATTTTTTTAGAGAAAGTAGTTTTTTAAAGAATGTAGTTTACCAGTGCCTTAACAATCCAGGAAGGAAGGTTCTCTTAGCATGTGCTGGAATAATTCTGATCTTTCTGTAAGAAGCTTGGGCATCTCTTCTCTAGATCTCTGGAGAAGAGACTCTGTCCTAGGCACAGCCCACATCACTACCACCAGTGTGTCTGAATGCAAACACTGCAGCAGTGCAGGAGGAGCCACTGGTGAGGTGCCACTGCATCAGGTTCCTGTGTTCTCCATAAAGCAGTCAGTGACAACTTGGGGTGATACTCCAGGGAGAAAGTGGGTTTTGAGGAGGGAGCTGGCCAGAGAGCAGAGTTTGGGTGACAGTGGTGGGAACTGTGAGTGTCTCATTCCTAGAACTATGCTTGAGTGCCCTTTTTCCACTGAGGTATCAAGAAGTTACGCAGGCTCAGCCTCGTTTCATTAATGGGTTTAAAACAGGTTTTGGCAGAGGACAACCAAGCACATCAGGAATGGAACAGAAAATATTCTTCCTGAGTCCAAGAGCCTGGAAACTGCCTCTCACACCAACTAAAGCAAGAGACAAATGCTGTTCTTGTTGTAATCTGAAATTGTTCTTTTCTCTCTCCGCCACATCCATCGTGTGCATGAGTGCATAGCCTATTTATTAGCAAATTTAAAGCCACAGGCACAAAGCTCTTGTGGGGTCACCTTGGGGCCCCTGGACTAGAGGAGGAACGTGTTGCATTAAAAGATACTTACCAAAGCAGCAGAATTCAGTCTCTTGATTGCCTTGGCTACAGCTCCAGGTACTTATTCGTGCTTTTCCTTTTAACCCTTACTTCTTCTCCCTTCTGATCTGCATTTTTGACAGGTGATTATTATCACTAAAAGAGCTGACAGCTCTGGTAGTCTCAAGTGCTGCAGAAGTCCTGATGCTGGTTGTAATGCATGCAGCTGTGACTTGTCTCAGTCCAAAGGAGAAGCTTGTCAGCATCACACCCAGGCTGTCAGTGTGCAAACCCCTTCCTTCTGTGCTGGAAGACTCTAGGGACACTCGGACTGGTTGCTCAGGATGTCTCAGCTAAGCCATGTTCAAAGTTGAGATAACTCTACTGCACAAATGCTTGTGGTACTTTGAGACGTGTTGATGGGAAGAAGAATATTCTTAGAATCCTAGAATTGGAAGGGATCTGAAAGGGATCATCTAGTCCAACCCCCCTGCCATGGGCAGGGACACCTTCCACTAGACCAGGTTGCTCAAAGCGCCATCCAGCTTGGCCTTGAACACTTCCAGGGATGAGACATCCACAACTTCTCCAAGCAAGCTGTGCCAGTGCCTTGCCACCCTCACAGTGAGGAATTTTTTTTAATATCTAACCTAAAATTCCTTTCTTTCAGTTTAGAGCCATTGTCCCATGTCCTATCACTACATGCCCATCCACATGATGGACAATGAGAGTCCTGATGCAAAGCCTCACTTACAAGGATTGAACATCTAACAAATACTAGGATGAAATTAATTCCATGGAGGGCCTTGTTTTTAACTTCTTAACATACAAACATGTTTGTAGCTGCAGTTTGGCAGGGTCCTCCCTCCTGCAACAGGGGTCACTCTTCCTAGAGTGACTAGTACTAGAACGGGTTTATCCTATTTTTACTAAGCTGCAAATGTTGTTTTTCTAACGTGCTGTGACTCTGCTGGCTTCCCCACCCTTAGACTCCATCTGTACACTTCAAAATAGAAGGAGGAAGAGGGCAGAGAAAGAACAAAGGCTCATAATACGAATGGAAGGAAACTAGGGAAATTCAGGAGGAAATGGACAGTGAGAAATACAAAAAGATCCAGCTGTGCTGAATGCATGGGGTGTGAGTGCACAGGGATGCTTTCTGCTTGTATTCAGAGCTCAAGACCTGCATTGTGGAGCTGAACTTTCCTTTGAGTCAGTGACCTATTCAGACACCTAACAATGTCCATTATGTACAGTCAGCTTGTTTATGCCCAATGCAGGGCTTTTGTACCTTTTTCCATGTACAGTAAAACCACTTACAAAGTGACCGGGCTGAGCTCAGTTTTGCTGTGTGAGCGCTTGACCATCAGCTTTCAGCAAGATATTGTAACTTTGGAAAGATTTCAGGGCACAAACTATGAAGACAAGATGCTCAAGGAGAACATCTGCTGATGAAAACACTGCTCTTAGTTGACTGATGGCAAATGCCTCTTTTCTTCAAAGGACAGGGCAGGGAGAGGGGAAAGAGGTAGCAAGAGCTGGGTCCCTGCACTCTGGAGCTGTAGTGATTAAGTTGGTACAGTGAGGCAGCCTGAAAAGGTAAGTCCAGAGCAGCGTGGGACCAGTCTGGCAGCAGTGCTTGTGCATCACTGCAGGGCAAGAACAGTGGAGAGGAGAACCCTGGGGAGCTGGAGGAGAACATCTCTGCTGTGGAGACCCAAGTAGTGCTGTTGCTGTTTTCAACCTTGCTGCAGAATAAGTGGGGCTGTCAACCCGTGGCAGAGCTGTGCTTAGATTGGGTCTGCAGCTGCAGAGAAACCAGCTGGCCTGTGTTTAACATACGAGGGGATCCCCAAGAGACTTTGTAGGTCTCTGTGGAGCTGGGGGCAGCAGCTGCAGAAGTGCCTGAGTGTGCTCTGCAGCACAGAGATCCTCTGTGACCTTGGGCAGCCCGAGGTTTCAGCCCTGTTACTTGGAAACAGCTCCCACCTCCACTGCTAAATACGACACGAGTTGTTGGATCATGTGGTGGCTCTGATTAATATGTGAGAGCTGAGGTACAGCTTTTGGGGTAGGAGGAATCATGACTGGACCTTAGCCCGGAGTTTTCAGCACAGGGATGTGATTCTCAGTTGAAGGAGGTGCTCTTTAACCCAGTCCACCAAGAAGCAGCTGTAAGCAGTGACTGAAAGAGCTGGAGCTAGAAATAAGGTACATATTCATGGTGAGAACAGCTTGGGCATTGGAGCAAGTCTGTGCAAGCACTGGTGCTTTCTCCTATTTAAAGAGAGAAAGCATTTTGGCAATTTGCTTATTCTGTCTTATGCCCTTGTTTAACCACCACTCATTCAGTTAATGCCACTTAGCAGCTTTTAAGACATTTCTTTAGGGGGAAAAAAATGAATTCTACACATTCAGGAAACATCTGTCATCACTGGGAGCAGAGACTGTAGTTAACGTGGTCCCTGGAGCATGTGGGAGAGCTCCAGTTCATTACTGCCTCTCTGCAGTCACTTCTCAGAGAACAGAGCTGGCTGTGAAGGTGAAGAAGGGTTTAACAACATTGCTCTGCATCTAGAAAAAAAAATCAAGGGATGCCTCTTTGAAGCCTTGGACGTGTGCACAGCACATGGCACAGGAGGAGTGTTTTTATTCGTGTTTGTTTTCAGGAAATTGTGTTGCTTTGTAAGCTGAGCCCTTTTAAGTGTCTTAAGTTTGGCACCCTACAAGCTGGGCTTTAGCAGGCACTTCTGGAAGTTATCAGCCTGAGCTGTATTTTCCTGACTCAGATCCCTGCAGTAAGAACTGAGGAATAGAGCATTTAGATGGAAAAAAAAAGTAGAAGCTACAGTGCAGCTAGATAATGTCAATCTTGTCCCTGCTTTTAATATTCATTGCCAGGCACAGCGATGGCACTATGTCAGTTTTAAGTTAAGCAACCCTTAGTCCTAGTCAGCTTCTGTCTACGTACATGAAAGGGATGACTGAGCCTGCAGCTGCTAAAGGCATCTCTCAATTACTTATATTTCACTAGGTATTTAAAGATTAGGTCGGGGCATAGAGGATGAAAGGGTTTTTCTTTATCTCTTAATAAGAAACTTGTATTTGCAGATATGAAAAAGACCAAAGGCTGAAGTGTCTAACATGCTCCTCTTTTCCCTGCTGCTTCCTCCGAATGGTGTGGGGGTAGGGAAGCATGTGGAGATCCTACAGGGAATAAAACAATGTTCCTCTTGGTCTGCTGCTCACCACAGCCCAGCCCCATTTCCCAAAATTGATGGGTAAGGATGTGCCGTGCTGGAGTTCTCATGACATAGCCTTGCTTGCAATGCAGGACACCGAGCAGCATACAGGGAATTAGATACATGGGGCTTTGCAGGCTTTAAACATGAACAACAAAGGGAGGATATAATGAGAGAAGTGTTGAAAGATCCCTGTAGTCTTTTGCTTTCTCTACTGACTATCAAATGCTTTTTGGGAAAAGGACCTCTTCGTTAGCCTTGTGCTACTCCAGCCCCTCAGTCAAAAAAATAGTCATAACATTATCTGGCAAAATCAGAGAGGACCAGATTAACCTTGTCCTAAACTAAAAGAAAGAAGCAGGGAGAAGAGTTTGGAGAAGGTCTTCCAGCTGTCTATGTTTAGAACTGTGTGAAGATGGGTGAGAGGCATGGATGCCAGTGTAAAACAAAGCCAGCAGCTTGCATGTCCCCTCTAGGGCAGACTTTTGGGGCAGGAACAAAGATGCTCCCTCTGCTGTAGCTGCAGGATCTCAGGAATGAGTAGTGTCCAGACTGTGTTTGCACCAGCATGTGCTCCTAAGTTTGAAAGAAGTGCTTGGTGCTTCACACCTTTATCTCAATCAAATGTGCAAGGTCAGGAAGCCAGCAGGGAAATTCTGCCTCAACTCAAAGCAGAGGAAAGAGGCAAAATAAACACTTGCCTTCTGAAGTGGCTGCTTGGGACTGTACCAGTGCAGACATTCCCATCTGCTGTGCTCTCCGTGGAGCTGAGCGCAGTAGGGTCTGCTCAGGTAACTATCACCCCACCTGGGAAATGTTCCTGTAGGATTTTGTTGTGGGGGAGAAGAAAACTGAAGGGGCTTTTTGTTCATAACCTAAGCATCCTGCTTCTAAGTGGTGCCTTTAGGCATATATTTAAATGGCAAAAGCTGTCGGTTTTTCTTCCGTCAGAATTTATTCTTCTTGTTCCTCGTTCAGGCGAGGGTATAACTGTGAAAAATGATCGTCTCTAGTGGCAGCTTCACTCCACAGTCTTTTGCCACTCAGAACTGGCCTTGTTTAACTCTGCTGCTGAAAAAGGGCATTCAGGCAGTCTTGCTTTGCCTTTGTTCCCTCTGTGCAGAATCAACATGGCAATGATAAGAGCAGAAAGTGAGCTCTGATTTCCCTTTGCACATTGTCACCAGGCTGGCTATCGGGCTCTGGGCATCTTTGTGTTCTCACAGTTCAGGAGAGTAAATTGGAGTCCCCAGGGTAGGTGTCAGCCTGCAGAGATGTTTGTGGTAACCCACAAGCAAGGAGGAACCCTAATTTGACACGCAGCCCCTTTCCTCTTCACTCTGCTGTGTCCGTGGGTTGTTCACGTTGTGTCACCGGAGTGTTTTTCTGAAACCTCTGTGGTTTCTGTGCTGCTGATGCTGATGGGCCAGTTTCACACCCTGCTTTTGCTGCTGCTTGGAGGATTGCACCAGTAACCCTGTTTTTGCGCAGCGTGACATTGCACTACACCTCCTTCAGCACAGAGGATTTTAGAGGCTCATTCACGTGATCTGTGGTCACAACATGGTCAGTTTAACCCATGGACTGAACCCATCCTGCTGAAACTCTTAAAAAAGAGACTCGATGATGAGCACTGATTTGGTGGCATAAACCTTTCCATCAGAGTCTGCAGGCTGGGTTGTGGACAACAGCTCTGCTCTATTCTCAACCAACAAGCACAAGGCTCTTGTTGCAGATTGAGTCAGACAGTGTCACGTTTGATTGATTGTGGGAGGGGGCGATGCCAGATTTGAATGAACAGCCAAGTCTTCAAATACTTGGGAAGTTTTCCTCCAAATGCTCAAGTGCTGGGGTTAACAATGAGGTAAGAACCTCAGCTTTGGAGCAAGGAAAAGGAAGTTTCTGCCTCTGATGGCTGGAAAGAAAGGACATCCACTCTGGCTGGTAGGAAACTAGGAGTAGGAAACTAGGAGGCAAACTAATGCTGCTTCTGGTTTTCTTCCTTTGTTGCAATGCCTGGCTTTTAAACTAAGTCGACTGGAGGGGGGTGTGGAGGCTGACTCATGGCTTTTGAACAACTGGGGTTGGCAGCTCTAGAGAAGAGCTGCCATGTGCTCTTGGTTACCCTGCTGCCCCTGTGCCTGTGAGATCTGGGTGTGTGCTCTGGTTCGCAGCACTGCTCGTTACCAACATGTGGCTGGATGTAGGTGGCCTGCCCTCGCTGTAATTTGGCAGGTACTAATACATCAACACTATGCAAATCTGCCTTTGGTTAGCTCTCCCCTCCTCCCAGATGTATGTGGGGGTTAGGTATTTGGAGCCTGCTGGAGCACTGCATCTCACCCTGCTTTAATTACGTGCTAAGAGACAAGAACTTTGTATTGAAACAGTTGGGGGTTTTCTTTTGGCTTCTGAGTCTATCTAGCCACTCTCTAGTCTAAAAAGAAATTGTTTAGTGTCAAGAATACTACTGTCCTGGTTAGGGTAAAACTGCTGGGGGACTTTCAGGTGCATCCCTGTCTTACCAGTTAAAGAAAGAGCAGATCATCTGGCTTGATTTAATAGCAGAAGTGGAGGAAAGCTGATGGTGGTGCTTTTGTTTTTTGTCTGCAGTGATCTTTAGCTCAGAAGAGCACATCTCTGCTAATTGACTATTAAACAAGATTGCTTGCTGAGGTGCACTGGCTTGCTGTTTCAATCCTTTAAGGAATAAGCCTCTGATCAGCTGCACATAGATGCTCTTAAATATAATCTGCCTAATGACTGGAGAGCTTTGACCTTCTGCTGTTAAGGCGCCAATGTTTTAGGTTACAAACCAAACCTTTGGGGTAGGGGGCCGAGAACGGGTAGTTGGGGTTTTTTTTACTGAAATGCTAATATTCCAAACAACAAAGGCTGCTTTTTAATCTCAAAGCAAGTCTTGGAAGCAACACAGAGTCTGTCTAGAGATAAGTCTCTTTTAGCTCAAGGTTTCTAGGATTGCCACACGTGTTACCGCATGCCCAGACCACCAGTTAGGCACCTACCTGGCCACAGAGCCTTTGTCCCAGTTGCTGTGCATGCAAATGGTGTGTGTTTGCGTGTGTTTACCCAGTTTGGAAAAAATCTGAGCCCTGAGGGATTCAAGCTTCCTTTTGTGTTGTGAAACGGGGCCACGCTGAGAGCCAGCTGAAGCAACGCTCGCTGCCTGCTCTGCAGGCACTGCAGCCTCTGGAGAGGTTTTGGGGCCCATGCACCCAGTGTTTGAGGAGGAATGGTTAGTCCCATTGCTTAGTGAGGTTTCCCACTGCCATTTTAAAGAGCTCTGCTGACAGAGTCCAGAGGGAATCCCACCCCAGGCCTGAAAGACTGCAGCAGCTTGGGTCAGAGTCGGGAAGGGCTGGGCGAAAGGAGGGGCCAGCTGCAAACAGAGGCAGCCTGGCTCTTGTCCTCTTCAGATCTCTGTTTGGTCCAGCTGGGCCAGCCCCTGGCACCATCCTCCTCCACAAGCACGGGTGCAGGGGAGGAATGTTCCTTGTCATGGCACATGTGGGGTACTTTCCTCAGGGCGTGGGGAGGGCACGGATTACTTGGATGCTTTCCAGTTGCATTTCCCCCCACCCCAGCTGGTTGATGGACATCATCCTAAAGCCTTAATATTGTGAATATTGTGTGGCAGCAAGCTAGAAATGCAAAGGGAGACAAGGCTCACTGTTTTAGAGTAAATGCTGTGGGAGCATTTGGTGTTTCATTGCTGATATTAAACCTGGATGTGGGGAGAGAAGGGAGAACGTGTCTAACACCGAACACCTGCCTCTGCCAAATAATCCACCAGAGACACCCCAGTAATTTTGTAAATCACAAGCACATTTTCAGCCTTCCCAGAAATGTGCACTTCTAAATGCTAGCCATCAAATAGCCTAAATTACTGATCCAGCAGATTAATCTATAAATTGAGGTAGGTTTAGAGTAGCCATCGGAGAACAATATTTAGTTAATGCTATCTAGTTCAGTGCTCTCCATCTCTTGTTGTTCTGACATGACAAGTGAAGCAACCTCTTGTTTGTGTTATACTAAAATATATTGCAGGAAGGCTGTTTGAATGGGGTCCTTCTGACCTGTCACACCCCCTGTGTCTGCAGGAGGGAGGGCTTTGCATGCAGCAGTGCTGCAAAGTGGCAGACTGTGAAATAAGTGGAGCCTCAAAATCCAGCCCTCCTGTTTTTCCTGCCTATCTCTTCCTTTCTTGCTCCAGACACTTGTAATCAGAGAATATTGAAGGTTTGTTGGATTGCTCATAATAAAACCACCAAGCAAGGATCAGCCAGGGGAGCAGTGTATTTTGGTTGTAACCTGAAGTAAAGCTGCTCTGTGCATGTTCCAGTGAGATGAGTCAAGTTGCCACCTCTTTCTAAGGTGACATTACAGGATGTCTGTCTGCAGACTTTGGCATTTTATTTGGGAGGGGAGAGGAGGGAGTCAGTTTCCTTTGCAGCAGCAAGGGCAAAATAGGCTTTTAATAAAGCTTAAATTCTGCAGCTGCTGGCTAAGTTAAAAAAAGAAGTGCTGGCACTCCGTGCTCCTGGAGATGAGCCTTTTGCAGCTCTCTGCTGTGACCCAGGGATGTGAGCCATCCCTTCTGGTCTTTTTTTCCTTTGTGCCACTTTCTTGGATGGGAATAATGGGAGAGTTTCTTCTCTTGGCAAGGCTTTACCTCGCTTGGTCTTTTAGGCTCATGGAGATGGTTTAGGTTGGTGAATGGAAGGAAAAGAGTCTCAGAAGGAGAAGTGCTGTAGCATAGATACTGTGGAGGGAGCTGTGACTTTTTATTGGATATGAATAAACTCCTCAAATCCCTGATTATACACCCTGAAGAGAACTAGAAACCCAGAAGCCAAGAGATAAGAAAAGAAGGAACTTAAGTATGACACAATGATACCTTCCACCAGGGTACATGTGTGGATCAGCTGAGTGTTGCTGGAGACCTGAGAGCAGCCCTGCTGAAACACCAGATTACAGTCCAGATACGGGCAAGAACACTTTGTCCAAATGCTGCTGTGATTGAGGCAGATAAGGGAATTTTTTTGTTCATGCAGAAAGTTTCCTGCTTTTTGCTGGTCTCCTGGGACGTTCAGCATGACCTCCTTGTACCTGGCTATTTGCAGAGCCTGGCCCTGGTGCTGGAGAGCCCTGTAACATGGTTTGAAGTCAGGAGAGGGGGCACAGCATCTACCTCTCTCCTCCCTTCAAATGTGTTTTCCCCCCTTTTGCTTGCAGTAGCCTCTGAAATGCATCAGAATTGTTCACAAGCAGGTTCTCCACTGGAAACCACCAAATGTTTTGAGCAGTTTGAGGCATCAAGTTTGACAGGAGAGGACTCAGCATACAGACATCACTGGCTGTTCAGCATCAGGCTGCAGTACTTGTGTCGGGGTATCCCAAGGCAGCTCCTAAGCAGAAGAATATGACAGCCTTGACCCTTGATGCAGTTGTCACAGGTGAAGTTAAAGAAAATGAAGAGTTATGCTGTGAGTGAGGCTCAGTCTCATCTCTCTCTCGCCGAGGAATGCTGTCCAGAAACCGAGAGCAGACAGGCTGGGGAAGGACCTGGCTCCAGCAGTGTGGGTCACTGGGTACTGCATGCTGTGAGGGCTTTCACTAGTCCTTCTCTGGGAGTCTTGCCAAGAAACTGGTGGTGGGGGAACAGAATCTCAAGCAGAGAGACAGAGAAACTTTCACTAGGAGATCTAATTTGTAATGAAAAAACAAGGAAACAAAACCAGCTAGAGGGGGTGACAAGGTTTAGAGGATTGCTCAGTGGGTTGGGTCAAAGGGAATTTAGCTGTCCTGGAGCAGATCACAGAAACAGCTGAAAATTGGGCTGGACAGAGACATGGAAAAGGAGCATAGCCAAGAAAAGTCATGACTTGCCATGGCCCAGTGCAAAGGGCAGGAATTTCCTAGGTTTGTTGTCCAAAGTGGCTGCTTGGGTGCCCTGGTCGTGGTCTCGGGGTCGTGGCATTTTCCTGAGAGCTCCCTGCGAGCGTGTGTGGTTGAACTACAGCCTGCATTTCTGGAAGAGGCCTCCACTCACAATGGAAAGACTTAACAATTTGGGATCCACCACATCCTTTGGGAAGCTGTTCCCATGGTTAATGCGTTTACGGCGTAACTGTTACAGTTCCCTGAAGGAGTTTGAATCCTCAGCTGGCAGCCTGCCTGCCTTGCTCAGCACTGCTGCATAGCTCTCTGCCTCCTGAGACAAAAGTCTTGCTACAAGGGGACTAAATGGCCTTCCTGGGGCCATGCAGGCTGTCCAGGAGAGCCAGGGAGCTGAACCTGCTCCATCCAACCCAAGAGTATGGAGTGAGTTTTGTGAGGCAGTTGTCCATTCAGCAGCAGCCTGCTGATCCTCACCTCTCTGGGTGATGTGGCCTTGCTGTTTTGCCCTCAGCAGCTGGTAGGTCATGCAGGATTTGAGAAACAGCTCTGGCATTGTACCAAGCAGAGGCTGTGGGACACTCACCAGCAAATTCCAGAGACCATGTGTCATGAAACCCTGGCCCTGCCACCCCCCTCTGCATGAGGCTGCTGATGGGAGTGGGAGCCTTGACAGGCTGCAGTCCCCACATTCAGTGAGAGCTTTGGCTTTCTGAGCAGATTTTGGTAGGTGGATGTTAGCTGCAAAATCTATTTGGGAGCCTCCCACTTTGTGTGGGTGGAAGGGAAGCCTTGGCTTATCCCTCTGGCTGCCTCCAGCTGGAAGGTGACAACTGAGCTTGTGGCTGGAAGAAGTCAGCTGTTTCCATTTTCTTCCTCTGGGGACTTGAAATCTATTTCCAGTGAGGTGGGTCCCTGGGAAGAGGAAGGGCAGCTCTTCTGAGTGACTGCTGCCAAAGCTGAAAGGCAGCACTGGGAGGTGGCCTTGCCAACCTCAGGCATTTAAAACACTTCAGCCAAGCCCTGGAAAAAAAAAAAAACAAACAAACCAGGATAATCTTAGTTTCTTTTCTTACATACATTTTGGGCTCTCTGCACTGTCCTCTGTTTTGTTACTGAGCTTTTTCTGCAGCCTTAGAAATTTTTTGTTCAGAGGAAAAGCACATCCTTTCATCAGTTGACTTTTTATTGCCTGTTTTCTTGTGAGTTGGACTTCATGTTTTATATGGGAAACATCTTTAAAGCTTTTGGTTATTTCCCTCCTTTCCTTACCCCCAAAATACCCTCTTTGATCTGGATCATTGGGCTAGCTCTTAATCTGGGCTGGAACAGGGGATGATAATTGTGATGGATCCCCCAGTGATGTTAGCCTTCCCAAAAGCAATTAAGTGTGATCAAACCCTCATTTTTGTTTTATGACTGCTTGTAGCAGAGCCCAAATGTTTATTGTCCCCCGTAGTCCCACGTGCTGCCAGGCCAGGCTTTCCACTAGAAGATAATATATTACATTCATGCTATTGATTAACTTGCACAGCACTGCAAAGCAGCCACTCCACTGGGCTCTGGCTTGTTGCTTGTTGTAGTGATGCATTTGTACTACAGAGCCCTGACTCTCCTTCACTCTCACTTAATTTCCTGGGAACTTTCCCCTTTCCTAGGCTGCTGAGCTTTGTGAACATTTGCCTGTAGAAGGTGGTGTATTTGTTTTAATCAGAGCTATTCTTAAAGCTGTCAGATTAATTGCTGAGTGAGGAGGGGAGTCCCTGCCTACCTCTGTCCTGCCTTTCTCTCATTTGGATCAAAGCCTGGCATTGATCTGATACAGTGGGAAGCTAACCAGGACTAAACACTAGGGCTGTCTGCGAGTCACAGGGACACAGCCAGGGCTCTGCACTGCTGGGGGGCCACTGGTGGTTGTTTTTTCAGGGGTAGGTGGTTGGGGTGTTAGATCCTCCCTGCATGGCACACCGAGCTGTAAAGAGCAACCCGGGAGTTGGAGCAGCTGCTCCGCCGTCCGCACTCATTCACTCTGAAATCCCTTTAGCACTGGAACAATTCCATTAGCAGGACTGCTTAGGCCTGACTTGGAGCAGCTTCTCTGCCCATTAAAACCAAGTCCGCACACCAGTCTGTCATAACCAAGACATTCCCCGCGTACCTCGGGGCTGCTTGCAGCTGAAATCCTGAACAAAAGATCTGCTGTTAGACAAAGGGGGAAGGATTGAGACTCTGAAGAGAGGAAGAATTTCTCCTCTGTTTGCCAGCAATTTTTTCCTAACTATTCTTTTTTTAAAGATTGGTCACCAATTAATCCATGTCGTTTTGCAGACAAAGCTGTCAACGTTTTAAGGTTGCACGGTGAAGTTACTTCAGTGCTGTTGGTTCTAGCAGCTCTGAATGTTCTCAAACAAATGCCTTTTAAGATAAAAATGGCCTGTGCTTGATCCCAGCCCAGAATTGTGGTCGTTATTGTTTTATTTGAAACGTCTCAGCTGAGCCCAGTGAAGTCAGCGAGAGCTGCAAGTGTTTGAAAGTCAAGTCACACTTATTTCCATGGCTAAATATGGGCGTAACACAGGGTGTTACTCTAAAATGCTCCAGTGTGTGACCCCAGCTGCAGCCCAGCAAATGTGCTGTATGCCAGACACTGCTCTGCAGTGGCTTCTGGCACCTTTGAGGTCATCAACCTGTTGGACTTGGGTACCCAAACACATTGTGCTCTCTCACTTTTGTTTTTTGCTCTTACCTGCTGTTGGGCTGTGAGATGCCTCCCAGCCCCGTAGAGGTGTAAGCTCGCTGGCAACTTGTGTTATGTGTGCATTTTTGCTGATTTCTGTGTGTTGGATCAGAAATGAGAATGGTAGAAGCATGACATCTTCCCCCCCACAGACATGCAGTGTGGACAGTTAGAGCTTTATAAAAGGCATTTCTTGCCACCCTCAATGGCAGCAATAAGATACCAAATTAACTCTAGCCCACCACCTTGCAGTGAGGTAGAAAAATCTGAAACCAACACATTAATTATCCCTAAACATTTGCAGACCTTAAGAGCGAGTTAAAATATGTATGTAGAGCATGCATGATATTTTTCAATAACATTAATTAATGCAAGCAGTGCTTTGCAGATTCAAGCTGGTCCACGTGGGAACAGTTTGAGGGGTTCTGGTGCCTGTATGCAGTCAGTCAGCGGCAGGAGCAGGACTGGTTTGTGTTGCGTGGATGCCCTGGGTGGAGGAGAGCTCACGTGAGGAGTGACTGCAGCTTCCAGCTGGGAAGGGACACGACCATCAGCATTTGGCTGCAGCTGCAGTGCTGTGTGTGCTAGCAGGGGTGTAGCTTTGGCTGTAGACCAAGCCCTGCATTACAGGTCCTTACCAGACAGGGCTGGAGTCGTTAACGTCTTCATAGTATCAGAAGTCATTTGAATGCTACAGCTCTTTCAATTAAGCTCCCGTTGAGCTCCATACACAGATATTATAATGTAATTGGCTGGCCTGCTGCAAGTGCATGAGGAGAGTCTGCTGCTGGAACAGCCTGGGTCTGTGCTCCGGGCTGGAGCGGGGCCAGAGCGAGCCCTGGGCTCCGCACAATGTCGTACTGATTACGAGGGTGCGAGATTTTGTTTTTGCTAAAACAGTTCTGCCAGGGCAGCCCGGAGGGCAGCTGCAGTTCCACTGGCACAGAGGGGCCTTATGCTGCTCTGAATTGTCCCTGGCTCTGGGGGCGGGCGGTGATGCTGCTTGGGGTACCTTTATCCTGCAGTAACAGCCCGTGCATGGTGAGCACTGCCCAGCTCCACAAGTGCAACTTTATTTTGTTGACATCCACCCCATAGCAACTCTGTCTCAGAGGCCCAAGGAAAATATTTTGCTTCCTCTGGCTCTTAGGAAGTGGGTTCTCCATGGCAGCAGTCCCTTCACAAAGGGTTCGGTCCTGAGCAGGAAACCTGGTCCAATCCCTAATGAGCCCTTCCTGCTGATAAGGGAACCTGCAGGTCAGGGGCTCTGCCTGAGACAGCCAGAACTATGTGCTTTTTGATGAGCATGTCCCCCAGACCCTGTAAAATGAGACTCCTGGCCCTCCCGGGGGGTGGGAGCAGACCTGGATGCCATGGAATGGGACTTGCCTGAGGAAAGGCCAGCTCTGGCAGAGCTGTGACCTGTGTTATTGCTGCTGCTCTCTGCCATTTATGAGCTGAGCATCCCATCTTTCACCTGCTCAGCAAGTTTGACCCAGCTTGGAGACCCAACACTGGTTTTTTTTCTTGGAATAACTCTATTGCAGTATTATGTGTATTTACACCTGGGTTGTCCCCCAGTTTGGGAAGCAAACTGGCGAATAAGGTGTCCTGTTTTGGGAGCAAGGCAGTGCTTAGGCCTCTTTTTCCAGCCCTGCACTTTGGAAAGGCCTATCCAGTACAATCCATGACATGGAGAAGAGGATGAAGTATTTCTATATCTTAAAGAGTTCATCAGAAGAGAGGTCACTGACTGGGATCTCCACTGGCAGCACATGGTGTGATGCTCTGCAAGCCCCTTCACCAGCTGCCACATCAGTTTTGCTGTTTGTAAAAGCCAGTTCCATGGTGATTATTTCTCTCCTGAAGGTGAGGTGCACTCTACCATTGCCCAGCTTGTAAAGTCACACTGAAACTCACTGTGCTGGATTAATAACAAATCCAGCAATGCACCAGTAGCTGGGATATGGGAGCACTGCCCTTCAGTGGGCTGTTGCTCATGGCTGCTGAGGTGGGAGTGACACGGTTTTTTCCCCTGTGACAAATCTTTGTTCCCCCACTGACTATATTTAGAACAAATACATCCAGAATCAACTGTGCCTGTGGCAAGCTGTGCTGCTGCCTGCAGCAGCCCTCACCAAGGCAGCATCACATGGGCTTTTCTTCTGTTGCATCTGCCCTTTTGTCTCCACGCTGATGGAAACCGTGTCCTCTCAGCCAGGCTTCGACTGCTGGGCTGCCGGCGTGGAGCGGTCTGGCTGTCCATCTTAAACTCTTGTGCACATAGAACCTGGCTGTGGGAAGGAGAGCCATCACTCTCTCTTCTGGAGAGGTTACACCTTCTTTTCTGCCTGTCAGACACGTTGCTTATTTGAACAGTAGCATGCTTTAGCTGTGATCCTGGATCACCTCCTCAGCTCAGCAGAGCCGGTGCCAAAGACTTCCTACAAGTGGAAGGAAACTGTAAACACTGGTGTTCATGTAGGGGTCTCCACCATGAGGCTGTCTGAGGTCTCAGGGAGTATGGTGTGACATCAGAAACCAGAAAGGACGCGGGGCTTGGCTTAGCTCTTCAGATTGCAACAGCAGTGATGACAAAGCAACTTGGGGTTAGCCTGGGTTGGCAAGTGTGAACAAAAGCCTGAGAAAAGTTACTCACACTGTCGGCTCGAGTTAAAACCCACGTTTCCTTGTTCCTTGGAAGTACTTCAGACTGGTCCTGCTGCAGTCAGACCACTCACCTTTGGAGGGGTCATTGCACTCAGAGCATTTCCCCTGGGAGCTGACTCCTGTTGTCCAAGCCCTCTGTGCAGCTGAAGTCAGCCTGCCCTGGCCTGCTGGCCGGATCACAGCTGGGGCAACTGCAGTTTTCCAGTGCACTTGCATCTCTTGCTGCCTTTGGACATAGCTGCTTGCTCTGCTGTGCCCTGTAGCACCATCAAATGGGTTTTGTCCCAGCCGTGGCTGCTTTTCCATAGTGCTTTGGTGCATGTCACTCTTCAGAGTGCAGGAAGTTTTACAACTCTCACTACAAAGATACAGGTTTATATCTGACCGTGTCAAAAATCACTGCTGCTCATAGAGCACTTCAGGCAGGTTCTTTGGCTTGATCTGTGTGTGCTCCAGGGTGTAAATGCTGCCTACCTGCTACCAGCTCAGCAAGCAGAGCATATGGACAGGCACCACTGAGTTGGCAGTGAGTTCCTCGGGCTGTGCTGCCCTGGCCAGGCAGTGGGAATCCATCAGTCCTCTCCCTGCCAGCCTGCCCTAGGCACTGCCCTCCAAATGGCATCATCACCAACCCTCCAGCACCAACCACCCTGCTTTTATCTTCATTTCCTCCTTGCTTGTTTTTTTTTTCCACCTGGGATTTCAGTGTTTGTTTGTTTGGCATTGGGGAGGGTTTCTTGTTTGTTTTTTTAAAATACCTGTTGTGACAGGTAGTGCTGAGAACAAGACAGACTGCTCTCTGCATCCATCCTAAAGCCTCTTGGGGAAACCATGCCAAGTAGGAGTGGAAAAAGTAGAAATGCAGTTGGGTTTTGCCTGGGAAACTTTTCTGTCCTTGGCCAGTTAAGTGGAATGAGGGAAGAAAAGAGCTGGTTGGTTTTAGGATCCAAAGAAGAAGGCCTGTAATATCATTCTGGGGAAAGTTCCTGGCAGCACCAAGCACTGTTGTTCTGCTGCTGTCTGCTCCATCCAGCCAGAGCACCCTGACCTTAAAGAGAAAATGGCACTGCACTTCCCTTCCTGACACGTGCCCCTGTTCCTCCCTGGCAGCATTTTCACTGCTCTGCCGAGGAAGATGGTCTGGAGGGGCTGGGAGTGAACAGCAGAGCTGGCACAGGGGCCACCAGCTTGTGATCCCCGAGGGTGGAGGTCAGGCTGAAGCTGGAGACACTCCTGGCTCCTTGGTCAACATGTGAATAGGTGTCCTTTGGGCTCACTTCGTTCATTGAAGTTGGACAACATGAGCTGTCGCAGCTCCTGCGTCTGACCCTGCTGGTCCCTGCCTGCTTCTGGCCATCAGCTTGATCTTCTTTGGCCAGCTGGTGCTGGTTCAGCTGCTGAATAGTCCCCATAGGTATTTCACAAAGAGGTACTAACCCAGTGTTCCTCTCCAACAGCTGCAGCATGGCTGCTGTGGATAGGAGAGGCTGATTTGCAAGGGCATCAGAGATCTGCTGTGTCGGGGGAAACATGAGGGCAAACATGAGGGGCAGCACAGTGCAAAGGGTAACCTTTGGGTAGCAGGAATGTTCTGCTTGGATAGAGGAAGGAAATGGCTTGGCAGCAGCAGAGCAGACAGATCTCTCAGTGAATCACAGGTTTGACATGAGTCAGTGCTGTCACACGGTTGTGAAGAAGACAAACGTCACGGGGGCCTGCGAGGAGTTGCGTGCGTCGCAAGGCATCTGAAGCATTCCTCTGCTCCTGGTGCTGGGAAATCCAGGAAGGTATGGGCCAATAGCAGAGGCCAGGGAGGGCAGTGAGAGTGGTCAGAGGGCTGGAAACCGTGAGGAATGAGACAAGCTTGAAAGGACCTGGGGTTGTTTAGTCTAGGAAAGAGCAAGCTGAGTGGGGAGGCGATACCAAAAGCTTTCAAAGACATAAAAGGCTGCAGCAAAAAGTGAGGGAATGATCTGTTCTTAGTAGCTACGAGGAAGAAGATACCAAGTCATAGACTAAGTAATCACTAGGGCAGACTTATATAAGTGAAAGGCTGATGAAGCACTGAAACCTCTGGTGCATGTGGGGTTGGTGACAGGAGGCCTTCAGAGCACCCGTCTCTGGATGGGTGTGAGAGGAACTCATCTTGCTTTGTCTGGTGGGATGCACTACGAGACCTTTGTAGCCATGTTCTCAATTGACTGGAAGATTATTTTCTCAGGTTGGTGATGAAGTCTGCCTCTTTGGCATGTGTTTCCCAGATGCCACTGACCTTCATGTCGTAGGACAGCAGGGGTTACACATGGCTGTGACACTTTGTCACTGGTATAGCAACAATTCTCCAGGGTCCTGGTCAGGCTGAAGGCTCCCACTGAGATGGGAGGAGGAGTCACTGTTAAGGACAGTGATGCAGAGCATGTTCACCTACAGTGGGACAGCAAGGGAGCCCATGGCTTGCTGCTTGTCCCTGTGTACAACCATAACAGATGATGCACAGGCACAGTCTGTGTCCTGATCACATTAGATGGTGCAGAGGAATCCCCCCCACCAAGGCAGAGCTCCCCAGCACTTCATTTTTGGTGGTTCAGGGGCTGACTTGGGCTGTGCTTTTTTAAGTGTGAAAATTCAGAGCTTGTCTTTGTGTCCTAAATAGACAATTGTCCTGATCCTCATCCCTGGGATCCATTATGTCTTAGCAAATTACTTTCTCTCTTTTAAATGCCTTAGTGATTAAAGATGCCACAGCAGATACCCTTAATGAGTACAAAAAGGGTAATAATTCCTCTTGTTGGCACTGAATGCAATTAATCAGGCCCCTTTACTTGCTTTTTAAACAGATGAGGCATTTAAGGCCAAGCAAGTTTTTAATTGGACTTTAATGTCTCTCATTTACTTCATTTTGGCACAAGCGTAGGAATTCCCACCCCCAGGTTTGCTGTTGGATTTATTCAGGGTGATGAAAGGCTCAGCATGGAGTGAAGACTCAGCAGCAGACTTGAACATGTCCTTCAGCCTGTCCCTTCATTGCCCAGCCCAGGCTTGGTCCTGCTGCAGCTGCACAGAATTGTCCAGGCAGGAGCAGAGCCCAGAGCTCTCTTCCAGCATGGGACTGACATTGGATATTAATAATGTTTTTTGAGTAGTCATTGACACAAGGCAACATAGCCTCTCCTTTTTCATCAGGTTTCCTTGCCTTGAAGGAACTGTTGACTTGTGAGTATTCTTGTGGTTATCTGAATGCCTTTGATGGATGTCCGTGTCCTAGCCTAGATTCTGTGACTTCAAACATGGGGTGAACTGTATCTCTTTAGAGATATTCCTGAGATCCATGGCCAAGAGGAGATACAGAGGCCTTGAGCACCTTTACAGATGGACTTGTGCATGTAGATGTTGTTAATTTATGTCTGGAATTGCCATAAGAGAGAAGATCAGACAGGCAACCCTCACCTAGCTTGCAGCCCCTGCTCCCTGCTATGAAGCCAGAACCACCTCTTCTTCCACCTCTGGCCATGAACCATCTTGCCTTTGGTTCTCTTCCCTTCTGTATATCCTCCACTGTGGTTTGGGGACAGCAGTGGCCATGTCAACACGTCCCAGTCTGTGTTTCATGCAGGGATGAGTTCAGCAGCCCAGCTTGGCCGATTGGCCCCTGTCCCAGCTCAGCTCTTCCCCCTCAGGGGAAAAGGCATCAGTCTCAGCATGTGTGAGCCTGCCTCTGAGCCTGCTTGTTACTCTGCAGGGCAGGTATTCCTCTGACACATGGGAGACATCCTGAAACTGCCTCCAGTGGGATTTTCCAGGGCATGCTGTGCCCTGTGCAGTCAGGCCCATCTGTAGTTCAGTCGACAGTGGCTGTGGACTCCCACCCACGGCAGGGTCAGCGCATGCCGATGAGCTCTGGGTGCCCTTGGACAGGTGAGATGGCTTTTAACACCACTGGGGTTTTTTGCCCAAAAACATTTAGGAGAAATCTAGAGACAAGGGACAACAACTTTGATTTCTGCATCCCTGATACTGTGTTTGGTGGTTGTGCAAGGCTTGTGTGTGGGAACCAAATCTCTCCAATTTTATCTTACTCTGAGAGTGTCTTTGCCCATTTTACCCCTTAGCACCACTTTCCTGCTTCCTGCAGATAAGGATACCCAGAGCCATCAAGTCTTGAAAAGTAAGGGAGGATTGGAGGCTGAGCAAGGATCAGGGTTTTATTGTGTGATCATGATGTGAAGGGCTGTAGACATCTTGATGAGATGTTCAGGGATAAAGGCAAATTAAAGAGCATCCAGCATGTTCTGTATCAGAATGAAAAGGGCTGGCTGCTGGTCTGTGCTCCAGCCATGGGCAGGGAATGAAGGAAATAAGAAGGCCAGGTCCTAAGGCATTTCTGCTCCTGTGGCTGGGCAGTATAAAGAGGGGCAGACAGGAACCTGCCAATATGCCCTTAACCCAGAGTTTGTAGCCCAAATATAGTTGTCAGGAAGCTGCTACCCCAGGTGACTCTGGCCAGCCATTCTTGCATTGAGAGTCTTCTGTCTGGGGCCTATGGAGTTGTCATTTTCTTTGATTTAATTCCATCTAAACTGCAGAATTATTTTCCTTTAGAGGCTTGCAAATTACAGAAGCATAAACCACGCTAATGATCCGATAAGGGCAACTTTGGATCCATTCCCAAGAATGCCTACCCCTGGGCAGGACTGTGCTCAGAAAGCACTGATAGAGAGCAATTTGCCATGCTCACCTGGCTGCCTTCCTTGGGCCCCCCTCCCCAAATTCCTCCATCTCTCAGGAACGAGAATCATTTCCTCTCTGGCTCCTTGCAGAGGCAAAGGCCCTGCAGACCTGAAGTTATCTCTGGAATGTGTGTAAACACCGAGTTCAATGGGATGCTGTTTGCCCCCCTCCCCTGGGGGGGGTTTAAGAAGGGTTAAATCGAGTTTGTTTTACGGGTTCCTATCCCTGAGAATTGTCTTCCTCCGAGGGCAGCCTGGCTGACCCGATCCCTGTGTGTGCATTTCCCAGCACAAAGGGGAGACTCAGGGCGGCCCCACCATGCGGGTGGGATTTCACTCCTCTAAGAACAAGGTGATGAAAGACCAAAGGGGTCTTCCTGCCAAACAGGGAGCTGGGAGGTGCTGTGGGATCGCAGTAACTAACAGGGTTTAGGCAGTCCTTGAATAGAACCAGATCAGGAGGAGGATGGGGCAGTTCTGGTGTCCCTGTCTTCAAAGAGCGTTGAAAAGTAAGCAGGGGGGGACAAAACCTTGGGAGTGACATGCAGGCTGGGACAAAATGCATTTCAGTGAGAGGCAGAAGAGCTCTATCTGTTTGCACAGAAAATAATTCAGATGTAAGTTCATTACTGTCTACGAGTACGTCACTAATGAGACTCGCCTAGAGACCAGAGCGCTCTTGGGCTTTGAATAAGCAGCAGCAACCAGAACCTAAAGCTAGAGAAAAATCAAGCGTTAATACCAATGAAATGGTTAATTCCTAGATGTGTTGTCAGCACTGGTGACGCACTCAGGCTGGATCCCTTCCAGAAAACAACACTTTAACTGAAGACAAAGAACCAGGCTTAGCACAGAGGTGATCAGTGGAATAGCTTGGCCTGGTATATACAAGGGGTCAAACTGGATGATTTAATGATCTCTTTTGGCCTGAAAGCTCTCTGTTCTCTTAAGAAGATAAATGAAAAAGCCCTTTCATGAAAAGCAAGCACTTGAGATATGTGTGTAATGAACTCTGCTGCTTCCAGGGGAACAGTGGAGCAGGATCTGCAGGAAGCCTGACCTTGCTGCCTGCAGGCTGCCCGGAGTTGGTGGCCATCTGTTTCGTGGCAGTGTCTCCCCACCAACGAGGCCACCACTCTCACATGTGACGTTTCTCAGCTCTGTTTCTAATTGCTGTCTCCCTGCATTTAAGTAACATTTGCTCCCTGATCTCCCTCAGGGTGAAGAGGCCGAGCGGGATGAGTAGCCTCCTGGGGAAGATTGGCGCCAAAAAGCAGAAGATGAGCACACTGGAGAAATCTAAACTGGACTGGGAGACCTTCAAGGAGGAGGAGGGGATTGTGGAGGAGCTGGCAATCCATAATCGAGGGAAAGATGGGTAAGAGGGACTTTACCTAATAGCATTTCCCACCACTTCCTATGCATGTGGTAAGTCTGTTGCTGGCTGCAGAGTTCAGAAAACCTATGGGATTCCCTAAGGATTTATTCTAGGGATACATAAAACCAGTAGCTCCTGTAGGCATCACAGGGAGACAGGTAAGTCTGCAAACACCTATCACTCCCTGCTAACAACCTGGTGAGGTCTCCAAGTCCAGCCAAGCTCTGGCTTTATCTACTCTCCTACTCGTGGTACAGATGCAGCGTGAACCTGTCTAATCCAGCACTCCCACGAGGAAACACAGTAGCCTTGTCCCATTTTCTTGTTTCCAGTTGGGAGGTATGGTTTGTTCTGCTCTTCAAATGACGTGTTCCAGCTGCATCTGTCCTCCCTCCCCCTGCAAACCCAGAGCAGCTGGCAAGGTGCACTGAAGATTATGGCAGCGCTGGGCATTGGTTTGTGTGCATCAAGCAATGCTCACTCCAATGAAGTTAATGGAAGTGTCATAAAAGTAAATGGCAATGCTGTAAATAAAACAGAAAGTTAATAACAGGCACTGCAGGGAGTGATAATGAGATCAGAAGCAGCATTTCCACTACAAGTGCTTTGCTAAGCTCTGGGAAATTGTAGCCGGCTTAGTGGACAGATCGTAAAATGTATATTTTATTATAAGCTGTTCTTTTACTCAGCAGGAAAAACTCAGAGCTTCTGCATTCCAACAGATTGGATCTTGTATTTCAAAATATATATATGTATAACTGTCAAACTATCTAGTAGATATTTCAATTTGGTCTTGCACCCTTCCACAACACCCATTCTCCATCAGATCTGTTTCTGGCCACATGCCCTTGAACATGTGTGGAGAGTTCACTCACAGAGAACACTCCAGGAGTGCTGGAGAGGGGCAGGTGTTCCTCTGAGATCCCTGAAACCCAGGGGGTTGAATGCTTTACACCACATACAGGTGGGGCAGAGCAGTGTTTTGTGCCATCTCTTGTGTCCCTCAACCTAGTATGTCAACCTTTCTTGGCCAGTGCTGTTTCCTTTCCCACCACATCCAAGCAGGACAGCCTGCTCTTCACACCTGGCAGACCTTTCCAAAGGTGCTCACGTAATGGTCCTTGAAGGCCAAAGGAGGCATCAGCACATTAAAAAGATGAGCAAAGCAGAGCAGCAATTTTAAGAGCATCTTTAATCTTGAACAGTGTTGTGTTTTGCTGCCTGTCACATCCCAGGCTAGAAGACTGCTGAGCTCTTGGCAAGGGGCTTTTGTTGTTAAACAAATAAGGAACATAATGCTGTGATAACTTTAGACACTCCTTACAAATATGTTTGTGCTAAGCCAGGCGTGTAATGTGAGGGGATCAGCCGGGTATCTGCTCACTGGGAATTACTTCCACTTCAGGGTAAAGGAAGGCAGAAGGGAGGAGCACTGATGGAGGTGCAGGCCAGGTCATTTCTGCTTACAGGCCCCCTCTAAATGCCCCCAAGTGTGAAGGGTGCTGCACCCCTACAGAGCACCAGCCTGCCTGGGGGGCAGGTCACAGGCACGGCTGCTGCCAGCCCCAGGTCATTTCACAGGAGCCTGTTGTCCCTTCTGCAGCCACCTCTTCTCCTTTAATGATGTCAGCTGTGCTCACCCTTCAGTGGGCAATCATTTACACATCTCTATAAAAATTGTAATGAGCCACTGTTAACCCTTCAACCCAGGCGGGAGGGAGCGGGGCACTGCCTTTAATCCCTGATGCTGTTAGAAACCTCTGCTCCCCACGTGTCCTGCTGTGTGATTGTGAATGTCTGCCTGACCAGGAAAGCCACAGCCCACTCCTGGAGATGTTTGCTTGCTGGCACACAAAGCCTGTGTGGTTACAGAGATGGTCCATGCGTGTCTCGAGGAAGGCAGGAGGTGTTACTTTCTGCTCAGGAGGGAAGGCAGGCTGAATTTTTTTTTTTTTTGTGGTAGCCTTGTAGAAGTTGCCGTTCACAGCCCTGAGCTCTCTGTGCCTTGGACCTCCCTTGTCCTTTCTCCAGCAGCGACACATGCTGGGCCAGAACACCGGCAGCCAGTGGAGCAGTGGGGCTGTGCCATCTTTCTGCTGCCAGTGCCAGCTATCAGCCAGCCTGGCCCAGCATTCCCAAGGCAGAGGGGATGTGTGCTGCCCCTTGGTTCTGTCCTCCCTTGCCTGTGATTTTCCACCCCTTGTATCAGCAGCCTCAGCCAGTGATTTGCCTGTCCTCGGGAGCAGGATCTGGGCCTGTCTGTATCAGGTCCTCAGGGCCTGTCCTGGATTTGAGAGGAGGGACTGGAGTAAGGAGGGGAGGCAGCTCTGCCCTTTGCTGTTGGATCTCTCTGATGTGCTTTATAAATGGAAATGTGTTAGTGGCCTCTTAATTGGGCCACCTTTGTAGGGCAGCCCCGTGGGGGAGCAGCCGGCCCATGCACTCCTGCACCGAGTGACTGATGGCAACTGGCAGGGGACAGGCAGCACCGAGACCCTCCCCAGAGCAGCTTGCAGCTGCCCTTGTTAGCAGAGACAGCCTCACTCCCAGCGGATTTTCCTTTCTCTGCTGTGGCTCACAGCTGCCCTGTTTCCAGGCAGGTTGATAATTTACAGGAAGGTATTGATTCAGGTAGCAAAGGTTGTTTAGACAAGCACAGGATGGGTGTTTGTGCCTCACTCGTGCACTTTGGACCGCGTTTGGCGGCGCCTCGGTGTCGGCTGTGTGGAGCTGGCTGAGAACAGAGAGCTGCAGCTCCAGCAGGGGCTTCAGGGCAAGAGGGGCTTGCACCGACCCTGCAACAGCCCTGCTCGTGTCCATCAGCACCTCCAGCCTCTGTGTGCCTGCAGCACAACCCGGCCAGGCCCGGTGTATGCACAGGTAGTGCCTGTAAGGTCTGGCTCTGGCCCCTACAGCCCTTTGCTGTGACCGGCCGAGGACAAAGCCACGGTCGTCACAATTCCTCCTCCACGCAGCCCTGCTGGCTGTGGCTGTGAGACTGCATTCCTGGCCCGTGATCCATATCGATCCCCCGGGAGCCAGGCCCTGCCCACCAGAGAGGCACAGCAGTCATGGAGGAGGAGGAGAAAGCGCTGACCCCTTGATTTCCCGTTTGCTGACCCACTGGGAGACCGATATCGCAGAGGGGCCAAGGAGCTTCAGACTCAGTAGCTCGGGCTGTTGCTGCGCAGGCAGTCAGGGTGTTCCCAGATAACAGCAGTGACTCCCGTCCTTGCCTTCCCAGCTGTGGTTGTGGTCAGTGTTTAGCAGTGGAGGGGGAGGAAAACCACACGCCCAGCAATATGACACACTAATATACAGCATGACCCCCCGACTTCCTTCCCGTGGCCTCTCCGGGCCCGGCCCCAGAGCAGGTCACCTCCCTGCCTGCAGGGATGAAGGAAAGCGACACTGCCCTGCTGCCTTTCCTGAACCAGCGTGGGGAGGGGGCCTCGGTGCACAGCCCTGCTCTGATGGCAGGGGGAAGGGGCCAGAGAAATAGCTGCTCACAGCCAGCTCATGGCTGCGTTACGCCGTGCTGATCGCGGCCCTCCCAGCCGGCGGAGACGAGCTGACCCAGTTGTGTCAGCACGAGGAGGGCTGGAGCTGCGACGGGGATGGGGTGGCAGCGGGGACACGTGGGGCTGTTCATCCGCTTCGGGGGACCACTCGCTGAAATGAATCTGGATTAATTAATTTCCAATGACGACTGGGTGGGCAGGAGTGTCAGGGCTGTCCCTTGCAGCAAGGGCAGAGGCACCATGGTGCTGGGAGGTCATTCAGCACCAGTTCGATAATTGTAGCATGAAGAATCACAGAATCATGCAATGGTGTAGGTTGGAATGGGCCTTTAAGGGCCACCTAATCCAACCCCCAGCAGTGAGCAGGGATATCTCCAGCTAGATCAGATTGCTTAGAGCCCCACCCAGCCTGACCTTGCAGAGACCTCATCATCAAAAGTCCCTCTGTCTGAGAGGGACCACTGCTGGTGGTGGGAGAGGGCTTCAACCTCCCCATGCAACTGGGTCTTGGGCACCTTCGTGCACACTGCCAGCCACCCATCAGCCTGGAAAACCCTCAGAGCCTGTGATGCTCATCTTTCCTCGACCGTCAGTCTTGCTTGGTGAGCAGGCACCAGCTGCCATGCAGGAAAAGCAGCGACCAACAGAGAAGCTGAATGCAGTGGCTCCCTGTGCATCTCACACACCAGCGTAATGACCTTGTCATGACAGTCCAGTGTTTGCCACCCTGGAACAAATGCAAAACAATTGTGATGATTCAATTACAGCTCCTGTTTGGAATTGCAATTTCGCTCCCTCTGTAGGTTAATTAGTAGCACAGCCCCGGGCTGTCTGTGGCAAGGGTTTGCAGCAAAGTACATTAACATTCAGCTACGTGCCATTAATGAGTGGCAAGGTGCTTTTCCAGGCCCAGGCATGCCCTCTTCCTCTCAGCACTCATGTGCCACGCTGAGGGGCAGCAGTAAATGCTCAGCAGTGGTTTAAGAGCTGGTCTGTGGCTGGGAAGCCCCTGGCTTGCATCCCTGAGCTGCTCCGGGTTTGCTGGGTGATGCTCCTTGCATCCCTCACGCTCCCTGTGCCTGTTACTGGCTTGTATCGTGGGTTGTGCTGCTGTGGTTGGGTTTGAGATGCTTTGCTGGGTAGTGCAAGGGCCTGTTCTGATCCCCTGCGAGGTGTCTGTGAAGGACATTTCTCAGCTGTAGGAGAAGTACTGGAACAGAAGCAGCCAGTTGAGATCTCCAACCGGTGGGGACCCCTCACCCCAGACCTCTGCGAGTCCCACAGGGAACAGCCAGCAGGCCACAGAGCAGTTTTGGTGTCCTTAGGAGATGTTCAGTGCAGTGATCAGCCCGTGGAGAGAGGGGGAGGGAGGTGGATGGTGCCTTCCCTCCCCGCTCATCCCTTTGTCACTGGCTGCTACAGGCACTGCTTACAGCCCCTGCCTCCCTGCAGGTACATCGAGAGGAAAGCGTTCCTGGAGCGCGTGGATCACAGGCAGTTTGAAATCGAGCGTGACATCAGACTGAGCAGGATGAAGCCCTGATGTGCCAGGGGTGGCCATGGTGGATCCTGCTCCCTTCTGTGCCCGAGGGCTGTCGGGGGCTGCCGGCCACCGCTGGACCACCCGGCACGGAAACCGTTCTCTACCCGAGACTCAGCCTGTGCGGCTCAACGTACAGGTTCTTCCTTTTACTGTAATATTTTGGGGAGGGTATTTGTCAGTGGGCAGGGGGCACTCTGAGGGTTAAATGGCCCAGCAGGGGACAGAAGACACGGGCCTGATTCTGGCAGCAGCTTTCCAAGGAGAAGAGGCATTGGCACCAATCCTTTGGCAACCCCAGGTGCTTCTGGCTGCAGGAGGAGCCAAGGCTGGGTGGGTGTTGGCGTATTTGGTGGTGGGAGTGGAGCTGCGGGAAGGTGTCGTGGCTGCTCTGTGTGCACAAGCTGTGGGCTGGAGCCCTTCTCCCTGCTCTGCCAGCCCCGCAGCACTCCCTGCCCCTCCGCCCTCTGCTCCTGTCCAGACAAAGCCAAACTGTCTGTTCTTGTTCGTGGGGTCTGATGGTGCTGGGGGGACGGTAAGCAAGCTGATGAAGAAATCTTCCTTGTTCACACTGTTGAGAAGATGGGAGCAGCTGCAGCAGGTGGGAAAGGCCAGGATCTGAGTGTTCACATGAATAAAGTATTCCATCCCAACACTATTGCACGCTGGCAGCTTGGTTTTTGTGGGAAGCAGAGGACAAAGAAATTAAGGGTCACATACAGTAAGGACTATGGTCATAGAAACCTCTGCTCAGATGTGCCTCATGTCTGCCCTGATAGCAGCCTGGGGGTCTGAGCAAGTGCTTGGATCGCTTTCCCTCTGCAGCACTGAGGCTGATGGTGGGATTAAATCCAGAATTGGGGTTGGCATTGTCAACATAGACCTGTAGCAGTGCTGCAGGAGTAAAGAAGCCCCCCCAAGGCATGGCCAGGCAGGGACACTCAGCAAAGTGCAGCTGCCTGGGAGGGCAGGCCAAGGCGCTGGGTGTGGAGCGAGCGGCCGGAGCTGGAGGCCAGAAATGCTCCGTCATCCTGGCCATCCCTGCTGACCTGCAGTGGAGCTGGGCAGCTCCTGGTGTCTGGGCTGTGCACACCCTCAGAGTAGAGGTGCTCACCAGCATTTCCCCATGGGGTGCTCTGAGCCTGCTCAGTGGGGCAGCCCATGCTGGTGCTGTGCCAGGGAAGGTGGCACGAGCCCTGTCCTTCCCGCTAACAGGGCGAGTGATGCCGTCGCTGCTACTGGCCCCTTGCCTGTGGCTCTGAGCCTTGGGCTCACATGTCCACTGCTGAGTCAGCCCTTGCTCTGTGGACATGTTGCAGGATAGACAAGAACAAAACACCACGTGCTTGGGGGAGCTGCAGCCTTTGGCGCCCTGTTTTGTACAGAATCAGCTGTAATGGACCTGCTTCAACGAGCCTGAAATTGGACTGAAACAAAACAACCGGATGATGACATGTTTTCTTCTCCAAACACTTCCAAGCCAGTTTCTGCTCTGGTTTAGGTTGCAAGGACAACTGGGCACCACTGTGGGGATACCTCAGCTCGGGGCTCCTGGGTGGCAGTGAGTGGCCCTGGCTGGGTGGCGCTGGGGCTGCAGTGCCAGGCAGGTGCTGCAGTAGCTGGGCTGCTCTCTTGCCCAGGATGGTGCTGCCACACCATCTCCAGCCCCTTCTCTCCCTGTGTGCTGGGCTGGGAGGCAGCTGGTCCTGCCCTCCTTGCAGGGTCCCTCCCAACAGGGACTCCAAGGCAGGCAGGGCTTGTTCTGCTGCAGATCCCTGATGATGGTGAAATGCTGGGGCAGCAGCTCAGCCAGGGCGGCCACAAGTGGGGCTGGGCGGGCTTGGCCCACTGTGGATGCTGAGCAGGCAGCCAGGGAAATGATTTGCCTTTTGCTCCATTGGTGCTGAGAGGAGAGGAGGGAATATTTGGTGTGTTCTCTGCCCCAGGTGCTCGTGGGGCCTCACACACTGGACAGAGGTGGGGAAGGGTCATGTTGTCCCTGCATAGGCTGGCTCCCTGTGGTGTTTGGTTCCTGGTGACTGCTCACCAAAATCTTTGCTGTAACATGGCCATCTCAACTGCATTGTAGGGCTTTTCCTGCTCCAGCAGCTTGGCAGCACTTTGGGGTCAAAAGTAGGTAAGAAATTGAAAATAATTCTGTGCACTGTATTATGAACAAGTGTGGAATGGAAATGCAGTGAGAACCTTTGGAGATCCCAAAGGTGTGAGATACCAAACCCAGCCCTGCTCTTAAAAGCATTAAAGAGCTCCAGGCTGTATCCAGAGTGAGTCCTGCAGCAGCATCTGGCTCTGGATGGTTTGGGGGTGGCTTTGGATTCGCGTGCACTGTGACAGTGTTAGTGGGATGTGGCCTGCACAGCCTCCACTGGCATGCTGGTGAAGATCAGTGACCCCCCATATACTGGATCCTGCCTGCCGGCCCCCAGCTCTGCTCTCCACAAACCCTCCAGCCTCTCTTCTCTGGGGTTTTTCCTTCCCTTCAGCTGAGCGAACGTGGAAAATTTTGAAATCTTGGAAGCAACCTGACCTGCTGGAAAAGTGCGGTTTAACGGCGGTGGCCGAGAGCCTCGGCTCCCCTCTCTGCGGGGCTCCCCACCTGGCGGCAGCGTGGCGTGCCCGGCCCGGCCTCAGGATGCCGGGAGGCAGTGCCAGCTCCCGGCCCAGCAAGCTGGGACAGGCTTGGCGGGACGAGCGGGAGGCATTCTCCAGCCTGGGCTGATTCCTGGCGTCCTCCACGCTCCCAAGCGTCCTGCGTTTTTGCTTGGTTGGGTCATGTATTCCTCGCCTCTCTTTCCTGAAGACGAGTGATTTACAGGTCTCCAGAAGACACAGCTTGGCTGCTTCAGAAGGGAAAAAAAAAAAAACCAACCAACCCCCCTCTCTGTTTGCTATTTTGCCTTCCCACGAAGGGGGGTGGCCCCAGGACCCGCCAGCCCTCGGTGTCCCCGCCAGCCCTTGGCGTCCCCAGCAACTGCGCTCTCTGCAAGGAGCAACGTTCCCAGGAGATGTGGGTCCCTCTTTCAAGATGTTGCCACCTTGAGCTGTCTTCTCTGGGAAGCTCACATGTCCTCTGTGGGTCAGGACCCAGCCTGAGCATTTGTTTGGGGTAATTTTGGCCCTACAAGGAGTCCCTCTTGGCCAGAGCATCACCTCACCCCGAGAAGCTCCCCCTTCCTTGGCCGCCTGAAGGGGCCCCTTGTGCAGCTGAGCCCCAGACAAGGCTCCAATTGTGTCCCTGTGCCCCGACGGTCGGGGCTTCTGCCGCGGCGTCCACGTGCTGGAGCCACGGTGAAAACGGCTGTGTCCAACCCGCACCCGCGGGCTCCGCTTTCCTGAGCTCTCGGGCTTTGGGGAGGCTGTTATGGAGCCAGGGGAATTGCCATGGGGAGGTGATGTCTTGCATTTAATGCTGCTTCAGTGACAGGGATGGGGGAGTAAATGTCTGTTTGGCTGGCTGCCTGGGGGTGCATCTCATGGCCCCACCCGGCTGTCCCAAGGACTCATGGGATTCATGGACTGAGCTGCCATGGGGCAGAGCGTGGCAGCTCGGAGGAGGGAGCAGAGTGTGGAGCTGACCCCGGGACCATCTCCCCACAGCCAGGGCAGCAGTTCCCCAAGGGGCAGGGCTGGTGCCTGGCAGGTGATGCTGGCAGCACCACATCCTCTTTTCCGAGCTGCTGTTTTCAGCCACTTCCTACCTCACAGCAGTGTCCCATCCAGCAGCACAGTGGGTCTTCCACCCCATATGAGGAGGGTCCCCCCCAGGGCATCCTTGTGCTGTTGGTGAGTGCTGGCACTGGCATTTGAAGCTCAGCTGGTGGCAGTGGCACAGCCAGCCCTTCCTGCTCCCGGGTGAGCCCCGGCTGGGGGCGAGGATCAGCGCCAGCCCTCGCCAGGGAATGAATGGAGGCACAAACAGAGCCGCTACTGTTGGGGCAGCCCAAGGCCCGCACTCGGCCTCAGCTTCTCTGGAGATGAGGGGATGCCCTGTCATCCTGCTCTCTGGAAAGGCAAGCAGTCTCCTCCAACATCTCTCTGCAGCTAACTGCCCCAGCCCCCTGCAGAAGCACAGGGATAAATCCTGGTTGTGATCCTGTTGGGTCCCGTGATATTACAAGCCAAGAGAAATGTCCTCATTATTTCCAGAATATTGAAGTCTAATAAATCCTGTCCTGTGTTATAGGATTTATTTCTCTGTTCATTGCTAGGAGACTCAGTCCCGTGTAATCCTATTGCTGCTCCAGGAGGTGGGGAGAGGCTTTCTGAAGCACAGACCTGGCAGGGCTGTGGGCAGGAGCAGGCAGCCCTGCATGGAGCTGTTGGTGCCTGCAAACATCCCAGTGCCAGCCCCTTTCCCAGTATGTCCTGCTGTCCCAGAGCTGTGCCAGGCCTGGCATGGGCTCACCAAACCGCATCTCATCTGATGGTTACGGCACGGCTGGGCCAACGGGACGTTAATCAGCAATTAGCCAATTAACATGGCATGGCACGGCACAGCCTGCTCCCCCTGTCCCATGCATGTCTGCCATGCTCCCCCAAATCCCACTTTAAAGGCCTCTGACACCTTCTCACACCAGAACCAGCAGGAAAAGCTGCGAAAAGCCAGGAGAAGCCGGGCTCGGCACAGCCAGTCCCCTGCAGCAGCAGCAGCCGCCCCGTGCAGAGCCAGCCGTGCCTGGCTCGTCGTACACCAGGGACCCTCCAGAAGACAATGACAGACACATGAATATGGCTGGAAATTTTGCCACTGAAGTGTTTTCCATAGCAACCGTTGCTGGGGCAACCTGCATCCCGAGCAGCATCCACCCCAAAACACCCAGCCCCGTGTCCACCAGAGCTGGCAAAGAACCACGGCTTGGGACTGGTGAGACCCTCGCCCTACCCCACCACCAGTGTTGCAGGGATGCTCAGGCAGCACCAGCCCAGCTCTGAGCATCCCCAGTGCCACAGGGCCCCTGGAATGCTCCACTTTTGATCTGTTTTTTGGCATTTCGTTTTCTCAGGGGTGGGAGAAGCCAAAGGGAGACCTGTTGGTGCCTGTTGCCCCCCGGGCTCTTGGCTGGGGAAGCAGGGCTGTGCAGGAGCCATTGCCAGCTCAGGGTGCTCAGCAGATGCAAGCAGTGATTTTGGCTCCAACAGACCAAAAATGGGATCGAGTTCAACAGGGAACACTTTGATCTGAGCATCAGCACAGGGAGAGGGAAAAATGAAATCCCCGCTGGTTTTAAGTCCGAAAGCAGGGAGCTTGCGGCCCTCGGCACCTGTCTGAAACCGTATGGTGGGAGCTTCACCCTGGGGACATGAGGCTCAGGGTCTCCAAACACACCGTGGCCTCCTGGGATCAGCTGCATTAGTGGGAGAGGGGCTGGGGTGCTTGGAGCCCATCCCAAGGGTACCTACGGTGCTCAGTCCCTGCGCTGTCACCACTGTCACCAAGAGGAAACCACAGTCCCCTGTGCCGGGGCAGCTGCGGTTTGCGGGTGCGACCGCAGTCTGTGCCTCCGGATATCTGCCAACCTCGGCTGTGCCTCAGTGTCCCTTTCTGCCAGCGACGGGCAGGGAAAGCTGCCTCCGACAGGGGACAGCGGTGGTGGCTCTCGGGGAGTGGAACAAGCCCTGCTTTTTGGGGAAGGGCATGTGTGTGCAGTCTGGCCTCTACGCTGCCTCTGCACGCTGATGTGGCCCAAAGGTAACCCCTGAGGGTGAGAGGAAATGCCATGGCGGGGACTGTGGCCGGAAGGCAGGGGCAGGGGCAGGGGCAGGGGCACATTCCTTGCCTGCCCCCGCACGCACTGCTCACTCACTGCCCACGGCTCTCACGCAGGGCCCCTCGCCACCCACTCACCCGTGTGCCCACACGGCTGCGGGCACCCCTCATGTCCCTTTCCGTGGTTCCTTACGTGCCCTCGCATGCCTGGGGAGCAGCGTGGGTGTCCGTGCAGCTCGAGCGTGTCCACAGGTCCCGTGTCCCCACACAGCTCACACATGTGTGTCCCACAGCTCCCAGGGAGCCCCACAGCCCTCCCAGCCTGCTGTGTGTGGGTGATGGCAGGGACTGTGGCACAGCAGCCGTGCCAGGTCCAGGGTCACCAGCTGTTGGCGTGCCCATGGACCACGTGGGCAGGCTGTTGGAACAGGCCAGGCAGGTGGCCGTGGTGTGCCATGTATGCCATGTGTGCCATGGTGTTCTACATGTGCCACGGTGTGCCGTGTGTGCTCTGCCATGTGGGCCATTGCACCTACACCTGCCATTACCTGCCCCTTACATCCCCCTGCCATTGCACACCCTGCCCATTACACACCCCAGAACACCTCAATTACACTCCTGTCACCCTTTGTTGCACACCCACTGCACACCAGTTACACAGCCATTACCCTTGAATGCCCATTGCTCACTACACACCCACTGCACAGCCTTTGCCCTTCATTTGCACACCCATTTGTTGCACACCTATTGCATGCCTATTGCACACCTGTTACACACATCACCCTTCACTGCACAGCTGTTGCACGCCCACTACACTGCCCTGACCCCTTGCTGCACACCCGTTACACACCCACTGCTCGCGTTACACACTCGTTGCCCTTCACCGCACACCTATTACCTTCCTTTACACACCCATTCCACGCCCTCCATGTACACATTGCACGCCCTTTACACACCTGTCCCACGCCCTTTACACACCTGTCCCACGCCCTTTACACACCCATTGCACTTTACACACCCATTGCACTTTACACACACATTGCACGCCCTTTACACACCCGTCCCACGCCCTTTACACACACGTTGCACTTTACACACCCATTGCACTTTACACACCCATTGCATGCCCTTTACATACCCATTACACTTTACACACCCATTGCACTTTACACACACACTGCACTTCACACACCCATTGCACTTTACACACACACTGCACTTCACACACCCATTGCACTTTACACACACACACGTTTCCCTTTACACACCCATTGCACTTTACACACACACACGTTTCCCTTCACACACCCATTGCACTTTACACACACACACGTTTCCCTTTACACACACATTGCACTTTACACACACCCACTGCACGCCCTTCACACACACACGTTGCACACTCGCCCGCCCCTCCCTGGCCCCGCCCCCGCCCAGGCCCCGCCCCTCGGGGCGCAGCCAATGGGTGCGGGCGGGGCCGGGCCGGGCGCGCGCGGCGCTATAACGAACGCTCCGTGTGGCGCCGCCGCCCGCGCGCCCCGGCCCGGCCCTGCCGCCCCCGGCCCGGCCCCGGCCCCGCTCCCCGCCCGGC
>JAWWLV010000021.1:12781926-12805124 GCA_035041135.1 Platyrinchus mystaceus
GTCTTCGAGGGCATTGACAGCCTGCCGTGGCCACTGGGCCCCGTGCCCTTGGCTGCTGGGTGTGCCGGGCCCAGGGCTGCAGTCAGACCTTGCCCAGCTCCTCCCTGATGGAGCCCTCGTCGTTCCCCCCACAGCCCTCGCTGCCCCCCCACTTTGTGCAGGCCCTGAGCGCCGTGGTCGGGGCCCCCAACGTCTCCACGGCCACGGCGGTGCGGGAGCAGCACGGCCACGATGAGTCCATGCACCCGTGAGTGCCCTCTGGGGCTGGGGGCCCCGAGGAAGGATCCAAGGGAGGGGAAAGACCTGGGGAGGGGAAGGGCCCTGAGAGGGGGCCAGGTCAGTTTGGCAGCGGTGCCGCCTGTCCCCCAGCTGTGCCCCCCCGGACGCCGTGGTGTGGCCCCAGTCGGTGGGGCAGGTCCAGGAGTTGGCTGCGCTCTGCTACGGCCACCGCGTGCCCATGGTGCCCTTTGGCACCGGCACCGGCCTCGAGGGCGGTGTCAATGCCGTGCAGGTATCACCTCCCCGGCACCCCCGACCCTCCAAGGGGCTCTCGGTGCCCGGCTGTGCCAACAGCCGCCGGTGCCCCTGTGCCAGGGCGGCGTCTGCTTCGACCTGAGCCGCATGGACACCATCGCAGAGCTGAGCCTCGAGGACTTCTCGGTGACAGTGGAGCCCGGTGTCACCCGCAAGGCCCTCAACAGCCACCTGCGTGGCACCGGGCTCTGGTTTCCTGTCGGTACCGTGGGCATGGGGGGGCCATGGGGTTGGAGGTCACAGCACTGAGGGTACTGGCAAAAGGGATGCTTTTGGGCTGGGGATGCTGGGAATGCTGGTGCTCCTGGGATGTCCAGGGGTGTGCCATGGTCCCAGCGATGCCCGTGGGACCAGAGGTGCCATGGCCCCAAGTGCTGCTGGGGATGCCCGTAGTTTTGCTGTGTTTGGAGTCCTGGAGGTGTCCATGGGGATGTGGACACCATCCCCAACCCCACCCCCTGCCCATCCCCTGCTTGCAGACCCCGGGGCAGACGCCTCCCTGTGTGGCATGGCAGCCACGGGCGCCTCGGGCACCAACGCGGTGCGCTACGGCACCATGCGGCCCAACGTGCTCAACCTGCGCGTGGTGCTGCCGGACGGGCGCCTGCTCCACACCGCCGGCCCCGGGCGCCAGCCCAGGTGGGTGCTGGGGGCTGTGGGCGTGCTGGGCAGGGCAGTGCTGGGTGGGTACCTGCTCACCAGCTCCACACAGGAAACGGGCGGCCGGCTACGACCTGACCTCGCTCTTCGTGGGCTCCGAGGGCACCCTGGGCTTCCTGACGCAGGCCACGCTGCGCCTGCACCCGCTGCCCGAGGCCACCGCCGCCACCATCGCCTCCTTCCCCAGCGTGGGGGCGGCCGTGGCGTGCACCGTCCAGGTGCTGCAGGCTGCTGTGCCCGTGGCCCGCATCGGTGGGTGCCCGGGGCCAGCGGTGAGGCTGCGGGTCCAGGGGCTGGCGGTGGCACTGAGCGCCGCCTGCTCTCACCAGAGTTCCTGGACGAGGTGATGGCAGACGCCTGTGGCCGCTACAGTGGGATGGGGCTGCCAGTGGCAGCCACGCTCCTCCTGGAGCTCCACGGCTCCCGTAACAGCCTGGCTGAGCAGCAGCGGCAGACAGGTATGGATGGGAATAGGCATGAGGATAGGGTGCCTGGGGCTGGGGGCCACGATGGACACCCAGGGATGAGGGATGGGTGTCCAGGGACAGGGGACAGGGGACAGGGTTGTCCTGGGGTGAGGAACAGGTGCCCTGGACCAGGAACAGAGGGACTGCTTGGGATGGGGAGTGGGAAGACACGAGGGTGAGGGATGGGCGTGTGGGCTGGGGATCTGCTGAGGGGCTCAGGGACACAGAACAGGGGTGACCAGATGGGTGTCCAGGGACAAGGGACGGGAGGACCAGGGGTATCCTGGGACATGAGATGGATGCCCAGGATGGGCACCGGTGGTCCTGGGGTGAGGGCCAGCTGCCTGGGGGTGCCGTGGATCCCATGCCGGGGCTCCCGGTCACCGTCAGAGGAGATCGTGCGCCTGAACGGTGGCTCCAGCCTGGTGTGGGCGGAGGAGCCGGAGGAGCGCGGGCGGCTCTGGAACATGCGCCACAACGCCTGGTACGCGGCCCTGGCCCTGCGGCCCGGCTGCCAGGTGAGGGACATGCACAAGGAGATGGCAGCAGCGCCCACGGAGCTGCAGCTGCCACAGCTCTGTCCTGCCCGCCCCAGGGCTACTCCACCGATGTCTGTGTGCCCATCTCCCGCCTGCCCAACGTGGTGGTGGAGACCAAGCAGGACCTGCAGGACTCGGGCCTCACCGGTCAGTGGGGCCGCGGCCCCCTGGGACAGAGGGGTGAGCTGGAGGGGTCACCATCCTCCCCGTGGACCTCATGTGACCCATGGCCCTGCAGGACCCATGGTGGGACACGTAGGTGATGGCAACTTCCACTGCATCCTCATCTTCAACACCCAGGACCCAGAGGAGGCCCAGCGCGTCCACGCCTTCACCCAGCGCCTGGGCAGGTGGGGAGGGGGGCACCCTGGGGGGACAGCTGGACAGACAGATGTCCCCCACACCCTGACCCTCCCTGTCCCACAGGCGGGCACTGGCGGCGGGGGGCACCTGCACCGGGGAGCACGGCGTGGGGCTGGGCAAGCGGGCGCTGCTGCTGGAGGAGCTGGGCCAGGAGGGGCTGGACACCCTGCGCTCCATCAAGGCTGCACTGGACCCCCACAACCTCATGAACCCCGGCAAGGTGCTCTGAGGGGGGGCACCGGCACGGAGCCGGCAGCGGGGGGCTGCAGCCCCAGAGACAGGGCTGGGGTGGCCATGCTGCCCTGCACTGCCACCCTTTGTGTCCCCACAAATCCCTCCATCCCCACCTCAGGGGGTCAGGGATCCCCAAACCCCAAATAAACCCCTTTGCACCCCGTAGCCTTCGTGCTCTGTGATGTCTTTTGGGGAACAGGACCCCCCAGCCCCTCCCTGTCCCAGGCAGCACACACAGACACCCACAGGCCGCCATGGGGGTCCCACTTTAGTCTCTTCCCCTGAGTCGTGGTTCTGGTGGTGCTGGGTGGGAATGTCCATCACGGCCCCCATGGCATCCCATCTCTGGGACCTGCTGAGCACCACTGGGGCCATCCCCACCTGGCAGACGTGTGGGTCTCTGGCACCCCATCAGCATCATCTGCTTCACCAAGAAAGCCAGTGAAATAAAATAACAGTGAATATTTTATTGAACATTGTTTTAATACCATATCAAAACACCTTGACTAATGAAGGAAGCTCCCCCCAAGCTCTGAACTCTTTTTTTTTTCCCCCGTTTTTTTTTAATATATAAATACAGAAAGGTTTCCCGCAGGGGCACGGCCACCGGCAGGGGAGGTCTCACCAACGAAAACGCGCCCGCCGCGCCGGGAGGGGACGGGATGGGCAGGGAAGGGGTCACTGCCATGAGATGACTCCATCTTGGCACCTCCAGCAAAGCCACTGCCATGACCAAGGGTGGCCGGGGGCATCCGGGGGGCCATCGGGGCCTTCCCCATACCCTCCTCCAAAGGGTCCAACTCCAAAGCCGATGGAAAAGGAAAGAGGGGGGTGGTTTTGGCAAGAGGAGCCCGGCGAGGAGGCACGGGAGGGGCGGCGGGGATGCTGCGGCTCTCCAGTCTCTGAGTGGTTATAGCTGAGTTAAAGAGTGACCAGTCTGTAAACATCACCGGGGCAGGGAAGCTCAAATCGAAGAACACGCCAGTCAACACAAAGCTTCAGTTGTGGTTTGTTGTTTGTTTTTTTTTCTTTTTTTGTCCATTTTCTTTTTTTTCTTCTTTTTTTTGTCCTTTTTTTTTTTTTTGTCCTTTTTTTTTTTTTAATCTCGTTGTAAACACTTGAAAGACGGACCCCTGCGACTCAGCAGGGGGGAGCAGTGGCCCCGCTCCCGGCGTGGGGCAGAGTCCCCATCTCAACGCTGCCGGGGGGCCGGGGTGGAGATCTCCAAAAGGGAGACGGGAGAGAGGAGGAATTTCCCGTTTAGTCAGTGCAAAAAAACCGAGCAGAGCCCCCGGGAGAGTCCGGGTGGGAGGTGGGGGGTTGCCGGTGAGAAATGCCGCGTGCTCCGTTTGGCCGGCTGTCCCCAGGCAGCTTCCCCCTTTGGGTCCAGGGAGAAAAGCCAAACATCATGGCAGGGTTTGGGCCGAGGGCGTCCCTGGGGCCTCCCCGGCGGGCAGAGCTCTCCTGGTGACCAGCGGCTGTGGAGGGGAGAGCAGGTCGCTCCGCTTTTCTCACACTGTCTTCTCCTGGATGTTTCTTTTTGTTTTAAATCTTTTAAATTAAAAAAAAAAACCACAAACAAACAAAACAAAACAAGCAAAAAAAAAAACAACACAACAACAAAACAAGTAAAAATAATAAAATAAAATAAAAAAATGCGCCGTTGTCCCAAGTGGATTCAAGTTTCTGGGTTTTATTTTTGTCTTCTTGAGGAATTTAAAGTCAGCCCAAAACTCCAGGCGGGGCAGGGGGGACAGGGAGAGGAGGTACAGCAGGTATAGCAAGGTGCCCTGCAAAGGCAGAGAGAGACCATCCCGGGTGAGGAGCCCGAGCCCTGGCTGTCCCACCCCACCTCATCCCCCCCCATCCTCCCCTCCTGGCCCAGGATTTAAACCCAGCATGGGAATATCCCGTCTGAGCAGCCCGCTGCAGGCTCACCTTAAAGAGAAGTCAGCAAGCACGCCCGGCGGGTCAATCAGAAGGATGCTCTGGGCAAGATCTGTTCACTTCAAACCATGAGTCTATACAGCTGCAAGGAGAGCAGAGCGTGTCACCACTGTGCTGCTGAACCTCGGGTGTCCCCTCCTGTCCCCTGCCACCCGCCTGGCCCTCCCCTCACGGTACCTTTTGTGATAAATGCAGAGGCAGGGCAGCCTGGCTATCGTGTCCCCCTGCAGCAGCTCCTCCAGGCAGATCACGCACTCGCCAGCATCCTTGGTCAGCACGTCATCTGGGAGGGGAGGAGAGGGCAGCGGTGAGACAGGGACCACCACGGCGTTCCCCTCCCTGGGATGAAGGGGAACCCATGGCCCTGCTGTGGGTGCAGCTGCCATGGGGCACAACAGCAGCAGCACTGCAAAACACTAGCAGGAGGCTCAGGTGGAGGCCCAGGATCTGGGGCAGCTGGAGCAAACACAGCCCCTACCCCTGGCTTCTAAAAAATCACCACCGACCAGGAGGCGAGCATCCCTCCCACACCAGCGGTCAGGAGGGAGGTGGGAGATGCCAAGAGCCTGCAGCCCAGTGCTCAGCACCATAAGCCTCCCAGCCAGTGAGGAGGGGAGGAAGGCAATGACCCCTCAGAGGGGCAGCCCAGGGGGACATGTGTCCCCTGCCCTCGCCAGGCAGGACACCCGGCCAGGAGGGCTCCCTCTGGCACAGAGCAATCCGGGCAGGGGGCTGTGTTACGAAGGAGCCCAAAAGCAAAAGCAGCAGAGTTGAGCCATGCCAGGGGAGCAGAGTGGAGCAGGGACTGGGAGCAGCACCACCCCCCTGGAGAACAGCCCTCTTGGCAAGCCCAGCTGAGCTGCCTGCCCGCAGCAAGGGTCTCTCCAGCCTGCCCGGAGTCATCCCAAGGCGGCAGGATGCCGTGTCCCCGCAGAGCTTGGCCCTTACCGTTGTAGGAGAGGCGAGGTTTGCTCAGACACATGATAAAGTGCATTTCCATCTCGTCAGAAGCCACAGATTTGGAGCAAATGGGGCACTTGAAACCTGGAGGGAGAGCAGAGACGAGCCCTTAGCAAGGGCAGCAGGAGTCGTCCACCCTGCATCCCAGGGAATCCCCGAGGCCACGGTGGAGCAGGGCAGCCCCTCACCTGCCGCCTGCATGGTGACCCTCACCCCACGCTGGGCACCTGCTCATCCTGTGCTGGTGTGGGGACAGCCACGGGGCAGGGGACAGCCACCCGAGCCGGCGCGCTGGTCGTCCCCGAGCGCGCGCAGAGGGCACGGAGAGAGTGCCAAGGCAGCTCACACGTGGCCATCAGCTGCTGCCAGGCCTTAAAGGGCAAGCAGCAGCCCTGGGCATGCAGCAGCCTGCCACTGGCAAGTGCAGGGGCACGTCCCCCTGCCTGGATGGTGCTGTCCCTGCTGCCAGAGCTCAGCGCCGCGTGGCTGAGCCAGAAAAGCTGCAAGGAAGGAGGTTTTTTCGTAGGGCTGCAGCAGGTCAGAGCCTCAAACCCAAATCGCTGCTCTCTCCAGCTTTTTTCAGGAGTGAGGTGGGTGCTCACCCCTCCAACGCCAGCCAGCAGCCCCAGAACAGGGGGACCCTGCAGGCTGATATCCCAGCTTGACCTCTGCCTGGTGACTCAGGCTCTTGGATGAAACTGGCTGGGATGCCCAGATCTGCATGGCAACCTTGCTTGGGCACGAAGGGGCCTGGCTGGTGCCAGGGTGTCACACCAGTGTCACCACCCATCGAGCCATGCAGACCATCATGGCATCATCCCCAGCCCCACCGGCCGAGGCTGCCCCAAACCTTAGTGGTTTCTAAGCTGCACACTCCTAAGGAACAGGACACCAACCAGTCCTACAGGTCACCCTCTCAGGACTCCCTGTCCTCCCACTGCAGCCAGCTTGAGGCCATGCAGTTCATCCCTGCCCAGCAGAGCAGTAGGGCTCAAGTTGAGCGTGCCACCACTGCCACCACGGGTTTGCACCAGAACATCCAGCAATTCCCTGCCTGCAGAGAGGGAGAGGGTAATTTAAGGATCTGCCTTCTAAAAGCAGATCAGGTTTGACTGCAGTGCCGCCTAAGAGCTTTCTTCATATATATGCAAAGGCTGCTCAGGAAAGAAGAGAAAAGCAATGTACACAAATTATCTAAGGATGAATCAGGTTCTTTTTTGCCACCACGTGGATGTGGCCAGGGCATTTTTTTTTTTTTTGCTTCTTAGAAGGGAGAAAGTAGAGTGGCTTTAACAGGAGGCAGCTCAGACCTCTGCAGTGCAACCAACCAGGGTAACTGCCCAGCAGCTGAGTACCCGCTCATTAGCAGTGGTGATAAATACAGATGACTTCCCAGCTCCTCAAATGAGAGCCTAAGGATGCCAATCTTGGCCCTCCAGAGGGCAGTTATTTCTCAGGAGGACAAGGATGAGTATCACGGATGGTGTTGGACTGGCCTAAAAGGCAGGACTCAAAGGACCTGCTAAAACAAGGAGCCCTCGAGCCCAGGGGTCCCTCCAGTGGGGTGTCCTGCTGTCCTGCAGTGTGCCACTGCAGGGACACATCCCTGCCCCAGACAGGCTGAGCCACGGGGTCTCTGCTGTGAGTCTGGCCCCATTTGCACCAAGCCCCAGGTGACAGGGCAGCACTGGCAGCCAGGGCCTCGTGGGCAGCAGTACCAATCTGCCTTCCCGTCTCCAGCCTAATTTTACTCCTGACCGATTTATACCTTGTGGCAGCCGTGCCCATTAGCTGAAATAGCTGTTTTTTTCCTCCTCCCAAGTGTTTACCCGCCCAGTGTATTTATAGCGCGGATGGCTCGGATAGCTCCCAGCCTGCCTGCTGCAAGACCCAACCGGCCTCCCCTTGCGAGACACCCTGGCAGTGCCCCGCTCCCCTGGCAGCCCGCCCGCCCTGCCCCTGCCTGATGGCACCAGTCCCCCTGGGAAGCTCTGGGGACCTGCTGAGAGGGGCTCCCTTTGGCAAAGGGAACTCTGTGCCAGGGCGAGGCCCTTGTCGGGGTTCGGCACCGTTCCCCGCGCGGCGTGCGAGGAGACCTCGTTTCCTCCGGTCCCCCCCTTTTTCTGTGCCAACGTGTTATTTTAAACAGGCTGTCCCAGATCTGCCGGCTCCGGCAGCACCTGAAGGCATCCTACGGGATGCCCTGGATGGCACTGCCTGGTCAGCAGCTGCCAGGGCACAGCTGCTGGCAAATCAGCAGGGCCAGGCAAAGAGCAGAGCCCTTTGCAGGCTCTGGCAAGCGGCTGCTGCCGTATCTCCAGGCCCCTTTGCTGGCTGGGATAGCTTTAGCACGGTTATAAATAGCAGGCATGAACACTCCTCATGCTCCCCACTGCTCCACGGGCAGCTGGGCTGGGGGACTGGGACTCCCGACACCGCCACGGCCCCGTGACAAGGACACAGGGACACTGGGCAGGCAGAGGGGCCCAGGCTCAAGCCCCAGCATGTGTGTGGTGCCCTCCAGACAGACAGGTCTGGGGGCTGAGACAAGTGCAGGAGCACACGTACATGTCTGGCTCTGCATTTCACAAGATGGAGGGGGAAAAAAAAAGGGAAGATGAAAATGCAATTGCATAAATTCCCAGGTTTGAGCAGGAGCGAGGAGACAGTGTGGAAAGGCCCCCAGGGCGGGGGGCTGCCCCTCACCCCAGCTGTCTGCACCAATACTTGACACTGCAACAGCAACTGCTTTCGTTCCCCTCCATCAGGAGCCCACTGCCAGCAGGAAAGGGGAGGCAGGGAAGGGGTGAACTCCCTCACCCCTTCTCCAGGTGACCTTTGGGTGGAGGTGGTGGGCAGAAAACCCGCGAAAGCAGCACCTAACAGCGGCAGACACCAAGCCTAACGCTTTGGAGCGTCCCTCCACAGTTCGGGCTGCCCCAGCCAGTCCCGCAGATGAAAGAGCCGCTCCCTGCATGGCCAGCCCCCTTCAGGCCATGGTATTTTCCACATTCCCCGAAATCCCCGTTAATTTATCCTGCCTAAGCTGCCAGCCGGAGCGACGCAGGAGATTACATTTTGACAGCTGCTCATGGAAAATTCAGCTCCCTCCCTCCTCCTCCTCAGAGCCCTTTCTATCCTCCTCCCACATGCCTAAAAAAAAAACGAGAGGAAGGGCCCAGCTATTCCTCCTTGCCAGGGCCTCCCACACCCATGGGGCTTGTTCCAGGGAAAGGCCATGGACCCTCCTCCCTCCCAAGGTGCCCAGGGCAGCTGGTGACGCTCCTGACCATGGCACATTAAACTTGAAGCCGGCAGTGTCACCTCATGCAGAGATGTGTGGGCAGGCACCAGCTCCTGCCAGGAGTGAGGAGGAGTAGGGTGCCACAGGAAGTGAGCTGGCCTCGAAAGGCAGGTTCAGATCAAGGTCTGGACTCCTGAATCCTGCAGGAGACTTTGAGAAAGCCAAGGGCTTTCCAGGGCTGTGAGACGCAGGCATGTGATCTGATCTCTCCAATGGCTTGGTCTAGAAACCGGGAGCAAGCGGCGCTGGTGCTCTCCAGGGGCTACTGCCCTCTGAGTATTTTTAGGAAAGTTACATGGTTTATTTTAGAGAGCCAGGCAAAGTAGAGCTGGGAACCTCTGAAAAGCTCCACCAGGTCCTATGCCTGCTGAAGAAGCCTGGTGGTTAACCCTCACCGTGCCAAAGCACCCCCACAGAGCTGCAGAGACTTGGGTGGCGGTGGGAGGGTCAAGACACCCTTTCCAACTCATCTCTAAACATGCCAAACCAAGCTGCTTCTGGAGCTTCTGGGATAGGAAATTCCCATCACTTGTGTCTACTGAGCACCACAACGGGGTCAACCACACCATGTCCTGTGAGTGAAGTGGCTGCGGCGGGTGAGACCACGTCCACAGGAGCTGTAAGCCTGTCCCACATTGCAGGGAAAGGCACATCCACCTTCCCATGCCAAACCCTCCACTAGCCTGGCGTGCCCCCAGGCAGATTGCTTCCAGGCTACAGTGCCATCAGGAGATGCATCATGACCCCAGCAGTAGGAAACCTGGGCTGTGTCACTGGCAGGTGGCTGAAACACGGAGAGCAGCAGCTTCACCACTGCACGGCACCTCCAGCAGTGGGAGGAAGGCACTGGTGGGGGATGACATTCCCTGGAAGAAGGAGGAAGCAGCAGCCCAGGTACAACCCCAGCAACCCACCCCATTCAGAGCAGCATTCACCAAAGGGATCCCTATTTGCCAAAGGGATCCCTGGTTGCCCAGGCCCCCGTTACTGCCATGGGATAAAGCAGGAGCCCCGTGTGTGGGAGCTCCCAAAAACATGCCTGCCCCAGGAGGGTCCCTCCTCCGGTGCCCAGCCACTCCACAGGACACCTGGAGCACCAGGGAGCTCAGGGTAAGCCCAGGCTGCCTGATGCTCATGGAAGATCAGGAAACCTCAGCTGCACAGCCCACCTCCATGTCTCCAGAGAGCATCCTGGGCTCCCAGCCAAAGGAGCTGGGCTTCCACCAGGTGAGGATGCATCCAAGCATGAGATAAACACGGGGAATATTTGAGCCAAGCGTGCAGTCCTGGTGCCTCCTCCCTGCCGAGTAGACCCCGAGCATCTCACCTCCTCCCATGGCTTCCCTGACATTACCAGCTGAACCAGCACCAGCTGGAAGAGGTGGATCATCTTGAAAAAACCTGTGTTACTGATTAAAGAGTAAGGAAAGACTGAAAGACCATGTCTATGGGCCCTGCTGGTCAATCTGAAGCTGAAGCAGTTGGGGTTGGGTGAGATAAAGGGGCTCCAAGCCCTCCCCTTCCCTTACCCTTTGAGGGCTCCAGCACAGCCTCAGGAAGAAGAAATCAGGGAAGAGTTGTCCTATGTGCCAGGCAGGTGAAGGAAATCTGAAGGGCCAAGATATTCAGACCCAACACCTCCTGGAAAATAAATTCCCTACTGGTTTAAAGCAGCCTCATTTTTTTTGACCTGATGGTTACAGGGCAGCACCCTGGAGACGGCACATGGGTGCACAGAGCACATCTCCAGCACTTGGGCAGGGACCAGGCAGCTGAGGGCTCCATGAGTGTCCCTTCCTGAGAGCTGGAAGTGACGTGGAAGTCACCATGGAAGTGATGCTCTACCAGCCCCAGCGCTGCCACCTCGCACCGGGGTCAGGAGGCAGCTTTGCAGCGGCACCAAGGACCTGCCCCACCAAGCACCACGGTGCTCTGCCAGCACAGCACCTGCACCACGGGCCTGGAGGCCACAGCACCAGCAGAATGAGGCCGGAACCTGCTTCCCCTTGCGGAAGGAAACGGCGCCAGCTGCACGGGCAGAACGGGAGCCAAGGGCCACCACAGCCCTGCTGCCCGGGCTGGACTCAAGGACTCCCCCACAGTGCTGGGTACTGTGTAGCATAAGGGCTGACAGGAGCAGGGACACGTAGGCAGGAAAGAGTAAAGCACTTAAGCTGTCTCATTTGCCAGCCCTGAAAAAGCGAGCGTACTTCCTCCTGAGTCAAGGCTGCAGGGAGGTGGGAGAGCACAAAGGACAGGCCCAGGGGGGAAACAAGACATCCCACCTTCCTGAGGATGGAAGGGAGGCCTGGATAGGGGATGCCAGTGAGCCAGCTCCAGATGACAGCCAAGCAGAGGATGTGGTGAGGATGGGACATTTCTGGATGGCAGTGCTTGGAATGAAAACCAACCGTTTCTGCTGCCTTGGCAGAGACATCCCTATCCCACCCCACCATTTCCTTGCTAACTGAGTCAGCTCAGCTGGCTGAGAAGGGAGAAAATAAATGTTTGTAATGTGAAAGCAGCACCCCAAAGAGAAGCCGCTTCTGTGCAAGGCCAGGTTGTGCAAGGTCTAAGAAAAGCTGTCCCTGGTGGGCAGTGGCTCCTGGCAAAGTCCCCACGTCTGCTGTCAGGTGGGCACACACCAGCCAAGGGTGGCAGGGATGTGACACGGAACATGAAGCTGGCCAAGGCCAGCACTGTCCTAACGCTCGAGGCGTTGTGTTTTGGAGACACCTTTGTCCATTCCCACCCCATTTAAGCCATGAAGAGGAGATGCAGCAGCAGAGAAAAGGCATTGGTGCTCCAGGTGGGATGTGGGGAAGTCACTGGGGCCGGAGGGATGCAGGATACGGATGCAGGACGTGATGCTGGATGGCATCATGTCGCAGCAGCCCAAGGCTGCCTTGCTGCAAGTCAGGAGGCAGAGCTGGTTTTTTTTTAGCCAGCTGGGTTCCTATGGGGGCGGTGGGGGAGGATGGGAAGAAGGAGAACAGATTGAAATTCTGGGGCTGAGGAAAGCTGGAGAGTTGGAAAGGAGCAGGAGACACAGGAGAGGGAACCCCACAGGGACGTTTGCTCCAGAGCACCCAAAGCTATCAATCCTCAGCAGACAGACACATCAAAGCCCTTAAAAACACCTCCAGCACAGTCAGTGGACATTGAGAAGTGGGATGGCAAAGAGGCCTGGCTATGTGGTGGCAAGTTGTCCAGAGCCACCCTCCTTGCACACACATCCTCAGGGAAAGTGTGCAAACTGCTTCTGAACCCCAAGCACCCCACCGTGCCTGTCATTAGGCATTGCCCCTTTCATGGGCTGCAATTTTTGAACAGAAGTACCTACACTAAGGCCAGAGAGCATCTCCCTCCCATAGCCCAGATTATGCTGCAGGATCAGTTCTCCCAGACCTGGACGAGAAAGGCAACTTTACGGGGTCACCTTGTATTCCAGAGAGCCCTAGTTTACCACAGAAACACTCCCCCAGCTGCTGGGAACAGGTTTCATAAGGAAGAGTGTGTAGCCCAAAGCTAATTTTAGCAACTCAGAGAAGAGCAAAGTTAAGCAGAGGGGTTCTGGGTGACATCCCAGAGAAGGCATTAACACCTCCAGCTCCTGCTGTCGGGCTGCAGGGCTCAGATTTACCAAGTCACAAGCTCATCCAGGGCTTCTGCTAGTCACAAAACTGGCCTTCCCACCTCTGGTTTTCAAATTCACTGCCCAGTGAGGACAGGGATCCTGCAGGATCCTTGGGAAATTCCAAAGGGTTTACCTGCCTGCCTGCTCTTTTCCTCCCAAACATTTCTTGTATGAAGCAGGAAGCCCTGCTGCAGGCAGGGATCACCCGCAAGATGCACGGAGACAACAGGGAGGGGGGGTCCCAGGAGCTGAAATGAAGGAGCTCAGGGGATCCTCTGGAGCACAGTGGGACACAGCAATTTGGAAATCAGAACAGAATGGGAGAGACTTGGACACTTTGGCTTGGCAGAGGCTGGGAGGGAGCAGCGAGGCAGCGTCACGCGGGGACTGGCGGGGTGAGTCACTCCTGACTAAGCCATCCATTGGGGACGCACCCACGGGGTCCCCGCTGCCAGGATCCAGCACTGCCGAGCTGCCAGAGGAATTCCCCTTTGGGAAAGGCCTGAGCCACTCCCAAACACAACCAGATCCAACCCCACGGGGTGATCTCCCTCCTGACCTCTGGGTTTTTCCGAAGCAGAGAACTCGTGCTTTGATGCTGCCGAGGCTCCGTCACTCCCCAGCTTCAGCTGACCTCGCTGGGGGGATGAAGGGACACTCCAGAGGCACATGATGACACACCCTGGCTTGGTGATGCTGAGAGCAGAGCCCAGCATGGATGGCACCCACCTACCCACTCCTGCTAGGAAGCAATGCCACCCAAATCCTGGGATGCCTCCTCCACAGGCATCCCATGGCAGCACCGCACCAACAGAGTGGTGGAAAGTCTCTTTGTGCCTGGGCCATGGTGGCAGGATCACTGGGGCAACTGGTTCTCATCGGTGTGAGACCCCCCAACCCCTGCTTGGAAAGAACGACATGCTGCTTTTTGGGGTAGAAAAAGGGCAATTTTTATTAGTGGACAGCAAACAGAGCACAAAAGGCACACAGAGCTGCACCCAGTGAACAGCTGGGAAATGCTTATTGCCACTTCACACTGGCTGTTTCTGCAGAAGGACAGAAAAAGTTTGAAATTTTTCCACCATTGGAAAAAAAAAGAATCTTAGTGAAGAGCATGCTGCAGAGCAAACCCTAACCTCACCTGCCCCTCATGTAGTAGGAAGGGCTGCACAGCACAGAGCATCTCCCAGCTCCCCAGGAGGGACTGTGACTGCTGAGGGATGCCCAGTGAATGCCCCGGGCTAGCAGGAGAGCAGAAAGGGGAAAAAGAGGGGAGGGATGCTCGAGAGCACCAAGCTGCCTGGACAGACAGCATGAGCTCCCCCTTAGACAGCCAGAGGCAAGAGATCTGGGAGACAGATCCATGCTGGGAATGGAGCTACACCACTCCAGAGCTTCCCAGCTGCCTTTGCAGCATGGAGGCGGCTGGCAGACAGAGCCAGCTTTCTGGGAGCTCTGGGAGCTGAACCTCTGGAACACAAAGCATGGAATCTCAGAGGAATGAACCCCTCGGCAGGTCTGCCCACACTGGATCCTGCCAGCAGAGGCAGGAGGGGCTGCACACTGTGCCACAGGCAGGAGAAACCCTGCCTGCCTGTCCCACCTTCCCTGCCCCTTCGCTTCAACACGTGCCGCCCTCCAGCATGAGGAGGGTGACAGTGGGGCTGCAGATGACAAAAATCCCAGCTGTGGGATTTGAAGGTCTCTCTTCCCCATCCGAAAAGGCAACACACAGAGGAGCACATTCCCCTCATTCCCAGAGCTGGGCAGGGCCTTGTGAACCAGCATTCTCCCTGGAAACATTCACCCAGGACCAGCTGCAGGGTGTCATCTGCTTTGTACCTGTCTACAGGGAGCAAAAAGAAATCAAAGGCATCTACAACCACCCTCTGAAGGGTAAGATCCAGGCAAGTAGCAGACCTCAAGGGCTATGAAATCAAGGGTGTAATAACTAAGCAGATGGACAATAGGTTCAAACCAGCAAGATCTGACTGGGAATCACCTGAAATGCTGAGACAGCTCAGGCAGGGTGCTCAGCCTCACCCCATCCCACTCAGGACCAGCTTAACAGAGGGCTGGCCCCAAAACTGATCTCTGTCCATATTGACTCGACCTCCCTGCAGACACTAATTTAAGCCATGAGCGCAGAGCCAAACCCCTCCTCCTCTTCCCCAGCTACAGATGCACAGGCCTTGGCTGGATGGATTGAAAGGTGGATCTAATTCCCCTGCAGCACTTCTGATGAAGCACAGCTCCATCACCTTGTAGGGAGAGCTCCCAAATTAATTACTGCAATTCCCCCGGCTGCAGGAGAAACTGCAGGTTCTCCCCTCACTGGTGACAAAGGCTTCTCTAAAAAACAATCCCCCAAACGCCCACCAGCCCGAGCTGTAATGCAATCATCCAGGAAGAGCAGAGCCCCCAACACCACCCTCGAATCGATGAGCTGTGATCACAGAAACACACAGCCATGGCCAAGGGGAGAAGGGAGGCAGCCACCTCTCCAGGAAGCAACAGGCAAAGATGCACAGAGGACATGGAAATGCCAGTGACCCCGTCCTGGCAGGAAACAAGAATGCTGGGCAAGGATGTGAGACAGGGTCAGCATCACTCGGTTCTCCTGCCTGCCTGACTGCTGCTTTCCCTCTCTTGTGTTGCAGGCAGCTGGCCTCTAAAAATACCCACTGTTGCCACGCTGTCCTGCCTGCTAGGGCCAGGAAACAGCTCTGAGCAGCTTTCAGTTCCATTCTTCATCTGCACTGCTGTGCTTCCCTCACCAGGACCTGTCCCAGCCCCTTTTCTGTGCCTGGCAGGTGAAAGTCTCTCAGGAACCACGGCCATAACTCGACAGACTCAACCAGCCAAGGGTGCTAACTGGGAATATAAAGCCCTGGGAAATTTCTGCTCGGGCAGAAAGGTAAATATTTCCACAGCATCTCTCTGCTCCTCTACAAAGTGCCACAAGACCACTGCACAACGCACACAGCCTTGCTCCATGCCACTGATGGGGGTCCCACAGCTGCATGAGTGTGGACAAGCACAGGGAGTGATGAATTTCCCAAGCTAATTCAGCCCACAACACCAGGGCCAACCTGCTGCCAACACTGGCCAGCTTGGGTCCGTAGGGAAGGAGGGGAGAGAAGAGTCAGCTCCACCTCAGAGCACTGCAGCCTCTCCAAGGGCAAGGCACCATCCCCACTGGCAAAATACACCTTGTATGGAACACCTCCAGCTGCCCACAGACCCATTGTGGGGGCCTGGGGAAGGGCACCAGGGCTGAGTGACGCCTCTGTTCCAGCTCAGATGGTGCCCATGGCACAAACCTGGCACCACAGAGGCACTGGGACCACAGCAGGGAGCCCCAGTGGACCAGACCCTGTGCCAGCAGCAGAGAGATCAGCCACAAAGAGCCTCCTGGCTCCTCCTCCCACCTTCCTCACAGCCCAGGCTGTGCAGGACTCACAGTGGGCTGGAAGGCTAAACCATGACACGAGAGAGAAGCAGCCCCTGTCCCCCACCACAGGCACTCCCCTCCCCTGCCTGCAGCCTGGCAGGGCAGGAAACCCACCGGCAGCCACGGGAAATGCTGTGCACCGGCACGAGAAGAGGCCCCAGGCAGCAGAGCTTCCTGCAGCTGCACCTCCAACAGCGTCCCACCAAACAGCACCGAGCAAAAGCGTTCGGCAGAGCAGGGCCTGCAAGGAGCAGGAGCTTCCCTGGGGGGTACCCAAGCCCCCAGAGGGTTTACCCACATTTACAACCTGCCTGGTGGGACTGGTGCAGGAGAGACATTTAAGGCCCAGCTTTAACCACCCTTGCTCTATCTGACATAAAATGGGTCTACAGAGAGACCCGTTTTGGGCCTGTTATACCCCAACATACAGCCACGCCAGAGCAGGTGGGTAAAATGCTCTGTTATCAGAGCCTGCTGCTTTCCAGCATCACTTGGCTGCTCAGGTGTATCACCCCTGAGCCCTTATGATTTCAGTCTTCAAGAGAACCAGAAGGAAGGCAAGTCACATTTATTCAAAACCAAGCATTAGACACATCTGGAGTTTTGGTGTAGCAGCAGCAGATAAAACGAGATGCACCTCGTGGTTGCCCACCAGCTGGTTGGGATGCCATGGGACTGGTCCCTGCAAAGGGAATTCATCCAGAGAGCTCTTTGCTGCCTGTCTGATCCGTCACACAGGAGATTACATTGGAGGGGAAAAAAAAAGCCTTTTTTTTTTTTTCTCCCATCCCCTCCTCCAAAGTGGGTTTTTCTCCCTCCCTGCGCTTCTCTTGAAATTAATTTTCAGCATTTAGCAGCATTTTCCCATGACTCTCCACGGCTGCCTTGGCCAGGCGCCAGCCTTACACTGCTCCTCCACCAAAGATGTCTGTATCTGATTGATCCTCCGGCCAGCAAACGAGAGAGAGAGAGGAGAGGAACCCTAATAGCACATTAATAAATAAGAGAATCCTTTACGGTTATTCCAGTCATCGGAACAAACATCTCAGCAAAACAAACCAGCATGGGATAAACTGACGTCACGGACTGGGAAGACAATCCTGGCTGGGAAATGGGTCAGCCCAGGAGCACAAGAGCATCATTCCCAGCATCTCTGGAATATACGTAAGTGGAAGGGGGAGAGGGCACCCGGCTGCCCCACGCTGATTTATGCGCAGGTTTAGACAGGAGAGTGCCCAGCCAAGCCAGTTAATGTGCACAGCAATTAGTGCCTCTCTCCTGGGCAAGGCAGCTGTGATCTCAGAGGGCACCAGGGAGACAAGGCAGTGCAGAGACAGCCAGTGCTCGCTCTGGCTGTGGAGACTGAGGATGACCGTGGCCACCGCCGGCTCCTCGCACAGCGCCGACGTCGGCACACTCCAACTTCATCTCCTTAGAGATGCCTTCGAGTCTCCTGTCTTCTGGTGTTCAGCACTTCACCCTTGCAAGGCAGCTGCTGCCTCTTCCCCCGTCCCTTGGCAGCTGGATCAGAGAAGGCAGAAGCAGAACTCCGGACCCGCAGAGCCCAACTGCTGAATATCACCAGTCATCAGGGAGTCATCAGGATCATTCCTGCACCCAATTCCTAAATGATCTGCAGACCTGGCCATGATACAGGTGCTCAGTTCGGCTGCCAGACAGTCACCAGCACCAAACCCACAAAAATATGGTTTGAGGACAGTCATCTTTGGAAATTTCCACCAGCAAAAATAGTTCCTGCAGCCCCTGGGGTACCCTTCCCCTGGCCTAGCTCCTGGAAGCAGGAAGGGAAACATATATATTGTCTGCATGTTGAAAAGTTCATAGAATCATAGAATATCCCAATTTGGAAGGGACCCACAAGGATCATCGAGTCCCACTCCTGGCCCTGCACAGGACAACCCCAAGAACCACACCATGTGCCTGAGAGTGTTGTCCAAACATTTCCTGAACCCTGGCAGGCTCGATGCTGTGACCACTGCCCTGGGGAGCCTGTTCCAGTGCCTGAGCACCTTCTGGGGGAAGAACCTTTCCCTAATATCCAACCTAACGCTCCCCTGGCACAGCTCCAGCTGTTCCCTCGGGTCCTGTCACTGGTCACAGAGAGCAGAGAAGCTGCAGCCCGTGGTGAGCTCTGCCCTCCGTCTCTTCTCCAGGCTGAGCAGACCAAGTGCCCTCAGCCACTTCTCACATGGTTCCCCTCCAGATCCTTTGCCATCCTCGTGGCCCTCCTTTGGACACTCTCTAATAGCTTAACGTCTTTCTTATATTGTGGTGCCCAAAACTGCACACAGGACTCAAGGTGAAGCTGCACCAGAGCAGAGCAGGACAATCACCTCACTCGACCGGCAGTGATGCTGAGTCTGATGCACCCCAGGACACGGTTGGCCCTTTTGGCTGCCAGGGCACACTGGTGACAAGCTGGTGTCAGGAAAGTCAGGGCTGAGAGGGAACTCCCTCCAGCAGCTTCCAAGCACCAGCAAGAAAAGGCTTGGGACTTGAAGCCATCTGGGTACAGCAAGGGTTCACCACTGAGAGGCCTCTCCCCAGCTCACAGAGACTGGGGCTGCCCAACACATCCTCAGCTCATCCTCCAACAAACAACCCCTATTTCTTATCCCATACTCTAGAGTTGGATGGAAGAGCGTTTCCAGCTTCTTTTGCTCTCTAACTCTGCCCGAAGAAGGCCCCAGCCCAGCACCCTGGCTGCCATCTCTGCATCAGAAACCTTTCCACCTCCCCCAGCCTGGGCCCTCCTGCTCCAGGAAAGCGCTGCTGAGAACACAGCAGCTCATTTGGCAAAGAAGACCTCCTGATATTGGTGCCACCAGCATCCAGGGCAAACAGCCTGCTTCGTCGGTGCACAGAAAGCCTGTGACATTCCTGGTGGCACTGTACAGAAGGATGAGCCAGGCATTTCCTTGGGCTAGCCAGCAGACAAGAAGATATGGATTTATTAGAGCTTCAAACACTCAAGGGCTTTGGGTGATGACTGGGATTTCCAGATAAACTTTAAGCTACTTACAGCCTCTGCAAACTCCCTGAGATCCTCTGATGAAGATGAGTAACATGAGTGATACTAAGAGAACCACACAAAGCTGCAGACATGCAGCATTAAACCACACATCTCCCTCTTCTCCCCTCTTCTCACTAGCCTCAGCTTTACTGAGAAGTCTAGTGGTTACAAAGCTAAGAGACAGGGTCAAGTGCTACAAGCAAACTCCAAAGTTGCACAAGATGTTTTGTCATCTTCCACTCGTGAAGGCCAGGAAGTGGAATCTCAGAAACCCTGGGCAGACAGGGAAATCCCAGAGCAGTTTCAGGTGGTGCTGGAACAGTTACATTGCTGGTGTGTATGGTGGACGTGCCTGGGAAAATCCCCATCAGGAAACAGCATTCACTTACCCAGGGAGGTGCTGTCCACTCGGAGGGAGGGACAAGCTCCACCACGAAGGTCAGAGCCCTTTGTCCACCCTGTCTGGAAGACGCATGTAGGCTTTGCTGTTCATTAGAGCAGCAGTTCTCCTCCCCTGGTCCTGGGAAGGGCTAGAAGCCATCGGTATGTAACTGCTCCTGCCACCCTGGCAGCCACAGTAGTGTCCAGAGGGATTCAGCAATGGGCTCCTCTCACCCTCTGCACAGGCTTCCCAGCACAGCCCCCCTCTCTCCCCTCCCAGGCACACCTAGCTCTTCTGCAGGCCTTCAGCTGCAGAGCGGGGAAGGAGCGACACCAGCCAGGGAAAAGAGCTCAGCCTGCCCCGGCTCACTCCTTGGGGTCCCTGCTGAGGGGCCAGATGAGCCATGAAGCAGCTGGAGAGGCACAAAACCCCAGACAAAGGGGGTGGTGAGGCGCCCAGCCTATCCGTGTGCTCCCGCTATCGCAGGCGCGCTGCCCCAATGGCAGCACCTTATCAGTGCTGCTAAGCCAGGGCTCCTCACTGTCCCACTGAGGGCCCCACAGAGCCCATGCTGCACTCCGAGGCTCCCAGCTCATCCCCCAAACCCAAGTGCTCCTGGAAGAACAAGCCCATGAATGCAACCCTCCCCACGTGCAGAGACCGGCACCATCCAGGTATCCAGAAAGGGGCTGGCAGGGCAAGTAGCCACTCTCCAGCCCTGTCAGCCACAGAGTTTGGGGGGCTCCTCTCCTTGGCAGTACAGCAACTCAGGCAGATCCCCAGGATCCCCAGGCATGCATCCTGCTGAGTGGGTTTGGTGCGTCGGCGCGTCCCCTCGTCCCCACCCTGGAGTCATCCTTCCAAAGGAGCAGGGACAGTCACGCGCAGCAATGTCAAAGCTCCTCTCCATTTACCAGAGCACTGCTGCTTCAGCACTTTCCAGAGCCTAATGGAGTGGCTCGGAGCTGTGAGAGGAGCAGGTCGATGGGGAGGCAGGGGGGAAGGAGCGAGTGGCTCCTGACTGCCCTGCTGGAGGTTAACCGGCTGCAGCGGGAGATTAGCGGGAATTTCAGCAGTCTGGAGGCGGCTTCCTTCCCCCTTCCCCTCAGCCTTCAAATCCTCCATTAACTTCTTACACTGAGAGGGAGAGTGCAAAAGTTTAACACGCTCTGACAAGTTTTCAGGAGGGCTTTTAAGCATCCTCTGCTCATTTTGCTATTAATTAGCCACGAGGAAGAACCACCACCAGGAGAGGCTCCGGCACGGACTGAGCGCTCCGGTGCAGCTCAAATGCTCTCAGAGGGCCCCAAAAGAGGCACCAGAGAAACCCAGTTCTTGCAGCACTTCCCACAGCTCACACAGCAACCTTTCAAGGGCACCAGCTTTAACTCGGCAGCATCACACTAACTCGCCTGAGTGGCTGACAACAGCTTACTCCATTTTGCAGCTGGTTTATTTTTATGAACAGGATTTTTGCCTCTCAGCACTGCAGTTTGAGAACTACCATTTAATGTGAGTGATACTCTCTGACCGACCCCCTTGAGCTGCAGGGTGTTTCTGTAACGAGGCTCCAGCGCCGGGGGCAGCAGAAGGACCCGCGGCCCTTATTCCCACAGAAGCCTTTGGAATACCCAGAAGGATGCTGCACCTTGGTTTCCTTCTGCATTTAAAAACCAGAGCAGCAGCACAGCCTGTGCAAGGTCATGGAGCAAGAAAGTTTGCAGAAGCTCTTGGTCTCAACTCTGTCGCCACATGCCAGCCCCTCTCCGTCTGCCAGGGAGGACAGCAAGCATCCGGCTTATCCAGATCAATAGGAATCGTGCCTGGAGCGTTCTGCCACTGAGGATGCAATGTAAGACATGCAGCTTCAATCTAATGGAGAAGAGCAGCCCCTGGAGACAGGGCGAAAGGGAAAAATCCCAAAATGGAAGTAGAAATATGGGCCCCCCAAGCTTCATTTTGCACTTTGTTCTCGTCCACTGGTTCAGTTTCGGGTCCTCCTGAAAATGAGGCATTGTCCCAAGGCATGTTATGAAATTCCCAGACCACGTCATGCAAGGAGAACACTAACAGCATTTGTGAGGGGGACGGGTGGGAGAGAAATCCCAGACTATTCCAGGAAACGCAAGGAGACATCCCTGAAATGACTTCCCCTCTAGCCAGGAGGGGAAGAGAGGACCTCCCACCTCGCTCCCTGCACCCAGACAAAACTAGGTCAGTGACACAGCCCTGCTCACAGCCAGAACTCCTCTCCAGGCACCAGGACACGCAGAAGGGTCCAGCCAGGAGGGTGATGGGGGGTATAACCTTTCCCCCTCCCACAGCCTGACATGTTTCCTGTGAGAGAGCCCAGCCAGCTCCCCAACCCTGTTAAAGAGGCAAGGCAGTTCCTCCTTTGCTTCCTCCCCGGCAACCACAACAGTGCCAGCTGGCTTGAATGAGAAAACACGCTTTGGCCTCTCCCTGGCCCTTTATCAAACGAAACAAAGGAAAAAAATCCCCACACCTCTCTTTCAGAGGCTTCCTCTGCCTCTTCACCGGTTTCTAAGGCACAGGAACCGCCATACCTGACTGGCATCCCCTGAACACCATCAGAAAGAGGCACAAGGAGCTCAGCCTGGTCTTCAAAACCAAGGGCTTGAGCTACAGCACCCCCAGACCACCTTTGCCCAGGTCGATGGGGGGGTGTCACATCCACTGCTTTGTGTCCCCGAGCCAAAACACCTTCCTTCTAGAAAGCCTCCTCCCTCCACAGCCCCTTCCTCCCTTGACCTTGACAGAGATGCCAGCCCCAGCGCACACCCACCCGCCCGCACCAGGGAGGGGATGGGGTTTGGCTCAACAGGGCTTGACCAGCCGGCCCAGACGGGGGCAGCTTCCCCTTCCCGGGCGACCCGTGCCCACCGCCGTCCTCGGGTAGCCGCGGAGGGAAGGGCAGCCAGGGGAAGGCTCCGGGGAGCCGGCACTCACCGCTGTGCGAGCTGAACCACCGCGGTGCGATGTGGAGGGGCAGCGCGTCGGCCAGCGAGGCCCTGGCGCCCAGGTACAGCATCCCGTCTCTATGGTGACCGCCTCCCGTCTCCTGGAAACCGTTGCCATGGGCGTACGTGGAGTCGGAGCCCGGACCGCCGCCGCCGCCGCCCGGGGCCCGCTCGGCCTCCCCCGCCGCCCGCGCCGCCGCCGCGTACAGCCCGAAGGGGACGGCGCCGGCCGCCGCCGGGTCCATGCCCATCCCGGCCACCGAGCTGACGGAGCGGCTGCGCAGCCCCATCGCGCCGCCGCCGCCGCCCGCCCGGTAATGGCCGAAGGGGGGCGGCCCCCCCCCTCCTCCCGGCGGCGGCACGGCGCTGTCATCCGTCGACACCCCCGGGAAGGGGCCCCGCGAGCGGGTCGCCGTGCTCTGCTTGCCCCCCATGTGGGCGCCGCCGGGCCGGAGGGAGCCGAGCGACAGCCCCCCGCGGGGATCGGGGCCGCGCCGCCCCCGCTGGGAGGGCGAGAGGGGGGCGGAAGGAAGCGGGGGGGCGCGGGGAGCTACGGGCGAAAACCCATCCCCGCCCCAGGCATCCTCCCCCCGCCGGGCCCGCAGGGGCGAGGGCGCCCCGAGTCCGCCGCCGCCGCCGCCGCCGTCACCCCCGGCGGAGGCCGCCGAGGGCTCCGGGGCCGCGGAGCGGGGAGGGAGCGGC
>JAWWLV010000021.1:12805224-12904310 GCA_035041135.1 Platyrinchus mystaceus
CGCCGGCACCCCCGGGGGCGGCCGCCGCGGGCTCGGGGGCCGGGGCGCGGGGCGGGAGCGGCGGGGGACGGGGGTTTGGGGGGGGACGGGGAGGGGGGTGGCCGCCGGCCGGGTCGCTCCGCCCGCCTCGCTGGTGCCCCGGGGCGCGGCCGGGAGCCGGGCGCGGATCAGCTGCGGCCCATGGGCGGCGGGGGGCGGCGGGGGCGGCGCGCCCCGCTCCGCTGCGCTGCGCCGGGCACGGCCTCGCTGCGGCCGCCGCCTGGTGCCGGGCGCCGCGCCGGAGACAATAGCGGCCGGCAGCACGCATGCTCCCGCCCCCGGCCCCCCCGGCCCGCCGCCCTTAACCCCTGCGCCGCCGCGACGGCGCACCGGGAGCGCCGCCGCCGCCGCCCCGGAGGGGGCTGCCCCGCGGAACGCAGCCCTCGACCCATCGCGCACACATAAAACACACACACATCTCGCCCCGCGGCGGGGCTGCGACCGCCCGCGGGCCGCCGCGGACGGAGCCCCCTCTGCGGGGCCGGTCCCGCTCGCCCCTTCCCCCCGGGCTGTGACTCCCCCGCCCCGCGCGGTCCCGGTTCACCGGGCAGGGGCGGGGGGGGCGCGTGCGGGGGGTGAGCGGCGGGACTACATCTCCCGGCATCCCCCCGCGCGGTGCCCCCGCCGTGCGCAGGCGCGGCTCGGCCCGGCCGGGGCGGGGCGGCCGAAGATGGCGGCGCGCTGGAGCAGCGAGAATGTGGTGGTGGAGTTCCGCGACGCCCAGGTCGGGGGAACCGGGGGGGTCCGGGAGCTGCCCGGGGGCTGCCGCGTCACCGCGCCGCGGGGGCCGCCCCCCCCGGCCGGCCCCTGGCGAGCGGAGCGGGGGGAGGTCCCGGCCCGGCAGGGCTCGGCAGGCCCCGCGGGGCCTTTTCGCCGGCGGCGGACGGGGTTGAGGCGGTCTGGCGCCGTTTGCGCGGAGATGACGCCTTCGCTCACGGCGCGGCTTAGCCGCTCGTGTTGTTTCTTTAAAGTATATCGGCGGGCTTAATGGAAGATGTTGCCGCTTCCCACACGTCTTCCCTCGTTTCCTCTCCCTGTAGGGGCTCAGGGCCGCGCTGGATGGGGCCCTGAGCAGCCTGGTCCGGTGGGAGGTGTCCCTGCCCGTGGAACTTCGTGTTTCACGACATGAATTTAACCACGAAGGGCTTGGAACGAGACGAGCTTTAAGGTCCCTTCCCACGCAAACCATTCTACGGCTTTATGAGTTTTCCCTTGAGACCATTACATCTACTGTCTTGCTGCCTTATAAATTGCTGAGGGTTGTTGGATTAATAGGAAAAGTGGGTTACGTTTTTTTTGTAAATAGCAAAAAGGTCAACTTTTGGTTTTGAAGCTGATGGCGATAGAACTCACCTCAGAGTTTGTTTATATGCTCTTAGAAGCTGTTCTTCTATCCCTGCAAGTATCCCTATCCAAGCCAGGGTTGAATGGGGCTTTGGAGCAACCTGGTCCAGTGGAAGGTGTCCCTGCCCATGGCAGGGGGTTGGAATGTGATGAGCTTTATGGTCCCTTCCAACCCAAACTATTCTATGACTCTATTCTAAGAAACACGGGTTTTTTTGAGACATTGGCAGTTGCATAGCAAAGCTGGATACAGTGAGTGAACTATGCATTGCTTCAGCAGGAAACCCAGAAAGATTAAAAAGTAGGTCTGCAAGCTCTTTCATCACCTCATTTGTCCTCTTGTGCTGGAGCTGTGACAGCTCTGCCTTCACCTCTGCAAAGAGGGGCAGTGCATCCTGTGTGCTGCATCCAGCCTGCCCTCTGTAAGCTCACAGAGCTTTTCACTTTTTATACCTCAAAAGCTTTGTATCAGTTTCGTTCTCCTCCCCCGAAGTGTTAAAGCAGCCTCATCTGCTATTGAAGGTTTGGCCTCAGGAAACCAGTAGTGAGATATGAGGGTACATCTTCCTAGATAACAGATTCAAGTTGCATCTGGCTCAGGAGATATGTGGCCTCATGATGTTATTGCTTACTCATAACGACTGGTGTGTGGGACCAGAGGGGACGGGTGTTTCCATCCCCTCCTGCAGCAGTTGGTTTCAGTCTGCAGCCTTGACAGAGGGTGAACACGGCTGTTTCCATCCCCTCAGTTCCCTCCAGTGTGATCTTTCTGGAGCCGTCCTGACCCGCCTGCTCTCTCTGTGAAACCAGAGAACTTCTGTGGCTGAGGCTGCCAGACTGCTACTTCAGCCTAAAGTCATTTATATATTTGTGCCTGAGCTTTTTTTTTAGGAGGCTGCAGGAACATTTCTGCAGGTGGGAAATCCAAGTTTTTGAGAAACGGGAACACCTTGGCTGAAATCGTGCACCAGGCTTGAGCTCTGCCTGTAGGCTGCACTGTATCCAAAAATCCCTACCCCAAAAAACAATTTAAATGGAAACAAGTCAAAAGAGTGGGCAGCTGTTACATTTATAGCCAGTACACGTCTGCAAGCACTGCAGTTGTCTTTGTTCTGGAGCGTGTCATGTGAAAACTGCAGCACCCAACCTGTAACACTTCAGAAAATCCCTGTGTGCTTCGGGGCCACTGTTGCCTACCAGTGTCACCTTTCTGTGCAGGCTGGCAGAGGTGGCAGCCCTCTGTACTCTCTTGTGATTTAGACAAGACCCACAGGCTCTTCTCAGAGGGTAAAGCTCACCTCATCCAGCGGTGAAATGGAACTATTTGTAGCAACTCAGCGTTTGGATGGGAGGTTGGGTACACAGGGAACTGGTATTTCTTGCTGGGAGTTTGCAGCTCTTGAAAAACAGCATAGCCGTGTCGAATTGGGTTAGTCTGTTGGCTTTCAGGTGGAGAGAATGAGGCTGGATTGAAAACTAATGGAAATTCAGACATGAAAACGTGTGTTTTTCCTTGGCTTGCTTAGCAGAAATCAAGCGAAATGCCAAAGTAGGTGTTTGAAGTTTGAGCAGACGCTGCCTGGGCTGTGGGCTTAGAGCAGGTTCTCAAACGTGCAGTGCTCCTGCGGTGCTTACTCGTGTCATTTTTACTCATGAACAGCAATTCCAGCTATCCTCAGTGTTGTTTTGGGATAAAAACTGCTTTCAGGTTGGTCTGCTCAGTTTCCACCCCCCCTTCTGGAGGGTTGTGCTGTGAAGAGTGACATGTCACTCTACCAAGCATTAAATGGCAGCTGTTTGGCTTTTTTCTGTCTCTTTATAGGACACTTGTGTCGTAGGGAACTGTTTGTTGCTGTAAAATTACTTTGTGACCCACCAGGGTAGCAGCCTGCCATGTGAAGCTTTTTACTTCATTCTAATTGTTCATTACATTTGATGATGTTTGGTGCCTGGAAAAAAAAACAAACCAAACTGTGTACCAGTGTTCATTATTGCAAACAATTTGTAAGGATTTATGAGATCCTGGTGCCAACAGCAGAAAAAATAAACTCACATGAAATTATCAATCACTTTACATTGACATGGGGTTTTTTTTGTCTTGAGGAAAGAGGGCCACAACTGTGTGAAATATATCTCTTGACTAGCTCTTCATCACAGGAGAAAGTTCTGGTTCCACTAATGGCTTTAGTGATCCTTATTTTAATTCCTCAGAAGTGAAATGTGTTTCATCTGGGAAAAGTTCCTTCTCCTGCTGTTTGTTTTTGGTTTTTTTTTAATGTAGATTTAGTAACCCACTTTGTTGTTTTGCAAGGTGCTGTGAAATCCAGAAAGTGGGAATTGCCTGTTGATCATTTAGAGATTTTTAAAACTAGTTTCTTAATTACAGCATTAGTTTTAGGACTAAGGAAACCTTGCCAGAAGACTGGATTTGCTACCTAGGAAAAAGCAGTGAAAGTGGGTCATTCCAGGAACAGCCAAAGTGGCTCCAGCTGAAACTCTGTGGGCAGTTGTAGCTCTTTGCCAGGTGGACTCTAGTGAAGAATGAGCCCATGATGCTGTTTTTCCCTCACTTGGGGTACTTGTAAGGAGAGGATGGGGCCCTGGCTGAAAAATCCTGGCTTTTGTGATGGTTGTTTTGCTGTCAAATCTGACTGAAATGGAGTGGGATTGCTGTATCGTCTGTCAGGTTTTAGTGATGCTTGTAAGGAGTAACTGTGGGACATCCTGAAGTCTTGTTACATCCACGCTGAGAGCACTTAAAATCCAGAAGAGCAGCAGGAGATACATCCTGAGCCTTCAGAGAGGCGGCTTTGAAGATGACAGCAGTTACTGTGAAAAATGTGGGGCATATTCTGATTTTGTACTGTGAATGCTAAAAACTGTATTGAAGTCATATCTATGTTTATAGGCTGAACTGTTCAGCTTTCCAAGTAAAATTTTCCTTTATTCTCTTGGCAATTAAAGGAGATGATGAGCCAATTCCATTCTAAACAAAGAGGGGGAGACAATATCCAAACAGTCTTTTTTTTTTCTTTTTTTTTTTTTTTCTAATGGCCTTTAAGTTATCTCATAGCCTTCTTTACATGCAATGCCAGAGTAAATTCTGATGCCTCTTGGCCATCTCCCATTTTTGGAGACCAGCCACACACAAATGGTTGCACTTCCATCTCCCAGTACGTATGTAATTAAATCTGACCCTGCAGTGAAAGAGAGAGACTGAGAAAGTTCCTGAGCAGGAGCAGAGGCTGATTAATACAGATTATTAGAGCTGCTGATTGAAAGGCTGCAGCTGTGATTGCCACAGTGGGGAGAAGGGAGCAAGGTCTTGGTGCTTGTCGTGGTGTCTGCCAGGTCTCGTCCTCGGGTTACACTAACAAAGATGTTTGCTGCGTGCTGTCCCGCGTCCCAAACTCACCCACTGCACCCTGTAATCCATCTGTACTACTGGGAGGGGATGTGACTGAGGGATGAGCTGGCAGGCTGTGCTGAACTCCCCCCCAAAGCTGACGTGTTGTCGTGTGTTTCTCCCCAACAGGCGACGGCGATGTCGGTGGATTGCCTGGGACAGCGCGCGGTGCTCTCGGGGTGAGTGTGACAGTCACTGCCACGGGCCAGCCCGGCAGCCTTCAGGCTGACCCTCAGCTGGAGGGCTGAGGCATTGTTTCAGAGAGCTGCTGCTGAATTCTGTTCAAGGCTTGATGGAAACGATGCTGGGTCACGTTCCCGATGGGATACAGAGTGGAGAGACAGCAACAACAGCACAATAAAATACCCATGTGGCTTTCCTGGTACATGCTTTCCTAAATCTTCAGAGTAGGGCCCTGAGGACTTTGGTCTGGAAGGGCAGCCAAGATGTTCTTTGTGTTTCTTCTCTTGGAAGAATGGCCAGTGCTCAGAGCAGCTGTGTGCTCACTACATGGCTGACATAAGTGATGTGGTTAATTATGTAGGGTTCAGTATGTTTTGATGCTGGTCTTCCACAGGTTTCAGCTGGGTCACAATCATTTCAACAAGCAGTTTCTCTTCCTTGTAAGATGAATCACACTGGATGCTACCATGCTTTGTGGGGAGTTGGCCACATCCAGCAGGATGTGTGAGCTCAGGTTTGCCATCATGCAGAGTTTTTTCTGCTGCATGTAGAGTTAGCTCAGGTAAGTAATAGAACCAGATCCGTGCAGGACTGTGTCCGCCCACATTAACAAGCTGCTGCAGCTGAGCAGGAGCTCTGTGTGCAGGTGTCCTTGTACTGTCTGCAGAACCAAGCCCCAAACTGTGGTGTGGAAAGTCACACCCACGTAGAATCATCTTATGTTTCGCAAGGCTTATTAACTCTTGCTCAGACCAACCCCTCCAGGCTGAAGCGGTTGTGTTGCACTCGCAGCCCCTGGGCCACTTCGGCTCTGTTGCTGCAGCGTTAGGCCAGAAAAGCCTATTTGGATGTGTTTGCACCATTTTCCAGCTCTTCCTTTTGTGTCCTAGTTATCTGGGATTTTCTGTGGTCTGAGCTATCTATTACATTTGCATATCCTGTCTAATTTCAGTGTGTTTTGTCCTTTTCGGGCGGTTGTTTTTGGGGTTTTTTTTGGTAGCCGTTTTTGAAGTAAGTGGTCAAATGTAACATTCTCAGGAGCACCGTTTTCACCTGTCTTGTGAAATGCTTCTCTTCTTTTGATTGTTGTGCCTTGAGACAGAGGGCTGTGAGCTCCACGTGAGCTTGGGGGTTTTGAGACCAGTCCCATGAGCTGCAGCCCCTCTGTGTCCGTGTGTGTCCTGCAGCCGCCGCTTCCTCTACATAGTCAACCTGGATGCGCCAAACGAGGGTCATCGGAAGATCTCCCGCCAGAGCAAGTGGGACATCGGGGCAGTGCAGTGGAACCCACATGACAGCTACGCCTACTACTTTGCAGCCTCGGTAAGTTCACTCATTTCAAAGCTCTCTCTCCTGCCCTGGCCTTTCGTGGGTGATCTGCAGGGCTGGAAGGCTCCCTGGAGCTGGCACAGACGTGCTCCTGCAAGTCACATTGCAAGGGCAAGGCCTGACTGATTTACTGCCAGCGAGGTTTGGCTTGCTGACTCTCAGTTATTGGTCATCAAGGTTGAATCTAGTTTTTGCTTGGTTGTTGTTTACAAAACGCCTTGGCAAATAAACCAGGCATCCAAATGGTCCTTTTCTGGGGGGAAGAGGGGATGTGCTCCTTTTCTACCTTCTGTCCTATTATGAGATTTGTGCACTTCTTGAATTTCTTGCTCTGTGCTGTTTTATTTCACCTCCCTGCCTCGCTGGTGGGCTGTGGTGCACCAGGCAGTCTGTAAATAGCACGAGTCAATAGTGGCTCACTGTAACAGTCAGGGTTTGCAGCTGGGCACGGACTGGATCGGTGATGAGCTCTGATTCCACGTGTGGAGAAGTAAATGGGCTGGGCTGAGGAAGCAGGAGTGGCCATGTGAGACAGTGTGCAGTTTTTGGCTCTGGTCTGTGCTCAGCCTGTCGTGCTCTGCAGGTTGTTCACCCAGAGCCCCGAGCTCTGCTGGCACCAGTCTTGGCCATCAACCCCAGCACCGTGGCCACCAGCACCAGCTGGGCACAGGCTGTTCTCAGGGCAGTGCCTTTTCTGCCTGTTGTGTCCTCTTTTGTGTCCTGAGAGTCCTGGAACAGCTAGGGAAGGGAGAGATTTCACCTGGTTTTTTTGAGAGAATACTTAGTTGAAGGTGATTTTTTGGGATTTTTGTTCCTTTTGCTTCCAGGACTGGCTATGATTGTAATTAAAGGCAGTTGTAAAAGAGGACCAGTGCTGTCAACTGGGAGCCTCTGCCTGCTTGCTCTCTGATATTCCCCAGCCTTCCTCCTCTCAGCTCTGGCACATGACTGGTATCTTAAAGGTGCCTTCAGCAGTGGTCTGCTCCTGAGCAGAGAGTTAGTAAAACAGGCAGAAAAGTGTCCTTCAGTGCCACTTCTGGATACAGTCTGTGGAAATCAAAACCAAGTAAGGAACTGCACAGGTGGAGCAGGAAAGCTTCTTCTCAAACATACTCTGAAGACAATATCCAGTGATTGGTTCATGCTGATCTGAGCAGGACCCTGCTGCAAAGGGGAGCTGTGCCCATCTCACCCACCTGAGCCCTCCTGTCTCTTGCTGCTCTGAGCAAACAGGGACCCATCTTGAACCAGACTGAAACTAGGCATAGCTGGCATCGAACCTTGCTGCTCCTGTTTGTAAACAAACATGCTTAGGTGCTCTGGGGATTAAGATGTAGTTGCTGACACACATCAGGTGAGGAATCCCCAAGATGAGATCAGGCATCTTTTCCAGGTTTTCCAAAAATGCTGCCTTTCCAGCCATCTCAGTGTGTTGTAGACAGCCTGAGGGTCCTATTCCTCTGCATCCCTGTGGGTGGAAAGGGAATGTGAAAGGCTAACTGCCCTGTTTGCCAGCAACCTCATCTGGTTTGCAGTCCTGTCCTGTTAAGTGGAAGTGGTGCAGGCAGAGGGGAATCTGTCCTTGTGTTTCGATAAGACCTTCTTATGTTTTTAGTTCTTTCCAGAAGAGCTGGAGCGTGTCCTTTTGCTGTGCTTGGCTGTGTCTGCCCTCTGGCTCAAGCATGTTTCTGGGGACTCCTAAGCTGTTGTTTCAGAAATGCTGTTGTTTTCAATCCTAGATGCTTGTTATTTCTTTTGTGTGGCCACAGATGCTTGAACAAGAGGGTGATGAAATCGTTGGAAGTGAATACTGATACTTAGCACAAAAAGCACAGTTTTTGAGACAATGCTCCTGTTGGGAGGAGGCCTCTCTGGTGATCCTTATCTTGTATCTTATCTCTGGAGTCCTGGATAAATCCCATTGGGTAATTTTCACTCTACCCCCTTAAATCCTGCTGTCAATGAGAAGCCTGAAAGGAGCTTTTCTTGCCCCAAGCTCTTGTGCAGCCCTGCTGTGATGGGTTAGAGAAATGCCATTTATTGCTGAGTTGGGAGGAGACCTTCCATTTAAGGGAAGGCTGTAGTGTTTTATCTCTTTGCAACTTGAAATTCACATGGAGCAGCTTAGGGGTAGGAAGAAAATCCACCACCACAAAAAAAACCTGCCACAAAAATTGTTACAGCTGGATGAGGTGTTAGAGGTCTTTTCCAACCTAAATGATTATGTGTTTCAATGAAGTCTCTTATCTATATATTATTCCTTATCTGCCTGTAAGTCTGAAAACAAGGGGCTAATGATCAAAATTTGAGGTTGTGTTCCCTCTGGTTTTGCAAAATCAACAGGAATTTCCAGTCATTGCCTAAGACCCACTGTGGTTCATGCTATATATGCACCCAAAAAGGCAGTTCCTGCCCTTAGAAAGATTAAAGTTGGCTGGGACTGAACTGAACCTTGATTGAGAGAGAGCATGAACTTTCAGCACAATAACTGGTTTCAAGTAACTTTGTATGTGGCTGCATTGGGGCAAGGCTGGAATGAGTGAAGAAACCCCAAATAACGTTGGCATTGATAGATCTGTTTTGCCTTTGTGGTTTACAGTTAGTGATAAGCACTTAAAGCTTTTCTCCTGGGCTGGCAAGGATGGGAGAACCCTTGAGGAGGTGTCCTTGAATCCAGTAAACGATATTGTTTGTGTTTGGCAGTGGCTGTGATTATCCCAGAAGGGAACTGAGAGAGAGTTGAGGAGGACTACTGGTAATCTGGCATCCCCCTCACTGAAAACTCCAGTTGAATCTGAACAGGCTGGCAGGGTATTCCTGCAGAGAGAATTTGGCTGCCTGTTGCTTGCAGTTACAGCAATGTTGTTAGGAAATAAAAGCTCCAAGAACATAATTCGCGAAAACATTTTGCAATGTGATTTTTTTTTTTTTCTCTCCCATCCTAGTTTATCTCCAATTTTAAGTGGGTGTACTTAAAGTGTAAGCTTTTGAGACTCCTTGCAGCCTGTAGTTTCATCTTTGCTTTCCTGCTTTGGGCAAGGACTTTGCTAATCACAGTGTGACTCATTGTTAAATGAGGTTGCTCAGAGTGAAGGGAACCTGGTCCTAACACACAGATCCCTCTCCTACCTTGTTGGCCTGAGAGTGTCTCTCCTTTCTTCCATCTAATTTCAGAGTAATCAGCGAGTTGACCTGTATAAGTGGAAGGAAGGTAATGGGGAAGTTTGCACATCGCTGCAAGGACACACACGTGTGATCAGGTGAGGAACAGGTGGTGCTGTGGGCTGCAGGATGGAGAATGATGCACTGTTTCACAGAAGCTGAGTATTTCAGTCCTGGCCCTGCACAGGCTCTGTTCTGGGCCTGGCTTTACTCACTTTTCTGGACTGGACTGCCCTCCCATTCGGTGATGACATCGTGTGTGAAGCAGCTCACCCCCTCATGGCTCCCCCACTGTATCAGCTTAGCCCTTGATGGCTTGAGTGTCATTGCCTTAGGCTGCTGTCCTTGTAATGAGCAGCAGCCATCATCTGGGAAACAGATAGCAGGATGTTTATTAAATTGAATCCCAGCTGTGTTGCTGTGTGATAGCAGCTTAATTAAAGCAGGTAATCCCAAAGACCAAGTTCAGAGAGTGTTACAGTGGTGCAGGGGAGATTTCTGCCTCTAGTTCCAAGGTTGTATTTCAATGATGGGCTAGAAATGCAGCTGAAAGACTGTTTTTACTCCAGCTCCTGACTGTGGAAAGTATTTGCAGCCCTTCAAATGGCAGTTGTTTGCACTGACTGGAGGCTTTTTGTGTCCAAGGTGCACTTGGTGTTCCCAACAGGGAGGCATCCCAGAGCGAGGGGTTGATGCCAAGGATGTGTGGTAACTGGGAATTCACTGAGACAGTGTCCCTTTGCCTGTGGAGGAAAGAGCACACACAGGATAGCTGTAAAGTTCAGGGCTGGGAGGATGCTGCACTGGAATTTACTTAGAAGCATTTCATTGCTTCTTGGAATTTACTTAGAGAAATTATTAAGATCTTGCTTTTTACTTAAAAAGTTTCAGTAGATGTCATGGAGTTGCCGTGAATTTGTCAGAGAACGCACTGGGGGTTTGTGAGAGGCTGATGCAAACTGGGTGTGCTTTGCTTTACTGATCTGCTGTGATTTTGCATTTGCAGTGACCTGGACTGGGCAGTGTTTGAGCCAGACCTACTGGTCACCAGTTCTGTGGACACCTACATCTACATCTGGGACATCAAGTACGAATCACTTTGTTTCTGCACTGCAGGGAAACTGTTGGACTCCTTTCCATACTTATCAGCTTGCAGGGCAAGGCACACCCTGATGGGTGCTGCTCTTCAGCTGTGCTTGCAGGGGCTTCAGCTACTTGCCATCTTCTCCAAGATGATTTCTGTTCCCCTATTTTCAAGCCAGTTCAGAGTCAATGAAGGGCAATAGAGTGGTACAGTTAAAACTACAGTCATGCTCCTGTTTTGAAAAAATACTGTCTTAGCTTCACTCCCTGCACACTTCAGATCTTTCCTTGGGGGCTTTTCTTGGAGCCCAAGGGTGTTCCTCAACCTGTTGGGTTTTTTAGCTAAGAGAATGGGCACCATCTCATGATCTTGTAGCCGTTTTCCACTAAATTCAGTGGTTGTTGCTGGTTCTCCCTCAGTGGTGGGAAGAGTGACAATGGTATTCAGGGTTTTCCTGTTTGTGCTTTCTATCATGAGTAATTTCAGGCTAGCAGGTATTTCCAGCTATGTATCCACACCCCACCAGTACTTGGACCCCACATTTTGCCCCTGAGAAGCAAGGAGCTGGCACTGGGACTGCTGGGTTCTCTTGCTGGCTGCACAACTCTTTATGACCCCCAGCAAGTCTTTGTTCCTCTCTGCCTCCCTTGCTCAGTTATAATAGGAGGATAATTATATAACCCCTCTGCACCAGGCTACCCTGAGGCTTGTTTAGCTCCTATGAAGCACTTAGATTCTTGGTTAAATGGTGCTTGAGAATGACAATATATTATTAATGTGTAATTAAAAGACACAGAGAGACAATAACTGCTGGTTGTGTTTTCCTGTGATGCTATCTTAGCACCAAGTAAAAAACAGAGGTCTCTGAAGGTTGTTATCAGAAGTCCTCCTTTAACTCTGTTGTGCCCTTCCATTGTTGTGTGTCTGCCTGTACCACTTGTCCAGAAAGGCTTCCTTAGGCAGGCTGTGATGAGCCTCTTCATTCCACTTGTGCTGGGAAAGGCTCTGAGCTTGCAGGGGCACTGAGGTGCTGGTGCTGCTGACCTGCAGCAAATAACCATCCTCCTGAAGTGACTGTCTCTAATGACAACCTAGGGAGGTAGCCCTGCAGTAAGGGCAATTGGAAATTCCCCACTTAATTTTTCATACAAAGTTACTTTTTGATTAGGCAGAAATTCTTAGAGGGAGAGGTGCTGTCCCTTCCAGAAAACATTCAGCTTTTCAGCAAACAGAAAAATCTGAAGACAAGATTCCTTATTTTCACTGTCACTTTTCATGAAAGAGCAGGTAAATTCCTGAGGAGCCAGGTCAGGAACTGAATTATTCCCTTCATCCATGTCCTGGCTGCTGGGAGTTGTTATGGTGCCACGCCAGCTCCTGCCACCACAGAATTTGGTCTGCAGACAGAATTTGGTCTGCACACTGCTGGGCTTATTTCCTACTAATTTTGTTATTATATGCTAGACATGAAGTTTTTTTGCTCTGGAGTCACTGCCTGTCTGTCTGCCTTGAATTAGGGTCTCCAAAGGACTGACAAACACTTCAGTGGCTTTTGTCAAGTATTTCCACAGCTCTGTTTGTTCCTATCAATCCTCCTGGGAAAGGCTGTTTTGTTGCTTCCTGCAGCAATAATTTGTGAACCCAGTTTCCTGGCCTACCCAGTTGCAACATGCCACCCTTTGCACGTGTTTCTTCTCCCTCTATTCCACTCCAGCTCTATCCTATGTCCTAAACTTCCTGCTGTATGTGGTGGCAAGGCAGAATCGTAGATTGGTGGGGTTTGGAAGGGACCTTAAAGACCATCTAGTTCCATCACCCTGGCAAGGGCAGGGACACCTTCCACTAGATCAGGTTGCTCAGTGCCCCATCCAACCTGGCTTTGAATGCTTCCAGGATGGCTGTTGTCCTCCAGGTGGTCATCTTTATTCTGTTTAATGCTGGTATATTTTGGTGGGCAGAAGACACGTTAGGTCCCAAGGCGGCAATAAATTAGTCCTGGAACATGAAGGAGCTCATGGGGGAGGTTGGAGTGTGCTGTGGGTACTCACATTAGCCATGCTGTGTTTCAGAGACACCAGGAAGCCCACGGTCTCACTCTCTGCAGTCGGTAAGTCTGACATGTGCGTGTGATGTAGGCATTAAACAACCTTATTGTTGCATGCCCCTACTGTCATTCCTCCCCCTCTTCCTGCTCCAGGGCTGGGCATGGCAAGGTACAGAAGTGCCACCACGTGTGATTGTCCCATGTAGGAGCAGCCTGAGAGGCTCCAGTTCACAACTCCTTTTAGGGGAGCAGAATTCAGAAAAGATGGGGAGCTCCTTGGAGGTTCCCAGGCATGGAGGGAGTTGTACTTGGACTGGCTGTCCTGACGTTGGTGAACAGCCACGTGGAGCTTCCTGCCTGCTTAACCACCCTGCTGCACTGCTTGTCCTGGGTTGCCTGTCTGTGTTTTCCTCATGTCCTTTTATGTTTGAATCAGTTGAGAAGCTAAACCTCACCCCAGGCAGTGCCAGCCTGTCCCCTCTTTTACGGAGCCAGCTGGGTACATCAGCCGGCTTTATCCGCTGCCCTGGGGCACCTGTGGCCTGCAGGGAGCTCCCTGGTGACACAAGGTGCTCTCTTTGGGCTGTGCTTGCTCAGGAACAGCATTTGTCATGGCTGCTGGCAGGGTGAGTGTCCTCAATACCTCCCCCTGGCAGGTGCTGTGTGTCAGCCCTTGCCTGCTGTGAACCTGGACTGGGCACGGCTGACGAGTTACTGTCCCAGTGTCAGACAGTCCTCACAATGTGTATCTCTCATGCTCTGCTGCTGAGATCTTAGGCTACACATCTGCACTCCCACTCCCCTCCCAGCCAGCAAACCTCTCTGGCACAGAAATGCCAAAGCTGTACTGAGTCAGAGAAGCAGTGCTGGGCTCTGGTGTCTGGGGGGAGGTTTCATGGCTGAGGCAGCCCAGCAGCCATCTCCCCAGAAAGCTTCCTTGCTTGCTTCCTTCCTTCCTTCCTCCTGCACCCCATGCTGTGTAGTGCTGGTCCAGGTGTTTGTGTACCCTTCAGTGGATCAAATCAAACAACTGGCAGTCAATTTGCAGCTTTTTATCCCCTGGACTAGCTTTTTGCCAGGTTGTCAGGATGAATCTGCTCACCCTGCAGCAGGAGGTGGGCAGTGGAGGTGGGGGATAGCAGCAGGCCAAGATCTGTTTTGCTTTCTCATGGATCTCACCTCTCTGATAGTTTAAAAGGTTTTGAAAATACTGGCAGAATAAGGATGAACAGAACATGCATTTCTTTTGAAATACCTGAACAATCCACATTAACTGAAGCTGTGTTGTTGTTTTTTTATGAGAAATAACCACCCATCTTCTGATTTGGCTGAGTCTCTCAGGATATCACATATAATTCCCTCCTCTGAGCTGCCTTTCCTGGGCTAAGAGCAGCTCTGGGCCCAGGTCTGCTGAGCCATTTTCTTTTTAGTTGCATGTTTTGACCTGTGCCTTTTGTGCTGCAGCTGGAGCTTCCCAGGTGAAATGGAACAAGAAGAATGCCAACTGTTTAGCAACAAGCCACGATGGGGATGTCAGAATATGGGACAAAAGGGTAAGCTGAGGGGTTTTTGAGCAGTCTGTGCATATTCCCACCTACCTGATGCAGACATCCCTCTGGTCACAGGGAAACACTGAGAAAACGTGCTACTTTATCCCAAATCTCTCTTGTGGGTGAGTTTAAAATAGAATTGGGAGTCCATGAAGCTGAAGAGAGTATATAGATAACCTCCTTTTCCAGAAACTGTGCCCATTAACATTTTCACTTTGATCTCATAGTTGTTAACTGTTTTAGTGGGGATAAAGTATCATTTGGGCTGCACTTGGTGACTGGAACTTGCCACAACTTTTCTTCAACGACTTTTGCTGAGCTATTTGTCATTCCCCAGGCAGGAGGTTTTTCTACCTCTCTTTCCCTTGTTAAAGTGTCTCTTCCTATGCCAGAGAACTAGACCAAATTTCAGAAGTCCTGTGCTGAGAAGAAAAATGTTTCTCCTTGCAGAAACCCAGCACTGCAGTGGAGTATTTGGCAGCTCATCTCTCCAAAATCCATGGTCTGGACTGGCATCCTGACAATGAGTACACACTGGCCACTTCCAGCCAGGACAACTCTGTCAGGGTAAGTGCTGCTTCTGGGGTTTCTGCTTGGGAGGTGGAAGGATGGTGGAGCTGATCCCCTTCTGCTGCTGAAGTCTTGGGGAGTGCTTGCCATTGGTGAGATCTGGATCCTTGTTGTTTGGTTTCTGGGCACCTGTGTGTGTGTTGAGCCAGGACTGCACTTTCAGAACAGGCAGAGAGGTCACTGAAGGATGGGTGCACATATGTTTGCTGTGTATTTGTGGTGATTAGGGCAGTATGGGAGCTGAAAACAACCTCCTCTGCCTGTTGCTTGCCAAAATGGAGCTGACCACACATGCCAGAAGAGCCTTCTCCCTGAAATGCAGTGTTGCCAGACTCAAGCTGATCACAGCAACTTAGGGGGAGACATACTTCAACCCCTGGGCTTTCCAAAGTCATGTTGAACAGGATTATCAGTAAGAGACTGCCTGCAAGCACTGCTGTGCAGTGCCTTTCACTTGGGGGGGAAAGAGTGGGCTTTGTATGTCAGCCAAATGGAGTTCATTCACATTGAGCTAAGCTCTGAGGTGATGTGTATTCTAGCAAAGCAAAAGGTTACATTCTTCATTAGAAAATTAGCAGTAACAGCAGGGTGGGCCTGCCTCCAGCCTGGACTGGCACATTGGCTGGGAGCCTGCAGGGTGCCTTGTGGCTCTGAAAGCCCAAGCAGGCTGCCTGTCCCTGCTCTAATTACTCAAGCTATGATCACTGTGAATATGACCCCAAGTCACTCGTTGTCTAAGGGATGCTGCCAGATGCTGATAGCTTGGTATTTGTCCTTTGGGGCCATCTCTGCTGTTAATGAATGGGATTGCTAATGATGCTGTGGGCACCCTGGCATGCTTTTTGGTCTGTTCTATCTGCAAGCCACATGGAAAACTACAGCCTGAAACTACAGCCAGCTGACTCCTGCCTTTGCTTGCCTTTCTCTTGGTTTTTTTTTTTGTGGTTTTAAGTTCTGGGATTACCGGCAGCCTCGGAAATACCTCAATATCCTTCCCTGCCAGGTTCCTGTCTGGAAGGCAAGATACACGGTGAGTGAGAACCTCCCACCACTTGTGCTCTGAGAGAAATGCACAAAGGGACATTAAATAAAGAACTGCTGAAGGGTTTCTCACCAGTTCTACTGCTGGACACTATTAAGTTGATTTTAAAAATCCCTCTTGGTGCTTAAAAGGCCTAGAAAAGCAGCATCCACATGGGTGGGCACTTGGGAGAAGGAGTGAGCAAGCACCCAGCCATGTGAATCTAAGGCTCTTAACATCAGTCATAGCTGTTCTCTTTCCCAGACATCTGAGTGCAGCCTGAAGCCAGTGCTGTGCCTTGAATCTTTGATCCTTCCCCCCTTTCCCAGCCCCACAGTGAGGGTTGTAGGACTGGGTTCCTCTGGTTCCTCTGAGCACTGTGACCCTGAGGAGCTGCTGGGACTCAGTCCCCAGGTAGCAGTTCTTGCAGCTCCAGGCAGATTGCAGTAAGGATCCCCTGTGAAAAGTCAGTGGTGAAATCCCTCCAGCCTCCCAGCTGAAAAGTGAGGAAGCAGCAGAAAAAAATGATTCATTGTAAGTGAGCTGCATTGAGTATTTCAGTGGACTACATCTTATCCCTTGAAAGACAATGTTTTTGCACAGCAGTTGCCTTGGACCTGCCCAGGTTCTGTTTTTGTGCTGATCCTCATTCATGTTGATGGGAAAAGGGAAAAATTAAGAGTATGATAACAGCAGCATGGGAGCATAACTCTCCAAGGGTAACTGGAAGGGTGTTTCTCTCTCAAGCCTTTCAGCAATGGGCTGGTGACAGTGATGGTGCCCCAGCTCCGTCGGGAGAACAGTCTCCTCCTGTGGAATGTCTTTGACCTGAACACGCCTGTCCACACTTTTGTGGGACATGATGATGTGGTGCTGGAGTTTCAGTGGAGGAAGCAGAAAGAAGGTGAGTTGAGGGCTGGGTGTGCTCTCTTCCCTGCCTGGTGGCTGTCAGCTCACCAGGGGTGTGGAGACCTGGCTGCAGTGCTGTCAGGGTTGTCGCTCCTCGGCTCTTGCCTTTCCTTGGCACTTTCCTGCCCCACCTCCACTCAAGGTACGGCTGTTCTGTCCTGGTTTTATGGCAGTGCCCACAAAAGCATTGCCTTCTTGTTCCCGTGCTAACAAAGCAAATCTACCGAGTGCTGAGTGGGTCAGCGGTGACTCTTATTGCTTCCACTCTCCTCTGAGTCTATTTTTAAATGAATCTTTCAGAATAAATTGTGCAAACTATTAGATGGGTGCAGGAGTGCAGACACCCTCCCCCTGCTCTGAGCTGCAGGCTAACCAGTTAACCCCTCACATCATGGCCTGGATCAGCAGCCTCCAGCATAGCCCAGACCTCAGACCACAGACCCATCATGGCCAAGGCAGGGGAGGAACAGAGAGGCTGCTGTTAGAGTTCAGTCCTGACTGAATTTTCCAGCAGCTAAGTATAGGAGATTCCATGTCAGAGGTTGGATAACCACAGAGAGCACAGCTTTGTTTGCAGCACCTCAGCTGCCATTCACAGAACATGCACGTCTGGCTTTGGAGTCACTTGTGCTGCAGCTTTGCAGTGCTGTGTGAAAGTGCTGGTCCAGCCCTCTGCCACCAGCTGCTGGGGCCATTCAGTTCTCACCACCTTCTCTATATCTTGCTTTTCCTCTTTCAAAAAGAGGAGAGCAATAGAGAACTGTGTTAGGATCTGGAGGCACAGTCAAAGGCAGTTTGTGAATGAGAACTCAAGCAGGCTTGAGCCACAGTTGGTTGTCTCAGCTGAGTTAATGGGTACATACCCAAGGCTGGATGTCATGCTCCTCTCAAGCAATGTAAATCAATCACATGAGCATTCCAAGTCTGCTTCAGTGTGGAGACAACCAAGATAGCACAGGTTTCCTTCCACAGAGTCTCTTGTGCTGTATTTAGACACCCCCTGTGCCTCAGCAGAGGGGTGTAGGAAGCAGCTGTGCAGCAGCAAATTCTTCAAGCGTAGCAGCTGTTTGACAAGGGAAACTTAAAACTGTATCACAAGACCTAAACATGGACATAAATAAGTCTGTGTACCTCTATCTGCTGATAGATAGTATGTGGCTAGATCTATTTCCCTACAACTTGAACTTGTCTTGGCATCACCCAGCTCTTTCAGAAGGAAAAAAATGGAGGGCAGAGCCAGCTTCTCTTAGCTTAGAAATGTTTTAAAACATCTGCATCTTGAAACAGATTTGATGAGCTAAAAGATATTTTTCCTTTACAGTTAACAGTTGAGAAACATTTATTTTTATGATACTATTTTTCTATTTCAATAAATATTGTTGTAGATCTTGTTCATTCCTAGTTGGAAAACTTGTGTCACGTTCATTATACTTATTTTATGCCTTTGGCCTGTAAACTGCAGCCCATTTAGGGGTGTGGTAACTGTGGTGTAGGGGGGGCACAAAGGCCGATTCAAGGCAGAGAAGGACTTGCTCTGCCTTTTGGTTTGTGCCTTATCCATTGGATGTCCCTGCTGGCTCGTTTGAATTTATATTGAAATTGAGGGCTGAGATAGTCTCTGTTTTCCAGTGGGGTCTCCAGTGGTTTCTGTCCTGTTTAGGTTCCAAAGACTACCAGCTGGTGACGTGGTCCCGCGATCAGACGCTGCGGATGTGGCGGATTGACTCTCAGCTGCAGAGGGTATGTGAGCACTTCTGCTCTGGAACAGCAGACAGCTTTCTTACAGGCTGGATTCACCTCCCTTTCTGATATCCCAGAGCTGCAGACACAGCAGCCAGCTGCTTCTTCACTTTCCTCTTCAGCTCCAGCCCCAAAACATCCCCAAGGAGAGCTGTGATGGGTTTTCTCTGAGCCTGGGCCTCAAAAGCTTCTGTGGGAGTGCAAGGCTGCTTTGTTGCCCAACAATGAGCATAGAAGTTGTCTGGGGAGGGTGGAGGTTGCTGCCTGCAGTGCCTCTGAAGATGCCACCTCCATGGCTGCAGGACTGTAGGATTATTTCTTGATGCTTTAGGTATTAGGTAAATGTAGGGACTGTGCCCTCCACTTCCTCCCCTTGTTTCCTTTGCCTCTAAGCCTGGGGCAGGGGGTGTGAGTCCTGTGGTTCTGCTCTGTGCAGCAGTGAGAGATTGCTGATGCAATTACTGGAACAACTGTGCTGGGTCAGACTAGAGGTTCATATGGCCACAGTCGCCCATATGGCCTTGTCACATCATCTTGGAAGGGGATAGGTGGGCATGGAGTGATGTTTCACTCAAATGCCACATCAGCCTCCTGCAGTTTGCAGCTTAGAGGCTCATTTAGTCTGGATCTGACAGAGCTTGATGAGTTTCACTTCCATAGACTTTCTGTCTTTTCTTGGACCTGTGTAAATTTTTGTCACCTTAAACATCCCATCAACAAGGAGTTTCATGGCTTTTCTGCATCTTGTGTGGAAAACCAGCTACTTTCATTTGTTTATTTTGCAGCCTGCTAATTTCATTACATTGCAGATGAAATGAGTTATCTCTGCCACTGATGATTCTGTAGACCTCCATCATATCCCTCCTCAGCTGCCTCCCTTTTCAAGTCAAAGGGTCTTGATTTACTTCATCCTTTGTACTAGAACTTTGATTATCCTTTTGCCTTTCATGACCCTTTTTCAGTTCTACCATGTACTTTTTGGGATGGGGATCTGACCTTTGTTCTTTCCACAGAATTCTCAGTACTCACTTTGGTTTTTGAACTGTTTAACATAATTCCATGAAAACATCAGCTTAGTCTGGCCTGTACATCTTGTTCCCTCAGTCAGCTTGAACTTGCCATTTTTTCCCCATGTGTGTTGCTTTATATTTACCTGAACCAAAGTTCATCTTGCATTTGAATACAGTTACTCCTGTAAGGTCCTTCTGTGATTGTTTGCCGTCTGCCACACTTGTTGCTGCCCTGAAAAACTTCGTGGCATCAGCAAACCTGGTCATGTCACTATTCACCTCCTATTCCAGGTTTTTAATGAATATGTTGAGAAGCATGTGTCCCAGCACAGATCCTGCAGGAGTCCTGCAGGTCTGTAACAAACTTTATAAAAAATGACCCTTTTCTCCTACCTGATATATTTGTGAACATTTGATTTCTTTCCTGTCTTTAAATCAGTTGTTCATTCATGTCAGAGCCTTTACTTTTCCTCTGCTGGCTCCCACTCTTTTGTCCTTGTCTTTGTCTGGATCAAACTGTGCACATGATGGCATGTTGCTGGTGACCAGTGCTGCAATTTGCTACATCACACCATTATCCTTTCTCTTCCCCATGTTTCTTCTCTTCATCTTCCCTGTTCTCTTGTGCTGAACCTAAAATACAGGGGTTTATGGTCTCATTTTGATGGAGAACCTAGAACACTAGGGCCCCTAGTATGTACCTGGGTCTCTACTGGAGTGTGAATGTCAAACACAGAAAGTATGCTACTATTACATTTGATCTAAAAAAATTAAACAAATTTTGACAAATTATTTCAAGGAATTACAGTGCTATCAGCTTTAGTTTTGATTAAAGTAAAACCCCTGTTACTTAGACTGGCCCTGTCGATTAAGTGGCTTTGTAAGTGAGCAGGAGATTTGGCCAGGCTGTCTGAGGTGACAGAGCTGAGGGTGCTGGAAAGTGGAAGGTCACCTGTCTTTGTCACAGAAACAGTGCTGAGGTCTCAGTCATGACTGTTGCGTGGACAGACCTCCCTTGCAAACCCATCTGTCTGGAGGAGTGAGTTGTTTAGTGGTGGCTCTTTCCCCAGCTTGGGTTCTGTTGTGCAGCATGTGGGTGTGTTTGTTCTTTTCAGCTCTGTGCTAATGACATCCTGGATGGAGTTGAGGACCTGATTGATGGGATTTCTCACCTGCCAGAGCCAGACAAGACCCTTCACCCCCAGGATGCAGAGCCCCAGCATAACTCTGGACATGGGGATGAGGAAGGTGAGAGAAGTGATTTGTGCCTTATGGAACCTCAAACATCAGTGTCTTTGTATTGGGAAGAAGACACATCTTGGCATAAGAAAACCTTGTAGGCAGAACACAACCTGGTGTTTCAAAGGTTAATGGATTCCCCATTAGGGAGGAAGAAAAACACTAGAGGTTCCTCAGGATGGTCCTCCCAAGTTTTTTTCTCTTCTAACACAATGATTCCAGCTGTATTCCCTTTATCGTCTTGTGGCCAAAGGGAATGAATATGGCTTTTCTGTAGCAGGGTAGATTTTGCTACAAATACCATGACTGCAGGATTAATGCACAAGCATTAATCCCTGGGTAGGAATTTCAGTGCTTTCTAGCCTAAAAGCTATTGTGGACTGTTGATGTTTCACCCTGGAGGTGGCTGCATTTCAGCTGCAGACAAAGCCTCTGTGTTACATTAGGAGAGCACTTTGGGGGATCTTTGAAGGGAGCAGAGCTCTGCAGGTGAATCAGAAAGCCCTCAGCTGTGCCTTCAGTGTGCAGCTCTCCTTGCTGCTGCTGCTGCTTATAGAGGAGCTTTAGGAATCTCTACAAATATGTGGCTTTGGGGGATTAGAAACTAATTGGAAGGGAATGGGAGGAGAAGACAAAGGGAGGGTACTGCACATACTGGGAACCTCAGAGATGGCTTTTCAGTAAGCTGTGTGGTGTCTTGAGCTAGAAATAATTATCTTCCCTGAGAGCCACTGATCTTCCTTTAATCTCCTTTTCAGCTCCCTTTTCTGAAGTATATATAAGCACTGTAATAAAATTGCAAACAGGAATGAGTGGCTAAGCATCCTACCTATCCAAATTCAGTAACCCACTGGGCAGCAGTAATACCAGGTATTTGTCCCAGCAGCAAAGTCAGTAACTTTTAGGCAAATGCCTGTAAAAGGTCAACTTTTTGTATTTCCCTTAATTTATTCTTTTGCTAGAAGCAATCTGTGCAATGTGATATTTTAACTGTGGGAATGACATCTGAAAAAATCAGGACTTCCCTTCTGTCTTTGGAACCATCATCAAGAAATGTATTTGGCCTTAAGAAGTGATGCCACAGTGAAACACCCTCAGAAGGAGCTGCCCCTGCCCTAACGGGGGTACAAAGCAAAAAATGAGGCAAAAGCCGTGCACAGCCACAGACCAATTCTTCTGAAACTCAGTGAAGTTTGTTATCTTAACCATAATTCCTTGTGTCCTGCAGTGCTTGCCTGGCTGTTTAAATGTATTCTGGCCTTCAGGGATTATTGTCCTCTTGAAAACTGTTGGAACTGGAGAGCTAGACCCAGCATTTTGATGAGTCCTTAAAGACTGTTAAAGCACTAGAGTGCTTTGCAACATTAAATGCAAACGGCTGCTACAAATGAATTAAGCCTCTATTAGGAGCAGAAATACTCTCTGCTCTCTCCCAAAGCATTGTTATACTTTGGAAGCTTTCCCTGAAAGCTAAGAGGTGGGGGGGAGTTAGTCCCAAAGACCAGAGCTCCTCCTGGAGACTGCTTTGGCTGCAGTTCTTTCCCACTGAACTGAGACGCTCCAGCTCAGCTGATTGTGACTCTGGCAGCACTATGCAGGGAGGAGAAGGGTCTCAAATGAGAAGAGAAGGACTGTTTAGGGCTGTACAGAGTACAGGCAACTTCTGTAACCTTCCCAGGAAACCTGTGTGCTGACAGGTATGTTCTTTTGAAGAGAAGGGTCAGAAGCCTGCCTGTAAACAGCAGCTGAGACCCTCCAGCTTGCACGGCTTTGCCAGGTAAAACTCCTGTCTCCATGTTTCAGAAGGGTAGAGGAAAACTTGCTGTCTTGGCTGCCTGCTGACATTGCATGCCTAAAGTCTGTTATGGCTTGGCTCAACCTGTTTTCCATCTTTCCTGTCAGCCTTAAAAGAAGATTTCCTGAATGACCCTCTGGTGGGAAAGAAAACGGACCAGCTGGGGCTGCCTCAAACACTGCAGCAGGAGTTTTCACTGATCAATGTGCAGATCCGAAATGTCAATGTGGAGGTAGAGAGTTTCCTTGTGCTGGCTTCTTAGGAGGGGATGTGGGCAGGCTGGCTCATCAGAGCCTTTAGAGGGGAACCTTTGCTGCAGTGACTGCTGTCTGTAAACAAGTTTTATTTTAAGCTGTAGAGATCCTCTTGGCCAGGGGTAGTAAGAAAGAGGATAATCCCAGACACTGGGAGTGAGGGAAGTGTTTCAGCACAGTAAGTGCAGTGGCTGATCTTGAGAAGGCTGTGTGGTGTTTTCCTCTCTGCCTGGACTGCAGAGTGGAAAGTGATGTGTTCCATGCAGTTGGTCTCATTTCAGCTGTTTCTGAACCCCATCTGCTGAACCTTCCCTGTCCTGCACTCCTTCTCTCAGTTTTGGCATCTCCCTTGCACTGCAGACCCTCCTCTGTGTGTGGAATGTGGCTGGAGGTGCAGCACTGGGAGGCCACTGCCTGCCTCCTTTCCTTACCCCTGTGCTTTCACAGCTCATGGCACGATCCTGATGGAGTTTTCTGAGACAGTGGTACAGAATCTTAGATGATGCCTGTTACTGCTGCCCTGGGCCTGGAGCTCTCCATGGCCAAGTGAAGTGGGCTGGAGTGCAGTGACTGTTGGGAGCAGAGCCTGATTCCTGGTGCTGCCTGGGCTGGCCTGGGTTCTCCAGATGCTGGATTGTCAGCCTGCTGGTGCGAGCTGAGTCTGTGCCCATCTGCCTGGGGTTTTTCACTGTAACTCTGTCCCCTGCCCTTGAGAACAGCTTGGCTTCGCCTTACGGGTGTGCAGAGGAAGCAGTCCCTCAGCATGAATTTAAGGCACTTTAAAAGCCCTTGGGGATGTGACTCCAGAGCAGTTGCTTTTCCTCACAGATGGATGCGGTGAGCCGTAGCTGTACGGTGTCGGTGCACTGCGGCAACCACAGAGTCAGGATGCTGGTGATGTTCCCTGTCCAGTACCCCAATAACGCTGCACCGTCCTTCCAGTTCATCAACCCAACCTCGATCACGGCCTCCATGAAGGCAAAGCTGCTGAAGGTGTGTGTGGAGTGACGCTGTCTTTATAAAAATACAGATGCTGCATGTTTGATGTCTAGATTTTACTGACACAAAACATCTGATCTTGCTGAAGACATTGCACAGGTCACTCTGCACTGACAGATTGTGGAGCCTGCAGGATGAGGTTTCTCTTGGTGTTGCACCTGAGTATTTGCCTTTCTCTACTGGTCCTTTTCAAACACATGTTCTTTATTGCTGCTGTGTTCCCATGTATGTCCTAAGGATCCCCAACATCCTTCTCCTCATGCAGTTGCCCTCAGCCCCCTAATAGACAAAATGACTGGCTGAGGATCCAGCTGCAGAATGATACTGTGTTTGAGCTGGGTTGTTGCTCCCTGCTCTCCTCCACAAACTGTTTTAGAAATGAGGGGACTTTTTAGACACGGGCCCTGCTAATTCCAGACGTGGTGTTTGATTGTCTGGTGTAGCAAACTTATTGCTAATGAAATCCCTACCCCATCACCAAGTTGATGGATCAGTTTGGGTTCCTTCCTGAAAAAAATTGACCCAGTTTGCCACAGACTGGTGTGAAACATATGGGTCACAGTAGTATTGAAACCCAAATCCTGGCTCAGAGTGTGCTGCATCTGCATGAACCTCAGTGCTCTGATCACAGCTCACAGCCATTCCTCAGAGCAGACAGCACACCAGTGGCTCCAGTTAAGGGATGCCTTTGGCTTCTCTGCATCCTGGCATCTTATCTGCTCTGCTGACAGAAAGGATGTGAGCAAAGTGTGGATGTAACCGTGATTCAAGCTGCATCTTATGTGTATTCCAGATACTGAAAGACACTTCCCTGCAGAAAGTGAAGCGGAACCAGAGCTGCCTGGAGCCCTGCCTGCGTCAGCTGGTCTCCTGGCTGGAGTCTGTCGTGGTATGGAGAACTGCGTGGGCTCTCTGCCCTAGTTTGTTGTCTTCTCCCATGTCCCACACTTCTGACTCTGCAGTGAGAGTCTGGCCTCATTAAATGTGTAAACAGACCCCTGTGACTGGCCATTACATCTGTGTGAGCGCTTCTGGTTCGCGTTGAAGAGAACTGGGTGGATGATTAGACGTGTTTTGTTTCCACAAATGAGGCCCTGAAGGTTTGCTGCTTTGGGGAACTCTAATGTTCAGGTTGAGGGGAGTGACTGGGGCTTGGACAGTGGTGCATGGTAGCTTCCCAACTCAGAATATATCTCACTGAGTGCCAGGGCATGGTTATCATCTGTGAAAGAAGATAAGAGGCCTCAGGGAGTTGATGGATTCATCCTTGTCTGAAAGGCAGTGGCAGATGTCTTTACCTTCTCAGTTAAGATCCTGCTAGTCTAATTCTAGGATTTTTGTTTTCTTCCCTTAAAAAAAAAAAACCAAACTGTGAAAATCTGTTTTTTTCTGAAGCTTTGTGCTGAGGTTTTGTACGGATGATACTGCAGATAAATCCAAGTCACACTCTGCTCTTAGCTGAGAGATCTGTGATACCTACTCAGCCTCCCAGTGTCAGCTATTAGGTCTGTGTGTGGGTGAAGTGTACTGGGGTGGGTGTTTTTAGCAGTCAGGAGGAGATTGGAGAGTCTCCTCAGATATCTCTCTGAGAGGTTTTGTTTATTCTTCACAAATAAAGGCCTTTTTTTTTTTAAACATGGAAAGGCTTAATTCTGTTTGGTTTCAGCAGCAATACTGTAAGAGTGGGAACTTTCTCTGCTGTATGGAAATCTGATGACTCAAGCCAGGCACCACTGCCTTTAAAGAATTCCTTAGACCTAAGTTGTAGTATTCTTTGTCCAAATAAATGCAGATTTCTGCCAAAATTCCTATGGATAAGTTTGAGGTCCCCCAGTATTTCACATCACATGCCTTCCCCACTTGAAGACTCCAACCTGCATGTGATGCCCCACAGTTGTGTGGTATTCCCATTTATGGAGGTTTTGTCTCGCTTGCATCATCGAGGTATCAGGTTTAGCTCAGCTTGCTGTCTTGAGACTCATCCAGAGTGTGAAGGTCAGATTTTCTGTATACTTTCCCACTGTTTCTCCCCAAGTTAAGCTCTGCATTTCAGCATGGTTATGATGGGAGAAAAGCATCTGGATGAGCAGCCAGAGAAGCTCTTTCCTCAAAGGCAGATGTATTGACAAGTGCCCTTGCAGCTGGAGCAGTAGCCGTGCTCTGAGCTTGGTCTGCTCTGGCTTGAAGGACGAGCACCTCCTGTGGGGCTGGTTGGCAGTGCCATGTCCAGTTCTCCAGGTGGATTTCTTCCCTGTGGCAGCAGGAGTGTGACCTTGGGTACCTTCTGTTTCAGAACCAAGAGGACAGCACGTCCAGCAACCCCTACGCTTTGCCGAACTCCGTAACGCCCCCCCTGCCCACCTTCGCCCGGGTCTCCAACGCCTATGGCTCCTACCAGGACTCAAACATCCCATTTCCACGGACCTCTGGAGCCAGGTTCTGTGGTGCAGGTCAGCCCCACTGCTGATCTGCTCCTTTCAGTGTCTTGGGGAACGAGGCAGTGAGTAAGAAATGGTGTTCAAGTGGCCATGTTGTGGCAAATTGATAGATGAGACTAGGCAACAACTGCTTGCAGTTGGTGTTGCATGTGGGATTTTAGGATTTAGAAATGCAGGGATAGCTGAAGAGATGGCCTCTGGCTCGTGGCATGCCAGAGGCATTGGCAGACCTCTTACACAGAAGTCTGGGAGTAGCTGTTTTCCTTGCCTCGTTCTCTCCTACCAGCATCACATTGCTGGATGTATTCTGGTGCTCAGTCTTCATGAAATTCCTGTGGTTTGGGGTTGAACTTAGCCCTTGATGAAACCATATTCTTGTTACTAACCACTCTTTTCTCATTCTACACTCTTTCTGATGTCCAAAATAGCTTTCACAAGGTCATTGGGAAACTTCTAAGTGGGAAGTGGGGTACAATCACATCCAGGTTTCCAGGAGAGCATACAGGGCAAAGATCATTAAAAAACAGATTAAGGTCTGAGTGAGAGGTGTTAAGTTTCACTGAGCAGTTTCAAGTGCCTGCATGCTTCCTCTGGACCTGACTGCATCCTAGTCTGAGTGTGTTTTGAAAGCTGCTTTCCACACAGGTCTCTCAATTCCCAAGCAAAAGTAAAACAGAATAGTATTGCATTGAATAGGCTCAGTGAAACCTGCTAAGTCCTGCAACTCTTGCAAGAGGGGGTGGCTGAAAACACTTGAGGTGCTAACAAACGGGGTAAGGCTTGTGAGAGGGTGTTTGCAGTTGGCTTCAGATGGCTGGGGCTCTCCTGTTGAAGAGGAGAGTGGTACAAGCTGCAATGGTTTCTCTCCGTTGCCAGACGTCACCTCACTTGCCTCTGCAGCATCAGTGCTTGGCAGGTTCTGGTGAAGAGTTAAAGCATGAGCATGGATTTGCTCATTTTCCTGTCTTTTCTCTAACAGCTGTAAGCCACTTGAAACGGTGCTTTTAAGAGAAACATCTCAACAAAACGTGCTTCAGGGAGGGAATTTGGGTTGAGAAAATGTGGTTGTCTACTTGTAGTCCAAAAGTGCTTGGGGTAGTGGATAGGTGCCCAGCCCCTTGCCTCTGCTACCTGAAATGGTAGCCAGGTTTCCCTGTGCTCACCCTCGAGTAATCTGCTCCTTGTTGCATGATCTTTGTGCCACGTCCTGTCTCTGCAGGGTACCTGGTGTACTTCACGAGACCCATGACCATGCACCGCGCCGTGTCTCCCATGGAGCCCACGCCCAGGTGAGTGCCCTGCACGCCCAGGTGAGGGCCCTGCGTGGCATTTGCTGTGTGCTGCAGTGGGCAGGAAGGCAGGAGAATGGCAGATCCTACGCTGCATCTACTGACCTCTAGCGTTAGCTGTGCCCTCGCACGGCCAGCCTGGGCCCTCGCATCGCTGTGCCTCAGCAGAGTCCTTTCGGGACACTTGTTTGCAGCTTGGGTTAGTGGAGATGTCAGTGGGAACCTGCAGGACCTTTGGTGGGTGGAAGCCCCTGAAAGTGTGTTCCCTCTCTTCCAGGTCCCTGTCAGCTCTGTCAGCGTACCACAGTGGCCTCATCACTCCGATGAAGATCCGCACGGAGACCCCGGGCAACCTGCGCCTGTACAGTGGGAGCCCGACACGCAGTGAGAAGGAGCAGGTCTCCATTAGCTCCTTCTACTACAAAGAGAGGGTAAGGACCAGACCAAAACACTTTTCCCAACACTTCAGCTTTTGTGATCTGTTTTCCTTTCATTTAGCATTTCTAGTAACAGAAGCTTCATATTCCTCTCAAGAAGGGCAGCTCTGTAAAATGTCAAAAGGATTTATCTCCTGTTAGTCACTTCTTTACTGATCCTCTCTAGCATTTGACCTGCTTATTTTGATGTTTCTCTGTGCTGACCATCACAGTTTCCTTCAGTGCATTACACTGTCTCCCTTTTCATTATGAAGGGTTAAAATCTCACACTTTAAGAAGTCGTAGTCTCCAGATAAGTAGCTCTTGCTGTTCTGGGTACTCCCTGATATATGTAACTGCAAAGGGTTTTGGCTCTCTCTAGCTTACTGCTAGCCTCTCCTGGATTATGGGATATAGTTGGTTATTTCTGTTTCAGGTCTCTCTTTCAGGGATATGTGCCCCTTTGGACCTTTTTTTTTTTAAAACAAAAATCATTCCCGCATGATTCTCTGAAGATCTTCCAATCCACATACTCCTGGTTTAGGTGTAGGTTTTGCTGTCACTGCTGTTCACAATCAAGGCTTTGGGAGGAGAGTGGGATTGTTTCCTTCTGGGACATACAACTTTTTCCTTCTGTTGTAATTGTAGGGTGGCCACAGGGTAGTAGTGAAGCAGCTGCGAGGGGCTGATGTGCCTGGAGCAGACGCTGTGGGACTAACAGGCTGAGCAGGTTTCTCAGAAACAAACTCTGGGCTTCAGCAGGGGATGAAGAGGCTTGCAAAAATGCAGTAAGCTTCCACTGAGAGCCTAAGAATCTGGGGCATTTGAGTAGTTTGCTCACTGTCCATGCAGAGGGCCCTACTCTGCTGCAGCAACAGAGACCCTCCAGCCACCCCAAGGAAAGCTAAAGCTGTCTGCACTCTGCTGCAGTGGAGCTTGGGAACTCCTGAACCAGGAGCAAAGGGAAGGTCAGAGCCTTGAACTCCCATCCTTCCTGGGCACTGAAAGAGGTCTTGTTTTTCTAGTGGTGCTGGATGTGACAACCAACCCTGTCTCTGGGCCTGTGCCCTGCTTGCATGTTAGTCCTTACACCTACCACACCTCTGGCCCCACTGCAGGCTTTGCCTCCATGCAGACCCCAGAAGACTCTGAGTCCCCATTCTGTGGGGTTTTTTTCCCCACACAACCTTTTTTTTTTTTTTTTTTTTTTCCTGAAAAGAGAAAATGGTGCTGCCTGGTACAAGAATTACAGCCTGTTCTCATCTTTGCAGGAGAGTTTATTTAAAGAGCTACCTCTGTCCTCTGCAGCATGCTTGTCTCCGACACACAGCTCTCTAAGATGACAGACAAGGCTAAAAATAACATGTGGAAGCAGCTTGGTGCAATTTCATGTGACCTGTCTCCCCAGCCCTTGTATAGATGGCGACAAGATTTTTGTCACGGGGTTAAAAAAAAAAATCAGGAGAGCAAAGCTCATGTGCAGCCATGTCTGCTGAGAGCCAGGGAAATTCCTGAGTTCCCCTTCCCCCTGCCAAGGTATCTCCTTGCATGCTGAAAGAAATGTAAGGACTCTAGCAGGGAGCTAGTTCCAATGTTCTTGCAGATGAGATAGTTTTAAAAAAAAAAAAAAGGATAATAAACCCCCCCAAAAAAGCCCCAAAAATCTATATCTCCCTTCAGCAGAGGTTTTCTGTTTCTTCAGGGTTTGATGTCATGGCCTCTGTTAGATCAATGCTACGTGTTTTTATGTCATTTCATTGTGAGGATTTTAAAAAGCCCAGACTCTGAGTCTAGTTAACTCCATGCTCTGAAGCTTGGTTTTCATGTTTGCATTAAATAGAAGTTGAAATTTTGTGTGTTAAACTCTGATAACTTCGGCCCCAACACTGAATTTGTCAGTGTTAATTAAGTTTTTAATCCCATGTAGCAGCTGCTGGCATCGCTACCATTAGCAAACAACTGGAATCTGCCCACTGCTGGACAGCAAAGATGTCTTGTTCCCATAAAGGCAGGGGAGCTACTGAATCCAGCAGAGAGCAACTTAGTAATCCAAAATGAAGCTCTGACAGAGCCTCTCTGTGCTCATTTAAGTGTATATATGTGTGTATATATATATATATATACACACACACACGCACATATATATATCTTTCTCACTTTTTATTCACACATGCACACTCCTCCTTTCTTCCTCCCTCTTTTTCACTCCTCAAAGAACCCCCACTGAAGAGCAGTAGTCAGCAGAAGGGAGGAGCTGTGTCTGTGCTGTGCTGATGCCAGCAGTGTTTCAGACCTGGGTGTCTCTTCAAGAAGGTGCCATGGCTGTGGTTTTTCCCCCTGCAGTTAGAGGGTCATTCCAGTGGGGACATGGGGACAGCTCAGCCATGCTGTACACAGTGATGGTGACAGTGGTGACCTTGTGCTTCCCATCAGGGAATTGGTGGGGGGACTGAGTTTAGTTTTGCTTCTCCATTGTACCAAATTCCCTTAAATTAACCCTTTTCTCCTTCTCTGTGAGGCCTGATGAGGAACCTGTAGCACAGGGCTCCCTCTTTCCCTGGCTGCAGGGTTCCCCCAGCAGTGAGGTGCACGGGGATGGAGAGGCTGAAGGCATGGCTGATGGTCCTGACTGTCTATCACCGCTGAAAATAAATGTAAAATACATTCCATATGACCCAAATAACCCTTTTTGTTGTGTTGGCTCTTACAGAACTGTACACAGAATTTTTTTTTCAAGTGAGTGTACAGTAATGTGTTTTGAAAGATCCCATTTGTTGTTGCTATAATACTGCACTGGGTACTGAAATGTCTGCAGGTTCCTAATGAAAGCCTACTTTGGAGCTATTCTGCATTGTCAGTCAGTGAATTTGATTGCTCACTCAATCTGAATGAGTTCCTCAACCCATAATGACAATTTCCACGTGGCCCTGCCAAGTAGCAGTGTCTCTACATCCCTTCTAATATCCTGACATATGGCTTTTATTGTTTAAAATGGAAGTGAACAGTTACAGCAGGTTCCAGTGAACGAAGTCCTGGAGGATGCTGAATGTTAAAGGGATATCTGAGTAAGCAGGAGTGTTTATTTAGCTTCCTGCAGATTTCTGTGCCATGGCACTGGACAGCTGTGGTAAAAATGATGCAGTTTGCACTTCAGGCAAGAGGAGTAAAACTGATTAGAGTTTAGGCATGTGGGGCACTTGGATGTTGTCCTCTGCTCAATTCATGGTACGAACAAGGTCACACAGAGCAGTTCGGTGCTTCTTGCAATAATACAACTCTGCATGGAAGAATTTTATCCAGATTTGTGGTTGCCAGAGTCTCCCATCAAGGCTGGTATGGGGCACAGGCACAGCAGCTCTTGCTTTGCCAGGGTTACGTTGTGTGGTACAACTGTGTGAGGATGAAAGTGGGGGTCACGGTTTGCAACTGGTCATTGTGTAACAGAACCGCTGGGAACAATATCTTTTACTCTGCTGGTTCAGGGCACTTTTCATTTCAGTTTATTTACCTTTGTCTTTAATTTTCTTGGTGTCTCTCTTCCCTTTTCCTGGGTATAACGTTTTCACGTACAGATGTCTCCTCGCTCTGCCCGGCGACGTTGGTCCATACAAGCAATTAACGACTTCCCGGTACTGTGTGCTGTGCTAATGCTGTCCTTGATATGACCCTGTCTTCTGCCCAAGGGCCCAAGAATAAGATGCCACCTGCCTGCCTTTGAGTAACCTGCACAGAAGTGGGGGACTCACACTCCACACTCCTAGGGCTTCAGTGAGAGCTGTAAGTGGATAGGAGCAGACAGTAGTTTGCAGGGTGCAATTGCTGACCTGCAAGATGCCTGTTCCACCTGGCCTTGCAGTCAGGAAAGGATGCCAAGGGAGAGTTTGAAGCATGAGAACAGATCAGCCTCTAAGAAACAGAGTGCCCTGTAGAGGAGCTGAATGATTATTATACATCATCAACCAACTGATGAGACTGACATTAGAGCACCTTATTTTTGAGAAGATGAAGCCCTGCCAGACAGGGAGGAAAGGTCACTTATGAGCTGTGGAAGGAACGAACTGGTTGAGTTCCTGACAGTGATCTGTCATCTCGTTAAAATGTGTTGCCAGTTCTCAATGCAATCCACCACACAGTCTTATTTCCTGGACCAATAGATAGAATTTCTCCTTAATTTGTGATCTTCTCCCAGCCCTTGGAATCGCACCGCCCTGCATTCAGTTGGAGTGGTTGCACTTCCAGCCACCCCAGTACTGCCTCCTCCTGGCACCTGCCCTCCTGAATTTGCTTTGACAGTAGTTTTCTATTAGTCAGGTCCACGTGTCGCTCAAGCTTGAACATCATTCATGTGAACATCTTGATGATATCAGGGTTGCTCAAGCTGTGCCGTACATTTGGGCAATTACTATCTCATCACTCATCTGCCAAGCATAGACAAAGCTCAGAAAACTCAATTTCAATTCAAAAACGATCTCTGTAGGTCGGTTTGTCTTAATGTCTGTGTGAACAGCTGTTTTTTCACAGTTGCTGTCCTTCACGCTATCTCTTCATAAGACAGCAGGGAATAAAATAGAATCCTGTAACACCTAATTTAACTTGGTATAATAGGATCAAACTTTCCTAATTACAACAGCTCTAGGACTATACTAGCAAATAATAGGTGAAAGAAACCAGAAGTAATTTGCATGACTCCATCAAGCCTTTTTGCAAAGAGCTAATCAAGAAATGGGAGCAGTGCATGTAAGAAATGAAGCTCTGTCTTGGATCAGGAACAGACTGAAGGAAAGAAAAGAAAATCAAGCAAGGAACTTGCCAGGTTGTGGTGTGATAAGTTGTGGTGCACAAAGGTCCCCAGTTTAATTCCCTTACCACTGGCCTGGAAGGAAGAGCAAGTAGTGCTGTGATAAAGTTATAATTTTGTCTAACATATACTTAAAAATGATACAGGGGTTAGTCCAAGCCTGGAAGGATTGATTGCATTTGTGGATAACCTTGGGAAGAGGCTAATCTGACTCTCTAAACTGGGCAGTAGTGCCTCAGGTGAAGACACAGGCATGGGCAAGGAGAGCTGTGGGTTATTAGTGCAGACCAGGTGCCTTCCTTCTGGGAGAAGAGCTCAGCATTGCTCAAGCTGCTTGGGGAACCTTAAAGCTTAGCAAGTTTACAGGAAGCAATAATTCATCCTTCTTTCTAGGTTATGGCTAGGCTTCCTCTGCCCAAATGCCTGTGCTTCAAGGCAGGTGCCAGCTATTGATTGATGGAAGCTATAAAGAAATACTTCTGCTGTGGGGGACACTTGATTCAAAAGGGCCTTGGATTTTTTTAGCCCCTTCGTGGAAGGTGCCTGATATTGTGGGAGATGCTGGAAATAGTAAATGTTGATTATTTTGAAGAGAAAAATCCAGGCAGTGCTGCATGAGCCACATGGGGGAGGTAATGTGTAGGCAGTTGTTCAGAATAAAGGAGCACAGACATTTCTGCAGGGGGGCAGCAATTTTTACATTTTATTTAAAAAAAAAATAATATTAGAAGCAGTTTGAACCTGACTTTGAGCAAGATTAACTGTTTTGTAAATGCCTCATTGCAGCTTAATCTTTGGCACTGAGTGTTTCCTTCTGCCCACAGCCCTTCCCTTTGCCCTACTGAGGCCAGTTTATACCACCAATCCTGACATTTTGCATGTGTTTATGCGAAACAGCACTTTGCATTTCAGGATCCTACTTCAAGCAGTGCCTGCCTCAGCAGGATCCAAAGGCACACACACCCAAGTGTTCAGCATCCTTTCCCAGCGGGCACGCAGCGTTTTGCAACTCCTTCTGCTGAGTATGCAGTGATGATGGTGGTTGCTACAAAGCAGTTGGTGGCTTATTCTTGGGCTATCTGTTTCTACATGTAACCCATTTACTGCCATCGTTATCACCTCAGATTGCAGCAAATTACAGCCTTTGGTACAGTAGTGCAGGTGCAGGCTGGCTTTTTTAGTCGTTATTCAGTGCTGTTCCCTGCTGTCACCTCCAATCCCATGATTGTCATAAATGCTTTGGTTACTTCCCCTCTCCTGCTCTGAGGAACTGATGAGTCTTAATTTACTTATCACTGTAGCTATTTTCTTTCTTATCTTCCTCTCCTTAAACTGAGATGCAGTTCTCCTTGGCATGGATCTAGTCTACAGAAAGAGATGGAAGTGTCTGGGCAGTGCAGAAGGCCCATACTGTCAGTAGTTAGCTCAGTGCATGCATGTTGATTTCTGCTTCTGCTCCAACCACTGTGTTTCCTGCTCCCCATCCTGACCTGTGCTCCAGTCCCTAGGAAGAGACGTGGTTTCTGTTCTGCCCTAATGCCCAGGAGCCTTGGTGACACCTTGCAATTACACCACAGTGGGAGCTCCTCCCAGGAGAAGAAATGAAGTGGAAGGGAGGGAGAAACCTTGTGGTGGACCTTGACCAGACAGACCCAACCTAGAGTTTTGCACGTCTCTGGTAATCCCTATTAAAAGTGCTCAAATACCATCTGGTGGAGAGCCACTCCTGTAATTAACACTGGCAATTATTGGATTCAAAGTAGACCTTCTGCTGCCAATGGTGACGAGTTTTACCCCATCCAGGATGGTTCCCACACTTCCGATTGTGGGGTTTTCTCTGACACTTCATTGCTGTAGCTGAGGCAAACCTGGATTGCAAAAAAACCAGACGTTTTTAATGGTGACTCTACATGTGGCTTTGTGATTTTCTTCTGCCACAGCTTTAGGGGCAGGAAGTGGTGGGCATGGAAGTGTAGTACTGGCAGGGCCTGTGGCCATTAACTGACCAGTCCAGGTGCTGCATCAGTAAAGAGTTAGGGTTTCCTTTTTAGCCAGTAAATAGGCAGTGCTAAAAAGAAGAAAACAGGACCATTTTATTGTGAGTCCCAGTCTTCAGGGGTTTCTGGTATCTTTAGTGTCTTCATTTGTCTGGTGATATGCTAACAGCAAGCAGTGAAAACCACTCTTTTTCATTCTCATCCTCATTTGTTGTCATTCTCCTCCAAAAAAAATATTACTGAATTACCTGTGGAAAGTGATATGTGTTGTCCATGTTTCTATAGTCTTTGAAATGCCTGTTGGGAGGCTTCTTCAGTCTGCTCTTACAGAGGGCAGGAGCAGGTTGAATCTGTTCCCAAAAAGGGGGCAGAGAACCTGCCTTGGGCAGAGGGAGCTCTCCATTGGCTGTAAGTCCTGGAGGCAGCTGGCTTACAGATGGTCAGGAGGTGGCAAGTTCCTCTCCAAATTACCTGCCAAGCTCTAGAAGCCCTTGTTGATAGCCCTGAAGAATGTGGTTCTGTGTCTGCCAGCCTAGGCTCAAACACCTGCTCAGACACAGCACAAGTAGCAGCTTCTGTTGTGGGGAGCCCCATAGCCCATCCAGGACAGTGCCTGAGCTCTTGCCCTGGTGCCACGTTGTTGTGCTGGGGCTCCCAAGCTTTGCTCAGGTACTGGTTTTGGCAGCCCCCTCCTTCACCACAGGAAGGGCAGATAAATGTTTGGGTTATCACAAGAGATAACCTTGCCCAATGGCAAGAGAGGCAGAGCTGATCCAGGCAGTGCCTTGATTAGGAACTGATGGACTGAAGAGAGTTGGTTGGGTCTCCCACCTGACCCCGTTCCAGCCACCTTCCACTGCACTTCTCAGCTTCAGGGTACAGAGAAGTACTGCAGGCAGATTCTGCTTGGATGGATTAGGATGTGAGGGGATGTGGCAGAGAACAGCACCCTGCCCTGGACAGCCAGCTTCTCCAGAGCACTGGATGCTGACAGCCCTGTTCCTACCAGTGTTTGGCACCTCTGAATCTTGGGCACTGTATACACTCTGCTCCTCTTTACTCCAGGGAGTGATGGAAGATCACCAGGGGAATGGTGATGCTCTGTCACATGAGCATGCCTGGAAAAACCCACTTTTGCCCCCTTCAAGGCTGAAATATCTTCTTCACTTACTGTCATACCTGTTCTGGAGCCTCTGATCCTCGTCTGCCTGGTGTCCAGAGCAGCTTTAGGAGCTCATCTGTTTTGCTTCCTGTGGTGTGTGCTGGTATTGTGCTCAGCATGGCAAGACCTTCTCAGCACATTGGCCTAAGTTTGGACCAGGCAGGCAGTGAAGGAGGAATTTATTTAATAATAAATTAACAATAATTTTAATAATTATTTTAATAATAAAATAATAATATAATATAATAATTATAATACATTTATAACTATAATAAATAACTCATGAGGAGTTAAAGGACATTTTGTGTCTGATAAGCCTGCCCAGGTTTTCACAGGACTGCACAATCATGGTCAAAGGCCATCTGGCATGCAGCCATCCCAGAGCTGGCCTCACACCCACAGTAGAGGTGACCCTGCCCTTGCTGTAGCCCAGCCTGCTCTTTAGGAGCCGGGATGTGAGTCTGTGTGGGCTGTGTCTGCCTTGCAGAGTCATCAGAACGGGGCTGCTTCGCTGGCCCCTTCAGAGGGGCTGTTCTGCTTCGAGCCCCCAGCAGGAATCCTCAGGAGGCCTCCGTAACTCAGCATGACCAGGCACGTGGGCTCTGTGTGTCACTGAGGGAACACACCATAGGGGAGCAGCATTGCAAAGCATCAGAACCCTGCATAGCAGCCAGTGCTTCCCTTGGTAGAGCTCCAGTGCCTTGTGCCTGTTGTGCTGCTGCACATCCTCTCCTCCTGTCTCCTCACCCTCCTAGGCCAAGGAGTTGGAAGAGGCCCAGGGTACCAGCCAAATACTCTGTGGTGTTTTACCCAGCCAAGGTAGCTGTATGCAGCTTGGCATTAAGATGGCCTCTGTGTCTCTTACAGGGAGTATTTGGGAATCTTGGCTTCTTGTTTCTGTTCCCTTTTGTTGGTTCCTCTCCTTTCTTCTCCCGCCTCTTATGTCCTGAGCCAGCTGTAAGTAGCTGTGAGCATGGTAGCTAAGGATCCTTGCTAGGAAAACTTGGGCTCTGCTTTATCATCTGCTGGTTGTTTGTTTGAAGCTGTTGATAAAGCAGGAGGTGGGAGCCCTGTGCTGGGGCTGAACAGGGCTGTACTCACCCTGGAAGGGCAGACCTGGAGACAGTCTGGAGCTGCCAGCCCGCCCCGAGGCAAAGGGCGAGCAGAAGCTGCGTCCCACATGTCTCTGTGCTGATATTGGCTCAAGTCAGCCCTGGTCTATGTGCAGAGGGTTCCCAGAGAATGAGAACTGAACAGTCCTCCTGCCAAACTTGCCTAGGTTTGATTGGCATCCCGCTGTTGATCTGTTCTGTTACTGGCTTTCACAGGGGAACTCACAAAATAATTTTTGAGTGAGTTTGACCTTGAGCTCGCTGCCTTGACCTGCTTTTCACTTCCTACAGATGGAGATGCTTGTTCTCCTGGGCATGCCATGGATGTTTTTCAGGGTAACACAGAGCCTTCTGAAAGGCAGGTTTGGGTGCTGCTTGCATTATTCCTGACCCTAGTGCTTTGTTCCCTGTCCTGAGCACCCTGCCATCCTCTTCCCCAGTAACACGTGGCCGTTCGTTCTGCAGAAATCGAGGAGGTGGAAAAGCAAACGAGAGGGGACAGATGGCAACAACCGACCCATCAAAGCTGCTGGGAAAGTTATTATCCAAGATATTTCCTGCTTGCTGCCTGTCCACAAGCTGCTGGGGGAGCTCTACATGTGAGTATGTGTGCACTGTCATCCTCTCCCAAATGAAAACAGTGGTTTTTGGCATTACTGTGCTTTAATCCTGACAAAGTCAGTGCTGATCTTTGAATGTTTCTTTACTTTCTTCCTCTGGTCTTGCCTGGCTGCTTTTTTTTATGGTACCCCTCCACCTGTGAGAGGGGACTTGTCTCCTGTAAATCTGGGAAGTGTGAGGGAAGAAATTTGTGATGGGGTGTTCTAAACAGAGTTTGAAGTGGCACTTCAGCATCATCACTTACAGGTTCAGGTTTTCACCAGCTAAAGAGAGAAATTATCACTACAAATTCTTTTTCAGGTCTCATGTTAAATTCTACTCTTAAATGCATAGGCTTCAAAATCTCAATAAATGCACATTTTTGTTCTATAAAATTGCTTATAGTTCATAAGGCTTTTTAATTTCAGAAGTATTTGGCTACTTGTTTGTACTTGCCAAGTCTGTACTGCAGGTTGTTCTGCTTTAATGGCAAAGAGGGGGTTCTGTGAGCATTTTTATGGGGTTTTGGGGTTTTTTTAAACAAAGGGCTTCGCTTTTCCAAACTTTCTAAATCATATAGTTACAAAACCTCTGTTCCTGAATTTTTTCTTTCTTAGCTTAGGTAATACTGACTGGTCCTTCATGGAATTTCCAGTCTCTGGACATTCAGGGAAGAAGCAGATTTCCTTCCTTAAAGTTGGGGGGGGAAGTGGGGAGGAAGAGATGAAAAAAACCCCTTCCTTCTCTTTTTCTATATTATCAAAGAGAATGTTCTTTAAAAAAACCTGTTGGACCTTTCTTCTTGGGATACCTCATGTAAACAGCCTGACCCTTTTCAATATGCCTTAAAACCTTTAGCAGTGTTGAAGTGTTAAGAGTCTTGTGGAGATTTCTGATGACAAGCAGAAAAGTCCAGATGAGTTTCCTCAGCCCACCTTGCCAGCCCCTCAGAGGCTTCCCAGTGGGTGTGTTTTCCCACTTGGGAACAGGCTGAAGGCCAACCTGATTCTCCACAGTGTGCCACCATCTCCCTCCAGGTCAGTCAGAGCAGATGGATGGGCTGAAGGGGAACAGGACCATGGAACTGGTGGCACCAGCTTTTAGGGATAGGAATCATTCTGGGCTTGGTGATATCCTGGCACTGGTCTGATATCTTCTTGGAAATGGTGCTGCTTAGGATCAATCCCAGCTAGTGTGGATCTGGACTTGATGAGTGGTGTATTAGGGAAAATGAATACTAGGAGAAAGATGACAGTGATCCCTGAATAACAGGGAAGGAAGGTAGGGGATCCTGGCCATGTGAGCAGGCTCATACTGACCAGGGGCTTCTGGGCTGCTCACTGCTGCCAGTACCACATTCCCCCTATCCCTCCCCACCTTCATAGGCAATGTGCCATCAAGAGCTGAGCTCTCTCCTTCCTTTTCAGATTGAATGTGAATAACATCCAGGAGACTTGCCAGAAGAACGCTGCCTCGGCCTTGGCTGTGGGGCGGAGGGATCTCGTACAGGTATGACATGGAACCAGACCTTTTCCTCAGCATGCTGTGCTGCCCTCAAATGCCTTGTGCTGCCACTGTGATACCCAAACAGCCACCTGGGTTCAGCAGCTGTTCCAGGGAGCCTCTGGTTGGTGAACAGAGGCCTGTGGAACAGCCACCAAGGTGGTCCCCACCTCACTGACACTTGGCATGGAGAGATTCCCTCCCAGGGCTGCAAGCAGATTGTTTATGCCCTTTGCCAAACTGAGTGAAGCACATTTTTCAGGGAATTCCTGCAGGCAAATTGAGAAATGCAGCCTGCTTTTGAGTCATCAAAAGGAGTAACTGTGCACAGAGTTGCCTAGCTGCTGTCAGCATTCTGATCCGTAATTTTTTTCATACTTGTGTAATCGCTCCCATTGTTTGGCATTCACGTGTGCTGGCAGTAGGTGCTAATTGCAGCTAGCTTCTCCCAAGAGACCCCAGGCCCAGGGACCCCCAAAATGGGGCTGGCTACTTGCCTTCAGCTAAAAATAGGAGACAAATGGCTATTGTGGCCCATCCTTTTCTCTGTGATTAGTCCATTGCAACAGGCAGAGCATTTGACAGGATGCAGGAGCACCTCAAAGAGATGGGAGTGGGCAGTGACAGAGCAGCTGTGCACATCTGAGCATTTGGCTCTCCCTAGAGCTGGGCAGGCAGCATGCACAGGCTTACCTGATCTGAGCCAAAGCAAACTCAGGCTGTTGTTTTGCTCCATGGTGGATTCTGCTGGACCCAGAGAGAGAAAGTAGGTCTGGTTCCCCTTTGTCTGTGCTTTCCCCTTGCAGTCTGTTTTGCTCTCATTGGACCAGAGCTTGGGTGGAGTAACTTCAGCAAGATTTCTCTGAGATACCTCTGTTTCTTGCTCGGTTTTCCCTGTCCATGTAACTCCAGCCTGTATTGCAGCTGTTCCTGGCAGACACAGAGGCTCAGGTCGCAGGTTACGTGTCCGATGTGCTCTGGAGCAGTGTGGGAAGTGACGTCTTTCCTGTTTCCTCTCTGTGCTCTCCCATGCTCAGCCCTGTCCTTGTTTCGGTTTCTCTTCTGTTTCCTTCTGTCTGGTTTCACAGGGAGCAGCCCTGGGACTGCTGTTCTTAGTGCTTGGATCGTGTGGGTTTTACTTTTCCATGTTGCCAGTTCTCTGATTTAACTCATTAAACTTCTGAATTAGAAGTGGCAAACTGTGCTCCTGTCTGTGCCAGGCTGTGCTAGGAGAACAGTGTTCAGTAACACTCAAAACTAATCAAAAGATGTTTTTAATGCACAAACTGATTTACCAGTAAACTTTCTGCTACCAGCCATGTCCAAAACCAAGAACTGTATCAAATCTAAACCCTTTTGAAGCTTGTCAATATAAAATGTACTAATAGATTTGTTAAGCTACCCTGACAGATATAAACAGTTCCGCTTTTGCATTTAACCCAAACTCAGAGCAAGTGGGATTCGTGTTATTCTTTGTATTATTTGTGACACAGAGACCGAAACTGTTCCCTGCTGTCAGGGGAAAAAAAAAAAGAAATGCAAGCTCCATTATTATCTGTGTGTGAATTTGTGCACACCTATGCCCTGGGAGTGTGGTTATTCCTAATTGTAGCTTTGCTGCTTTTCCTTCCTGTCTGCCAGGTTTGGTCACTGGCCATGGTAGCCACTGATCTCTGTCTCGGACCGAAGTCTGACCCAGATTTGGAGATACCTTGGGCACAACATCCATTTGGACGTCAATTACTGGAGTCCCTGTAGGTCTGAGTGCCGGGGAGGGGCTGGGGAATGTTTGCTGGAGCAGAGCCCTCCATAACTGTGTACGTGTGAGGCGTCATTTCCCTCTGGAGCAGTGCCACAGCGGGGGTTATTTTCCCCTCTCAAGCCTGCAGTGCACCACAGAGGGGAGCTCCAAATGTCTTCATGGCATAGGGGAGGCAGCACTTGGCCTTCCAGCTATCACCCAGATCTTCCTTGGCTAGCACTGAGCAACAGCCAGGCGCAGGCAGAGCTCTGCTTTCCAGCCTGCCCACAATGCCTGATTTGGAGATGTGGGTTTCCTGCTCCCCACTAAACGAGCCTGTTGGTGCAGCAGATTTTTTCACCTTCAGATTCCCTGTTGCTATGTAGCATTACTGGAAAATCATTCAATCAAAGCCAAGTGTTAGCTCCAGATGTCTTCCAGATAGTGAATCTGCTCAGGAGGGCAGATAATTAGTAATTGATATTACAATTAGTAGTTGTATCTGTTGATACACCCTGTTTGGAGGCACAGGATTTGCGTGGTGTTCTTTCCATGCTGTTGATTAGCTGAGCTCTCTCCTGCTCCACGGCAGCAGTGGGAGTGGAGCACAGGTCGTTCTTCATCACCCTCAGTCTTCAGAGCAAACCAGAAATTTCCTAGCCATCCAAAAAACCTGCAGTGGGATTTTGCCTTGTGATCTGGATGTGGGATGCTTGCACCCCAGAGGGCTTTTCAAAAAGATGTTGTGGCTGGGAGTGAGTCTAATGGCTCCAGTGTTACATGAGGCCACGAGTACTGCTGGATTCCCAGAGCTCCTGTTTTTCTCCCACCAGTTAGGCCATGAGCATTTTCAGGAGAACTTGCCTTCTCAGAGGTGTGACAGAAAAGCCAGCCCAGTCCCTCAGAGCACACGTGCCACCTGTGGGCAGTCGTGTCACCCAAACCCCGCAGCAGGCTGGCAGTTACCTGCCCTGGAGTCTCGATGTTTTCGCCGCTGAATTCTGCCCAGTCTCACACTGTCCTTTCATTTCCCAGGCTGGCTCATTACTCACAGCTCCACGATGTGCAGACCCTGGCCATGCTCTGCAGTGTGTTTGAAGCCCAGTCCAGGCTACAAGGGTGCCCCAACTCCTACGGCCCCTTTCCTCAGCGTGCCTCCAACCTGGCCTCCCACAGCCGATACGTACGGTCGCCATTTCTTTCACGTTTGTCTTGAATACCTATGAACATCTCTCATGCAGATGACATGATTTCTTCTCCCTTCTCTCTCAACAGCCCAGCTTTACTTCCTCTGGCTCCTGTTCCAGCATGTCAGATCCTGGAATTGGCACCGGAGGCTGGAGCATAGGTACGAGACCTGGGTAGTAAGTAAAGGAATCTCCCTCCTTTCTGGCTGAGGTTTTAGATGGCTCCTGTGGTGGGGAAAGGAGGGAGTTAGTACTGGCTGTGATTGCAGGTGTGTGCTCTGCCAGAGCAGCTCTGTGGGGTTTGGCCAACATGGTGTGATTCCATGGCTGGAATTGAGCAGGACTTGTAGTATCTGTGTTGAGCTTCCTGCAGTTCTGCACCTTCTGACTTCAGTAGATACTGTCTGACTGGTCTTTGGAGAAGGCTGTTACTCATGCCAACTACTCCTGCTAATTTCCTTGTCTTTCATGTGCCTGGACATGGTTCCCAGGATTAGCTGCTCCATCACCTCCCCAGGGATTGAGCTCAGGCTGACTGGCCCGCAGTTCCCTGGGTCCTCCTTCTTGTCCTTTTTGAAGACAGGAGTGGCATTTGCCATCCTCCAATCCTGAGGCACCTCTCCCAGTCACCACAGTCATCCGACGAGTATCGAGGGAGCCCTTGAAATGTCATCAGCCAGCTAATTCCAGAGGGTCCAGGGGGAAAAGCAATGCTGTGCTTTCTCCTGTCACTGGAAAAACAGCAGCAGTTGGGAAGACTGGGTTCTTGGTGCCATGAGTATCTGAGCTGCAAGGGTGACAATGACCAGTCACTCCTAAGGGCTCCCATGTCAGAGTTGAAGCTGTTGTCTGATTCCCAGCAATATACACAGCCTGGGGCAGCACCAGCCCTGTTGGCACCAAAGCTGTGAGTTTTCAGTGTGATATCAAGGCATCTGTGACATGGGGAAGAGGGGAGGATGGGGGTTAGCAGAGCAGATGTTGCCTTGTAGCAGTTATTAGCAATCATCTCCCTGCCCCTGGGGCAGTACCTTGCATACAGAGGCCCTTTTATGTAACAGCAGTCCTGGTGATGGGAGTCCTCCCTCTCTAGGAAAGAGGAGCCCAGGTCTGCCAGGGACAGTGTTCCCAAGCAAACTCCATGGCATTGATTGCCTGGTTACTTTTTGTCTAAAGCCAAGGCAAAAGGGATTCCTCCACATTGGGAGGTGACAGGATGGGCATGGGGATCACCAGAAGTGCAGGAGAAGCACTTGGCAAGTAGAGGCTGGCACTTAGTTCTCGGAGGTGGGGCGGTGTTTGTCGGAGTGCAGAGGGTGGTACAACGTGCCAGAGAGAAACCCGTGGGGGTGCAAACCTGTGGTCTTCCCTGTCCCTTGCTGAGGCTGGTTTTGACGAGGCTGTGCTTGCAGAGATGGGCTCACAGCCTCTTGGTGCTTGCAGCAAACAAAGACACGGAGCAGGCCTCCACTCCCTGGTGCGAGTCTTCTCCGGATGACTTCCGCTACGGAAACCTGATGTATCCTGATCACCGGGAGCGGGAGAAAGACCAGCATGAGAAAAACAAGAGGTAGGTTACTGTGTGCCTCGGGGTTATTCGGGGAAGTGTGACCCTGTGTCCAAGTCACCTGGAACTCCATCACCAGGTCTCTGGTGATGTGCAGTACCACACCTACCCCTAGACCTTGTCATCCGCGTAGTCACTTGGAGAAGCTCCATCCTGCAGATCAACACTGCTGGGATTACACATGATACATCCCTAAGTGGCTGTGGCCCCAGAGGGCAGTCCACCCACGGAGCTTCACCGTGGAGCACGGAACAAGTGGAGGCCAGAGCAGTTATTGGCGCTCAGTGTTGCAGCGGCGCGTGGGAAGTGCTGCGTTTATAGCAGCGTGAGCGGCTTGCACAGCCGAAAAGAGCGTTGCAACCAGAGGCTCTGAGAGACAGTTACAAGCCTGTTTGCTCCTCTAGGCTGCTGGATCCTGCCAACACTCAGCAATTTGATGACTTTAAGAAGTGCTATGGAGAAATCCTTTATCGCTGGGGCCTGCGAGAGAAGCGGGCGGAGGTGCTGAAGTTTGTCTCGTGTCCCCCTGATCCCCACAAAGGCATTGGTGAGTGTCTGCTCCAGCTGCCCAGGCAGGGTCACAGCTCTGCCTCAGGAGCTTAGGAGCATGCAATCTGCAGGGTGGGATGTGTCACAGACTGAATGGACAAAATTTATCTGAGGGACCCATCTGAGGAAGTCACGAGGGTTTAAAATGATTATATAGGTGTAGTTGAACCTTGGCATGAATCGCTCCAAAGGATTAATAATGGCAAACCAAATATTTAATATGAAGGATTTATTGAAAGTGATAATGATAATGATTGGACTAAGAAGGCTTTAATCAGAATTATTTACTACACAGTATAGAAAGTTGAAATGACTAATATAGGGCACTGGTTATTAAATTAATAATATCAAAGCTAGCTTGTCCCCACCCAAGGGAAGGATCTTCATACACATCTAAGGGAGGTGTGTTAGAACCTCCCACCATTTAAAAGTGGGACTGGTCTTTCGTAGTATGGAGTGATTGAGTGTCAGTCATACAGTTTTAGATAAAATGTTGTCCTGCCTGCTCAGCAGAATGTGCTTTATTTTTGAATAAGATGCTATCAGCGCTTTGGTTTCTTCTTCTGTAAACATCTGCCTCTCCCTTCCCTACCAGGGCTTTCCTATCCCTGTTGATGCCAGCCTTGGTGAGGAAGCATTTGTCTTACCTATCCATGTGATGGGTCAAATTTGAGGTAGTTTGATCAAGCTGGTTTCAGCATCCTTCAGCACTAAAAACATTAGGACCACCCCCCCCTCAATCCACCACCAATAGCTTGCAAGTAAGGCAAAATCCAAGCTGGTTTACTCCTGCTTAGGCAGAGCATCCACTGGTCACTGAAATGTCACTGAAAATGTGACATTTAACCTCTGACAGAGGTTAGCTCTGCCACTAAATGGGTTTGACTTCTTTACTGCTCTGGGTGGAGATGAGGCTTGCAGGTGTTGGTTAAGGGCTTTGACACTTGTGACATCTCTCCAGCAAAGCTGGAAATGCACACACAGACACGCCCTGTCCTCGTTGATTCTGGGTTGAAGTGTCCTTATGTAAAAATTGCAAGATCTCTGAAGTAGGTGAGCTAGTCAAGGAACAGGCAAAGAGAACTTTTCTCCCAAAATATTTTCTGCAGTGTAGATGCCCAGCCTTAGGACAGCTGCCAAAACATCTTCCCAGACCTCTGGGGACAGATGTGCTTAACCTGTGGGGAGAGAAGCAGGTGAGGGATGCCAGAGAAGCAGCAGTTGCCTCACCTTGTCACCTAGAATGACTCTTGGAGAGCAACTGGAGTGAAAATTGCTGCTTGTTGCCTTTCCATGGCTGGCAGGGCACTGTGCAGGCATCAGGTGCCTTGGGTACACTCTGGGCCCTCTCTCTGTGATGAGAAATAGAGGCTGTTCTTGTTTGCTTAATGACACTTCTTAGCGGTGAGAGGCAGATGAGACCAGGGGAAGCCTTCACGTGTCAGTGTCTCCCAAGGTGGGAATCCAGCAGACATCCCCAGCAGACAGCTGTAGCCATCAGGGGAATTAGTGGGCCAGTTGGCGCCCTGACGCTCCGATTGCCCGTCCCTTGGTCCAACCGAGATCTCCAAACGCCATCCGCTCTCCCCTCCCGGGGGAGCTTCGGGGCTCTGGGGCAGCGGGTTCGGGGAGCTCACCTGCTGAACGGGGCGGGGGCTGTTATGGGGCTGCTCTGTCCGCGGTTCCCGCAGCGCTGACCGTCCTGCTTTGCCCTCCTTCCGTCCCGGCAGAGTTCGGCGTGTACTGCAGCCACTGCCGCAGCGAGGTGCGCGGCACCCAGTGCGCCGTCTGCAAGGGCTTCACCTTCCAGTGCGCCATCTGCCACGTGGCCGTGCGCGGCTCCTCCAACTTCTGCCTGACCTGCGGGCACGGCGGCCACACCAGCCACATGATGGAGTGGTTCCGCACGCAGGAGGTGTGTCCCACGGGCTGCGGGTGCCACTGCCTGCTCGAGAGCACCTTCTGAGCTGGGGGGGGACAGTGTGTTCCGTTCCCAAGCCCTGTTGAGCCGGCTCTGCTCCGCAGAGTCCGGAGGGGATCGTCACGCGGAGCTGAAGAAGGACGTCCTGGCCGTGCGCTGAGGGGATGTTCACAAGTGCTTCCGGTACTCCTGCACTTCCCAGGTTGCTTTCACACTGATTGGACTGAATTCCCTGTGTGTCCATTGCTGGCAATGGATGCCAGACCAGAAAAACTGCTCTCTCCTGCAGAGGGGTGTGGGAACATTGGTTCGTTTGGGATGAGGAGGTGTTTGAAAGCTCCCCTGGAAAGAGCCCACCTGGCAGAGCCAAACTCACTCCAGCGATGTGGTGTCTTTCCAGGTGCCTCCTTACAGGGGCTCAAAGTGAGCAAAACAGTTGTTCGACACACTTAAGACAGAAATAATTCTCAAGCAACAGTGAGCTCTAAAGGTGAGCTGTAAATGGCGCTTGAAGAGCAAATAGTCTGTGAGACTGTGCTCAGAGTTACTTTTGGAAGCAGCAGGGCCTTTATTTTGAATGGCTGTTTACATCATTTAGATTTCCCCATAAAGCAAGGGAAGGAAATGGCATTTTTCAGCATTACTTCTTAAATAACTTCCTGCTCACTGGTCAGTACCTGTGGCTGGTGCAAAAACCCCAAGGTCCCTGGGGTTAGTTGCTTCCAGCAGTTTTAGTACTGCTAGACTTTAAGGTGTCTCCATCTCCTGCTCTGACCAGGTGATACAATGCACTTTAACCTGTCCCTGCCTTGTTGCTGACACTTCCTGGTGACTGGGAAAGGCACCTGCCTTTGAGTTTGGGATCCACATTGTCTTTCCATAAATGGTGATGGAAAGCCTTTGCTTCCTCACTGAGAAAACACAAGGACACTTGTTCCATGCAACTCCTTTTGGCTGTTGTCTCCAAGCTCTGCGGGGAAAATTATGGATAATTTGAGATATGCTGCTGGTGTGCTTGAGTGATGAGGCTCTTGAGCCAGGGAGGCTGCAGTTTCTAGGGAAAAAAGGGGTTTTTCTCCCTGTGGAGCTTCAATTGGAGAATGTATGGGTCTGTCTGCTGGGGCACTCCCAGCCCGGGGACGCTGCTGTGCGGTGAGTGCACACCCAGAGCGCACAGGCTGTGCCTCTCTGGGCTGGGCTCAGCCTGAGCTCTGGATTTGGGTGAATGTGTGGGCAGGGATGAGCCCTCTGGGGCTGCCCCCACCCGTGCCAGCACTGATCCCTTCCTCCCCTGCTTGCCTGCTGAGCGGGGCCCCCTGCCATGCCTGCTCCCAACCCCTGTGCTAGCTCAGGCTGTGGGATCCTGCTGTGGAATAAACAGATGTGTATCTTAAACACTTAAAACATTAAAATTATTTTTTTAAGCGCTGTTCTGATGGAACTTGGTGTTGCTCTGCTGGTTCCCCCTCCGTGGGGAGCCCCCAGCAGCTCCCTCTCCCAGCGTGGTGGTGCGTGTCGCACCCACGGCCCTCTCCCTGCGCCCCAAACCAGGGGGCTCAGTGGCTGCAGTAGCTGGGGGGCTGCTGTGTCCCCCAGCCCTCCCTGGGACGATGTGCTGGCACGTGGCACAACAGCCTGGGAACTGCCCTTGGTGGTGAGGCTCCTCCTGGGACAGCGAAGCCGGGCGGTGTCTGAGCTGTGGGTGACCCGATCCCCACATCCTGCAGGCTGGGGACGCCCCGGGCAGCGTCTGCCCCCGAGGGAAGCACTGGGGTCCTGCCCGGCGCCCTGGCAGCCCTGGGGCCAGGGTGCTCCGTGCCAGGAGCTGCAGGGAGAGGGCTCCAACCCTCCGCCTTCCTACGGGACAGCCATTCAGCTCGCAAGTATTTTCATTTCCACGCTCGAGTGCTCCCATAGCTCGGAAGGGAAAGGAGACTTGTTATTTAAAGGTGACGGACCGACAAATCGTGGTATTTAGTGTGTTATTACAGTCCATTACGGTCCATCTCCATAGTATGTGAACAGCCCCGAGGAGGAGCACTGCTGGCACTTCAGAGGAAGGAGGAAAAGCCCTTGCCCTGGCTGTTTGTGCAGCCCTGCACAGATAGGTGGAATTCCTTCCCGGATGCTGCAGGCAGTTCTCTCACACCCTGCAGCGTGTCTGGTGGTTGCTTTGGGAGCAGTCTCGCTCGATGCAGGAGTGACTATTGCAACGAAACAGGAATGACTTATTCCCACCTGCCTGGAGCCGGGCAAAGAGAGAAACACTGTTGTCTTTGCTGTGCTGTGCAGCAGTAAATGGTCAGAAATGGGCTGTGCTGGTGCCCCACAACAGTCCCTTCTGCACTGCCACCCAACTGCTTGTCCCTGATCTCACCTGCTGTTTGCAATAACTTGGGAAAGTACTAAAAGTTCCCCCGTGTGGCCAAATGTCACTCTGAATTTCAGGCTTTAGGGAAGGGAGAGGAGGCAGGCACTGCTCAGGCAGCGAGTGTCGGCACAGAGCAGCTCTGGGGACGCTGCCATGCCCAGACCAGGGGAATCAAATAGAGCCTCCAGCCGATGGTCAGGGCCAAGGGCTGCGGTCGGTCGTGCTGCGGGACAGGGGTGACCCCTCCGTGGTTTCTGCGGGCGCAGGAGCGAGGGGGGCACTGGATTAAAGTTCCGCTTGGCACGAGGCAGGAGCGAGCTCCTCACGCACCGCGGGGGAAGGTGTCAAACCACTTCCCTCAGGGCATCACCGGTGCCAGGGCTTTGCCAAGGCTCCAGGAGCGGCTGGACACTGCCGAGGAGGGGAGCTGCACCCCAGTCCGTGTGACCCCAGCCGGCAGCACTGTGCAGCGATGCCCACGTGCCCCACAGCTGCTCTGGCACCCTTCCTGGGCCAGGGCAGGGGAGGATGGTGGGTGCCCGAGACCTTTGGTCCGACCCTGAACAGCTGCTTGCCAAAACTTGCTTCAGCTGCCTGCCAAGTGCATCCCAAGGGCTGTTACCTGTGTATCTGTGTTAGCTTTCCCAAGGACTGAGCTGGAAGAGAGACAGAAAGCTCCCACAACAGCCCACGCTGTGCCCTCAAGGCCACTATCAGCTTTTTTAACCCTTTTCGTTCTCCTACTAAGGGAGAGCATGGTGTGCTTTCCATGTGCAGAGAAGGAAGTTTAATCCCTGATGATCAGTGTTTGGCAGAGAAACGAGGAGTGATAATAGCAGAGAGGGAAAACCTTTCTCCATGGATGCAGCACCCTGCAGTGTCTGTACTGGCCTCCTCCTCCTCAGTGGCCACAGCCCCATTATCCCAGCATCAGCCCCTCCAGCACTGCAGGGCCTGATACTGCCCAAAGCCAGAGGCACATTCCTGTTGTCTCCCTTGTGCCAGCCCCGGCGTCTGTCTGGTGGGTAAACCAGTTCAGGAACTGATGAGCCAAAGCCATTTGGCTGCTCTCGTTTCAGCCAGGCTGATCAGCAGTGACTCCACTCCCTGGTGCTGCCTGTTCCAAGGGACAGGCCATTGGCACAGCCCTCTTCTATCCATTTGGAGCTGTTATGGTGGTGTCTGTCTGCTGCACTGCTCGATGCCAGCACCATCCCTCTCGCCAGTGCCACCACTGCTCAGTGCATCCCTGCTCTGCAGTTGACAGGGTCCCTCTGCTCCCCCACCCTCACCACAGAGCTGGGCTCACCCACCCTGGGGACATCCCTGTCCCTTGCATGGGACACAGAGCCCCACCAGGAAGCCACCAGGAGCTGTTGGCAGACAGGGTGGCTGATGTGTCCAAGCCCTGCTGCAGCACAGCTGGGAACCACAACCATATGCTCGGGAGGGGATGGCATTGGAGACCCAGAGGTGAACCCAGCAGCTTCACCCCCTGTGAGCTGGCAAAGGCTGGACCCATCTCTGCCATGAACTGCAACTACACGTGAGCCCCCAGTGTGGCTCTGGGCAGCACGTGGTGCCCAACGGACCTGGACATTCCAAAACCCAAGGTAGGGCTGGGCTGCAAGGGCAAGACCAGCTGGTGGGGACTGTGGTGGGGTCACGGGCAAAGTCCATCTCCCCCAGCACCCCACAGAAGGATAGTGGCCATTGCACCTGCCCTGAGCATACTTGGGGTCTGGGGTGCCCACCTGGTTTGGGGGGTGGGTGCAGTGGCCTCTTGACTGAGAACCACGGCACATTCAGATCTTCCTCTGCCCCTCACCTTGCCCTTACACTCACCCCAAAATCCTTTCTCTCCACCCAGGAACCACCCTGCTGCCCCAAAGGTCGGCACCAGACTAAGCTCACCCATGAGGACTGGAGGGTATTGGGGAGCCCCCACTGGAGAGTGGGATATCCCATCCCAGCCCCTCCTTTGGGAACTCCTGGCAGTCTCTCAGGGCTCCTCCACCCTCCGGCCCTTCCACCCAGCCCCCAAAGGATGTTTTTGACCACTAGCCCAAAAACCCCTCCCAATGTACACTGGGTACCCTGCAGCAACCCCAGCCAGGAGCACGCCCACCCCAAGCCCTTCTGCTCCCATTGGGGTGCAAAATCAACCTGCCCCCCCCCAACAAAGGACTTTTCCCTGAGCAGGTGGCAGCGCCATTCCGGGCGGGAATGTGGAGCTGGCGCCGACCGCCACAGCAGGTTTTGCATCTGCCTTGATTAAAGGCCTCCCTGAACACCCACTGTGCCTGCCAGCACCCCACAGCACCCCAAAGCCGGGGGCTGGGGTGGTGTGATGACCCACCCTTACAAGTGGGGCCGGGGGGGGGGCTCCCCATTCTTAGAATGGCAAACCCCACCTTAATCACCAGTTGCAGCTCGGTTGGGTCAGCAATGCCAAAATCTGCTGGCTCGTGGCCAGCTCCTGTGGTCAGGGGTGTCACCCCAAAGCAGCCCCCCCACTTCAGAGAGATGGTTTTTAAACAAATTGTGGGAAAGCTTTCTTGTCATTCTTGTCATTCTTTGTGATTTATTTGGCTGTGATTCTTTGGGTGGTTTGGGGCTGCTCCGTGCTCTGCCCCCTGCCCCACCAGTTAATTACAAATTTGATCGAATATTGAAATAAATCTGCAAACATACAGAGGGGAGGATGTAGTGCCTGGTGGCAAGTGATGTGGGGGTGGGTTGGCATGTGAGGGACCCCAGGAGGGACCCCTGCTCTCTGAGGGGGCTCTGAGCCAGGACTGGGGTTCCCCCTGCCTTGGCCACCGTGGACCTTGGAGGGGGGTTGATGCCTTGGGAGGGATGATACCTCAGGATGCCCTATGCCCCCCCAGTTACCACCCCGGGATGCCCCCGCAGCCCCATCTCCTCCCCAGGGGTGCCCATGCTCCATTTCCACCTCTGGGACACCCCAGTGCCCCCCCCACCCATCCAAGGTTTCCCAGACCCCCTATTCCCCCACCCTGAGCGTTCCCTTGGGCCCCTGAGAGACGCGTTCCTCTCTCCCCCCACACCCCCGTCGCCCACCCACCCGCGGGGTGCCCTGTGCCCCCGCTCCCCCCACGGGATGCCGCATCCCCCCCTCCCGGGATCGAGGCACCTGCGGCGGGGCAGGGCTGCTTCCCCACCCCAACCCGCGTCCCGCCCCATCACCGCGGCCCAATGTGCTGCGGGGGGGGCGCGGCCTGGGGGCGTGTCGGGCGGTATATTCATGTATGCAGATGAGCAGGTGCGGGCAGAGCGCGGCGGGACGGGCAGCGGGACGGGCAGGGACGGGACACGACGGGCCGGGCACGGGCTGTGGGGCCATGGCCACCGCCACGGCCACGGCGGGGCCGCGGTCCTTCAGCGCCGCCGAGGTGCGGGCGCGCTGCGCGCAGGGCGCCTGCCTGGTCTCCTGTCACCGCCGGCTCTACGACCTGAGCGGCTTCGTGCGGCTCCACCCGGGCGGGGAGCAGCTCCTGCGCCGCCGGGCCGGCACCGACGTGAGCGCCGCGCTGGACGGGCCGCCCCACCGGCACTCGGCCAACGCCCGCCGCTGGCTGGAGCAGTACTACGTGGGGGAGATGGAGCCCGGAGACGAGCAGGTACCGCCGGGGGCTGCGGGCCGAGCGGGGACCGGGGCGGGCACGGGCTGTCTCTATGGGGTGCCCAAGGTCCCGTGTCCGCGATGGACAGGGGTCATGGGGTGCCCCGTGTCCCGAATAGGGATGTGCGGGGTCTCTATAGGGTGCCCCAGGTCCTGGGTCCAGCATGCAAAGAGTTTCGATAGGGTGCCCCAGCTCCGTGCTCTGTGGGACCTGAGCTGTGCAGGGTCCGTAGGACACCCAAGGTCCAGGCTTCTCAGAGTCTGAGCTGTTCAAGAGGCTGTATAGAGTTTGGGGTGTACAGAGCATGGAGCTTTTGGGGTGTAAGTGGCGTATAGGGTGTATAGTGCATTCAGGTCCAAGTTCGAGCTGTATGGGACATGATGTGTGTTGAGTCTGAGCAGCACAGAACCCTTAGGATCAGGCTCTGTGGGGTCTGGGGTGTACAAGGCAGGAAGGGTGAAGGGGACAGGGGATTTTTGAGGCTCCCAAGGTCCTGCACAGGTAGTGCCTGAGGTGTACGGGGTGCCAAGGTCCCAAGTGCATGGGACACACTGGCTCCCAGGAGGCCTGAGGTGCAGGGGACCCAAAGGCACTCAGGGCCCACGACAGACCGTGTGCCAAGTGCACAGAGCCTGGTACCTACAGGGTCCCACTCTGTGGCCACACCCCTCCCTGTAGGGAAGTAGGGCTGATGGGTATCCTTGGGTGCCAGCATGGCACGGAAGGTTTGGGGTCTTTGGAGCGTTGCAGGAGATGGAGCTCAGTGTCGGTTTTATCAGGACTGTGTGGCACGGGGTGGGCAGTGGGGCAGGACACCCTTCCTGACTGTCAGCGCTCGGCCAGGGAACTGGGCACTGGGGATTGCTGGTGATGAGCAGCCAGCGGTGGGGAGAGGAGCCCAGCCGCCTCCCTAACCGCCTGGCATGGGGCATGGGTGGCTGTGGCACAGCTCTGTCCCCCCTGTGCCAGCCCCGTGCTGCCCAGGCAGATGGGAAAGTGCCCCTGGCACATGCCACCGCTGCCAGGTGAACTTCCAGGAGGCAGCGTGGCACTGGGCACTGCCCCCCAGTTACTGACCCTCACCAGCACACCGCGGGCAGGATGCTGAGCCAGCCCAGCCCCCTTTGCCAGCCCAGCGGCCGCGCTCCCCTCTCCCCATCCCAGCGAGGTCGGTGACCGCTCGGTCCCTCTGGCCGGTTTGTTTGCGCTCGCTGGTTGTTCTCCCCGTGGCGCAGCCTCGGCCCCAGCGCCACAGACAGCGCTTTGTTTCAGCCTCAGCGCGATGCCCGCACTTTCCCCAGATGGATCCCGGCGACGGCACCTCCTCTGTTGGGACACTCGCTGAGCCGCCGCCTCCTTTGCAGGCGTGACGAGCCCAACGGGTTGGGGCGAAGGAAGGTACCGGACAAACGGGTTCTCGAGCCGAGGGGAACTGCCACCATCGCAATGCAAATGCAAATACACGGCGTGATAACACCGGGACGCAGGGAGATCAGAGACTGCCTGCTGCCAGATGAACCACCCCAGGGCTGTCACACTGAGGGGAGGGTTTAGAACTGCCTTGCTGCACGGCGGGGCTGGCTGGGCCGCGTCCGGCACGGAACTGGTGTGTGAGCTGCTCTGCCCAACTTGCCGCCCTCCAAAAATTTCCTGTGGGTGGGATTCAGTGCCCTCAGTGGCACTTGGTTCATGCTTTGGCTGCTTTGGGGCACGTGTACCCCAAAGAGCTCTTCGCAGGAGGTGCTGCATCACCGCAGTCTGGCTTTGCCAGTGCTTCTTCTCACTCGTTGGAAGTCCCAGGGCTCCATCATTCCCATGCTGAGGGATGCAGGATGCTGTGCTCCCACAGGCATCCAGCATCCCCTCCCTGCTTTCCCCAGGAATTTCCAGGGTTTTGGAAAGGGGGGGGAAAAAATGTGTTAATGCAAGAGAGGCAACGAAGATAAGATCCAGCCTTCATCCCGCTGGCCTCTCCACGCCCCTTTCTGTGGCTCTTGAGAGTCTGGCTCTCTCCTTCAGCCACAGGTCCCTCTTCTGCATCACCCAGACCCATTTGGCTAAGGACAAATTAACCCCCAGATGTTTTATCTATGCAAGCAGGACATACAGGGGAGATCAAAGCGAGAAGCGATAATTACCCAAACTAGACAGAGGATTTTAACAGCCTCGCTAGAAGGAAACTGGATCATCTAATTACCCCTCCAATTTAAGCAATGAGAAACTTTTCATCACAGCCTCTTTGGGGTGCATGACATGGCCATGAGTCAGAGTAAATCCTCTATCCCTCTTGGAATTAGTGTCCTCCCCTTTCTCCTGCCCGCATCACTGTGTGTCAGGCTTGCCCTGGCTTTCCATCCCAGCCTGAGCGCTCTTGGATGTAGGCGGGACACCTGGGGCGCCTCTTTGGAGGTGATGTAAGAAGAAGTGACTTTTTATATTACTACTACGATTAGAAGGAGTTAAATTCACCTCCTTTTAATAGTCCTGCTGCACCCAGCGTTTAATTGGCTGAGACACAGCCTCGTGGGGCTCTGCCAGCTGCTGCCCGGGGACCACGATCTGGTGGGATGGTGGTGCCACTGTGGGTGGAGACCTCACTTGGGCTCTCTGTGCCTCATGGGTGTCCTCATGCTATGTGCCTGTACCTGCAATGCCAACAGAGCTTGTCTCATGTGGACACCAGCAAATCGAGCTGAGGAGTGCAGTGGAGGTGCTGGAGGCTCTGGAGGGATGCAGAGCCATGGCAGGGCTCCTGTGGGATTTGACTCACTGGGCAAACGGGCACAGGTGGAAAAACTGGGTCTGGGCTTTTGGCAGAGCAGCTGTCTGCAGGCAGCATCGCCCTGCCTGGGCCAGGGGGAGGCTTCAGCTTCCCCTCCTGCATCCCAGGAACACCGAACACTGCAGCAGATCACCCCTCCTGTCTGTACCTGCTCACATCACAGCTGGATTTTGTTCTTCTTTCAATGCCCCAAGCCCTGATGCAGGGCAGCAGTGGGATGACATGGCCAGCACTCTCCACCTGCTGCAGGGCCGGTGCTGAGCTCCCCACCCGATCCATGCAAGGCAGCTGGATGCTCCCAGGCGGGTGCTGGGTCACCCGGTCACTGGATCATGCCATGCTCTGGGTGTTTGGCCCCATTGCCACCAGCAGGAGAGTCGGCACCTTGCCGGGGCTGCCGCTCACTTGGGGTGGCAGCGCTCTGTGGGTGTTAACTTTCCCTTCCTTACATCAGGCCTCTTGCGTGTCTTCCCTGGCAGGACCTGTTTCCCTGCGGACAACTCGGATGCGTTTTCGTAACCCACAGGTTACAGCAGAGCTCAGCTCTGGCAGAGCCCTTCACTATCTTTCCAACCCACCTCCTGTTTGGAGGAGGATGGGCAGAAGCCCGAGCGCTGGCCCAGAGCTGGTGGGGCTTGGTCCCTGCGGGGCCCCTTCGTGCCTGGGGCAGGCAGGAACACGCCACAGCTCCGAGGAGCCAGCCGGGACATGCCGGCATGGTTTGCATCCTGGTTGCGCCACAGCTACCGGTCCTTTCATTGCCAGCCCCGGGGTGAGCAAGAGGAGAGCCTTCCTCCTGCTCCCCAGCCGAGGAGGACGAGGAGGAGGTGACTCAGGTGATGGGAGGGAGCTGCTGTAGCATGCAGGACAATGGCATCTCACTGGTGGCACCCAATCCAGGCGCTAGTGTCGAGGTGGAATGTGAGCCCTCCGTCCACCTCCCTGACCTGGGAGGACAGGGAAGCCTCCAGCCATGACATGGTGCTCAGGCATCCATGGGCAGGGGAACTGGAGGCGTGTGAACATTTCGGAAAAGGGAGGAGAGGTGTTTGGTGTTGCGTCAGTCGGGCTTTCTTAAGCATCCTTCCTGCTGCTGGCTAGGTTGTGGTGCAAGCGTGGAGGTGGAAAGCCCCAGCTCATTTCTCAGGGCATGGATAAGCCGAGCCATTTCTCCTTCTTAAAGCTGAATTTTCTTCCAAAGCACCTGCAGGGCAGAGGCAAAACTGTAACTTCACCGTGCTTGCCTGGATTTTAAGGCATCCCACCTGCCCTAGGCTTTTGGGATGTCTGGCTGAAAGGCAGAGTGTGCAATGATGAAAATAGCAGTGGGAACCCTTGCAGAGGGTGGTGTGGTGGTCCACGGCATCGGCTCACATCGGCACTCTGCCTGCAGTAAAACTGATGCCAGCAGGATTCCAGCCTGGAAATACTGGCTGGAAATATCCCCTGTCCTTCCCTGCCTGCTGCCCCAGGAGAGGGACTGATTTGGAGCTGGGTAGTGCAGCCCCTGTACCAGCGGAATGAGGCTTGAAATCCAGCTGGGCTGGGAAGTGGGGTGGGAGCACAGCAGGCAAGGAGTGCCTGCTGTTGGCAAACAGTGCCTGAGCCCTGCCTCGGTGTCACCAACACGGCACAAAGTCCTGACCACCCCAGAGAGGTGACACCGGTTCTCCTGCTTCCTGTCTCCTCCTCCAGCTGCCAGGGTGGGTATTCCCATGCATATGATGACACTGCATCCCTCTCGGAGCAGTGAGGAGAGCGCACACGTCAGGGAGTTGGGAGAAAACCCTCCCTCTCTGCAAGTCCTGTTGGGCATGGCTGTGCCGTGGCTGCCGGGCCACGCCGTACCCTGCTCCAGGTTAATGGGTAACTTAAGGTGACAAAGCGGGAGAAAAGGCATGTTTGGCACGTCCTGCACAGGGAGCTGGCGCTGCTGCCGGGGGGCACGGCTGGCACGGCTGGCTTGGGGTTTGCATGGGCACGCTGCAACCTCACCAAGCCCCCCACCAGCGGCACGGCCGGCGCCGGAGCTGGCACGGCCATGGGAGGGAGGCCGGTGCTGGCAGCCGGTGATGTCTTTGCTTCCAAGCACCAGACAAGTCAGGTTTCTCCTGTTTCTCAGCCAGCCCTGGCAGTGGGACCACAGATGGGTCTCCATCCTGCTGTCACTGCACCGGAGCATCCCCTGTGCCTCGGTGTGCCTTTCCGAGCCAAAACCAACCCCCACTCCCCGTATTCCATAGCCCATGGCAAAGGCACCCGGCCCAGTGTCGCCCTGTGAAGGGCACTTTGCCTTTTTCCCTGGGATGAACTCCCTCCTTCTGTGTTTTGACCTGTGCCTGGAGCCAGGGTGGTGGTGCCAGCTGTGCCACCCTCCTGCTCCGGCAGCCCAGCTTCCTTGGAGACCAGAGCACCGAGCTGGGCTTTGGCTGGAGAGCAGTGTGTGGGGAGCAGGGGGCACTAACCTGGCAATGCCCCTCGCTTTGCTGGCGGTGGGAAGGTGAGCTCTGCCCGTTTCCAGGGGGGAATGCTGGCCAAGGGGTTTCTGTGTTGCCACCCCGAAGCACCAGTGCCATCCTGGCAGCTGACAGGTTGTTCCAAACTCTGGGCTCGGCAGAAGGTTTCCAAAAAGCCCCGAGCACGCGATGCTTGGTGCACGGTCTGAAGGGCAGTGCAGCTTGCTGGCAGCTGCTTCCCTCAAGAACCTGCTCTGCAGGAACTGACTGACTTAAATTCATCAGATTTTTCCCCATATTTATTTAGCAGGCTGGCACGAGCTCTCTCTGCCCGTGCTCCTGGGTGTCATCACTGTCCCAAACTGTGTCTGCCACTGATGCTTCACCACAGGGTTTTCCTTCTCTTTTCAGAGCCCCTCTGAGGCAGTGGATGAGAAGGTGGTGGATGCTGCAGCTCAGACCCCAGAGCAGACAGATCTTTTCTACAAAACGGTGGATGTGGAGAAGGTAAGAGCCCTGGGGTTCCTCTGGCTGTTTCTCAGAGTGCTCCTGGGAAATGCCAGCTCTCTCCTTCCCTGCACGAGCGCTGGCTTTCTGCTGACCTCTGGGATGGGAGGGATGGCAGGAGGGAGCTGAGCTGATCCAACTGCTTCTGCCCTTTCTCCTGGTGCAGATGGCATTGCTCATGCTTTATTGCACAGGTGTGGCCACACTGGGAGGCTCCCATTGCAGCAACATGGGAGAGATGGCTTTCTCTGACAGCGGCTGTGCCCTTTCAGTGGGAGATGTAGCCAAGCCACACCTTGCTTGCTTTGCTTCCTTTTTTTTTTTTTTCCCTTGCTTTATTTATTTTTTTTTCTTGCTTTATTTACTTTATTTTTTTTTCCCCTTGCTTAAGCACCCGTAATGGGCACTAAGGGATTCCCCAGCCTGGGCAGGGTGATCCCCATGTGCACAGGGTGCTCCCTGACCTGCCAGCTCCTCTCTGAGCATGCCACAGCAGTGGGGATTTGTCCCCCAGGTGCCTTGGTTGTCCCTGCCCTCCACAGCATCATCTGGCCACTGTGCCTTGCCTGGTCACAGCTTGTGCTTTTATCTTGCAGAAGGGTTTTTTTGAGCAGGAGAAAATCTTTCATCCCCCCATAATAATATTTTATCACTGATTGCCTTTAAAACTGAACGTGCCGTCCCCCAGAGACCTTTTTGCTCTAACTTTTCCCCTACCTCCCCAATGGAAAGTGGCTCCGTCCCCGTCCCGTGTACCAGCTGGGCTTGTTTCCCCTGCTGGGCGATCGTGTCCTTCCCTTCCTGCAGCAGAGCCCCCAGAATGCTCACAGTCACCTCGCTGCTTGCCCTGCAGTGCCCCGAGCTGAGCCATCCCCACCAGCAGCGCACAGATTGCTGTGCCGGGGCCGTGCGGCACAGGCGGCCGAAGGAGAAGCTGAAGGAGAAGCTGCCAGGTCGGGCGAGGGCGGTTTCAGTCCCGGGGCAGGGGCGGGACAAAGACTGCACCTTATCTGGCCAGGCCGGCAGCAGACGCGTCCGGGGATGCCGAGCAGTGGCAGAGGCGGTGCTGCCGGTCCCATCTCCCTGTTCTCATCCCGCGCTATAATGCCTGCACACACGGGTTCCTCCTTGCTCTTGCAGACACCCGAGTGTGGCCATGCACGGCAGCAGCACTGGAGTCTGTATTATTCCCGTCTTGAATCCCTGCTCCCTATCCCTTTCCACTTCACTCCTCACTGCTGGAGTGCCCAAACAGCTGCCACCCCGTGTGTCCTCTCCACAAGGAGAAAAGTCCTTGGCAGTGTCATGGGGATGGGATCCTCATGCCACCGGTGGTGCTCTACTCTGGGAGGTATCACTGCTTGCTATCTAATCGTGGCAGCTCAAGAGGCAAAGAGCCTCAGTTATCAGGGCCTGGTGCTGAGCCAGGCCTGGGTAAGCCACCTTCACCTTGAACCACTGGCAGGTGCCTGGTGACATGGGGTGAGCTCAGCCCTGCATTCCTGGGTACGTGGGGCTGATGTGTGTCTGGCTTCTCGTCTGCCCCTCACTGCTGCTTGTGGACGGCTCAGGGCACCTTGGAATGAGAAGCAACTGCCTGTGGAGCATGGAAATGGGTTTGCAGCTCAGTGTCCTGCAGCTGAGGCTCAGCTTTATGCCTGATACTGGGATGGTGTGTGGGTCTCACTGTGGGTACCAGTAACCACTGTCTGTCTACTCCCTCAGGACCTGGTAGACTGGCAGAAGCCCCTGCTGTGGCAGGTGGGCTACTTAGGGGAGAAGTACGACGAGTGGGTGCACCAGCCCGTGGATCGGCCCATCCGCCTCTTCCACTCGAATGTCCTTGAGTTCCTCTCCAAGACAGCATGGTGAGCTCCTGGGGTCTGCCCCTGCCCTGGCCAGTGCTTCCACAGGGGGGTGAGTGACTCTCCAGGCAGTGGGATGCTCCAGCAGGATGCTCCCTCTGACATCTCCCTCGACCCCGCAGGTACGTGGTGTTCATGGTGTGGACGCCCGTGGTGCTCTATCTCAGCTGGGTCAGCTACACCTCCCTCGCTCAGGGCAACACCAGGCTCTTCTCCTCCTTCACCACAGGTACGAGCAGCGGCAAAAACTTTGGGCTTCGCTTACTGTCCCCGCTCTGGGTCCAGGGGCAGGACAGCCCTGGGTGGGGGGAGGCCTCTGCACCCCTTCCTCGTCCTTTCCATGCATGCTCACCCCAGGCCGCGTGCAAGAGCAGCGGGTGAGCACCTGTCCCTGCAGCACCGGCACGTCCCCTGCGCGATGCCGCTTCAGCTCACCCAGCTCCATCCCCTCCTCTTGCCCACATCATTCCTTCCCCCCCAGGGGGGGACAGAGCCCGCTGACCCGGGCTGCAGCCTGCTCTCTCTTCCCTCCATCCCCAAAACGGAGCTGGCCAGCTCTGGGGTTTGTTCCAACCCTGACGCCCACCGCGGGCGGGTCCGAATGCCGGCGAGGCGGGCGAACAAACCCGGCTCTCAGCGCCGCCGGCGCCGCACAGTGCGGGGCTTGTTTGCCCGAAGCGCCTGCCCTTGAATCTCCCACTGTCTGCTCCCCCGGGAATAACAAGTGTGGCCGGGGCAGGCTGTCTTCTTTGTTGTCTTTTTTTTTTTTTTTTTTGCTGGGTTCCCTTTTTTTTTTTTTTTTTTTTGCAAGGTGCCACCCAGTGCCAGCTGTGCCAGCTGTGCCTGCTGCACTGGCACCCTCCTGCTCCTTGGCGCCCAGCACCTTGCTGGCATTCAGGTTTTGGGGATTTTTTTACTAAAAATAAGCAGGTTTGGGGAAGAATCTTAATTTTGCTAGAGAAGACGCAGGGCTGGCCGCCAGCCCTGAAAGAAGGAGGTGGCTGAAAAATGCTCTGCGGGGGAAACTGCCCGACAAACCTATTCTTTTTGCCCCCAAAAAAAAAAAAAAAAGAAACCCCAACACCAGCAACACTGTTTTATTGTCACAAGTGCTGTCTGTGCAGATAAGGTCCCTCCTGCCTTGTTCTGGTGGGCGAAGCAGCCTTGTAAGGTTGGGGCAGTCCCTGGAGTGCATGTCCAAGCCCTTGTTGGCATCTGGGATGCAGGAGACCCCCTCACTGGCTCCTCACGGTAGTGAGAAGCCAATGGATTCTGTAAATTAGTGGGAATCGGAGGAAAACGTGGTTTTGGAGCAGTGCTTGGACAGGTAGCTCCCTGGAGGGGCTCAGGGCAGGAGGTGGATGAGAGGTGGGAGGGAGGGAGAGCTGAGCATCACCTGGACACCAGTGGGAGGCTGATGATGGATAAGAGCACCCGCACGTCGCCTGCCCTGCTGACCGCTGCATGTCTCCTTGTGTAGAGTACTCCATCCCTGTCCACAAATACTACTTCCCCTTCATCTTCCTCCTGGGGATGATCCTGTGGTCCCTGCTAGAGTACCTCATCCATCGCTTTGTCTTCCACATGAAGCCACCCGCTAGTAACTACTATCTCATCACCTTGCATTTCTTGCTGCATGGGCAGCATCACAAGGTGAGTTGTGGCTCCCGCCCCCGCTGGCGCCCGCTGGGCTGTGGGAATGGTGGCCTTTGCTCTGGTGGAGCCTGTTTCTGCATGGCCTTTGCCCAGGCAGAGCCTGTTTGTGCCTGTTTGCTGTGACTGGTGGCATCCAAGTGGGGCCCTTACCCAATACCAGCGAGGGCTGCAAGACAGGCTTGGAGGAGCATGAGTTAAATCTGCACGCTCCAGCTGGGCAAAGGGGAACACCAAAAAAGCCATGGCTCCCTCTAGCTTTGCGGGAGGAAATGTCCCCTGTGGAGCTTGGGGACCTGCCAATTAAAGCCACCACCCGCTTGGCCATCTTGGCATGCATGGGGGGGCTGCTCTTGCCACTGGGTACATCTTTGGGAAGGGTTTTTGGTGTTGGCTTCTCCCAAATGGGCTTCCCTGATGCTTGGCAGGGATGTTCTGAGGGAGGGAGGGTGAGCCAGGAGCTGCCTGATGAACTGTCCCTCTCTGCTTCCAGTCTCCCTTCGACAGCTCCCGCCTGGTCTTCCCTCCCGTGCCGGCCTCGCTGGTGATCGGCTTCTTCTACGGAGTGCTGCGGCTCCTGCTGCCCGAGGTGCTGGGGCTCTCGGTGTTCGTCGGGGGGCTCTGCGGCTACGTCATCTACGACATGATGCACTATTACCTCCACTACGGCTCACCCAAGAAAGGCACCTACCTGTACGGCCTGAAGGCTTATCACGTCAAGCACCACTTTGAGCACCAAAGATCAGGTAGTGCCCTTCTCCCCCCCCCACCCCGCCGTGCAGGCTGGCAGGGGCAAGGGCTGTCCAAGCCCGGTCTACCTGCGTGTGTGCGACTAACGCTCCAAAGGATTTGGTGTTTGGGATTTGGGATTGGGAAAGTCGAGCACTGCGCTGCTGGGGAAGCAGCATGTGAGGGGCTGCGGCCCATGGGGCGCATTTCTTGGCCCCCTGGTTGAGGATGGGGAGCCAGAGTGGCACAGGGTGAAGGCAGCAGCCCATTTCACCGGTGGGTATTAGTGCCACTGGGGATGCCAGGGCGGAGGCCAAGTCCCCGTGGAGCTGGGATGTGGGTGTCTGACCCTGCCTGGGGCAGCATCTCCTCCTGCCAGGAGGCACTGGTGAGTGCAGAGTGAGGCCCTGGGCTTCCCCAGACCTGCCCCAAACTTTCCCCAGCCTGGCGCTTGCTCAACGTGCCCTTTGCCCGGTTTCCTAGGAGAAAACGCCCCATCCAGATAAGCTATCATCCATGGGCCTGGTGGCATGGCCCAGCCAGCTCCTGCTCCCTCTGCTCTTCCTCCTTGCTCTCACCTTGCCTTCCTCCCTCCTCAAAACACAGACACTCCTCCCTCACCACTTAACACAGAGCCCTTGCAACACCCTGGCCGTGGTGATGCCATGGGCTGAGCACTCTCTCTCCCCTGCCCGCAGGCTTTGGCATCAGCACACGCTTCTGGGATTACCCTTTTCGGACACTCATCCCCGAGGAGACCTTCAAGAAGGAGGACTGACAGCCCCAGCACAGTGCCTGGCTCCATCCCCCCCGGGCTGGGGCCGGTGTCCCTGCCCAGCCCTCGGCAAGGCCAGCTGGTCCCCCTTCCTGGGGGCTGTGCCACAGCGCTGGCTCTCACAGCTCCACACTGCACCATCCTCCCAGAGCGCTGTGGCCCAGCTGTGGCACGGCCAAGGGGATGGGGGACTGAGGATCTGAAGAGGAGGAGGAGGTTCTGGGACTCTCTGGGAGGCTCCTGCCCCTCCCTGGCCACCCTCCCGCTCCAGGCCATGGATGCACAGGCAGATCTCCTGCCTGAGAGATGAAGTGCCTGGTGCTGCCCTCCATCCTCTGGCCTGGCCCCTGAAGCCCCTGTTCCTCCCAGGGTGCTCTCTCTCTCCAGGGCTGCAGTTAACCCCATTCCCTAACTCGTGCCAATGGGATTCCGTATCCTGGGTCTTTCTCCCGGCCCGATCTCAGCACAGGGTTTTCTTGGCCTGCAGCCCTTTTGGGGCATCCTGCAGGTCTGGATTGTGCCTTTTTCTAACCAGTGCACCCGTATCTCTCTGCCAGATTTATCAAGTTCATGGTTTTCATAGATATTGGCTACTTGAAACTCAAACTCCATTGAACAGAATTACTACGAGATGCCTTTTTCTTGCTGATCCTGTGATTTTGTTTTTTATTATTTTTTTCCCTAATGTTTACTGCAGATATTTAAAGGTTTGGAATAAATTTATATGTAAAACTTAGACACTACAATTGTAAATAAACTGTATATTTTGAAAAACGAAGCCTTCTAAAAGAGTCTGACAAATCTATCCCCTGGGGCTACTCCCATGTTTTCCCACCTTTGGTGAATCCCTTTCCAGGTGCTGATGGCCCTCGGTGCCACCTTTCTTGGCTCCCCTCATCAACCACAGTGAGGGAGGAGCTTTACAGGGACCATCAGCAGCAAACTCCTGTGACCCCAGACTCGGGTAAGCAGAAGCTGGTCGAGGTTGTCACTCACTTCCCTGAAATTGGGCAAGAGTGCTTCCTAAAATCGGCCTTGCCCTCTGACGGGGCCACCAGCAAAACTTCCTGTGCCCCCAGCAGAGGTCAAGCGCTGTTTCCAGCACTGGTGCCCACAGCCCATTTCCTTTGGTGCTGGGCGGTCCTGAGGCTGCAGGGGTGGTGAAGGGAGCAGAAGGTCCCAAAGGACCATCATTTGGGATGGGTGTGCTCCAGAAGGTGTCACTGCAGGTGAAGGAAGCTCAGCAGGACACAGAGCCCCTGTTGTGGGTGTTAGAGTGCCCTGGACAAGCCTTCTCCCAGCTGACAGCACAGCAGAAGGGGTTGGGGTGCTCAAAATAGCAGCAAGCATCAATACAGGGGGCACAGCCTCCCCACCCCTTCTTCTGAATGTGCTTCCCGTGGGCAATTCCTTCTTCCACCAGGCAAAACCCAGCCCAGGGGCCTCCATCCGCTGGGGATGCCCCGGGCAGCATTCCGGGAGCAGGGGGCTGTCCCGGCGTGGGAAGCTGCGGTGGGTTGCACAATGTCCCTTCCGCTGCGTGGCAGCAGTGGCGGAGAAAGCACCCCATAAAATCCTTGTGCTGCTGCTGTGCCTCTCCAGTCTGTGGAGGCAGCCAAGGCAGAGACCAGAGGAGCAGGACCAGGTAACAACTCATTTCTTCCTCGGGGACGGGGCTGGAAAGAGGATGGGAGAGTGGCTGCAGCTGCTGTCTGGGTGCGTTCCCATCTTGTTTCCCGCTGGTAGAGTCCAGCACCCCTCTCTTAGCACTGGCAGCATCAGTGCTGTGGGTGGCTGCTGATAATTTCCCTGCAGCAGGGGTGGTTTTCTGTCCCTGCTGCCTGGATGTGGGCCGGGGAGCGGGGATGATCCCTGCGGGGATGCTGAGCGCATAGAAAGAGTCTGATTTAAAATCTTCAGTGGGAAATACAGGGCTACGGGGAGAAAATATGGAGAAGCTGGGGATGCTGGGTGCAAGGTTTTTTAGATGGGTGACAACAGGCAGAGACATTGGGTAGAAAGGAAAATGGATTTTCATGGTCAAAGATGGCTCTGTGGACAGGATCCCAGGGTGATGCGGGGCCAGAGCGCTGCCCAGGGGATGCTCCTTGGGTCACTGCTGACCCCCCTCCTTGGGGTGTGAGCTCTCTGGGATGGCTCACACTAAATTAATGTACATAAATCAATCTAAAATCCGAGAGAGATGTGCCACTCCTGCTGGTACTGGTGTCACTGTGTGTGCCTGCTCTGGTCTGTACGGGCAGCCGTGGTGCCAGGCAAAGCAGAGGCAGCAAAGCTGGAGGAGGTTTAAGGGGCTGTGGGGGACCTCGAGGGTGGTGTCCCATATCAGGGCTGTTCCTTAGGGTGGAAGGTGTGGAAGAGCTGCATCCAGCTAATCTCTGAGCAGCACCTGAGGCTCACCTTCAGCAGACGCTCCCAGCCCACATCCCCACATCCCCAGCGGCCAAGCCTTTGCTGCCAGCATGGACATCGTGGAGAGGGTCCTCTCCGTGGCCCAGGCCATCCACGCCCAATTCGAGCAGGTGAAGTGCTGTAAGCACCAGTGCCAGCGCCTCGTGGAGCGCATCCAGATCCTGCTGGAGCCCGTGAGGATCCTCAGGGCTCAGCCACGACAGCACATCTCCCACCACGAAGAGGAACTGCTGAAGAAGCTGCTGCGGGTCCTGGGGGAAGCTGAGAAACTGGTGATGAAATACAGCCAGGCCAGCTGGATCCAGAAGTTCCTGCGAGCCCGCAGCGCTGGTGAGGAGTTCGTCTGGGTGAACGAGAGCCTGGGGGACATTGCCCAGGGGCTGTCGCTGCTGCTGCAGGCGGAGCAGAAACAGGTTTTCCTGGAAGCTTTCCAGGCAAAGACGTGTCGCAGGCAGGATGCCGAGGACCTGAGGGATGACAGGGCTTTCTTGGACCAGGTGATTGCAAGTAAGTGTGCGTTTAGCAAACCCTCTTTCCCTGAGACCAGTGGTTGGCACCTCTCCTCAGCTGCTGCCCAGCTTTGGCTTGATTGCCGTGGCCACGGAGAGCCAGAGGGACATTTAAACCATGAGAAAAACTAACCACATCAGCCCTGCTTGTTCATCCAGTGGCCCAACCTATTTCTCTCCCCAGGTACTGAAGAACCTGAAGAGGTGGCCGAGGAGATCTACCTTGGCAGGCAGGGTGTGGAAAGCAAGGTAGACTGGATGCAAAGCCAGCTGAACAACATCGTGCGCGAGATGGAGCGTAAGTGGTGTCGCACTTCCCGCACCCCGTGCTCTGTGTCCTTTCCCCCCAAAGCCCTGCCTAACGAGTCCCTCCCTCCCTCCTGGCACATGATGGGAGCAGGCTTGAAGAAGGTCAATGTTGGTAAAAGAGAAGACATCACTGAGATCAGGCGGGATCAGCTCACCATCTACAGGCACCTGCAGGACACCGAGCGCTACGACCTGTACAAGGGCGAGTACCTCAAGTACCCTGTTGCCATCAAAACCTTCAAGAGGCCACTGACCACTGACCCAGTGTGAGTTGTCCTGGGTGGGAGCAAGTGTGCCACGTGGGAGGGTGGCACAGCACCATGTCATGCCTTGTTCCAGGGATCTCACCATGCTGTCCTTTTCCACAGGAAGGTGAGAGACATCTTTGAGAAGGAGATTCAGACCCTGAAGAAGTTCGAGTCTCCAAACATCCTGCGCATGTATGGGATCTGCATAGAGGAGAACGGTAGGGGTGCCACACTGATGTCACCCTTTTCCTCCCCTGCCTGTCCCCAGTGGGAGACAGTTTGCTGTGGTCCCCTCCCAAGAGGTGGCACAAGGCAGGACGCTTTTGCCTTGCAGATGGGAGCCCCTGCTTCTCCATCGTCATGGAGTACTGTAAGCACGGGACGCTGCGGGATGTGCTGAACACACAGCAGCACCTTCCCTGGGACATCCGCATTCGGATGGCCCTGGGAGCCGCCAGAGGCCTTTACAGGTTGCACCAGACAGGGGAGAAATCCCGACTCCACGGCTGCATCTGCAGTAGCAAGTTCCTGGTGGCTGGGGATTACTGTGTGAAGGTAAGCAACACATTTGGAGGAGGTTTGGGGAGTTTTGAATGGTTTTGTGGATGTCTCCCTCCAGCAACACTGAAGGGAATTATGACGGTCCAGAATAAAACTCGGGGTTGAGCCAACTCCCTTATCACCTTAGGCACTTAAAGCTCCTTATCTCAGTCTTATCATCAGCAAAGTGATTGTTCCTGAGCCATCCACACTGGGATCAGCTGAAGCTGGAGCAATTCACCTGCCTCCCCGCCTTGTTTCACTTGCAGACAGAGACACGTGCTGGGCAGCACGTGTGGCTGCGTGCCAGCCTTCGCTGCCCAGGGCATCTCGCTCTATTTGCTCCATCTGGGGGCACTGCCCAGCTGTGCCACAGGGGTCCACCACTTCTCCCTTTCTCTCTCCTTCTCTCAATCAGCTGTCAGGATTTGAGCTGTGTGAGACAGAGTCATCCATCAAGAGGAAAGCCAAGAAGAACTGGACACAAGTCTCTATGCTGGCTTACATCGCTCCTGAGAACATGAAAGACATCAACTACCCTTACAAGAGGCCCTGTGAAATATATAGGTGTGTCTGTCCCTCCCTGCAGAGGGCCCTGTGAGCAGGCAGGTGTCTGGCAGAGCAGCTGTTGAGCTCTGGGAGGAGGTCAGGTTTAATTGGACACATAAGCCCTTGTTTCCTGTTGGCATAGCTCAATAATCCTCTCCATTAGAAGGGAGGAACACACGGTAGAATGATTGCTGAGACTCTTGCTTGTCTCCTTCCAGCTTTGGGATCGTGCTGGCAGAGATTGCAACCTCCAAAATCCCATTTGAAGGTGAGACAGAAGTATCTGGTTCCCTGCATAAAAGCCACACAGCACAGTGTGGTTCCTGTCTGGCACTGGGTGCTCCCTGACCCTTCCCTGAGCATCCCACGGTGTGTAAATCCAAGTGGCAGTGCCTGGTGTGCCTGGCTCTGCACAACAGCTTCATAGCTTCTCCTAGAACTCCAATATAAGTAAAGCTTATAGTAAAGCAACAGGCTGAAACCACAAACATGCAAATAATTTTTGTTTCTATTTGATGTTCCTGTGCATTTAAGCATAAACTCATCTCCCTGCTCCACTGAAGCCCAGCAGTATCATGCCAAATACTGTGGGGTTCATTGCTGATGGAGTTTGGGTCGCTTCCCTGCTGGCTTCTCTGAGCCATAGGCTGCAGGAAGGCTCTTGGCATGGCCTTGCACCAGGTTTCCTCCCCAGCACCCTCCTGTGGCAGCAGAGCACCGTCCTGACGCTCCTGTTCGCACACATCTTGTTTCAGGTTGCACTCCTGAGGAGATCGTGGAGAAAATCTGCAGCCACCATTCCTGGGACCCTGTTGGGGAGGATTGTCCTGCAGACCTGAGGAGAGTCATTGGCCAGTGCCGGGCCTGGGACCCTTCCCAGCGCCCTTCTGCTGAGGGCAAGTGTCCTGGGCATCTGCTCCACAGGCCCTTCCTTTCCCTCAATCAGCTACTTCTGCAGGCAATTTGCCCCTTATTTCCCATATGGATTTGTCTGACTTTGTGTTTTGGGATCCCCCCTTGACCTCCCCTCTTATGCTAACGAATCCCCCAATACCAGACCTCATATCTTGAATGTTTACCCATGCCATGACAATAATCACCAGGCTGCTCGTTTGGCATCACATAAGAGTAGCTTTTTCTCTCAGACAAGCACTGAACTGGGAGCAGGGGTGCCTGGGTTAATCCCCACACAGGTCCTGCAGACCCCATAAGCTGGAGGAGCAGCCATAAAACTGTGCAGGAACGTCTCTGCCTTAGGCTTTGAGCAATAAATTACAATCCTGGGAATTGCTCCATGACAGGGAAGATTTCACTGTCTCTGAAGTTGGTCTGGGTCTGATCAGATGAATAACTGATCTCCATCAGAAGATTTAACAGCAATCAGCACGAGGATACAGCATGTCTTTATTACTCTAATATGACTCTAATCCAACACCCAGCCACGCTGTGTGGTGCTGAGCTGGAAGAAAAGCTTCTTGCAGCTGTTCCCAAGGGTTTTTCCACATGCACAGCTGCTTCTGTCTGGGCTGTACTGCCCTGTCCCCTGCTAATGGCACCCACTCGTGCTGGCCTGAGGAGAGCGTGACTTCCCAGCTGTTATCAGCGACAGAACACCGCCTGCTCATCATGTCTTACGAAAAGAACCCAAACAGCCAACAGCAAATACTCTGTTCTGATTAACGCCCCCCCTTTTGTTTTGCAGAGATCGTGGACTCGCTGGCTGAGCTGGAGAAAAGCAGGAACCAGGGAATTTAACTGCGGAGAGCAGGGCCGGGTGACCACAGGGTGCTGCTCACCCCCCTCTGCCCTCACAGAGACCGATGGTTCAATACACGAGTGTTTGTGTCTGTGTGCGACCTTCCCCAACCTGGGGGTCACCCCAGAGGCACAGGGGGGGCCAGGGTGCCCTGACAAGGCTCTGCCCCCAGGGAGCTCAGGGAGGCCGGCAGGAAGCCTGGGGAGACCACAGGGATGGGACACGGACAACTCTGACAAGAACAGGCTGAGGGAGCCGGGCCTGTTATCTCAGGAGATGACTGAGGGGGACCTCATCGATGTCTGTCAGCGGCTGAAGGGTGTCGGAGGATGAACCAGGCTCTGCTTGGGGGTGCCCAGAAACAGGACAAGAGGCAACGGGCAGAAACTGATGCCCAGGAAGCTCCACCTGACTATATGGTAGCACTTCTTTACTGTGGGGGTGACCACACACCGGGACAGATCCCCCAGAGACGGTGTGGAGTCGTCCCTCACTGGACATATTCCGAAAGCATCTGGAGGCAATCCTGTGCCGTGTGATGACCCACTGAGGTCCCTTTGGCCGTGCCCCGCTCCGTGACTCTGCTCGGCCCGATTCCGCCCCTGGGGCGCTGCGACCCCCGAGTTCTGCCCCGCTCCCCCCGGGGTCCCCCCGGCCCGGCGCTGCCGTCGCCATGGCAACACCCCGCCCGCCTCCCCCCCCTCTTTTTTGAACCAACTTGCGTTCCCGCGCTTTTCGCCCCGCGGCGGCTCCGCCAATCAACACTCACTCCGCGCCCCTTGCCCCGCCCCTTAAGGCGACAGGGGCCTCGCTGCCCAATCAGCCGGACCTTCCCTCGGCGCTCTGACCAATCAGAGCAGGCCTTTCCTCCGCGCCTCTGGTCCCCGTCACCGCCCAGCTCGTCAGACAGACGGACAGAACACCTGGCCAATGAGAAGGCGGGAGTAGCTCGGGTTCGCCCAATAGAATTGGCGCGGAGGTCGCGGGCGGCCAATAGGGCGAGGGGGCGGGGCGGCGCGGCGCTCGAGCGGGCGGTGGGGCCCGGCCCGGTCCGGTGGCAGGTGAGTGACGGGGCCGGTCCCGGTCCTGATCCTGGTCCCGATCCTGGTCCCGGTCCCGGTCCTGATCCTGGTCCCGATCCTGGTCCCGGTCCCGGTCCCGGTTCACCGGCATGGCTTGTTCTCCCCCAGCCGGTGCCCACAGCGTGGCTCGTTCCTCCCGCTCCCCCGGCACAGCACGCTCCCCCCCGGGCTCGTTGACCGCCCGGGGCTGCGGGAGGGGGAGCGTCCCGCGCCCTCGGTGTGACCGGTTCGTCGCTGCAGCACGCGGGCTCTGTGAGAAGCCCGCAGTAAAAGCCCGGCTCGTGGAGCGTGCGGTTCACCTGGGTGGTGTTCTGGGGTGTGTTTCGGTTACCTGCGCTGGAGCAGGTGCGGGTGATCCGTGGGTGCCACTGGCGTCGCTTCCCGAGCTTTGGAAGCGCCGGGAATCGCCCCGTCTGGGCCCGGGAACGCCTGTCTGTGGCGACCCTCCGTGTGCGGGCTCCCCTGGCTGGGGGAAAGCACCGGCCTCGGCTCCTTTGGGGAAAATGCCAAGATTTGACGGTGCAAATGCCGGTATTAACAGGTTTGTTTAGGTCTCACGGTTAATGTAGACACTGACCGCCCCGGGGAGGTTGTGGGTGTCCCAACCCTGGAAGTGTTCCGGGCCAGGTTGGATGAGCCCTTGGACAACCTGCTCTGGTGGAAGGTGTCTCTGCCCGTGGCAGGGGCAGGGTTGGGACTTCCCAATCCCTTTACAGCCCCATTCTATTCATTTATGTATGGTGAAAGTGGAGTTTTATGTTTTTAGGTGGCAATTCCATCACAAACATGAGCACAGTGCTAGAAAAGCAGTACTTGACGTAGCATACTATCATATCTTGGCCATGCAGCTGTTCTGGTGGGAGGTGGCAATCTAAGATTTATTTTTGGCCTAGCTTAGGCTGAATTGGTAATTGGGAGAAGGATTATGAAATGACTCAGAAATTAGAATTTCCTTAAAGGTCTATAAAAATATTTGAGCATTAGTATGACCTCCTCTAGTGATTCTTGTATAAATTTTCTAGCTATTTTTGAACTAAAAGCTGCCTTTGCTCTGTTTGCACAGTGCCTAGATGGGTAAGTTTTGGTGTGTGCTTTGGGCTCCTAAATAATGCTAAAGGTCTGCAATTCCCAAAGCCTTTCAGGTTTATGATGACTTAAGTACTTCTGGAAAATGTGAATTACCTTCAGCAGCCTCGAAGATTTAATCCATGAAGCTCTTCCAATAAAGGACTTTTGTGGGATTTTGGTGCATCTGTTTATTCAGTCAATGAAATAATCTTGAACTTTTGTGCGTTGTAAGACTTCCTTCCCCTTAAGGGTGGGTCATCACAGGCTCCCCGTGGAACAGTGTGACCAGAGGGCTCTAATCTGGTGCCTGACAGCAGCATAAGAATTAATAATACACAGACTGTTGTCTCCTCTGTTTTTCTTCACAACCTAAGGTAGTACTCCTGTTTAGGAGGGAATCTAAAATCCATACCCCAAAGATGTTGGCAGGACAGCCATCCTGAATAACACAGGTACAGTTCTACTGCAGCTTTCATGTTTATCTGGCCTCGGGCTGAATATGAATCCACAAATGCTGGTGCTGTGGGTAACTTGGTACCTGTAATGTCTCATTTACAGTCATGGGTTCTGCTGTGATGCCCTCTCTGGGTTTGCCTGGTGTTGGTGAGTGCCTGAAGGGCTGTTCAGTGAGCTGTGGGTAAGGGTCACAGTGATCTGTTACTATAATGGAATTTTATTCAGAGAAACTTGAAAGTGAAGCCACCTCCTGAGCAGTGCAGCCCAGGACTGCATTTTAGACCTTGTTTCTGGCTGTATCTGCAGGTGCTTGTGATGCTCACCAGGGAGCATCAAATATTTCCAAATTCTCTTCTCCAAGATCCCCATGAACTTACTGGCAAGTAAATGATGCCAGCAGGAAAACCTTGACTTTCCATATTCCTCCAAATGCATATTTAAGTTGATTTTGCAGTGTGTCTTTGGTGTTGGGTGCAGTTGAGGCAAAAACTTGGAGCTCAGGACTTCTGGGAGGGTGCTGCCTGCTATGCCAGCTCATGTATGTGTATTGACTTGTGATTTTGTTCTGCTGCACAAGGACAAATTTCCTCTGGACTCTGAATTCTAAAGGCTTTTGTAGTCACTGACTGCTGCACCTGGTTCTTGTTACCAGCAGGTTAGAAGTAAGGTGCAACTTGCAAATAAATACTATTTCCTTCAACTCTTTGCAGAAATGGCTCAAGAAGAGATGGAAGTTGATCTCCAGGTAGTGTCTGGTTACCCAGTGGAGCCCTCAGGTCGTGCAGTGCTGTCATCCCCCGCTCCGGTGCCGGCTGAAGGAGGAGGCAGCGCTGCAGTTCTTCCTGCTGAGGACGCTGTTGGCACACCAAGCCCTGGTACAACAAGGGAAGCAGCTGCAGAGCCTGACCCACCCCTGAGTCCTGCCCTGCAGAGGCCACAGGGCACGATGGATCCAAGTCAGCCCTCGGCTGTGCCTCTGCTCACACAGCGCCTGCGAGCGAGGAGAGCTCTCGGGCACCGGAGAGCTGGTGGTTCCCAAAGGACAGTCAGTGCCAGGTACAGCAGAGATGAAACTGGGTCCAAACTGCACTCAAGTCCAGCATCACTTCAAAGCTGCCTTGCTTCTGGCTCACAGAGCCCAGCCCAGTGTGTGGCTGTGGCCAAATTCAGGGCACCTCACCTGCCCTTTAAGCTCAGTAGTAGCACAACAACTTCTGGTCTCTTCTGGCAGGGTCTTTGCTTTTGTTGTGTGAATCCCCCTGTTACATGTGTTGGCAGTGGTGGTGTTGACTCCTGAGCCCTTCTGCACTTCTCATTTTCCTTGCAGAGCTTTCCCTGCACAGCCAGATTCCTGCCAGACCTTCCTGCAGCAGTGCTGACTCTCAGCAGTTTCAGCCAGCATTTAGCTCAGTGGAGCTTGTGCTCTGATTTGCATTTCACCTTTGATTTGGGGACTGCCTGATTACATTTTCTGGTGGTAATTGCTGCAAAACCTTTGATAAACCCATAAACTGGTATTTTTCTGTAGGGTTGTTTTTGGTTTTGGTTGTGGGTTTGGTTTTTTTTTCCACATCATCCTTGTGTTTTTTCAGACAAAGAAAATAATATTCTGTGTTTAATACCATTTGCAATGAATTAAAAAGGTGATGAGTGGGGATGCTCTGCAGCTAGGAAAAAATCCCAATTTCTGGTTTGTTTGGTTTTTGTCTCATCTTTGTAGCTTTTGTAAATGCCAAGGGTGAAATTATAATTAACTGAAGCATTGCCTTTGAATTCAGTGAGACCAAGAGCTCCTCTCCTCCCAGTTAATTAAACACAACTGTATTGTTTGCCCTCGGATTGCCTGTGAAGGTCACTGTAGTTCTCAGGGCTAGAAGGCAACCCGAAAAACTCTTTGAATCTGAAGGATAATTGAGATGATAGCTGAGCTGATGGGGGAGTGGGGAGGGTGTTTCTATCCAGGCACGAAGTTCCAGTAGAAAGGAAGAGGGAGAGTAGAAAGACGAGGCACAAAGTAGTCAATGGAATGAGGCTCTGATACAAGCCTTGTACCAATGGCTGCAGGAGCCAGGACTGAGTTGGGGTCAGAGAGACTGATTATGAGTTCCTTAGGCTTATTCCTGAAAGATTCTTACTTTGCTTTTCTCCTCTCCAACCCCCCCACCCCAAAAGGCGGCAATATCACTGTGACAAGAAACAGATTTTCTTTGAGCTGAGCAAAATGAATTGTTGCTGATCCTGCTGATGGTTCACCAAGTGGGCTGTTGTACGAGATTCCCCCCCTACCAGAGAAGGTCTGACTGGATAACTGTGATATGTTCCTGTTGCAGTCCAAGCCAGGGAATTTTCCTGCAAACAATCATGGAGAAACATGACGAGTCTTTAGCTTAATTGAAATTATCTTACCTGAAATAACTGTGGCTTTTGTTTCTTGCTTTTCTGGGCTCAGGGCAGCGTTGGACCATTACTTTCAGGTCAGCAGGACCCAGGAGGCAGCTGCAGGACCAGTGCTGTTCCTGGAGCCCTCACATGCTGTGAGGGACAACCAGGAGGAGAGCCCAGATGAAGCAGCAGAAGTGAGTGACTCTGACAGCAGCTCTTCTGAGGAGGAGGAGGAGGAGGCAGTGGAGGCTCCAGCCCGGGAGACACCTCCAGCAGCGACCTCAGGAGGTTTGTGCTGTGTTTGAGCTGTGTAGAGACTGATTTCAGCCATCATCTTGTTTGAAAACTCAGTGGGGAAATCCTCTGGAGCTGCTTGGAGTTCCCTGTGCCCACAGCTGACAGAAGCAGGTTGCTGCCACACAGCTTTCTGGCAGGCAGTTCCCAGGAGCAGCAGCAGCAATGGGTGATTGCTTCCACAGTGTTAGAATGCAATCTTTTCTGCTGTCTTCAGGCTGCTGCTTATTCTGGACATCTCCAGGATTATTTATAACTTCAAATTTAGAGATTATTGCTTGCCCTGTTCCCGCTGTCATGTATTATCAAGGAGTGTTACTGAAGACATCAGGTCACAGTTTGGAGATCAGCAATGCTTTCAGAGAAGGGCCTGATTCAGTATTCTTTAATTATTTGAGATTTTAGTCTGCTCTGGTTTAGAGTTTTCTTTTACATTCCTGTAACTTCTTGTGACACTTTGGCTGAGGAGATGGAGGTGTGGGTTGGTTTTTGGGTTTTTTTGTCTTTCCTCATCTTTTTCTGGCTCGCAATCCTTTATCCAAACTCATGTTCACAGCCTGCCACACACTTCAGTGACATTGTTTGTGATGAACATGCACAGTTTATGTAAGAGTGACAAATAGTTTACTTGCTAGTCAAGGTTATTGATGCCCAGAGAATACAAGAGCAAGGTTATTTTTTTTTACTTCTGTCTCTAAGGAATGTCCTTATGATTCACCCTCTGCCTTCAGTTTTGGTTTTAATTGGCCAGCCCACCTTGTTACCTTTTTTTTAAAGGTACATCCATGGGGTGTCTTCTGAACAGATCCATTCTGGGCTAGTCTTACATGTGACAGGAGCTCAAGCTGTTAAGTGCTGCACAATATTGTGTGAACATATGCTCCCTGTTGGATCTTCTGGAATTCCCTCGTTGCTTATATAAGCCACTGGCTTCTCTTACAGAGAGCCCAGAACTGAAAACTTTATTGATATTAGCCAGGGTTAGGTGATACCTCCACTGGATTGAAAATATCTGCCCCAATTACTAAATGTGATTAATAAGTCTTGTTTGGTCAGGAGCCAGAGGGGAGGCAGTGATTTCTGCTCCCTTTCCAGTGTGTTTGTGGTGGTGATCCACACATGGTTTTGTGCACCCATGCCTATCAACAGACAGAGCCCAGCACACAAAACACACAGCCCAGCAGAACTGGCAGTTCAGGCAATTACCAGCTGGAAAACTGCTGAAGTCAGAGTGAAGGGACAGTCAGCATTCAGGAAATGCTTTCTTGGCACATGAAATATGCATGCTTAGATCCCTTGGCAAAGCAGCTTCTGCATATTGGTGTCTGTCTTTCTCAGGGCATAATGATGCAGGGGTGTAACCCTAAATCAGCCCAACTAGAGACCAGCTCTGTTTTGTGCAGGTCAGAAAATTCTGATAGCAGCTGCTGTCCCTTAAAGACCTCTCCTTTTTCACTGCTTTTTGTAAAAGAAAGTGCAAAGTTCTTTAGCACTCCTGTTGGTGTATAGAAGGGCTTGCAAACAGACAGTGTCCAGGGCACTGATCTCAAACTTTGTTTGTCCCCTGTGCTGTTGTTGCACTGCTTAACCCATGCCCCAATAATTTCACATCAAAGCAGGAGAGCTCCTTTTCTCCCATTAAGTACCAGTTCATTTAAGCAATGCTCTCTTTAGCTTCCAGTCAGGCCCAAGCAGAGCCACTTCAAGCTTTGTCTCAAGCTTCTGCAGAACATGGAAGTCGTGAAGGTGAAGAGGCTGAAGTCCAGCAAAAGCAGGTGAGGTGAACTGGATACTTTTGGAGACAGACGACATATGAGAAATGCTGCACTTTCTAAAACAGTTGTGTTGTTTTTTTTTTAATTTTTAATCCCAGAGAACTCCTGTGAAGGAAGCAGAGCCCTCAGTTCCTGCAGCCCCGCAGGATGAGGAGGAAGGAGACACCTGTGCCATCTGCTTTGAGCAGTGGACCAACGCTGGGGAGCACCGTCTGTCAGCACTGCGGTGTGGGCACCTCTTTGGCTACACCTGCATTGAGAGGTGGCTCAAGGGACAGGCAGGGAAGTGTCCTCAGGTAAAATGAGCATTTACATGTGCTGGAAAGCACCTGCTGTCATGTACCTTCTGCTGTAGGAGTGCTCACCCTAACTGTTACAGCCGCTTGCTGAGTGGAGCTGCTGTCAGAAATAACAAACCCCACCATTATTTTGGTGTTACTAGGCCAGGAACAACTAGCACTGCTTGAAAGGATGAGTTATGACTTGGGTTTTCTCCCTGAAGTAGAGCATTTGTGAGTAGGAGACACAGAAGTTTGAGACTGCAAGTGCTGAACCTGTAAATGGTTTCATAACACCCCAGTAAAGTCCTGGAAAGGACCACCTGGAGTGGAAGTAGCAGATTCCCAGAAGCAATTAACTCACCCTAAAGAATATGCTATTGGACAAGAAATCTATCTGAGAACTGTTTTAGAACCATAGAATGGTTGGGATTGGAAGGGACTTTTAAAGTCTAGTTTTCAGTTGCTTAATCTTCTGTTTTGAACTGATCTGCTTTTGCAGCCTTTAGGAGGACCAGGTTGTTTAGAAACCTTGCAGAAAGCAAACTGAGAACTAAGTTGCATCCTTTAATGTCCCCTTGCAAGTGGTAAATCAGCTTTTGAAGGTTCTCTTTTCAGCTTGCTTTCCATGGTTAATACTAATCTCTTTTGATGAGGTCTGCACTTCTCTGTGTCTGTGACCTGCTTCCATTCCTTACTCCTTTTCTCCAGAAAGGAATGTTGACAAAAAATAGGTCAATGAGTGCCTTGTAAATAGGATTCAATCCTGCCTTTTTCTGAGTTGGTGGCTGGAAGCCCAGGGTTTCTTTGGCTTTGTCATTTTGAGAGCTTCTGTATTCTTGCTTGGCTTTGTGCAGGATTCCCTCCTCTCAACAAGACACTTCCTACTGAGCTGCCTTGTGATTAAACCCAAAGAATCACCGTTGCCGTAGTGAAGGCCCAAAGCTGATTTTTCTTATCCCTGTCAATTCTGTGTAAGCTTTTCTTTCCCCACTCCAGGCCCAGAGAGAATTCTCAGAGACCTGCCTGACATCTTTAGCCTTTGGAAATTTGTGACTGCTTTCTTCTTGAACCCTAACAACTCACAAGGGGTGCTTGCTCCCTCTTTCTCTTCCAATGATATAATTTACTAAAAAGTTCCTGGGAGAACTTAACTCTGGAGAGAACCTTGCAGCAAAATCACCTTCCCCTCATTTTCAGTCGCTGTCCTTTGTGACTGGGCGTTCTCTGGTTGAATAGCCCAGAGTTTTGCTGTGCATGGTGCTCTGTATACTAAGTGGCTGGAGTGCAAGTTACTGTGAAATTACAGCATTCCTGATCCTGCCAGTGACAGCTGCTGGCTGCCAGGAAAACTGTCTTAGCCACTTAACTGCTCTGCAAGGCAGCTCTTTGCAAAGGGAGGGGGGTTGTCTGCTCTGAAACTGTTGCCCGTGATACTTCGTGCTACTAAATAATAGAGGAGTCTGCATTTGAAACACACATAGTAATTTAATGTTCAGCAGAGGTTACTTGATCTAAGTATTCACCGCCCCTTTTCTGATCAACAAAGTGTATTTGTGAAACAGTAAGCTTGGAAGAAATTATGGCATCTGCAGTTCCTGACTTGAGAGGGGAGTATTATCCTTCTTTTTAAGGTGACTCTAAAGTATTAAATCATTGCAGCTGGATGCACAAAATAATTGAAATATCTGACTCCCCATGTGTCACTGAAGTCAGTGGGATGTCAGTGTTTCATGCTCACACTGGAATGCCTTTTATGTATTTGTGCCTGTAGGGTTTGGTTAGTACAGAAATAACAGAGTTGGGAGTGCGCTCGGGGGTTCCTAAATCCTTACCTGTTGGACAAACAGCCTGTCTTGGCGTCTCCAGAAAATTTCAGAAATGTTTCTGGGGGCTCATAGGGACGCCCAGTTGGGATGTTTGGGTTCCTGGGGGTGAAGTGAGCCTGTCTTTCGTTGCAGTGCAATAAGAAGGCCAAGCGCTCGGACATCGTGGTGCTGTACGCCCGCACGCTCAGGGCGCTGGACACCAGCGAGCAGGAGCGCATGAGAAGGTACAGGGGGCTCCACTGAAAGCTGCACTCTGGCTTCTGCTTCATGCTTTCATTTCCTCTCTTGCCTAAAGCAATTCGTGCCTCCCCTTGGGGTTTTTTATCAGGAGTATGACTGGCTTAAAAAAAAGCAAGGCCTTGCTGTGTTGCACCTGCTCTTGATTCTCTTTCGCGGCAGAATTCTCGAGTTTTTCATTTTGTGGCCCTGAGACAGCAAAAGCTGTCTTGGGCTGTATCCTGAAATGTTATCCTGGGAGAACATGCAGAGTTGATGCCAAAAAGCTGGATATTGCTAATTCATCATTAGGTGGGAAGAGCGAGGCATAGTTAGGAATGCAAGGGGGTGAATAGCTGACCTTTTCTGCCATCTTTTCTGCATGCATTAAACAGAGTAGTTGCTCATATGAATCACTTCCCATCTTGCTTTGTCAAACTCTTCATGTAGCTTTACTTACAGAAGGTCAGCAAGCATTACTATGACTCTCTTTCCCCTTCCAACTTAAATGTAGACTTTGTATTGAAAAAAAGAAAAAGCTGGTATGAAAATGGGGATGATTTTCTTTTCAGTAAGATACTAATCTGAAATTAAAGGCTGCAGATATCAGAGTTCTCCTGAATCTTATGGTGAATAGAATTTAATTGGGGTTTCTTCACATGTCTGTAACTATGCCACTGTTATTTCAAGGCAGTCTTTCAACAGAAACCTCACTATCCTGGTAATTATTGACCAGAAATGATTGAGGAGTAACGATCATGGAGGGAAAAATCTCTCTTCTGTCCAGACTGACACTGCCTGATGGTGTTTCAGCTGTACCTTTAGAAGGGTCACGCTGCTTTTACTGGATCAATGCTGCAAAATAAACAACCTGTAAGATTTTTTTCAGAAGCACAGAAGGCACTTGGGTGTTTACATTTTATCTCTCGTGGAGAGCCAGTTGTCTGACTGCTGCTTGTGTCTCAGTCTCGCTGCAGCCCTTCCCCTCCTGTGCCTCCTGTTTTTGTTGTGAGGCAGACAGCAGTGACTGCCTGTGGGTCATGGAGCTGCTGGCAGTGGCTGCTTTGTGGCACACAGCCACGAGTGGAGCAGAGATGTGTGTGTGCATACATCAGTATTGTTTGCATGGAGCCTTGAATTAGGTATAAGATCATGGGGTTTGTTCTGCACCTGCAGTAAAAAACACCAGTCTGCTGGCTCTGGGTACTTGTGTAAAGACTGTGTTTGTGATGCTTAAATACAGCATTTCAGCTGTTTCTTCTGCAGGAAAAAAAAAAATCACATGGAAAAGCTATATGGAAATGACAGAATTCTGTGCTTTGTGAACATGCAAGGCTAGGTCTGTGCATTTGGAAAATACTTAGGCAAGCTACAGCTCTCTGCACATGAACTGCTGAAATAACTGGAATATTGCAGCTTTTAGAGTACAGAATGCAGTGGTCAACATTACAGACTAAATGTACAGCTATTTTTAAGGAGTACTTTAACTATCCCTTCATATAAGCCTGTGTAAAAAAGGAGTTCAAGTAAGTTATCAAAACTGCTGCTGCTACACGGTGTGTATGCACTTTCAGGCTCAAGGTGAGGCAGTAAGTGTGGCTTATTTATAAATGGGTATTCACAGAGAATTTCTCTGTATCATTCTGTTTCTGTTACAGGTATATTTTCCTGAAGTACAAGATTAGTTACTGGTGATAGAGACAAGCTTGAAGATCTTGCAGTGTTATGACTCGCTGTTATTACTGACACAGCACATTACGTGGACACTGATGATGCAGGGTTTGCTGAAGTGTTTCTTAGGGGAAAGAAAACCTGATTTGTCTTTCACTCTCCTCTACTAAATTAGTACTTTTGAAGGTGGTGAGGAGAAAGCCTCTTGTTCCTATGGAGCAACACTTGAGTGAGTCACTGAGAACAATTGCATAACTGCACATCTCGAGGTGGATGTACGGGATGAGTGCGGTACCAGGTTTGCTGCCACTTGTGGATTTGCCTGAACGGGACTTGTGTTGGGATGAAGTCAGAGGACGGGTGTTGACAGCCCAGAGGAGCATCCTGGATAATACCTAGTCCTAAGGATTGCTTTCCTCTTCTTCCTGCAGTTCTTTGGAGAAGGAGAAGCTGTTGCGGAGACAGGCGGAGCTGGAATCTGCACAGAGCCGTCTCCAGCTCCAGGTTTTGACGGATGAGTGCAGCAAACTCCGCAGGCAAGTTCAGGTGAGTCTCAGGATACTGAAACACAAAGGATTCCCTTTCTCTTCATCCTGTTTTTGCATGTTCCCTCAGAGGAGAAAACACAGGCTTGCAGTTTTAAGGAGCAGAAATTTAGTTAGTAAACTCAGCTGGTGAATCATCCCGGGCTGGTGGATATCTCAGGCTGGCATATGTTGCAGGTTCCTCTTCAGGTTTTGTGGTGCCTGGAAAGGCCTGATAATGGAGAACCAGACTTATTCTCCTCATCTTTTTTTGTAGTTGCATCAAAAGAAGCTTTGAAAAATCTCTACAGTAAACCTGTAATAGGACCTATTAACAGTAATTATTCTCAAGAGCTGTTGAGAAGCAGTTTGTCAAGGGGTATGCATTTGCAAAATCAAGAGAAAACAAAACAAAAAACCCACTTTTTTTGTTTCTGAAGGTCAGTCAACATTTTAGTTTAGCACCTTCTGGTACCCTGGACCTGGCCTGTCAGTAGGGGAGGCTGTGTGCAAGGGCTGAGCTGAAAGGCACCTCTGTCCCCTTGGAATACAAGTTACTGACAATAAGTGACCAGTTGCTAAACTGCTTCCTTTCTGGCTTGTGCAGTACTGAGGGATTTTGTAACCCATCCCAGCTGCTTTTGCAGGATTCCTATAAATTGTAGACTCTGCTGGTGCTTCCAAGTGGGAATTAGCTGGTGTGTTCCACCAGTGCTAAGTTTTCCATGTGCCTGTTTCATTGCCAGTTTGCTACCTTTTGTTGTATGAGCAGATGATATCTATTCTCTCACTGTCTAGTAACCCACTTAATATTACGCTTTTCTTTCCTCCTGGATTTTTTTATAGCCTTGGCTATTCATATCTGTACATTAAACACCATCCTCTTTGCTGATGTTTTCCTGTCTGATGTAAGATAAGGCTTTATAAATGGCCTGAATTCCTGCATGGAGCTGTATGCTCATCAGCACTAATAAGAAAATTGGTCCACTTCAAGCTTTGGCTTAAGAAAAATGTGAATAAGATAAAAGTGCAGGTCCATAATGTTCTCCTGCAATTCATTTGGTGTTAAATGATAGAGTATCCAGTCTAACTGAATTGAAGTCACATGTTATAAAGATTAAGTACCCTGTGTTCTGTAAGCTCTGTTTCAGTATTTAGACTGCATTCATCACTGTCCTGTAGTGGTTAATGCAAATGCTGGAAGCAATTTTAAGGTGCTTGTTTATACTATGAATAAACTGAAAGTAAAACAATTTGTTGGGGAGCAAAAAGAAAAATCAGCAGAAGTCTGGAATAAGTCTTTAAGTTGATATTTTAAGCAAATGCCTAATTAATTCCTTGCTTTGTGAGAAGTCATCTAGTAAAGAAATGACTTGCATAGAAGCATTTAGGTTAGGAGGGACCCCTGGAGGTTTGTGTCCCAACCCTAGTGGGGTGACCCCATCCTAGGATTGGGTTGCTCAGGGTGTGGACTCCCCCCAAAAGCCATTGTGAACCCTTTTTCCTTGCTGATGCTCTTGAGCTGTGTCCCAGCAGCAGTCATGGCTCTAGCTGTGACCTTTTTTTAGGTTTGTATGTGTTTTTCCCTGCTCTTGTCCATTAACCACCTTGTCCACTGTCCTTTGTTATTGAAGGGTTTGACATGATTGACACTAGGAAATGGATGGTTTTTAAGTCTTTAGCTATATGAAAATATATGAGGAAAGGAAGTTGAGGGGAGGTAGCTAACTAAAGCTCTGGAAGAAAGCCCTCAGCAGTGTTTCCATATGTAAACCTGGAGTGTGGGCTGTGCTGAGCTGTGTTCTGCATCCTGTATGGCAGGTTCAGGCTTGCCTGTTGGAAACAGTGCTACTGACACCTTACTTTTACCTAAAGTTTTTCCTTTGGCAGCAGGAAGAAGTTGGAAATGGGGTGTGAGCTACTGCAGTGCTGCTCCTGAATCTGCCAACGTTTCCAGTAAAAGTTAGCTAATGATCAGCAAACCATCTCTGGCTTCTGGCATTTTAATACCACTGATCAGCTGGGACAGGAGATTCATTTTTGCAAGTGGGAAGCAGTAGCTGTGTTTGGATATGGAGCAGGAAAGGGGTGACTAGCAGGGAAAGGACAGGAGACTGCAGGGTGCTGTGGAGAAGAAAGCAAATGTAATTGTGAGCCTTGCAGGGATTAGTTTATATTGCTCAATGTAATGGAAAAGCGTTTTTAAAATAGGATTTTCAGAGCATCCAAAAAAAAATCGGATGGCAAAATATCAATAAGAACTTGTGTATCTAATACCTCTAGAAAAGAAATTAGGCTAATGGTCTTATTGCATAAAGATCCTTCATCTTTATGATCTTTGTGTGCACCTCCAGTTGATGTCTGGGGCTTCATGTTACCAACAGAACCTTCTTTTGAGCACAATTAGTGGAATTTGTCTGGAGTGCAACACTTTTAATCACCTTGGTAATGTGCTTCCAGTAAGACTTCCTGATTCTGCTGGGTTTGTGCATTGTGTTTAAATGTAAACATTGTACTAATAGTCCCTGTGATTTTAATTGCCTCGTTTCCTTTTTAATAACTTGTGTGAAAGTTGAATGTTGAGTGCAGGTGACAAGGAGAGTTTTGTAAGGTCCCCAGAGCAACAAATAATTTTAATTTTTTCTGATCCTCAGTGGTGGTCACCTCCATCCCTCTTTTAGAAATAATGACTTTATGAAATTTTTCATTAAAAGTAACTTTCTTCTAAGTTCCCTGTGTTTTCACTGCTAACTCTAAGCCTGAAGCTGTAGATTCATTCCATCCTGGCAGCCCCCACAGCCCTTCTTCCTGGCCCAGGTTGTTTTGTCTTGCTCACTCTACTGGGATCATCTCGAGACTCTCCAGTTTCGAGTTTTATTTTGTTTTTAATTTTTATATTCCCTTGAAGAATTTGCAATGTGCTTGATGCATAGCAGATCAGAGATCTGTGAGGTGTCAGAGTTGCTCTCCTCTTGAGCAGTTTCCAAAAGTTATAGGTCTTGATAACTATTAATGTAGAGCTTGATCCTTGATCTTGCCTCTTTGCAAACTGCTGCCTTTGAGTTAAGTGGTGGTGGCTGGTTCAGTATTGAGGCTGACTTGCAATTACTGATATATTCACAATATCACTCTTGTGGCCCTTAATTGTTTAAAGATTACATAGTGTTTGAAGCCTAATCTGCGTTGCTCAGACAACAGAAAGCAAGTAGCAATTTTCTTTTTATATACCAATGTCTTTAGTGTCCCTGGGGTTCTGGACCATCTGGTTTTGACCTTGGATAAAAGATGGTCAAAATGCTTTTTGGGAGGGTGCACTTTTCGGTGACTCACAGTATGCCAGTGCCACTACCTGAATTCCCACCTCACCCCTGATGATCTCTGTAGAGGAAGGAATTCAAGGAATACCTTTGCTGCTCGTGGAAGCTGCTCTTGGCCATGTCTTTGCTGAGCATCCTCGAGCTTTCATCGATTGAGGTGGAGGAAAAAAGGGGGAGGAGGTGGTGGAAAACAGGACTGGAGCTCTTGAGAGTTGTGTCATTCCTGGAATTTGCTGCCCAGGGTTTACAAGAACAGGGTCGTCGTCATTAAATAGACTGACTTGTTTCCTGCAACACCCTTTATGTTGAGACTTGGGCTTTTATTTTTTTATGGGGTATTCTGGAAATTCTGGAAAATGGTTTTAATTGACTTTCTCTTGTGGTTTAGCAGCCCATAATACTTGGCAGTTCACTCTCTTCTAGACGGCATTGATCTGGTAATTGGTACTGGCTTTTATGTGTTGCCCAAGAGTCCTCTCTTTCCCAGGGTGTAATACATACAGTAACAGACTTTGAGTACATTCTGCTAAAAATGTGTAGCATTTCAGTGCTTCTGTTGCTCCCTGTCACAGGCCAGGGACTTAGAAATGCAGAAAAATTAGAAAACTCATTAAAAACACGGAAATGGGACCATATTGTCCCCCTGTGTCTGAGAACAAGTGCATGGGAGCACCTGGAGCACAGGTAGCACAGCAGGTTCCATGGCTGGGGATGCATTAAAGCTCTTGGGGTTTTTTTCTTTGCAGGAGCTGAAGGCTCTGGTGGCCCAGCACAGTGTGAGCACCTCGCAGCAAGGCTGCAGCTCCCGGCCCTGCCTGCCAGGCAGCCTCCCCTGCAGCCAAAGCCAGCACAAGTACTGCTTGGAAAAGGTGCTTTTGGTGTCCCAGGCTGGGAACTGCAGAGTGATGGCCTACTGCAACTCCATGAGCTGCCTGGTGGTGTCACAGCCTTCTCCACAGTCTACTTTCATTCCTGGTAATTAAGCAAGTTAAGATTTGGAGGTTCATAAGTGAAAGTTAAATGTCTTTTCTTGTTGCTCCCTGCTCCCCACTTCTCTGCTTGAGCTTTGCAAGTGCTTTGTAAACTGAGTATACTCATAAGACTCCCCCCTAATTCATCTGCCCCTGCACTGGTAGCTTCTGCCTGGCAAAGAAGCTCATTTCCCCTGGCACTTCTATGGCAGAATCCCAGCAGAGGGTCTCTGGCTCTCCTGCTGGAGTGCCACATCCACAAGAAGGCAAAACATGTGTCTGGTACTCTTTGCAAAGGTGGGTCTTCTGAAAGAAGCAGAGAAGCTTCCAGTGCTTAAATGAGAAACACTGTTCCCCAAACTGTAGGTGGATTGATCCACATGCAGCTGATTTCTCAATACTCTTAAAAAAAACCCCAAAAAACAACAACTAAAAAACCCCCCCACAAAACCCCAAAAGCAAACCCCTTCTCATATGAGTGCTAGGAGCACTAAAGAGGAAATAGGAAGCTGAGAAGTCATGGGCAGCCCTGGTTTGGTCTCACTGTTACGTGACCTGACATCTGGACCAGTGCCAGTTGCTTTTTCAGGGCAATAGATGTGGCAGAGTCTGAGAGTGTTTATTTGCAAAATGCTTTCTGAATGACGAAACTCACTTTATTTGGTTAATGGGTTTGGGGTTAATGTGCCTTATCTAGGCAGAACAAAGTGGTTTTCTGCATTCAACTGGTCTTATTTTTCTGGCATTTGAGGCCAAGGAAGGAATGAATGAATGGAGGCTTTGTGGTGACTCTTGTAGCACGCAGGTTAAGTTCACCTGTGACCATTCTTTGCTGTGACACTTGTTCTCTTCAATAGCCATGTAATCCTGCTCTGTGTGGTTTTATCTGGGCAAGAGTGTCTTTGAAGAAGCTGACTAAAGAGCAGCAGGCCTTGTAACAGGAGTTGTAACACTGATACTGGGTTTGCTGGTGGTGGCTGGGACCCTTAAGGACTTAGCCTTGTTACCATTTGAATTAAAGAATGGTTTGTGGCAGTTCTTATCCAGAACAGCAAAGAACTTTTACATGTTCATCCCACCACAGGCTTCAGCACAGACACCGCAGTTCTGGCACAGAACAGCCAGTCCTGTGTGTGCTGCTCCACGATAACCCGCTTTTATCCTCCTGCCCTGACAGGTTGTGGCGTTAAGATGATGAGCTTGGCCAACCTGAAGAGCAGTCAGTACATCCCCATCCACAGCAAGCAGATCCGGGGCCTGGCTTTCGGCACTCGAGCGGACGGGTTGCTGCTCTCTGCTGCTCTGGACGGCACTCTCAGACTCACCAGGTGAGCTCCGGCCCCGCCGGCCTCGGCTGCCAGCAGGGCTGGCTTGGACTGTGTTCTGTCTTGCCACAAATGTCTTGCACCACTTGCTTGTCTGCTTTCTGAAAGATGCTGCAAAGGTGAGATCAGGTCTGTGTGTTCTTCCTCTTCCCTAACAGAGGGAAGGACTGATGGATGCTTCTGCATCTTTTAGGTGGAGGTGTTACGGAGCTGCCTCTCCGTGATAGTTTTCCTGTGGAGAACTCGGTGGGAAACAAGTAATTCAGCATGGACTGGCCAAGTTGTGGAGAGAATAAACATAGCATCATGTTTAGACATGAAATTTACTGTCCACATGGCTTTCTGTTACTGCAGGGAAATGTGAAGTGTGGGAACTTGTATAGCAAAAGCAGAAACAAGGGGTGTTCAGCTTGTGCTCTCTTCTTCTTTGCTCAGCCTGACGTTGGCTTCTCAGACTGTAAACTTCTTGCAGAGCATGGAATTCATCTGGGATGTGAAATGCATAAACAGCATGTGCTAGAGGCTCTCTAGAGCTAGCAGAGACTTAAACCAGCAGGTTGGAGACCAATTATGCAGAGAGTGAGACAAAAATGTGTCCAGTCCTGTTAGAATTTGCAGCCTCTGAGTGTGTTTTCTTGCTACTCTGCTGCTCTTCAATCTTAATCTTACACTGCTTCAAAGCTTCATTGGCTGATTGGTTCTTATTGAGTTATATTAACATCTTTGTGCACTCTGTCTGGCAGTATCAGGTTGGGCAGGATAAGTGTTGTTTGACTGATTAGTCCCAATTCTTTCTCACTACTGAAGCAATGAAGAGAACAAAAATGTACAGAATGTTGCTTTCCTGTGACTAGTTAAAAGTAAACAGAGCTGTCTCTGCTGAAGTCAATGTGTCACATTTCTGACTGATTACATTGATACTCTTTTGATGGTCTAATCTGGACAGTGGCTCCTCATTGCAGTGTCTGCTCAGACACTTGACTCCCATATCTGCCTCTCACTGCCTGGTTGGCTGGATCAGAACTTGTGATCCTCTTGCTTTTGTGCTTGATCCCAGGATGTCTTGCAGTTAGGTGCTTGCTTCAGCAGCATCTTCATGCTTCTTTCAGTCTCTGTCTGAAAGAATATTCTTCCTTTGGTCACCTTTCTTCTCTAGTTCCTGATTTCATAGTCAGCCTACAAAAAAGAATTATCCAAGATGTCTTTATGTCTCCAGCTCTGGCTTGCAGTTGTTTAAAATAGCACTGTGAGTTTGTTTGGGGTTTTTTTGGTCCTGCTGTTTTGACCCAGTCACTGCTCTGATACCAACTCTCTCTTTCCCCAGCTAGGTTTTGTCCTTGTAGTTGTTGCCCTTGTACTTACCTGGAGCAGTTACTGTTTCTCTGGAGCCCTGAGCGTAATCACCTGGTGTTGTAAAGGATATCCAGAGTTACTTTGATATGTGCTGTCTCCTGTCTCATGCTGTGCAAAACCCATGTTGACAATGCTGCCCTTTGCAAATCCCTGATCTGATAGCAGCTTCAGCTGCTGTTCTGGGTTATGCCCCTCTGTGTACTCCTCTCTTTTCTTATAAACTCGATTTGTGGAAGGAAGAATTAACACTATAAATGTGCTCTCAACTGTCCTTACCCCACTCCCTGTCTCACTTGTGCTTAAATTGGTTCTTCTGAGACATAAGCACTGTTCCTCTTGTGTAAAAAGAGGGGAAGTAATTAATGAGATATGTAATCTGAAGAGATGAGCCCTGTGATCTCAGGAATATGTGGTGTTACGGGATTACACTAGAGTTTCTTCTCCTAATTGTTTCCAGAAAAGTAACTTAGCTTTCTCTTGCCAGTAAGGCAGCTGAGACCCTGCTGTGAGATTTCCTCTCCCAGTCTCCAAAGATCAATCTGGAAAAAGAAGCATTGGCCTGGAAGAATTATAAATCCCTTGACAATATCCAAGGGATTATTCTGTTTAGATTTTCCTGATTCATGTCTGGAGTAAAGGAGTTAATTGAGAACTCGGTCTAAAGAGAGATGCTTCTGTCTAAAGACTTTAAAAAGCTAGATTTGCTTCCCTTCATTGTGCTTTTCTCTCATCAGTAGATGCTTGTGCAACCAGCCAACACTTTTTGCTTTTCTTCTGCAGCTTGGCAACCAACACAGTGGTGCAGACATACAATGCTGGCCGTCCTGTGTGGAGCTGCTGCTGGTGTCTGGATGATACAAACTATGTCTATGCTGGACTGGTCAATGGCTCCATCATGATATATGATCTGAGGGACACGAACTCTCACGTCCAAGAGCTGGTCCCTCAGAGGTCCAGGTACAGCATAAGGATTTGTCATTCCTCTCAATTAGCATGCATTAAGTTAAACACAGCTTCACACAGCAATTGCAGTGGTTTTAGTTGGTTTGTGTGAATCTCTTGTTCAAAAATTCCCAGTTAGCACAGGTATCATGTGTGTATATAACATACACAGGGGCCAAGCACTTGTGCTCTTTTTAAGGCACACAGGGGTCAGAAATGGACCCATTGGTGCAGCAGTGAGAATTGAATTTGTTCTGGAGCTGGGTTTAGTATTTAATTGGGAAAGGACAAATCACACAAAGGTGTGAGATTCTGCTACTTCTGTCTCTTGTACTCCAGGAATCAAACACTGATTTGCACTCACCTGATGTTTGCTGTCTAATGCTCTGTAAAACTTAAAGCTCGGTGGTTGTTGAATTTTATTTACACTTGACACACCGTTGGGGTTCCTCGCTTGAAGGACCATCTCATAGCCTGCTTAGGCCCTTTCTCTGCTGTGCAGTTGGAGAGGCTGGAGCTCTGCAGCAGGGAGCAGGATGCCAGCAGAGCTGCAGCTGGCAGCACTGACCCTTGCCAACCCCCCTTCCAGGTGCCCCATGGTGTCACTGTCCTACCTGCCCCGCATGGCCTTGGCGTCGCTGCCTCACGGCGGGATCTTGGCTGGGACCTTGGAAGGAGCCTGTTTTTGGGAACAGAGAGCTGGTAACTCCTACCGGCCCCATCACCTGCCCCTGGAGCCCGGGGGCTGCATCGACATCCAGACAGAGATCAACACACGGCACTGCCTGGCCACGTACAGGCCTGGTATGTTGGGGTGTCTGCGCTGGGCTCAGCTCAGCACTGGCTTTGGGGCACAGCAGAAATGCAGCATCTGCCCCCATCAGAGCAGTGAGCATCTGCACATAGATAGGAACCAGGGGAGGGCAAAAGGAAGCAGCTGCAGGGTGGTGCTGCTTGTGTTCCTACAGCTGGAGCCTGTCTGTGAGTACGTTTTCCAAAGGTTACCTTTGTGTTTCTGCCACGCAGGTAAAAATAACCCATGTGTGCGTTGTGTGATGATGGAACTGACTTGCAGCCCACTGACAGAGGCCTCTGAAGATGTGGTGTGTTCTAACCCGGTCCAGACTTTCAGTGCTGGGCCCACCTGCAAGTTGCTGACCAAAAATGCCATTTTCCAGAGCCCGGAGGATGACGGGAACGTCTTTGTGTGTGCTGGTGATGAGGCGTCCAGTTCTGCCCTGGTACCTCTTGCTCCTCTCAGTGTGCTGGGGGGTTTTACTGCAGTTCATAGGAGAGAAGCCTCATCAGTCACAGCATCAGTGTGGTTTGGTGGGAATTGTCTTGTCATGGACGTTACCCTGTGCTGGCTGGGCTGCTGTACTTCTGTAGCAGGTGTAACTTCCTGATAGCCAAGGCCTGTGCTCCCCATCCACTGAAAAGTGTGCAGGCAGTGAGCCCCTCTTGTCCCCCAGAGGAATGGGGTTGGGCACACTGGCACAACTGGGCACTCTCAGTGGTGTAACAGGCTTGGTGGGGTAGCTGATGTGGTAAGTGCTGTGAGGGAAGGATGCAGGCTCGTCAGGAATGACAGGGAAGAGGAGGAGAGCTCATGAGTGGGGTCAGAGAGAGTGGGCATGGTGGCATCATGCTGTGAGTCTGTTAAAAACCATTCCAGTGGGGTGTGGAAGTAGAGAAAGAGTCCTATAAGTAATTTGAGGAAAGTCTTTTCTGGAGAGAGGAAGGTCTCTTCTGGATGGGAGGGGAGAATCCTGCGGTCCTTGACCTTGTGTGTCCCTCCCACAGCTCTGGGATGCTGGAAGTGGTTCCCTGCTGCAGAAGCTGCCGGCTGAGCTGCCTGTGCTGGATATCTGCCCCTTGGAAGTGAACCAAAGCCACCTCCTGGCTACTCTGACAGAGAAGGTGGTGAATCTCTACAGGTGGCAGTGAATTGTCCCCACACCTGCCATGTACTGTCCAAATATGCTGCTGATCAACCCTACACAACTGCTGCTCGTGCTGCTTACAGGAGACAGGATCCATTACAGCATCTTTCTGGCAGTAGGAACTAGGATGTGCTGGTGCCTGGAGCAATTCCTTTCTCTGTCTTCCTCTTTAGGCCTGCCCTTCTTTCTTCTTTGGTCAATTTTCTTTGGTTAAACTCCACAAGCTGCCTCAGCACAGCAATAATTCCTGGAGTGTCTCCAACATGTGTTGCTGCACTTTTTTATCCACTGTGAATACAGCACAGGGACTTGCAAATCTCTGCTACAAATGAATAATATAAGAGGAACTTGAAGACCTGAGACTCCCACTGCACTTTCTGGTGGAGTCCTGCCATGATTAGTGGGTGATGAAAAGGTGGTGATATTGGCATCTGGCAGGCGTTGCTGATACAGTGTGACAGCAAGTTCACTGCTTTGGGGAACACTCCCACCTTCTGTTGATGGTCTAGGGTCAGTTGGAACTTATTCCCTGTTTTGAGGCAATGGAGAGGACAGGCTTGGAAAATCTACAGAGAACCTTTTTCTTTTGTGTTTGGTTTTTTTTTCCCCATGAGTATGTAATTTGCACTGTAATTTCTTAATCCTCTGCCTTCTCCTTTCCCTCCTCTTGTTCCTGTTTCACCTGCAAGCAGACTTGGGACAGTTTGGTTGTGGAAAATGAAAATAGTACTGGAGAAGTGCAGGTAAAGAGGAGGGAGATGATTCTTACACTGTTGGCTGCTGCAGTCCACAGGCTCTCCCTTAAAGACAGGAATGTAGTGAAACAGCCAGTACCTTGGAAAAGAATGCTGGCTGCTTTTTTTGTTTGGGGGAGGGGAGTTGCGTTTTTTCTGTTTTGAGGAACTGGTAGAAGCTCAGGGATTTCATCAGCTTGCTTTCACTGACTTTTGCCTTCCTAAGTCATCGTTTCCAGCTCGCAGCTGGTGACAGAGAGCTTCCAGTTGTGTTTGTGTGAGTGTTCTGCAGCCACTGGTTTGTGTAAATGAGCCCATGGGTGGGTCACAGCCTGGGGGATGTGTGCTGGCCAGGGGGGCTCTTAGCACCTCGCTGTAAATACTCTGAGGGCTGGGAGAACGTTTATCTCCAGGTCAGACCATGAAGGAGGACTTGAGTTCCATTTTATGTGTAATGAAAGCAAACTTGCAAGGATGTTGGAAGCTGCAAGACAAATTCCCTGTATTAGGAGCTTATCCCTCAACACACCTCTGCCTCTGGATGTGCCACCACTTCAACTGCCAGGGTAATTTTATTTTTGAAAGTCTGGGCCTTGCACAGTGTGATCCTGTTCGTCTCAAATGAGACTGAGAAGATTCTCCACTTAACTTTATATTTTTCTGTATAGTGTTTTGTTCCTATATTTTTATATAAGAATAAAATGTTTATCATTCTCAAATATAACTGGTGCTGCTGTACTTTAAAAACAGGTCTCAGTGACATACACTGCATGTCTTGTGAACATAACCAAGCGTTCCCTTATGCAGGTGAGGTTTCTCCTGCTTGGTATCACCTCCAAGTCACACTGAGCTTCAGACTGAGATAATGGATGTGTTTATTGAATGAGGAATCCTCGCTGAACCATCCTGCTCTGGCCAGGTGAGGGGAAGGGAAAGGGTCAGGCCATACACCTGGGATATCCTTTAAACTGAAAATAACTCACTGCCCTGAGAATTTTTGGCATTTTAACAATGATCAGGAAAATAAGGGCTGGTAGAATGACATTGTGAGGTCTGTGGTAATGCCAGCTAAACCAGAAGGAGCAGGATGCTCTCTACTCTCTGTTCTCAGCTATTTTGAGGCATCATTTATGTTCAGTCAACTCCAGCCCTGTCTTACCACAAGAAATCTTGAAAATTTTAAACATATACAGGAAAAAATTAAAATGTTTTTATTTGAATCCTGTGACTTCTGATTTTCTAGGTAACACTTGTTTTCTACTTTTATATTACTCAACAGGAATAAGAGATACAAACTTAAATGCTATTAAAATAATAATGGAAGATGATTCTTTCATGTTCTCGGTTTTCAAATCCAGAGTTTCGGAAAATGTTCAAAGATACGTGAAGAAGCCTTGTAACACTGTTCTATTTCCAGGTTTGCAGCAGGCTGCAGGAAAGCACACCTAACTGGTGTGCAGAAAGCCATCAGCATGGAGCGCTGATAAAAGGTCAAACGTGTTAATTAAATATTTGCTCATCTCTGTCTGGAGTCAAAGGGGCAGATTCTGGGATGGAAGGAAGGAACAAATCAGTGTCTCTTCACTGTGCAGGGCAGCTGTCACGAGAGGCTGAGCTGTTTGCTGGTGTTTTAGGCATGAAGCCACTGTGTGGCTATTTCTGCCTCTGTCTCTGGGAAGATTTTGCTATCGCGGAGCAGAGCGGCCCCCTGGCAGTTCCTGCAGGAGTCTGGTGGGAGCCGATAGGTAAAGCCTAACATTCTTCTCTCCAGGCTGTTGCAGGGCAGCACCTTTTTTAATTTTAATTCCTGTAAAAGCAGGCCTGGGGGACAGCACAGTGCTGAGCAGAGCTGGCTGCTGGGATGGGAACAGCCCAGCCCCTGCTGCTCCCTGTGGAGGGTGTCAGAGGGGCGGCTGGCGGGGAAGGGGAAGCTGGACTCGTTCTGTTCTCCATGTCTCCCTCTAACAGGGATGATCTGGTGTCAGGCTCTGGTAATCCATGGGGTGACCAAGAGGGGATGAGCGAGCAGCCACCGCCCTATCTCTGCATCACGGGGGATTTGCTGCCGCAGCACCAACCACCGCACTCCAGCTGCTGGTTGGCACTGACTCAGGTGACACTTTGACAAACACAATCAAAAATGTTGCAGATGACAAAAGGTAGTGCTAAAGCACGAGCCAAGAAGTGAGCACAGCTTGGTGTGTGTGCACTTGAGGCAGGACCAGCCAGCGCTTTGCTCGACTCTGGTTGCACCCGCTGCTTCCTGGAGGGCGGAAAAGCGGCTATTTTGTGTGTCCCGAACCAAATTGGATTAAAACCAGGCAATGCAGCAAGTGAAACAAGCAGCTTAAGCTGAACCTTGTTACACTGAGGTAGCCAGAGCATCCCAGTGGGATTTCATTTAGTTCTCCTTTTCAGGTTGTGAGGAGACGTGACAAGATTTTCTGCTTATGTAGATTCACAGAGTTTCTACTAAGGCAGGAAAATTCCTTAACCAGACCCAACTTTCTGCTGGTTCGTGAAGGAGAGAGAATATGGGGAAAAAATAGTTCAGGGAGGAGGAAGAGGAAAGAAACAAAGGAAGGAGCAAGCAAAAACTTGTTTTCTGTTGGGTTTGATTTGCATTGAATGCCAGAACTAGTAAATGGGAAAGAACAAATTTCACTGCCAGGAGACACAGGGAGAGGTGGCACAGTTTCCCTTGCTGGGGTGGCACTTCTGACTTTCTATTAGCAAATCTTCAGTGAAAGCTTTTTCTATCTAATCCTTGGGACAAACTTTGCAGGTAACAAATTCTCTCCAGCCCGTGCTGGTCAGGAGAAAAAAATGCCTCGAACTAATTTCAGTGATTATCCCACCTTGTGAAGCAGAATTAATTTGAGGGTCCAGGGGCTTTAGTCTTGCATCAAGTCCAATTTGGTGCTTCTGCTGGCAGCAGAGGTCGTGGAAGGGGGAGAGAGCCCCCAGTGCTTCCCATGGTGTCAAGCTGGCATCAGCACTGAGTGCTCAGGAAGGCAGAAGCAGGATTGGGAAAGACTTGTGGCAAGTTGGAGAAAGGGCTGGACAATTGCCCTCGTTTTTTGTTTTCTTTTGTTTTTTTCTAAGGGTAGGTGCTAACTGCAACACAAAGCTGCAGAAATATGGGGGGGGGCAACAGTCTCTGCAGTAATGACCTGGGGCTTCTGAGGGTTTGTCAAGCAAAGATGAGTCAACAGCATCGGTCTTTGGGGGAAAAAAGTCAACTGGGCTGAAGAGTTGTGCATGAGAGGCATGAAGGTCCCCTTTTTGCTCAACACTCACAGGGTTGCAATGGCAATACTGTCTCCTCTTTGTCCAGAGCTCCCTTGGAAGGTGAGTATTTCTGTGGTCTTCTGCTTATCTCCAAACATGGATGAGTAGACTGACCTGCAAGAAAAACAGAAACAGAGTGAGGCTGAACCTGAGCATGTCCTGCAAATAAACCACGAAATACCAGGTGAGTGTTCCTGCCTCAGCCAGCAAGGAAAAGTGCTGAATGGCAATGAAGCACCTCACTTGGTTCTCTGCAGCAGCGTTTGCTGGTGGAGAGGATCATCTGTTGGGAAAGAGCGCTGGAGTTTTGGGGGATGCAGAGCTTTGGAAGGAGGCAGCTGAGCCAGGCTGCAGGCAGGGGACAGGGCCTGAGCACACTGTGCAGGCAGAGCTGGGATTGGGAGCAGTGCCTGTGGCCACGTGGGAGCAAACAGACTGTATCCAATTAAAAACTGGAGCAGCTCCTCCGCATGGACCGAGGGAGAACTTTTGTTCTCCCCAAAGCAGTGGAGAGCAAGAACTCTGCTGGGAAGGAGTGAGAGGTGTCCCAGCAGCTCAGCTCACCCCAGCCTTGCTCTGCTGAGCTGGGGGACATTTAAACGGTGTTTATTGCTCGAAGCAGTGAGACTTAAATGTGCTGCCCACTATAGAAACAAGGGACTTAATGCAGCACCCAGAGGCTGAGAGGCGTGGTGGTAAAATGCTTAAAATGTGCCAATGAGGGAATTTCTGCTGGGGGAGAGGGGCTGCAGTAGCAAGGAGCTGCTGGGGTTATCACACAGGCACAGATGTCCCTGTGCCCAAAGACAAACCTCCTCCTTGTTTAACTTGCTGTGTGGACACGGGGAGCATAGGGCTCTTTTATGAAATGCTTGTTTCGTGGTGGACTCTGCAGAATGGTAAAATCCAAGCCTGGGAGGAGGTTTTCCTTGTGCAAAAAATGACTCTCTGGAGAGCTCCCAAGGGTGTGGGAAGGAGAAGCCAGCTGTAACCCAGCTCCATTGCTCCCCTCTGTCCTCATCCTGCAAGGGATGGAGGAGCAGAGCCAGCTCTCGCACTGGGCTAACTTCAAATAACTCCCACTAAGCCAAACAGGCTGCCAAGCACGGGCTGGATTTTGCTGGCTTTTGTTTCCAAGTGTTCCCAGCTGTGTGGCCCCTGGGTGCCAGCACAAAGCCACTTTCCCAGCGCTGTGTCCCAGCCTGACACTGGAATTGCCAGCTGAGCCCCCTCCCTCTCCCCTTCACCTGGACAAGGGGGCTGCAGGTTGGGGGCTGTGCTGGGCTCAGGGTGCTCTGGTAGCTCCTGGTGTGGGTAAGACAGAGGGTGGCATCAAGAGAAGGGCTTTTCCCAGGCAGGATGAGGGAACCTGGAGCAGGAGGGGAGCGGCCCTACAGCTTCACCCCAGCTCCCCCAGCCAGGGCAGGGCCGTGGAGCACCCAGGCATCGGGAAAGAGCTGCTGACTTTGGGCTGATGCCAGCTCGGGCTGGGAAAACTGCTCCTGGAATCAACCACGCAGAGGAACCGAGGTGGGATTCTCCCTGTCCCCCATTTCCATCTCTGTTGGAAGCGAATCTGACGTTTAGGGGCAAACCCATCCTAGGAGGGTGCTGTGAGCTGAGCTAGGGAGGTGCTGGGGGAACACCCAAAAAGCTGTCTGGGTGCTCAGCTGGAGCTGAGCTGTGTCCCACTGCTGCCACTGCCCAACACCGGGACAGGGACGTTCTGACTGTGCAGTTTTGGGTCTGGTGCTGGGGCAGAGTGGCTGCAGCATCCCCAGAACGCCGCTCTGAGGGGGCTGCGTGGTTGCAAACACCACTTTCAATGATCCATCACCAAAATCAGCATCCAACCCCCACCTTACTGCCCTAGGAGGAACCTGTGGATCCCATTTACAACGGGATCAGCCATTTAGGGACAAGATCACCTTCCAGGCCCCTTTCTCTCCAGCCCGTCCACCTGTTTGGCACCCAGCACGGAGAAATGACAGTGGGAGAGCTGACTGTCAGCATTTTATTAACGGTTTTAGGGTGTTTTTAGCAGCTAGTTGATAACTGTTTCTTCATTCTTCTGTAGTTTTTCTCATTCTTCCATATTTTTCTATATTTTTTCTTTATTCTTCGGTATTTTTTTGTTTACCTGCAATTTTTCTTTGTTCTTCTGTACTTCTTCTTCAATCTTCCGCATTTTGTCTTTGATCTTCTGTATTTTTTCCTCAATCTCCTGTATTTTTTCTTCTCTCCTACATATTTTTATTTTGTTCTCTGTTTTTTCCTCGTTCTTTGGTATTTTCTCTTTGTTTTCCTGTATTTTTAATTTGTTCTTCCGTATTTTTTCTTTGATCTCCTGTATTTTTTCTTCGTTCTTAAGAATTTCCATTTCGTTCTCCGTTCTTACTTTACTCTCCAGTATTTTGGTTTTGTTCTTTGGTATTTTTTCTTTGTTCTTCTTCACTTTTTCTTTGCCTGTCCTTATTTTTTCTTTGATCTCCTGTATTTTTACTTTGTTCTCTGTATTCTTCTGTATTTTTTCTTCAAGCTCCTGTATTCTTCTGTTGAGCTTCTGTATTTTTTCTTTGTTCTTCCTAATTTTTTCTTTGATCTGCATTTCTTCTTCGTCCTTCTCTATGTTTTCCACATTCTTCAGCCTTCTTTCTTCCTCTTCCTGTATTTTTTCTTTGATCATCTCTAATTTTATTTCATTCTTCCGTAACTTTTCTTTGATCTGCTGTATTTTTTCTTTGTTCTCCTGTATTTTTATTTCGTTCTCTAGTTTTGCTTCATTCTTCTGTATTTTTTCCACACTCTTCAGCCTTCTTTCTTCATTTTCCTGTATTTTTTCTTTGATCATCTGCATTATTATTTTATTCTTCTGTATCTTTTCTTTGATCTGCTGTATTTCTTCGTCCTCCTGCATTTTTATTTCATTCTCCTGTATATTTTCATCGAGCTCCTGTATTTTTCCTTTATTCTGCTGTGTTTTCTCTTTGATCTGCATTTCTTCTTTGTTCCTCTTTATTTTTTCTTTGATTGCCTGTATTTTTTCTTTGAACTCCTGTATTTTGTTCTCTGTTTTTACTTCATTCTTCTGTATTTTCCCCACGTTCTTCAGTCTTCTTTCTTTCTTTTCCTGTATTTTTTCTTTGTTTGGCTGTATTTTCACGTCATTGTTCCGTATCTTTCCTTTGATCTGCTTTATTTTTTCTTTGTCCTCCTCCATTTTTTCGTCAAGCTCCTGTATTTTTTCATCAAGCTCCTGTATTTTTTCATCAAGATCCTGTAATTTTTTGTCCAGCTCCTGTACTTTTCCCTTGTTCTTAATTACTTCTTTGATTGGCACTTCTTCTTCATTCTTCAGTATTTTTTTTTTGATTGCCTGTATTTTTTCCATTAACTCCTCCATTTTTATATCGTTCTCTGTTTTTACTTCATTCTTCTGTATTTTTTCCACATTCTTCGGCATTCTTTCTTTCTTTTCCTGTATTTTTTCTTTGTTCATCCGTATTTTTATTTCATTCTTCCATATCCTTTCTTTGATCTGCTGTATTTTTTCTTTGTCCTCCTGTATTTTTACTTCATTCTCCTGTATTTTTTCTTTGATCTCCTGTATTTTTTCATCGATCTCCTGTATCTTTTCTTCGTTCTTCTTCATTTTCTCTTTGTTCTCCCGCATTTCCTCCTTGTTCTTCTGCAATTTTTCTATGTAACCCTGTAATTTCTCTATGTACCTCTGTATTTCCTCTTCATTCATCAGTTTTTCCTCATCCCCCTGCTCTTGTCGCTCCTCTTTAATCCAACCCTTCTCAAAGCCCTGTTTCCCCATGATCTCTTCTTACTTCTCTGTCACTGGGACAGCCGAGTTGCGAGTGGGAACTGAGAGATTTCGGGTAAAATCCGGTCACAAATAGGGGGTGAGCTTGGCTCCTCGCGTTCCACCCCAGCACCGCTGAAGTGTCGCCCTGAGGAGCTGAGGGGAGCCCTGAGGGGCCGGGAGGAGCCGTGAGGGGCCGCGGGGAGCCCTGAGGGGCCGCGGGGAGCCCTGAGGAGCTGAGGGGAGCCCTGAGGGGCCGCGGGGAGCCCTGAGGGGCTGAGGGCAGCCAGGAGGAGCTGAGGGCAGCCTGGAGGAGCTGAGGGGAGCCCTGAGGGGCTGCGGGGAGCCCGGAGGAGCTGAGGGGAGCCCTGAGGTGCCGTCGGTGCCGTCGAGCTCGCGCCGCCCCTCAGGACCCGCCTCGCCCTCCTGAGGCGGCAACGGCCGCGCCGCGTGCTGAGGGTGGGCGGGGCCCGCTCAAGCCACGCCCTCCCTCCTCCTCCCCCCCGCCCGGAGAGGGGCGTGTCCCCGCCCCGTCACGCGCTGATTTGCATACGCCGTGCGTGCCGTGGGGCGGGCGGGCGGACGCCGGAGGTGGCGGATCCAAGATGGCGCCGTGCGGACGTGTCCGGAGCCGCTGCCCGGGCCCGGCGCTGCTCCTGCTGCTGGCGCTGGCGGCGCGGCCGGCGGCGCCCGGCCCTCCCGCCGGCCCTCCCGGCGCCGCCGCTGCCCTGCCCGTA
>JAWWLV010000021.1:12904410-12936086 GCA_035041135.1 Platyrinchus mystaceus
GCCCCGGCGCCGCCGCTGCCCTGCCCGTAGCGGCGCAGCCGGCGGGAGGGCCGGGCGCGGCCGTCCCGCGGAGCGCCCGCGGCGGCGGCGGGTCGGGCAGCGGGTGGAAGCTGTCGGAGGAGGCGGTGTGCCGGGAGGACGTGGTGCGGCTCTGCTCCAAGCACAGCTGGGCCAACAACCTCGCCGTGCTCGAGTGCCTGCAGGACGTTCGCGAGGTGAGGGGACGGGCCCGGGGCCGGGCCGGGCCTGCCCGCGGCGGCGAACAAAGAGCGGGGTCCGCGGCCGCGCCGCGCTCCCCTCAGGGCTTTGCGCTGCCCGGCTCCGTGAGGCGGACGAGCCGCTGGCGGTGGGGGGGAGGCGGTGAACGCTCCTCGGGGCTCCGGCAGCGCCCGGCGGGCAGGGAGAGCTCCGCTCGCCGGCTTTGTGCGCTGCCTCCGCAGCCTCCGGGGTTGTTCGCTCCCGCAGCCCTGCCCGCGGAACGCCGAGCGGAGGAAGGCGCCATGCTGGGAGCAGCAGTGACCTGAGGAGGTGGTTTTTTTTTCGCCTTCGCGTGGAGCTCCGCTGCAGAGGCGGCTGGTTTCCAGTCCTCGCTTGTGCCTGTATGAAACTCGATATACGGTCTTCAGACCTGGCTTAGTTTACGGGGAGGTTTATGTGTTGTTCCCAAACATCTGTTGTGAGTGGTTTCAATCCAGCTCGGGAAAAAAAAAAACCTGAGTTGCCAGCTCAGAGTCCTCCAGCTCCATCTTTTCATTCATTCCCGGGTTCTTGCTCCGTTTGAAGCAGCCTTTGGGGGAAGTGTTTTTGGTGAGCTTCGGGTCCAGGTGTGAAGTCCAGGAATGTCAGGCTGGGTCGGTTTTAATGGTGTTTTTTCCCCAAGTGGGAATGCGATTAGGGAAAACCTGGGCTCGTTTCTCATCCGTTATTATGGAGACAGCAGATGGCAGTGACAATGGTTACTCTCTTCGAGGGGAATCTTGAACCAGTGTCAGTGATTACTCCTGGCTTATAATCCAAGGCTAATTTAGATTTTTATCTAACTTAGAGTTTTAATTTTGGGCGGTTTATTAAGACATTTGTAGGCGCTTTAAACGAGTCCTGCTGCAGCATCTCTCACAGTTATGAAACGCTCTGGTAATGTGCTTTATGAGTAACTTGTCCTTTGCTGCTTCTTCCACCTCTCTGGGACCTTTTGGCTCCCTTTTAGGGAGGCATCCTATCCAAGAGGATCTTGGAAGCTGCTCTCACAGGCGGTTGCTCACAGGCTGCCAGCACTGCCAAAAAGGCAGGCTCTTGTTGTTCCTTTCTTCCCAGTTGCATAGCCCCTCCCTTCTCTTTTCATGGTCCCAGTGCTTGTTGGTTTTCTGCCATTTTAGCAAGGTGAACCTCTTTGTGGTCTAGTTTAACAGCTTTCTGCTGGAATAGTTGTGTCCCTTTTCTGAGTGAAGGCACAGAGGGGGGGTGGGTGCAGGGCTGTGCAGGGAGGTGCTTTGCATCATGCTTTATTTTCAGCATGTACAAACCCTAATGCTGGCTCTGCACATCTCCTGAGAACTCCACTCTTCTGAATGTTATGTCTGCTTGTGGTTTTCCTTTTCCTCTTCCTAAGCCTGCCTGGTGTCAGGACTTTGCTGCCTGATGCTCAGTGCTGAAGGTGGATCTTCTCCTGGGCATCGACAGGAGATCTCAGGGTTCTTTTGGACTGAGTTTTCTCTATGAAGGTGCCACTCTGCAGCCCTGTCCTTATTTGTGTGTCAGCCTGCAAAGGGCACTGTCAGCTGGCCTTCCCCTCAACAGTTTTCCTGCTGGAACACTGATGGGATGGGCTTATCCTGATGCTGAAAGGCCTTCACAGAGGGCTGCTCTGAGAAATTCATTAAAATAACCAACTTCTGTGTACCCTTATTGTTTAACTCTTGATATTTAGACTGTGAATATAAGTCAGGAGTTGTAAACATTGGGTAGTACTTCAGCTGATAGGGAGCAGGGTCAGATATGGTCTCAGATGTTTCCTTTGTGTTGGAGGTGACAGCAGGGGAAACAAGTGACGTATTGGCTGTTCCACTGTTGTTGATATAACTTTTAATTTTGACCCTAGAGCAACTTGTTTGGACAATACCAGAAAAGTGACAATTCCATTTTAAAATGGATCTCATCTGAGTCATACAGCCCACTTAAAAACAGCCAGGCTACAGTAGATGGAAGATTTGGGGGAGTTTTGTGCTCGAGAGCGTCGGTGAGGACAGTGTGTGGACTGTACAGATTTTTAGGTCAGATTTTTAGGTGCAGGTTTTTAGATGCAGGTGGACTGCAGAAGCAGCCTTTTTGCTGTTTTGGTGTTTAAGGGAATCTTACTTTCCTCCTAAAAAAAAATGTTCCTCTAAAGGGGTGAAACTTTCAGTTTGAAACTGGAAGTGTTACTGATGATTGTGGTGATACTTGGAAGCCGGGACACTTCTAAGTGTGAATAACCAGGGGAAACAACTGCTTGTAACCTTCCTTTGGAGTCCATAAAGCATAGAGAAAAGAAAAGGTGTGCTTGTTTTGTTACTGTGAATGTGATGATGTTGTTCCAGTACCTGCTGATTTCTAGTGTGTGTGGAAATCTTTAAAATAAACCCTCCCTTTGGCTGGATAATTCTCTTTGAATGTGAAGGACAGAAGTGTTGAGTCTGGGGTTGGCTGGGACAGGAGCTCAGCTTGTAGAGGGAGTGTTGAGAGAAGCTGTTTAACACACATGTTCAGTAAAGAGTGGTTTGACACAAAGAAAACAGTAATAAAAAACCAAAACCCAACCCACAGCACAAAGCAAGAAACCCCCCCCCAAAACCAACCCCCAAAGCAGTAAATTTTAAAGTTTGTGTTTTGAGAGGTTACTTGTAGAATGTCAGTTTGAAGTATTATCAACACATTTAAGCATATTTAAGTTATTTAAACTGTGTGTTTTTAGAGTTCTTTTAAAAAGAAAAAGCAGAGCCCCACACTGATACCAAATACTTTTCACCACTGATTTTTCCACTGAGTGCAGAGTCCACTTCTGCAGGGGCAGAACTCTTCTGCATTTCAGGCTGTCCAGCTTTTTGAAAGCTAGAAATCAGAGGAAAATTGTTTTTTTCTGCTTTCATTTTGTGGTAGAAGGATGGGAAGGATGCTCCTTGTTTGGAAGTAGTACTGGTCAGAGCTACTCAGCTTGCACATTTTTGAGTATAATCAAAACATAGAATAAAACACATGTTGTGATGCATTTTGCAAATGAGTTAACTTCCTTCTAGTTAAAAGTACTTGTGCACTGGATATATTATAGTTTTGAGTGACTTAAATTTTGCCATCAAAGTTTTAATTGATGTTCACATAACTTTGTCATCATATAAAAAGAGTAGAATGAGGTGGTGTTTTTAAAGACTGTGTTCCAAAGTGCTTCTTTCTGAAAGGATTCTGGTTTAGAGGCTGTTCCTGGAGAGACTTCAGAGCTTGCATTTCACTGAACATGGGCTGCAGCCCCTGAGCCCTTTTTTGTGGGCTGCCTGTTAAACTGATTTGCATGGTGGCTATAGTATAAATAAACCCATGAAATATTAATATTTGTGCTGGGTAACAGTTTTTGCTTGATTAATGATGATTTGCATTTGAAGCAGAAGTTGTTGAATTTGAGGCAGGAGACGTTAGAAGGTACAAAAATAATCCCAAGCAGTAGCTCTGTTATAGGATTTACTAATGGAGCATAATTTTACTGTTAAAACCTACCTTGGAGCTGGTTAATTGGTGAATGAACTCAATGCCATAATTGTTGAGCTTTACTTGCATTGCACTTGTAAAGATTGTGTAATGTTTAAAGCATTATATTAATCTGTATAATGCTAATGCATTAGAGGCTAAATATTTTTTTCTAAGATCAAACAGTCGTGGTTAAGTTGGGATTAGAGATCAAAGTCTTGGCTTCCTGCTACTTTCTTCATCCTGAATGGTTCCCTTTCTTTGGCAGCACCTTTCTGGCAAAGGCAGTGCCTGAATGCTCTGCTTTTTGGAAAGAAAAAGGCTCTCTTAATGTTGAGGATTGGGTTAAGAACAAGACAAGTTATTATGAAAGCTGTGTATTTCCAGAATAGCATTTTTCCTGGGTTGTTTTTTTTTTTTTTCCAGGTGTTTTGTCCATGTAAAAGGCCAGAAAATTCATTTGCTATGACTTACTGGGCTGGGGAGTGTGTACCATTTGATGGGCTGGAACTGTCATATTTCTTCTGTTTGAATGTTTTATTCCTCACTCTTTACGGACCCGAGTTCCTTAAGTGATCTGATAAAATAGTGCCAGTGAAATTATTTGTTTTAAAGTTCTAGAGAGCAAACATGTTTGGAGTCTTTATCTCTGTTTGCAATACTGTAATTGTAGGAAAAGTTGTGTGTGCTCAGTCTGTACCCTGGTCCCTTAGTGCTTCTACTTTTTTGGTAAATGGATTGGAAATGCAAAGGGCTCCCTGAAGCTTTTTGCTTGCATCAAGGTAGATGAGTGTGATCTGTTGCAGTAGCTTAATTTATTTTATTTTTCCTCTTTTACCTCTGTAATTTATTGAGTTAAAGATCAGAGGTTTTGTTTTGCCTCGACCTGTGGCATTGTCTCCCATTTGAGCACGTGTTGTTTCCACCTCTCCCAGCTTTCCCGTGCACGGGTGGCATTTAAAGCCCCATTTTTGAGATGTCTCATTGGTGGCAGCAAATGACTGGTTACCTGCCCAGAGCTAAAAAGGCAATTGAGGGCTGTGGATTAAACATAGCAGAGGGGTGGGCTGGTTTGCAGGAGATGCAGATTGTGAAGCCACTCTTGACAGAGCATAATGGCCATCTCTTTGAGCACTTATGGTTTGATGGGGTTTTATTTTCCACAAACCCTCTGGGCATTCTTGCCTGGCCTTCAGGGGAGCTGCTTTAAGTGGCAACTGCCTGTTCCTCAGGGTGGGAAGTTGTGGACTGGAGGCTGGTCTGGTTCTCTGATCCTTGCTCTTGCAAAGGAGCAGGCAGTTAGTATTCCAGTGATGCTCTTGCAGTGCCTACAGCATTATCATCTGGTTCAGATATCAACACTCAAAGGGTTGGGCTTTTCTAAAGGCAATGATCAGAAACCTGAAAGATGTACTTTGAGCCTTGCCAAGGGCTTTGCTTACACTCTCTCATTTTTCTAAGGAATATTGACCTGGTGATGATTCAAAGTCTGCAAAGGGCACGGGACTTTAAGAGCTCTTACATCCTTAAGGAAAATAAAAGAATTATTCTTACCTGCATACTTGGAATTGAGCTACTTAAAGGAACAATGTGTTGGGATTTTTAAGAGATGAGTTAATTATTGGGCTGTAACTGGACTCTGAGTTGAAGCCTGTACATCTAAATGATACTGTCCTGTCTTAAACTGCATTTAATGAAGAATTTACAGTGGGTTGTGGTAGATGCTAATTAATTAAAAAGCAAAGACCTGGCCAGTTGTCACAGCAGAGACAGATGCAGCCAGGTTGTGTTTTCCCTGCTTGCACTCCTTCCTCCATCAGACTGGAAGAAAAGAGATCTCTCTAGTGCTGCTTTGAGTTGTCATGATTGGAATGGAATGTTCTGAGGAAGGGATTATTCTTGGCAAATTGTGTGCTGTGTTTGTTTTCTAGTGTAGAGATAATGTCTAGGTGTTCTTTATAGTGTAGCTTTCCTGCATGGGAGCACCACTTTCTCAGCAGATTCTGCTTTTTGGGTATTTTTTCCAAAGTAAGCTTGCATTTTCCAGAGCTTTGCAGTTATTCTTCCTGATAATAAACCCCAAAGAATTAGGTGAATAAAAGGTCTGGGTACTTGCCTTTTTATTTGAAATATTGCTTTACAATAGTTCTTTTTTTTTTTTTTATCTTCTGACTAATTCAGTTTTAAGGTCTGTAAAGTTGGTTGCTATGGAACTAAAATTTTTCATTTCTGTTGGCTGATAATTTTCTGTCATCACAGAATACCTTTATTATCATCAGTGCTGTGGCTAAAACCAGTGTCTCTTGCCAGGTAACACCATAGGGACAAAGGACCATTATTCATGCAGGACAGGATTGCTTATTTGCTGCATTTGTTGTTTTTTGCATCTTTGCCTGGAACAATGCATAAGAACTGCTGATGTGACCAAAAGGTCGTGTTTATTGGAGTAAGTTTTCATGGTTTCTCTACAGAAAAACTTCTTTCTCTGTGAAAAACTTCTTGTAGTTTCCTTAGTTGAGTCACAGGATTTTGAGTCTCTTCTTGAGAATGCAACTGGTTATGTTGATATAATTAATGACTTATATGTAGCAGGGTGGGTTAATAACAAATGGCTCTTCCAGCCCTGCTATGCAAAATCAATCAGGCAAATGTGCTGTCTTTGTTAAAATAATCATGACTAGCTTAATCTGGTGGCAAGTTTGCTGTCTAGATCTTTTGAATTTTAATAGGAGTCTCACCAGCCTTCACCATGCTCAGTGGTTTGCTAATTGAGGCTTTCTCTTCTAGGCTGTCCTGTTATTGCAGGGTAAAATACTTTGCACCAAGTGAACTGCAAAACAAACTCAGCAGAGCATGCATTCTTCCAAGTGTCGAGGTAATTGCCCTACAAAAGTGTTTTTATGGAATTAAACTGAAAACAACAAACCCAAACCTGCTTGGCTTGTAGACTTTCTGTGACAGCCCACACTTGATTTGAGCTGAGTCAACTTCTGTTAGGCTGTTCTAAGCTGTCTTGAAATAAGATCTGGAAGAAGCTTACAGTGAGTTCTTCCCTTATCAAACTGATTTTTTGGCCTATGTCTATCTCTGTGGCCCATCTACATATGTCACAAAATCAGGAAAAGTGACCACTTTCAAGTAAAATCACTGCAACACTGCAGTTGTCATAATTTACAACAGGAATTGTTCATAAGACTGCAGTTCTTTAGTTGTGTTTATGGTGATTTAAACAAATCAATATGTGATCCTTCTGTTGGAAAATTCAGACAGGCTACTTAAAATCTCGTCTCCACTGCTACAAGGTCCTGAGAACTGTTGAGTTGTATTTGTACTGCTCTTCACTTGTGAGGTTGTGGTGACCTGGGTGCTTTTTTTATCACAGAATTGTAGCCTCGTGGAAGGGTTTGGGCTGGAAGGGATCTTAAGGCTCATCTCATTCCAACCCCCTGGTGTGGGCAGGGACACCTTCCACTCTCCCAGGTCGCTCCAGATGCTTCCACAGCTTCTGTGGGCCCTGTGTTTTTGATGCTTCAGCACTTGAGGTGGGTGAGGGGTGAGGTGCTGGATCTCTCACTGTGACACAGCTATTCAGATCCATGATGGCACTGCCTTAACTTACTGAAGTGCAGAGCTGACCCTACAGCAGAAGTCAAACACTTGTGATTGCAGTAACACAACCAAAGGCTTCCAGGCAGTGATCAGCAGCCACCCTCACTTGTTGCTGATTAGCTGTGTGAAGCAACACTGGTTTTTAAAGCCCAAAAAAGAAAAGGATGAAACAGTAGTTTGTGGTGCAAGTTTTCCCTGCATTTGTGTTAAACACAGTACTGTAATGGGGCTGCTCTGGTGAATGCTTGTCCTGTCTCTAGAAATCACCTGGGAATGTGTGGTTCTAGGGAACATTTCCCTCAACTGAGTCACAGCTCTAAAGGTGTACACTCATTTTAGTGTGATTGTTAATAGCCTTAATGAGATGTACATGTCCCAAATACAAGTTGTGAGAAGGATGAGATTCTGCACTTCCCTCACAGAACACAAAGCATTGCAGTGTTCCGTATTTTTGCTTCACATTCTGTGCTCGAGCAGGCACTGAACATGTCACACTGATAATACCCTCACCTCTGACTCCAGAAATAGCAGCAGTGTATGGGGCAGACTGGCCTGGAATAAGGCAGGGTTTGCTGCAGCTCAGGCACTCAGCAGTGTGGATTGAGCTTGTCCACCTCAGCCCCCTCTCACGTGCTCTGAGGCTGTGTTGGCTTCCTTTCCATGAGCAGCTCACAGGTAAGGCCTACACAAAGGAGAGGAGCACACAACAAGCCACAAAGAGGGTTTTTGGTTTCCCTCCCCTCCTCCAGGCATTTGTGAACTCTTCCAGCATCCTCTTGTATAAAACCATAGTCTAAACTTGTTCTGCTAGGGAAAGTGCTGATGGAATTTAAATTCTTCTCTTTGTATGTCAGCTCTTCCCAAAGTAATTTCCCCAAATACTTTCCTTCCTTGAGGCATATTGGTGAAACTCATCATGACTTTCTGATGCCCTCCAAGATTATTTAATAAATGCTGTCCTCTAATGCCTGTTCTACTCACTAGGGTTCACAGTATCTCCAACTTACAGCACTTGCAAAAGGCATTTTCTGAAAACTTCCTAAGAATGCTGGAGAGCTCAGGTAGGCTGTGTGATGTTGGGGAGGAGTATTCAACTTGGTTTTCTCTGCTGGAGGTTTTCTCTGTTGTACAACTGAAAGAGAAGATGAGAATCAGTGCTCCAGTCACCTATGGTTTAGAGCTGTGCATCATGAATAACTTTAAATAACAGTGCAGCATACTGTTGCCATCTTGAAATGACTGATTGTCTGTTGAGAGATGGAGTTGGGTCTCTGTAGTCACTGCTGCACTGCCTTGTGGAACCACAGGTTTGGAATCAGGGTCCTGTTAAGGAGATAAAAGTTTTAGCTTAAAGAAAAAAGCCCCTCTGTGAACTTCATATGGGGCCATTCAAGCAAGAATGTTAAAAAAATGAAGATTTTAAGAGAAGATATTAAGCAGAGTAGCTTATAGCCTGATAGGCATTAAAATGTTGGAGAACCTCTGTATATCTTCAAATCTTTGTCTCAGCTTTTAAGGCAAGAGTATTATGTCATATACTGTGATTGTTCTGATCTTAGCTGGGTCAGAAGAGTCTTTCTGAACTGAACTTTTGTTCTCAGAAACCAAAAATAAACTTGTGGAGGCTGGCTAATACTACAATCCACTACTTTGGGAACCACGTTGCTGAAAGTACTCCTGAACAGCCCTTCAGGGCTTTGGCGTGGTTTTCTGAGTTCTTTGTTTGTGTATTTCACACTTTTTGTAGCATTAAAAGCCATAAAATAAATCGAGAGATCATTTTTGAAGGGTATCTAAAATAATTCTTCGGAGCTGTCAAAACATTGTGTGTGAGTAAAGCTTGGGCAGTGTGAGTAGTACAGTGCTGTTCACTCCCACATTTACAGAGCTCATTGCTCTTTGTTTTACCCTCTTTTGGGGTTCAGTCCCTTGATGGCACTTCAGGCCTGGATCCAGGACTGCAGCAATGAGCCTCTCCTGTGCACACTGGTGAGTCTGAAGCTGTGTGGACAGGTGAGCCACAGGGATTGTTAGGAATGCTCATCTTTAAGGAGGAGACTGGGAAAGGTGGACAGCTGAGCAGCACAGTTGTGTCCCCAGCCATGAAACCACCTGGAAACAAAGGCAGGGATAGCAGTGCCAGGGTTTCTCTCCTCTGTGCTGCTGGAAGCTCACGTGCAGGAACTGAGAGGATCCAGTCCCTCTTTGTCACTGATTCCCAGCTGGGACTCTTCCTTCTCTTCTCTCCTAGGGATACTGGAGCAGGAGGCTTGTGTGGAGCATCTGGGTCTGTAGCTGTCATTAGCAGCCAAGGTGGACACTCATCTTGTTCCATTGTTTTTTGGTTTTGCATGGACTTTTTCATATCCCTTATTATTCAGATGTCAATCCAAAGCTATGCTAGCTAAATCATCTTAATTAAGACTCTCCAGAGCGAGGTACAGGGACTATTATTCTGGCTTGTTCTTGTGTGGAAGGTACTTAGTTTCATAGAAACACACTGTAATATTCCATGATGCTGATAAAATCACAGAATTGGCCTGATGACGGTGAGTACAGTAGCTGGAAAGAATGATTCATTTCACAGAGAAACAAATAAGAGGTTTTGATTGCAATTTTTTGGATCCCATGGCATATTGCTGGAATTTTGACCGTGGAAGTATTTATCTGGAAGTCCCAATGTTTGTGGTTGGATGCAATAACAGTAGAAAGGTGCTGCCTTTCCCTTGGAAGAGGTAAAAGATCAGGTGAATCTTCTGGAATAACAGTGACTCGGGAAGTGTAGGAATCCTTTCAATCCTGGTGTTCCAGGTAGCTGCAGCTGTTAGTGGCCACCTTAATAAAGCACATCTTGCACTTTGCTCTGAGCACTCTTCCAGCCCTGCTGAGAGGGGGAGAGAAGCTCCTTCCCCATCCATCACTTGTCATTCCCGAGGGGTTACCTGTGGAGTCACCCCGTCGGCCTGGATGTGTTGGGATCCTGCGTCACTCCGGGAGCTGCTGGTTAAAATAACTCTGCTTTGGTTTCCTCAGCTACAGGACTTGGCAGCAGAACAGTGTTGAGGCTGAAAGCGTGGGCAGGCAGCGAGTCTGTCTCTGTGCCGTGAGCAGAGGTGAGCTCTGCTTGGGGTTTTTTTTTTACTTTTCAGCATTACATGTTCCATAACAGTTGAGCTTTGCCCCTGCAGTCCAGGGAATGGGTAGCATCTCTCCTGAATCATCAACAGATTGTGGGGTTCATTTTTAATTAGTCTGTCACCTGAATGAGTCTGTTATTCTGTGTTTGTTCTTCCTTACAAATAAAAGATACGAACGTGTTTAACATGTACTGGCAAGACTTGCTGTATGAAAAGATAACAGTCGCTCTGAGTTACTTGGTGTTCCACGTCCTGTCTTGCAGTCTGTTCCTAGCTTTAATCCATGGAAAGTGCTTTGTGAAAATATGGAAGAATTTCTTTTGCCTGCAGCTTCTCTTGAGTCTTAAAAACATTGTGGGATTGAAATGCTGCTTCATCCTTCTTCTAGAGCAAATCTGCAACATGTTGGAGTCCCAAAGTCAAGAGGAGCAATATGCTATTTCTGTACCAGAATGCCTGAGGCTCTCATCAAAGAGAAGTGTGATCTGGAGTAGAATGTTACTGACCTGAGGAGTGGATTTGTTCTTAGGTTTGATATTCACATGCCTGGTGAATATGTGGGACTTGACTAGGCATTCTCTCCAGAAAACTACAGCTCCTCCTTTTAATGTGCCATTTAGCCTGGGAGCAGCTGTGGAGGAGGGAAGGGGCAGGGGCAGCTTGTCCTCAAATTCTCTAGACAACATGTCTTGCTAAGTTTCTGACATATGTTTATGAAGTCTCACGTAATCTGCAGCAGTCTGTGGATCTGCCTGAGGGGTGTGTGAGGGATTCCACTCGTCACTGCAGGAGTGCTGCAGTGCTCCCTTGGCTCTGAGTCTGTGGGTGCATTTGGGTAGTTTTATCAATGAAACTCTCTCTTGAGAAGGAAGTGCTTACCGAGGAAAACAACAGATAAAGTTGCCAAAATAACCCTTGCTCCCTGGAGAGCTGCTGGAGGAGGGGAGAGGGAGGCCTGTCAGTCACACTTGTGTTTGAATAACGTGACATAACATCATATCAAAGGGTTTAGGGTGAAGGGAGCAGGGGGGGCTGTGCTTCCAGCCCCTCAGGCTTGCTTTGTGTTCAGAGCTTGCTGCTTGGATAGAGTGTGTGGGATTGAAATGTTAAATTAAGCTTAATAGTTTTAAATCTTGGCATGTGTCAGGCTTGTCCAAGCTTAAATAAACTGAGTGCAGAACTAAAATTATGTGCATCTCTTATGCACATGTGCCATGGTTGAGTCCTTATAATGTGCTTATGATCGGGGCCCAATTTTTTATAAGATGTTTAAATTTTTACAGAATGCCACGGGGAACCTGAGATATTTTTTTTTATTATTATTTCTCCAAACTGTTAAACAAGCTGTGAGTAATCTGTTTGTTTGGGTTTTTTTGGTTTGTTTGTTTGTTTAAAAAATATTCCCCAGTTGACATCATTTATGCTGTTTGACTGTTTACTTGTTGTTGAGGAATCCCTGCCCTGAGTGGTGATTTGGGTGGGTGTTTCAGAGTAGTTTATGCTGTAAATTTGAGGCAGCACTCTAGCAGATAGCAGGGGCAGTGGCTCTGTCTGCAGAATGGCTCCAAGGGCCATGTTGGCCCATCCAGCTGAGTAGCAAGTTCTGTGGCAGGTGGGGAAATATGTTCTAGAGATGTGTTTAGTTACAGCTAAACTGCTGCGTGAGGATTTGGGATTTCCCTGTTCCCATAAGGAGAAACAGCCTTACCTTGGATATCTTTATTAAGTCTCTTTCTGTTTGCTTAGGGAATAAGCTGACCTGTCTGGTCACTCATCCAGAAACATTCCAAGATAACAGTTCCTGGATGAGGTGGTCAGCTCTTCTCCTGGGAGGGGTTTCTGTGGATAAAGCAGTGCATGTTCGGTACAGCTCTCAAGTACAAGATGCAGCTCTTGCACCCCAAGATCTTATTGCAGGTGTTTGGAAAGAAATGAGGCAAATCTGTTTGGTCACAGAGCTTTTCTCTGGTTTAGTGCTTGTTTTTGAAGAAGGGATGGTCTCAGGGATGTGTTTGGCTGGTTTGGGGAAGGAGTGGATAGCGAGTGTTTCAGCTGATAGAAAATATAGTCTGTCCTCTTTAACACTGGGCACCGTGGCATTCGGTAATGCCAGTAATATATGGGCTAATTGTATGTATATTTTAGGCTTTTTTTTTCTGAACCAAACATTATGTTTATCCTGTGTCAGGGGAAGGTGATTAAAAGCTTCTACTGAACATTTCCTGGAGGTTTTTCTCACAAATGCCTTGTTTCTAAGGTCAGCACTCCCTGGAGGTTTGCATGCCTCAGCCAGCCCTTGATATGTAGCTCTTGTCCCGCTTTTCATGCTGTCTTTGTGATGTGTTAAAACCTCTGCAGTGCTTCAAGAGAGCATTGCTGGGAAAGCCACGTCTCCTCTGTTCTGTCATGCTTCGTGACAGTCCTGGGAGGGGTGTTTTGGGGACAGGCTGAAGTGGGATGGCTTGCTGGTTAGGTCAGGCTGCTCCAGGTGCTCAGCACTCTGAGTCTGAGTCTCAGAGGTGATGGGATGGAGGAAGGTGCTCCAAGAGAACATGTTAGAACATGTTAGAACATGTTAGAACATGTAGCACAAGCAGCCATCCGTAGGGAGGGCAGACTGAGGCACAGTGTTATGATTGTGCCCTGCATGCTGCTGACAAACCACGGTGATGGGGAGTAGCTGGAGGTCTGGCCATCTGATGAAGTGAGCACTGATTTGACTCACAGGAGCAAATTAAAGCTGTGAGTAATAAGTTTCTAACAGTTTTCTGCTTCACTGCTGAAGGCTCCTGTGGCCAGGGCGGCTCAACAAAGCACGCAGGGAAAATGGAAGGTGGTTCCTGCGTGCCTGGCTGTGAATGGCAGCACTTAAAGTGGCTTCATGTGTTTCAGTGGTCCCTGTTCCAGATATGCCCATCCTTGGGGAGCCTTGGACAGTGTCAGCTCATCCAGATAAAACTTGGGTGGCTGAAGTTGCAAGTCAAGACCTTGTGGGAAGAGCTTAGTACTAAAGTCAGGAGGTATTTTGGTTCTATGTAACAGAAATAAGGGGCAAAGACTTGGTGAAGCCTTGATGGGAAAAGATGTCCATATTATAGGTAACTGGGCTTAGGGGGGTTAAAATTTGCACCTGTGGCACATGGCTGTGTAAATGAATTCAGATTAGATATCTAGGGAGGCTAATGGAAACATGTTTTAATGAACCCTGGCTAATTACTATATTAACTTCTTGATCAATACCCAGGAGACCTCAAACTGCTTGCAGATTGTTTTTTTTAAAAGCCCTGCTCTTATATATATTTTAAATCTTCTGCATATAATCAAAACAACTGGAGTCACTTGGTTTGTAGACTTTTGGTTCACCAGGGCTTTATAGTATTTGGCTGTGGTCTGTAAGTTAAAGCTGAAGACTTAAGCACTTCCAAAAGCATTAATTGTGAATTTCAGTGGGAGGTGCAGAGGAATAAATGGGGTTGAGGGAGCAGATAGTAGGAGAGAACATTAGTTTCTGGAATAATCTTTGGTATAAGTGTGTGACAAGGCAGAACTGTGTGGTTTTCTGGAAAAGAGTTCTTGTAAATACTTGCTGGTGCATGTATGTTCTTAAAGTGACCTATATAAAGACCACCTCTCATGTTACCTCAGAAACTTGGTTTTCTTTGAAATACTGTGAACGAATTTCAGTGGAGTCAAAATTAGTACTAAATGGAAATGTCAGGCAGGCAGCCTTACCCTGAAGGGATAAAGTACTGTCTTTAAATTGGTTCATATTAAGGAAGCTGGGATATGTTTAGCCTTTTCTGATTGAGCTAATTAGCAAGACACTATTGTGTGTTCATAGCTAATACATCCCTGTGTGTGCAAATGGATAATGAATGCATAACTGAGCTTAAGAAAGGTAACCGTTCAGCAAACAGTCTGCAACACTGTCTCCTTCAGCCTTGTTTCCTGGATTCCTTGAAGTATTTGGTGAGAACTGCCAAGTCTGTCAGACACGTGGCTTTTATTCCTGGCTGTATTCAACCCATTGCAGGCTCTGGTCTCCCCTTGGTAGCAGCACTGGTTGTGTCAGTGGAAAAGCACCGGTCCAGCCTGCTCTGACCTGGATGGCCAGGGAAGGGTTAAGCACCCGAAGGCTTTAGCAGCCTGTCAGATGCACTAATGCTGTGCCTCTTGAAGCCTTTTCCTACACTTGGGGTGGCAAAGGGGTCCAAAAAGCAGCATGAGCCTTGGGAAAAGCAAGTCAGGAGCCTGGTGGTGTCATTAAGGGAATCCCAAGTAGTGTCCTCTGTGTTAATGGACATCAGGTCACGCTAACTTAGAACCACCCACAAGCCCCAAGCTGTAGGTCTTGGTGAAAACTGTAAACCCTCACTGACTCCCACTGAAATGATTTAGTGGTTAATGGGCTGACTGGATGGCTCCTCTGCCCGGGAGCTTTTCAGGGTTGAAAGTGGCAGTTGGAGGAGCCGTTCCTGAGGTATGAACTGTCTGCTCAAACGCTTTTTTATTAGACCCCAAAAATTTGTTAAGCGATGGAAAACTCGAGAGGGATGTTGTCACTGGCAGCCAGAGAAACCAGAGCCCAGCTGGGTCTTGAACTTTGTAAGAGAGAAGTCCCTGGAGCAGGCAGTTAGCAAACAGGGTTAAGAGATAACATGGAAATCGTGGGACTTTGAGGCTGAATTTGGCTCTTCCCGCTCTTACAGAGAGCCAAAAACACCCTTCTCATAAATTTGAGATCCTCCATCCTGTGCTATCTGAAAGCTGCAGTTGTGTAATGTTGTGTAAGCATACTGTTCCCTTGAAGTTTTTGGAAAGATCACAAGATGGAAAAGCAGCCAACAAACTTTGTTCTCCCTGTTGCTCCAGAAATGAATGGGGAATTTGGAATTTTATGCTTTAGTGTCACTGGAGAGTTGGCTTTCCGTGTTCTCTTATCTTCCATTTAATGTTGTTGCTTTTGTGCCTAACTCTTGTCTGCTTTGTTTCATTGCTGCTACAGCTCTTGTTTAAATAAGGAAAAAAATCCCTGTTCTGTTATCAAGAGATTGTTCAAGCATGACTAGAGATAAAATTAACTAGCAAGTCAGTGGTCTGAGGAGTGGCTTTAGATGAACATTCCCGTACTCAAAATGACCTAAGGCAGTGATATAAAAAGACAGGGGTGGGCATGGCATATCAGCTGGAGTGAAACCTTTCATCCACTGCTGGAGATGAAAGGATGAGATCTAACCTTAGTAGTGGGTCAGCACAGCTTTTTTTCTATGCAGAAGTTTAACAGTTATTTGACAATTATCACCTTTCAGGGCTTTCTGTGCTCATGTACCACAAAGCTCATCTGGCTTGTGGCCTTCACAGGGCTTTTATTGAACAGCCTCAGTAAATGATTGTTATCACAGTGATTTTTTTTTCCTTCAATCCTGTTGTTAGTGTCTGGCAAGAAGGTGGGGATCAAATATAGACAGGTTTTCTAACTGCTGGGTGCACTGAGTGTTATTTTTTTATTGTTAATACCCTTTTCACCCTGGTTCTCCTGGCTGTGCTGAAGGCAGAGCAACTGCTGTACAGCTGTGATCGCATCAGAGCCTGCAAATATTCCAGTAAATCTTTTGAGAATAGGCAAATCCGTTCTGTAGTTTTACTGCAGTGAATTCCTAGTGTAGATCCCAAGTCCTGACTGAAGGATTTTCTCTGTGCAATTCAGGGCCTGCTTGGATTTTCAACGGCAACAGCTGTGCTGGTGAAAAATCATATCTGGTTGATGTCTTGCTAAGAAACACGTAGAAAAGGCCATGGCAATTCAGGCTTCCTGGGAGCAAAAGTGATGAGTTAACACAGTAATTGTACCTGGTTTTCATCCTTTACTGCTTAATTTTCTGTAGTTTCGTAGCTAATATCATAATAGAATTTTACATTTTCCTACATTTTACCTCTGAGGTACTTGAAACAAGCGGGTTTTTCTATTAATGGGTCATCTACTGGCAATTGTATTCATTGATGTAAGTATTATTAAAGAGACAACACAGCTGGTGGTCCACAGCTTGGTGTATTGATGGTTGTGTTCAGAAATCTGCTTAATTCAGTGTTAAAATCGGATGTCTGAATGTGTTGCTGTGTGCAGACTCCTTTGCAGGCTGTCTGCAAGTAGTTCAAAAGCTGGTGCTTCTCAAAAATGAAAGCCTTGCAGCCAGCTGCATTGCTATCAGATAATTTCCTTGATCTCACAGCTGCTTTGCAATCTCCTGCAAGGATATCCTGGCCCACATCTGTGGAGCTTTAGTTCCCCAGGAGCCTCCTGTGCCACAGCTCGGTGCTGTGTGCCGGGTTAAGCCAGTTGAGCTGCTGTCAGGACCGAGCTGTGAACTGAATCCCTGATGGAACAGCAGGTTTCAGGGTGGACCCAAAGCTTAATGAACCATTAACTCCTCAAACAGTGGCAGTGGGGATGGTGTTCAGGATGAACCAAGAGCTGGGGGTGGATGGGCATGTGGGAAGAGTGGAGCAGGGTGGATCCTTGAGCCTGGTTTGAACTGTGATGCTTCAGTGTGCTTTTTCTCCAGAGCAGCAGCTGAGTCCCACAGGCAAAATGGTCAAGGAGCTGGGCAAGACTTCTTAGACAAGTCTTAGACACTTAAGTGTGCCTGTTAGAAGCACAGAAGATGCACGTGAACCTCAACATATGTAAGTCTTAATTCCAGCCTGTGGGCTGTGACTGCAATACCAGCTGAAAACTGCAGATACGGTGTGGTGTTAAACTGAGGTGCAGCTTTGCAATAGTATTACTCTCTGTTTTGAAACCATACAGTTATTGTCTGATAATGTCAAGTGATCAATCTTGGAGGTTCTGGAGAAAATGAAATGAATTCTCTGAAGTTGGGATGCCAGTGAGTCTAATGGATGACAAACAGCAGCAGTAATTCAGTTTTATTAGACTTGGCAACATAAGACCTCTAAAACTAAGTTGAAGGGGCATTTGATTTAAGCATAATACTATCAGTGTATAAAAGAAGGTTCAAAGAGAAAAAGGATGCTACAGAGTGTGTTCACAGGTAGTTGTAACACCTTCTTTCCTTGCCACCTCCTCTTTTCTTAATCCTGCCTGTGAATGTGACTGCTGAGCAGAACTGCATGACATGTGCAGACTCCAGAGCTGCATACACCTAACCAGTTGCTAAGCTTTCTCTCTGGCATACTCTAACAATGGTTTTCTTGCAGACTTAATTCTGTTTAATTTTGTATTTTGTGGTAAAATGAGGCTTTCTGGTTAGACTAATTTGCTATTATTTCCTCTGGCCTTGCTCAGACTCGCAGATTTGTTTTGCAAGTCTCAAAAGATGTCTGATAATTAAACCAGTTTTAGTTTTTCAGATCTGAGATAGGCATGTGTTGAAATGGATGCTCAGTCAACAAAAGGAGCACCTTGATTTACTGTGAACTTCTGGGTGGCTCACAGGCAGATGGAAATGTGCTTGAAAGAGGGATAGAGACTTTATGGAAATGCTTCCTTGTCCTTTCAAGTCAATACAGAAAGGTTGTCTGGTGCAATTTTCTGGTGACCTGTTTCTAATTAACATGCAAATTAACTGCTTGGTGGTGGAAATCAGGATTGCAAATACAAAGTGCTAAGATGTGTTAGGCTGGGAAATCCCCGGCATCTGTTAAAGCTCCAGCACCGTCTATGTCTTGCCTGCAGAGTGGTTCCCTCTGGAGAAAGAGCTGCTGCAACCTGCTGTCAAACGGCTCCTTTGTCTCCCTTTAAAGAGAACAGGTTTTAATTTGTGGTGTTGATGCTTGTTGCCCCGTGTGGGGAGTCATTTGAGTGCACTTACAGCCTGATTCACCAAAACTGGCTGTCGTGAAAACAGCCACGATGAGCTACTTCAGATGCTTCCCTGGAGGAACCACAGTGTTTTGTGAAGTAACTTACTTCTTTGTACTGGTGTTAACAAGTGCCAACTAAATGAAGAAATTAGCATATTTATTAGTGCTTGTCATCACTTAAAATTTGTTGGTTTTTTTTTTTTCATTAAATACTGCTGTATGATTTATATTTAGAAAGTGGCTTTGATCTAACGGGTGAAGATGATTAATTTAGTAAAGCTCTGGTCAAAAAGTGAGATTGTGCCTTTGTCCTTGAGGCATCTGCTTTTTTTGATGTCCCAAAACATCTTATTTTTCCTCTTCGACATTTTTGTGCCAACGTTTCCTATTAGTAATGATTGTAACAGCTGATTTAGTAAGACATTTTGGCACAAGCTGTATAAAGGACAATAAAACCCCACTTGATTTTCGGATCCCTACTTGTTTCTAGTGCTGGCAGTTAAGAGAAAGACCCTTTGTGCAAACCAGGCAAATTTCAAATGGAAAAAATGAGGCAAATAAGTGCTCAAAATCCCTCTGCCAAAATACAGCTAAAAGTTTAGCTTCGTAAGAGAATTACGTTGAAACATCAAATTGTCAACAGAGTTTGGTCTGTTTTCAAGTGTAGGAAAAATCACTTCCAGTTGTGTGAGTCGGTTCAAAGAGTTAATAACCAAATGGTTTGGTTGCAGGCAGACTCAGGTCTCTGAACTGGCCCAGAGCAGGATGTGGGAGTGTGTGTGGGCAGTCCTGAACTGCCCCCGTCCTTCTAAGTGTCACTAAACTGCAGCACCAGCACAGGGGGCTGGAATCTGCCTGAAATTTTGTGCTAGCTGGGCTGGGGCTGTGGAGTTACAAAATGAGCTCTGTAAAAAACCTGGAGCTCAAATTAGCATGGAGTCAGTTAATGAGCCTAATTAAAAAGAAAGATTTCTGAAAAATCTCAGCGTGAGTTACTTTTTAATTCAAGGGTGTTCTTGCATAGATTGTAGTTAATTTTTTTCAAAAGATACTATAAATCTGCCTGAGAAGAATTAAAGTGTTTCAGCAAACTGCCTGTTGGCACCTTGCTTTATGGTGCTGCTGTGTGAAGCCTCAACACCACACACCTCCCCTGGCTCTACTGTCTTCACAGTGCAAAGCCTCACTCTGCTAATCCTGCTTCCAAAACTTTAAATAGCAGATGAGGAAGAAGGATCAAGTCTTCAGTTCGAATAATGGATGGATTAGCTCCGATTTGCTGATCTCAAGGGGCAGTAAGAACTGGCTTCTGGTGCTGAGCCCCACCTGCATTAGGAAGATGTCGCTTGTCCTGACAAGGTTTCCCGCTGCACAGCAGTCCCTGAAGGAGGGCAGGCTTCCAGAAACCTGTGGGAAACTCCCTGGCTGTGTGCAACTGTCTGCTCTGGTTCTGAAGTGGTGGGTAGGAAAATTTGCTGTTCCAGGTGTTTGGTGCTTCCAGGCTGCATCTCTTCCTCCAGTTCTCGAGTCGGGCCGAGCACTTGTAAAACTCGCTGAGCTGAAAACAGCAGCCAGTGTTTGGCCCCTTAGACCAGACAAAGCGTGTTGCACCAACCTCTCCCTTCTCTCAAAGGAAGCCACAATTAGTCTTGGTTTCCAGAAGCAATTTGTATTTATGTAGCTGCAGAGCTCTCGTTTTCCTGCTGCTGCGGGTGCGTGTTCAGCAGGTTACCCTTGCTTGGCGCTTCTTTAAGAGTGGGAGAGCTGGGATCAGTGAAGGACAGATCACTGGAAAGCACAAGAGAAGGATACATGCTCTAATAATACTTTATCTTCCCAATTTTGCGTTGCAAGAACAAGTGGAACAGCTGGGTTTTCTGACAGCCGTTGTTGTCTCGTGCAATAACAAGTTACCTGAGGAAGTAGGACCGTCATCACTGAAAAGGGGTAGCACTGCTTGCACTCTGAGAGGCAGCTTTGCAAGTTCTAATGGACAGAAGCCTTGGATGTCTTAAGTTACTTGCAAATGTGTGAATCTGTGGGAAACTCCAGAGCTGGTTCTTGTGGTAACAAGCCCGGGAGCTTAGTCAGAGCAGAGCAGGAACAGCCTCTCCCGCAGTGGGTTGAGTTGGGTTGGGTGTAGGGGCTCCCTTGTGGTTGTTGCTTGTTTCTGACAGCTTGGTGGTTGCCTGCAAGATGTTGGGTTTGCAAGTCTTGGGTTCTAAAATGTAGTGATAGATAGAACTGATGTGGAACAAACCAGCTTTGTTCACACACAGTGTGTTTAGCACAGGAAGGTGTGTGCTGTGCAGTGAAGACTTCAGAATAAGTCCTGAGATTTCCTTATATTAATCTCCACTTCACTCTCATTTCTCATCCAATTTGCCTGAAGAATTGGCAGCCACTCTGGCACAGTGGGATTTTTTTTTATTTATAAAAATTACCCTGTTGAGAGTCAGCCAAGCTGTCCTTTCAGCCAGCACGTGTAACTTCCCTGCAGGTTTGTGCCTTTGGTTCCTTATGGTAAGAGCTGCTCCCAGGATTTGAGACTGATGATCTCACTGGTCCTGTAGAGAAGAGAATACAGAGATTTATTTGCTGCTATCTAGTCTGCTTGCAGGTTGAGCTGGGTCTGTTTTTGAGGGAGCAGGTCCATGGTGGCTCAAGCTGACCTAAGTTAATACTGTACTTACCCAGCAGCACTGACCCTGGAGGCCTTTGGGAGAAAGCAGGGAAGTAGCAGAAAACTCCTTGGAGAAGTTCTTAAGGAAGAAGCAAGGAGGGTGGTTTGGGGTTTTCTTGGATCCTCCCTGGTCAGCTGATGGATGTTATAATTCACCCACTGTTTATTTGCTTCCTAAATTCTGACAGACTTTACTTGAGCACACATAAAGTACCAAAGAGCTTTTGCTTTGTAATACAGGTGCAGTGGAAAGCTCTGTGTCAGTGGAAAGGGTTAGATGGACATTTAATTGTGTCCCCCCTCTGTGCATCATGGTAGCAAACCTTCTGTGGGTGACAGTGGGATGTCAGTGCTTCAGCAACTTGAGGTGTGAAGACTTAATTGAAGTGGGATTCTCCTCAGTACAGTTGTACCACCTTAGCTGAGTAATTCTTTAAATGTTTTATTTTGAATTTGTTTTGGGATTTGTCTTGGAAAAGGATGAATGTTTCTTGTGCACAAATAGATGAAAATTAAAGTTATTCCTCAGTATTCTCTTCTTGACCTCAATGTTAAGGCTAGTTTGGTAATTTCCTAGCTTATCCATTATAAAAATACCCTTGTTAATCTGCCTCAGGTAATCTGGTAGATGCTATGTTACAGTTAGAAATGTAGACCTAAATTTACTAAATTCAATTTTGCAGGCTTCAAGAAGCCTGAGAATGTTGCTGTTTGAAGGCCTGTGCTGTGATTAAATGAAAACTGTCTGATCATGGCAGTTCTTAATTTGCTCTAAGGCTTTTCTGTCCTTGCTCCACGTTTTGGAGGGCAGAGAGGATGGAGGTAACACAATGCTACTCTCTCCAGCCTGAGCAAAGAGCACTGAACCACTCATGTTGGTGCCAAGCCTGGCACTCACCATGAGCTGCTTATTTCAAAGTGCTGCTGATAAAAATGCACACAAATGAAAAAAGAAAATCTTTAAAATGACCTTTATAAGCCCAAATTATTCTATGATTTTATAATCTTGCTCTCACTGTGTAAGTCATGTCTCTTCCTTACTGGGCCATCTGAGTTCAAATGTTGTTTATTGAAAATGTGAAGTGGGATAGCTTTACAATCATTGAGGGGTTGGAAAACCCCTAAGAATTTCCTCTGAATGCTGAGTAGGTGCTGGGGAAGATTTTGCTCTTGAATTCCTTCTCCATCTGCTCTTGTTTTTTAGATTCCTCAAACTCTTGTCGTGTCACATTTGGGCTCTTACCCAAGTGATTCCACTGGAGTTCTGAATGCTCACTTTCAGTATAGAATTTGCTAAGATTTAATTTTCACTAAAAATAGAAAAATAGTCATATGTGTCTGCCTTCTAAGAGACAGTATCAGTGGCTGCAGTACCAGGATGTGCATCCTTTCTTCACACACACCAATCAGGGATGCTCCTAATTCTCCATGTGACTTGTTTGTGGAGATCTGTTTGATACATCTGACATCTCTGGTTTTCTGGGGTTTATCTTTCCTTAAAAATTGTCCTGGGAGAATCTTTTCCTTTTGTATGGAGTTTGACAAGTTTTTTCAGGCAGCAGAGTCAATTCTCACCCCGAGCAAGATCTCCTCAAGGCTGTTTAAGGACAATGCAGGAAACCAAAACAGGTGGGTTTGGTTGCAGTGTCGACCTGTGCTTAAAGCATTCAGATCTCCCCTTGTTGTGAAAGTTGCACTATCCCTACATTTTTTTACTTATCCTTCAGATAGAAATCTGCATGCAAGGGATTTGAACATGGAAAACTGCTTACCTGAGGGAAATGCTGCCACCTTTTCCCCTGAATGCCCCCAGAAGCACACCAGGGCCTTTTTGTGGACATGCAAACCACAGTGTTACCTGCTGGGGAAAACATCTTTATTGTGCTTACTGGTCGGGACAAAATAATCTCCCCACATTACCCAGTTCTTCAGCAAGGACTGTCTGGGCTTTGCCATCAGCATACTGGAACTAATCCTGAAAACTGGGTATTGCCTCTTGGGCATTTCTGTGCCTGCAGAGACCACAGGTTTGCAGCCATGTTTATTTCTTTGGCCACAATTAGGCTTCAGATGGCAGGAAAGCTTTCCTTCAGTGTGTACCTCCAAATAGTTTAATAGTGTGTGACTATTGAGACCACCCCCATTGACCAGAGACTAGAATGAAGTACTTTCTATCAAGTGCTAATTGTTGCCGACCAGATACTTAAACTTTGAAGTTCTCTTGCAGAAATAATTGCATATTCAGTTGTAGCAGGAGGACAGTGTGAGTACTCGCCTGCAGCCCTTCCAGCCTGCTCTGGATTTTATGTCTGTATTCCTGAGCCTTGGCATTGATTTTGCTGTTTGTCAGGAATAATGCTGAGACAGAATAACCAGCTGTTTCTAGAGCAGCTGAATTGTTGATTTAATTCCCGTGTTTTGACAGATGAAAACTGTTGAGCAGTGATACCGAGGTGGTCCTGCACGGAGCGCTGTGTGTTGGTACAGAGCTGTGGCAGTGAGGAGCTTATTGCTGTTCTCCCCTCTGCCTCCCTCCCCCGTTATTTTCTCTCTGTCATTATTAGCAGAGAAGCTGTAGGTGTGCTCAGTCTTTTTAATTGCAGCTTGTCTTTATTCATAGCTTTTTAAGTAGGAGTTGTGGAAACAGTAATTGGGAGGATTTGCGGGCAGGTGTCTGGCTCTCCTGCATACCAGTAAGACATTTTTCTACTGACTTTGCTTTCCAGAAAGCTCTTCAAACTCACTTTTAGAATCCAGCATCAAACATGGCTTTGTTGGGTTTTTATATTTATTTTAAAGTTGCTCATCTGTGCAGAACCAGTCAGCTGTAATTTCTTTGTTTGGCTTGAGGGGAGCTGTTACTGACCTGGCTGCTTACCACGGTATCATTTTAAATCCTCCCAATTACCATTACGGTTCAGAATTTTCAAACAAAATGCTTGGCTCTACAGCTCTATATAACTATTGAGCTGAGCAGTTCAAGCTGAAAAACCCTAGTGCTCTTTGGAAAGGAGCTCTCAAAACCCCACAAAATACATGAAAAGCCAAGGTTGTATGGCAGAGCAGACCTGTGGGGCAGTGTGCTGCTGCCCAGTGCCCCTGGCTTCTCCTGGGAACCTAAACCTATATCTAACTGTGAGGAAGTGCAAAGCTTAAATAAGAAGATGTATGTGTAGTTTTCGTTATTTTTATCCTTTATTCAGTGTGGTGAACTGAAAGAGGTACTTGGTTTGCTCCTGTAGCAGGGCTTTTGTTTGCATGTTCTGAAGGCAAGCAGAATTTTTATTTGGTAGTTTGTTACTAATCCCATGGAAACCTTGCCTTAGCACTGGCTGTAAAGACTTATTCATGTTGATTTTTCTGTTGAACAAAAGCCAAGCGATTTTTATCCAGGGTTTGCTTTTCTTCAAGTTATATAAAGAAAACATTATGATTCATCCAGGTGAAAAGTTCTGGGGCTGTGTCACAATCCCATGCCGGTCCTGTGCTTTTGAAGAAATTATACCCAAGCAAAGGAGGCAAAAAAATACATTGAAATTAGTTTGCATTTTATCTGTAGTCTCTCAAAATGACTTGTGGTTTGCATCTGCCTTTCCCCTGTATTCCACACACACGGATTCCTAAATAGCCGGAGCGCCGGGTGCTGTGAATCAGGGCCTGCCAGTGGGTTGATGACTCATTTCCTTATTGGTGCAGATGTGTATAGTAAATGTTTCTGGATAACTCTTTTCATATGAAATGCAGCTCCCCTGTGGGAAGTGAACAGACAGCAAGTGCTTTCATCGGTGTGCACAAAACCCTGGTCCTGAAGAAAGGCTCAAACGGCTTTTCTTGCTGAAGAAGAGGTTAGGTTGGAGCAGTGGTTGACTCTTGGAAACTGCTGGGTGCTCCTGCTTGAGGGGTTTTGAATTTACTTATTTTTAAATTTGCTTCTCTGTCCAGCTTCAGAACAAACTGCCTTTATACTGGCACAATTCTTTAGGTAAATGCTCTAAACATTTATTTATTAAAGCTACAATAAGACTCCTTTTGAATGGCACTCTCTACCTTTTGGCCAAGCAGGAATGAAGCACTGCTACATTTCTAACTGGGTTTAATGTTGTGGGGTATAATCTGAATGCAGAATGCCTAATGATGTTGTGAATCAGCTGCTTTCATCTTGTCTTCCTGGTCTTTTTCTTGTCGTGGCTCTTACGAAAGGAGAACCAGACACTGGGGAAATCAATTTGCCACAACAATTTGTGTGGCTCCCAGGCAGATTGATTTAAATAAGCAAGAAGCTTAGCTTTGAATAATTTCAGTCTTGCTTGAACACTCTAGTAATTTTTCTAGAGCTTTCTAGTTTGGTGATATTATTTGCAGCTAATTTTAGCTTTTATTGCTAAGCTTGGTGTGTTTCCTGACTAAATTGATATGATCTGTAATTATTTAAATGCTTGCATGTTAATGTTTCTATCTTTTTTTAATAATGTTTAAAAATGGCAAACCATTATCTACTGAATTACTTTTCCATGCATTAAGCTGCTTTTGGATAGAAATGGAAACTTAATTAAAATGCGGAAGATGATGATTGTTAAAAGTAGAACTAAAGTACTCAAATAGTGGATCAGAGTAGTTGTTTTACATGGAAAAATGGTTAATACTTCAGTCTAGCTTTCCTGGTCATTGTGACCTTTGAGACTTGAGAACAAGTGATTTTCTTTTTTTCTTTAATTATTAGAAAAAAATTATTCTCTTTCCTCAGTTCCTGTTCAGAGCCTCAGCTTCAAGGTATTGAAGGTATTGTGACCAAGGCATCAGTTGGTTTATCCTGACTGTGCTTTTTAGCTGATCCGGACTGTATTTAATAAAATCCAGCTTACTGAGGACAACTACAAAACTGATAACTAGGGCTGGTAAATTGTGGGTACAACAGGATGGACTCCCTACCTGGTTGCTTTAAAAAGAGTTTCAAAACTCTGTTGAGTGCCTTCTGATTGTAATTTAAATTGGTGTAAGGTTGTTGCCAGCTGTTATTTGGGAAGCACAGCTCAGTGCAGTGCAGGGCAGCGTAGGGTTATTTTGGATGTGGATCTTGTGGGTAGCCCTTCCTGTCTGGGAGGAACCTGAAATGCAAGCAGGGCATCCTGCTGTTTCTAGGACTCTCTAAAAATAGCCCATAGGCTTTTCCTGCTGAGTTCAGCTGGTGATGGTGAGAATCCAGCAAAAGGAATCTCATGGGGGAAACTCATCCAGGGTTGAAGAAGTCTTCTGGACTGCCAAGGCAGTGTCCTAATTCTCTGCTGTAGAGTGGTGCTGCTTGCAAGCTGCCCTTGTGGGCTGTGCTATAGACCTTAAAATTTAACACTTTGTGCTTATTTGCATGTATTCCCACTGGGTACAAAGGCACTGTTGTTCCTTAAGTGAATTTATATTAACCTCTCCCTGACTTTTGCCTCTCTGGTTTATGGGATGTGCTAGTTTGAATAGCCAGAAAGTTTTCCACAGAGAAGTTTCTTTGGGAGGATTGGAGGATGAATACGTGTTTTGAATATAGTACTGTGACAGAACTGATGTGTAGAGAGGATGATAAAGTTGGTGATTGTGTTAAATGCTCATGTGTGAGAAGAACTGAAGTGGTTTATTTTAACAGGAGGGAGTTTCTTGACTCAGGGCTCTTGTTCTTCACCAGCCTCTCACTGCAGGGAAGAAGTGAGTGATGTGTTGGGGTCTTGCAGGTCTTCTAAAGAAAATTCCAGTGTTTTATTTCAAATCCAGCTGTTAGGGGTGTCTGAACACTGGCTGTGATCAGGCTGCTCTTGCTTTTGAGGGAGACTTCCCCATTGCATTTCATCTCTCAGGAAGGCAGTTGGACTGACAGCCAAGGTCCAGGAGACTTTGTGCTTTCAGGAAATCTCCTGCAGGGTAATAACACTGCAAAGCTGGCACGTGGGGTCCTTTGGTGCATCCTGCCCCCCTCGTTGGCATTGCCAGATAACAAAACAGGTGTTGAATGTCACATGGGAACCCAGAGAGATGTACACCATGCAGAAGGCTAAAATAGCCCTGCTCCTGTGACACTTGTGCAGGGTGTTTTGGAAGAACCTCTATGGGCCTGTTTATCCGTGTGTAACATCCATCACGTTTTGGAAGTACTGTTACATGTAATTGTGCCCCCATTGCTCAGCTCTGAAAGACTGTCAGCTATGATAGAGGTAGCTATCACAGGGTTTATTTTGTTGCTATCCTTAAAAAATTGGCTGAGTGGTGGTGGGGGAACAGTAGGGCTCTCATCACTGTCCTGAAGTAAGGAGGGAAGACTTCAAAATAAAATTGTTCTTCTTGTGGTTTGTGGTTAAGGCTGAAGTGGCTTCTTTGAGGTATTTGATTTTTATTGCCTCTAAATAGAATAGCTGGCAGGAGTTAAAAATAGCTGAGTCTGCTTCCCACCTGTTTGGATACTTGTCTTATTTTGGTTCAGAGGTGGAATGCGTGACTGTAAATCATTAGGATTAAAGCAGTGCTGCTCCTGCCCCTGAACACGGGCAGGAGATGCTTATTGTGCCTGGGTGAGGATGGGCACCTGATTGATGGGACACATGTGCCTGGTTGGAAGAGCCAGGAAAATCCTCCTAGGGAGGGATCTCTGGGAGCACTGTGTGGCTTTCAGCGTGGAAAACTGCAGTCATGAGCCTGCATGTTGAATAACAAAGGCAAATCTGAATATTGGCTGGTTGAGTGTTCAGAGCATTGTTCACTTTGCTGCTGAAACACGAGCTCTTGGCCAGGGGGCCTGGTAATGGTTAGAGAGACTCTCCAGCACGAGGGATGGTGGTGCAATGGAGCTGTGCCTGCAAGTGGGAGTGGGGAGATGAGTAAGCAGCACTTGCTCTGAAACCTGTGCTTCTCCTCTGCTTTGCTATGTGGAGCTTTTGGTGTGAGCTTTTTTCTTAGCTCCTGTAGAAAAGTAATTTACAATGGATTTCTCTAGTTCCAGACCATGTGCAGCCAAAACATGATTCTCTGAGAAGCAAAGCATGGTCAGAACAACGTTGTCCTCTTAGGAGGCAGGGGCTTTACCACAGCATGTACAGCAACCTTTCATTTTGTGTAAAACTGAATCTTGCTTGGGAACTCTTCATGGCTTTTTGGAAGCTTTCTGTAAAGTTAAGCTCAATGTGGGGTACTATAGAGTATGTACTGTTAAAAGATGTGAATCCCTGTATTGAGATTAAGTGATGGAATTCAACTTACTAAGAGGCTATGAATATATTTGATAAAAGCATTTCATTAGCTGTTGCACTGGAATTATTTGTTGGGGCCTCCATTCCTTTTTCCACTCATTTCTCCTCTGCATCCCCCAGCAGATGCTGTGCAAACTGCCAATGACCACACTGTTGATTTTGCCTCTCTGCTGGAATACTCTTCAGTTATTCTGGGATGTTTCTGGTTGGGGTCGAGGCAGAGTCTCATCCGGGCAGGTACTTAGAGAGGAAAGTTGTTCCAGCTCCAGTAGATGTCAGGGCTGACTGATGCTGCAGGTGGAGGTACCACTGTGCTTTCCCAGTAATCTGACTGGGGCTGGGGATGCTCCTCCGTGAGCAGAGAACTCTAAAATGGCAAACACTCTTCTGTTGATGTGCTGAGTTTTGGATGGTGCCATGAGCTGTTTCACTCAGCTCTTAACAGCTCCTTCTCCTCTCAGCCTCTCCTGTGACACCGTCAGCGTCCTTGCATGCCTTTCTGTCTCTTAGGGTGTTTTGCTAGTGTTGAGAGAGAGCTTTCCAGGAGCAAATCCTGAAACCTCCTGGCGGGATCTGCAGCTCAGTGTCAGTGCTATGCTTAGTAGCAGAGCTCTGTTGTGGAGGAGTGTTATGGGAAACATTATATCTGGTAGCAGTGCTGCCAAACTTTGTGGCAAACACATAATTTAAGGGTCTGTCTTGCTTCACAGCTCATTGGGACTGGCTGGAAAGCCTCCAGGAGGAGGAAGAGAGGGGTCTAAGGGAAGAACAAACAGAAACATCTGGGGCAAATTTACTTTGATCGTGCTGGCTGTTAGAACACGCTCTGGTGTGTGGATCAGTGTTGAAATGAGAAGGGTCCCTGCTAGGAGGGCTTAGGGGCTTGAGAGTGCCCTGTGCAGGGAGATGGAAGCAGCAGGGACAGGAATAGCTTGTGCTGTGGCACGAGTGTGGCACTGCCAGCACGGAGCAGCTGAGAGCACCCACCTTGCAGCTTTGCATGGGTGGGAACCCTCGGAGACAGGGATGTGCTGGCCAGAGACAACCAGCAAAGGTGTTTGCCTGGTTAGGTGAACGGACCTGGTGTTGTTCCTTTAACTTCACCCTGCTCTGTGGTCACTTCTGATGCACTGGAATGAAAACTTGAGCCTTTTCTATGATTTTACTGCTTTTGGTATTTGCCCAGGGAGGGGTTTGTGCTGTGCAGAAAAGGCACACAGCCTGCTGAGGACTTGGAGTGTCAAGCAAAGGTGAAACAAGGAAAACATGACAATTACTACAATTCTATTGACTTCCTATCAAAGCTGAGTAGGAAAGAATAGGACTTGCTGAGCTTTCTTGGTGTTTGAAGCAGATACTGAACACAGGAATCTTCAGAGTTCAAGTGAACAAGACCTGCTCCATCCTCAGCTCCTTTTTCCATGGCTGCTGAGCCAGAAGGGAACACATGTTGTGCTGGGGTTCCTTGATCTTGCTTTGTGCTATCTTTTCTGAATAAGCATATTTACTTTAATGGTGTCATGCCCATGGAGGATATAAAAGGTCAGCCAAGGTGAAAAAGTTTGGGGAATCTAGAATTGGGCTAAAACGTGAAAAAAAAACAAAACAAAAAAACAAACTGTTGCAGAATTTGATGTTTGAGATGGTTTGCTGATTGTGCTTTGTGTGTTCAGGGTAGCTAAAGAAATTGCTGCTGGTCCTGATAGCTTGATTTGCATAGGCAAGCACAGTGTATGTTTTGGAGGTGTTAGTGTTGTGTTGTCAGGTGTTTGTGTATAACTTGGATTAATATGTTTGCATAAACTACAAATGCCTAACCAATGTGGACATAATGATTTGGTTAAATGATTTGCAGCATTGCAGACTTCAACTCTGTTTGTAAGTGGGAAAAATTATTTATATGAAATAAGCAAAGTATATGAAGCTAGGAGCTTGTAACTTCAGTGCATTATATATCCACAGTAGCATTCTTTAAACTGGCTATTTTCAAAGCAGGGATGATAAGTATGGAGATTTTTGCTGACATGACAACAGTGAGTTTGTTTTTAGTACTAACAGTTCACTGGCATTAGAGAATATTTCAAGCTTGGCTTAACAAGTTTAGCTTTCATTGCTCACTAAATGTGTAATTAAATTACAGAGTCTTCTCATCTGTTTTGAACTTAAATTATCCCTGGTTTTAACTTTCCTTTCACACATGACTTTTTCAGGATTGCAGGATGTGTGAAGATGGTTTACTGTAGCCATATGCTTGTTGGCACAGAACTCCAGGATGTTTCAGTGCGTTTGAAGCATGAGTTGTGTGATATGTGGTTTTTCTTTTACAAAGGCTGTGTTGATTTCTTGCCTAGGAACTGCTGTCTCCTCATGTTTCCGCAGATTCTGCTGCAGAATCATTTCCAGTGGTTGCACTGGGAAGGGATCAGGTTTGCAGGAGGGTGGCTCACCCTCATCTCTCCTGGCTCTTTGCATCTAACCTGTGCTGTTTTCTGGTGCTGTAAGTCTAACTAGCTTAATAGCTGCGGGCTGAATCACTTTATTGAGAGCTTGCTGTCCTGGCTGGGTGTGTTTGGTGCAAAAAGATTCCTATTATCTGTGGGAAGGACACAGCTAAGAAGTCAATTGTCCCTTTATCAGCTTGTTGGCCCCCTCATTAGAAGCTCCTGGGTCAACAGGCTGCTCTACCATTTCTCTGCAGATAATAATGATAAATGTGTTTGTTTAGATCAAAGTGGAAAAACCCCTCTGAGCTGCCTGTCCTGGTGTCTGTGTGCACTGTGCTCTGTAGTATAATCAGCTGTGTGACAGTGCAGTAATCTGGGGAACACCCACAGTCTGCCTGGACTTCTGCCTACCCTCTCTTTCATGGGAATATAGCTGCTTTCATTAACTTTCCCGACTGACTTGTTTGATCCAATTGCAATCTGTTCCTGAATTTAGGGAGAGAGCATCCACTGGGTTCCTCCCATCCACAAGCCAAATGCCTTTTTATTTTGCTGTTTTGCTCCGTGTTGGTTCTCGGTGGATTTTGCCTGAGCAGGTCCAAGGTGTGTTGTTTTCAATGCCCTGAAGATTATCCAAAGTTAGTATTTGAGGTATGCCTGGTTCTGCAAGTGCACTGCTTCTCTTGCCTTAAGAGAATAGTGGAAATGTCTGCCATCATCCCCTCTTCTGCTCTCAGGAGGGACTAAATTCTGGGAATTAAGGCACTTGGGCAGTTGACTTCAGGCTCTTATATTTGTATGACTTTTGCAAGGAAGCAAAGGAATCTTAATTCTGGAGATTCAAATAATCCCTGCAGAGAGTTTTCCCAAGACCTTGAGTTTCACAGAATCACAGAATGGTTTGGGTTGGAAGGGACCTTAAAGCTCCTCTCATTTCAAATCCCTGCCATGGGCAGGAACATCTTCCACTAGCCCAGGTTGCTCCAAGCCCCATCCAACCTGGCTTTGAACACTTCCAGGGATGGGGCAGCCACAGCTTCTC
>JAWWLV010000021.1:12945433-12980658 GCA_035041135.1 Platyrinchus mystaceus
CTCTTGTGGAACTACAAGCTGAACCTGACAACAGACCCCAAGTTTGAATCCGTGGCCAGAGAAGTCTGCAAGTCCACCATTGCTGAGATAAAGGAGTGTGCAGATGAACCAGTTGGTAAAGGCTTCTTGGTATCGTGTTTGGTGGATCACAGAGGCAACATCACTGAGTACCAGTGCCATCAGTACATCACCAAGATGACAGCCATTATCTTCAGCGATTATCGGCTCATCTGCGGCTTCATGGATGACTGCAAGGCCGACATCAATCTCCTGAAATGTGGCAGCATTCGACCTGGAGAAAAGGTATCCAGAGCACATGGAGATTGTCAATAGGCTTGTAAAAGTCGTTCACATAAGGAAACTGATGTGGAGGCTCTGCAATAGTATTCCTGTCTCACTTGCAGCTGAGGAAATGTGTGGTGTGTCTCATCAGTCTGCAAAGGGTGATGTCCTGATTTTTTTAGAGCTCCTTTTTAATAAATATGCATTTGTTCCTCTGTGAGAACTGCTATTCAGGGACTTTCATTTATCTTTCCACACCGTGCTACAGGTGATCTGGCAGGTACTTGTCTTTCTGATGGCACTCTCTCTGACTTGACTCAGTACAATGAATCCAAACAATAGATTTAAGCAGGCCTGTTGTTGGGCTTATTTCACAGTCTGGTCGGGTCTGGCAGGAGGGTTATCAAGGTGATGAGGCCTGTGCTATAACTCTTTCTGTTTTCTTTGGCTGTGGTTGATAGACTGGATCAAGAGCTTTTATCTGTCTGCTTCTCCTTTCCCCTGCCCACCCAAAAGCAGTTGAAGGGCACAGGGTACCCCTTGTCACATTTTAGTAGTGCAGACTTACCAGTACTATCCTGATTTTACTGAATCAGTGTTCTTTTGCCATGTGAGACATTAGCAGAGGCTGATGCAAAGAACAGTTTGCAGTGACTAGATGTGGGGTTATTTTCAAGGGACTGTCTTTCCCTGTCTGCTTCAGCATAGCTAATGCAGGCAGCAATTATGTAGTGCTGCAGGAATGAGTGACTTTTTCTATGATAAGTTTTTATGTTGAGGGATAAAGTTAAAATTACCCTATCAGCTTTTCACAGTGCTTTTGAAATTATACCTCTTATGCTTATAACAATTAGTCTGTTAGATGAGCTATTAATGAGGGGGTATGTAACAAAAGATATATGGTTTTTTGGTTTTAAAAAAAAAAAGCTTTCCTGGTTGTTTGAGATACTCATTGCTATAAGCAGCTTCACACCCATAGTGTGTTAAATTGAAGTGCTGGTGTATTCCAGAAGACTTAGGTGAACCACAGAAAGCACAAAAGTAAGGACTTATTTCTGAAAACAAGAACAAAAGCAACCACAGAAGAAGCAGGAGGAAGTTGGAGGCACCACAGGTTCAGGCTGGTAACAGCCAAGTGACTTGCTTTCTCCATAAGTAAAGGCTCTCTTCTAAAGCTGGGCTGAAGGACCTCATGAAATGAGAAATTGCTTTTAGCAATCAGTATAGAATCAGAAGTGTAATACAGGAATCCTGGGTGTCAGACCTGCATATTACCTGTGGCTTCACCAAACTGAAATAGCCTAAAATAACTTGTGGTGGCACTGAAGGGACACAGCAGAGGGGATTTCAGGAGCATAAGGCGAGTCTCACATGGTAGAAGTGAACTGATGTGGCCAGGCTTGTGTGTGGAACGGTGCACAACCCTCTGCCTTGGTCTTGGTTAGGAGGGGTGAAGGGGGAGGATGGCTGGGCTGGGCTGGGGGAGGCCACAAGCCATCAGGGAGAGGGAAATGATGCAAACTTGGGGTCACCAAGTTTCTGTGGCTAGCAAAGGGATCACTAACCAAAATTCTATGGGGGTTTTATGCATGTTTCTCACTTTCTTGGTGCCCAGCCCAGAATATGGTGCCTTGGTCTGTGCAAGCATCGCAGCCTGTCGTGTATCTTTTGTTATGCTGTCATCTTTGGCACTTAGAGCAATTGAAGTATTCTATACTGCTATGGAAACAGCTATAAATGGCTATGCAAGCATTTCTTTTGTTGGTGTTCTGTTCTATCCCTTTGCTGCTTTGGAGAAATCTAATTTGCTCCCATCAGATGCTAGTTCTGGTTTTATTTCCATTCTTTAGCTTCTGAGAGTTACCTGTAGAGAAACAGTCATTACCTTTTTGTGTGATTGAAGGTAACTGTGAATTTAATAAATAGCACCTGGACACCTGAGGGGGAAGATGGGGGAAGAGATTCATCTCTCTCCTTTTTTATGGAAATAAGCACAGCTAGACCATGAACTCCATCCACATCAGGCAGCTAGTAGATTGCAGTATGATAGCTTCATCAGAATAACTGGGAAAAACTGGCATTTTCAACTGTGAAAGGCACTTAAGTTGGTATTCTGGAATTGCATTGCCTCTTGAGGCCCCTCTGCTAGCTAACCATGTTCCTCTTCTATACTTCCCTTTTTTCTTTCAGCTTGCTTTCTACTTTCTAATGGAATTCTGTTCCTGCTGGGTTTGTTGCTTCTGTTGTGGTGCTTTCTGTGCTTTCTTTTCCACATTTCTAGTTGGGTTTCTGCACTATAAGAGCTTTAAAGTTCAACTTGGAAGTCTTGATCTGACTGTAGACTTCATTTTGCCTTATGTGTCAGCAAGGCTGTGGATGTGTCATTAGTTGTGTCATCTGAATGCACTGACTTTTCTAACATACGTGCCTGTGTTGTGGAGGTGTCTGGGGGGGGTTTGTTTTTATTTTCTTCCCGTTAGTGGAGAAGCATTCAATAGTAGTTTCAGTCACCTTTCCAGTTGGCAGTAGTGCTTTATAGCGATTTTGGTCTCCTGGTGTTTAAAAGTTGCTTTGTCTTCATGCAGTAGGGACCTAATTTGAAATGGAAATTGGTAATTGCAGCGGAGCTTTTCTCCTTTGGCTGTTTGTTGGCATGAGCTGCTTTCCCAATCCTGGTGATGTCCAGGGTTGTATTAAGCCAGTGGGTGGTGTGTAGTTGCCGGGTTGCTGTTTAGCCCTGGTGTCCAAGCTGTAGTTGATTCTTTGCCATAATGAAAGCTACATAAGTGTCCATTCCATCTCTGTTGTAGTGCTTTAACAGATAACAGTGTTCTTCCTAAAGAAAGCACCTTAGGAGACCACTGTTTTCTTGTAGATTTTTTTTGTGAGTGCTTTGAGTACAGTTGCTCTCTTTCCTTAGTTTCACAGAAGTATTGGACACGGGGGAATTGAGTTTACACGGGAAGAGCTGATAACATTCAGCTCGGTCTTTGTTTGCTCAGTGCAGTAGTATAGCAGTGTATGTGTAATATTATGAATGTACCATCACCTGTACTGCTGGGAATTAGCTAATCTAAGAGCCATCCCAGCACCTGGGTTAGCCAAGGGGAATGCTGAAGGGAATCTCCTGGTAGATCTGTTGGATGATTTTCCATGGCCTGGCTGCCCTGGCTCCAGTGAGTCAGCACAACTTCCAGTGTGGATAAATGGCAGTTTAGTTATGTGGCAAAGGTGCTGCTAACTGGTATTGCTCAGAACCCAGATTTTGGGTTCAGTCCTAGGGGGTCTGTTGATATATAATTATATTTCTTCAAAGGTACTGATATCTGGCCAGCATACAGAGTTGGCCAGTTCCCACTCAAAGAAAAGAGCAAAGCAAAATAAGGAACTTTAGGGGTTGTGGGATTTGGGGGTTTTGCCCTTTTTTTTTTTTTTAAAGGGGAAAAACTGCTTTTAGCCCTTTTAAACTGATTTTATTTCTAAGTTGTGTTTACAACTTTGTAATTGGCCAATTCTGCTTGTGCTCCAAGTGTAGCAGAGTTAAGACATGAATCAAAGGCTGCCTGCTGAGGAGACATGTCAGAACAAAAAGATTTGGAAGAGTTGTGTGGCTTTGAGTAGTCATGGTCGTGTTTTATGGAGGCTGCTCTCTTACTCATGCTGCTGCAACAGCAGTGGATGAATCTGCTTGACAGAGTGAGCTGAAGGGATGGCTCTGAAACAGAGACTGCAAATGCCAGGCTGGGTGATTCAGCTGCATGTGAATATGCATGCCTTGTTGCATACTCCAGGTAGTATAAGCAGAGCAGCATAAATTAAGGTGGCCTTCACAGGAAAAACTTGCAGAAGCCTTGAGAAGTCTGTACCAGGAGAATTCATGTTTATCAGGGGAACCAGACCTTCTCCAGAGGTATAGAGGGAGTATGGTTCTCTTTCTAAACACATGAAGAGGATGTAGGAAACTAAATGGAGCTTTACTGAGCTTTGCCCAGCTTCTTCCAAGCTTTCAAACAAAGCATAGGCTCTCTGTGTTTATTGGCAGTCGCTGCTCACAGTCCAGAGCTGTGTCCAGGCCTGCAGGACAGTGGATATGTGGTGCACAGCACAGGGCCAGAACTGCTTTGTCCAAGACTTCATTTACCCTTGAATGCTTTGCAATTTTTTATTCTCTTAATGGAGGAATTAGCATTGAGAAGCCTACATTGGTAGGCCTTTTTGGTAGCCTTTTGTGGCCTTTTTAGCATCACGAATTTTCACCACCCAAGCTGAAGGCTTGTCTCAGCATGGCAGAACTATGATTTTTCTCTCCCAAGTATGTTCTTGATGTGATGCTGTTGCTTGCTGTTGCCATGGTGCCAAGAGAGCTGTGTCAGATTAAAGATAATTTGGCTGTTTTGGTAAACTGCTCTGAGCAGTGTGACTAAGTAGTGATAATCTCATTAAGTCACATTAAAACAAGCCCACAGCATTGGAGGGGGGATTTCATGGTGACCATCAGCAGGATGGTGGTGTATAAAGTGTGGTTAGTACAGATATTAACTGTTGCCTCCTCTGAATGTAAATATGGTTTAGGCTGAACTTTTGGAAGTCTATATGTAGACAGTGTTGCTTAATTAATAGGGTGCTTTGCCAGAATCACAGATCACTTGATTATGTAAATGCTTGTTTACAGGCGTTGTCTCCTTCTTCTCCCACAGGATGCTCACTCACAAGGAGAGGTGGTGGCGTGCCTGGAGAAAGGCCTGGTAAAGGAAGCAGAGGAGACTGATCCTCGAATTCAGGTCTCTGATCAGTGTAAGAAGGCAATTCTTCGTGTGGCTGAGCTCTCCTCCGATGACTTCCACTTGGACCGGCATCTCTACTTCGCCTGCCGAGACGACCGAGAGCGGTTCTGTGAAAATGTGAGTCCTTTCCTGTGCCTTCTCCCTGCAGGAATCAGTTCAAAAACACAAACCTCTGCTGGAAGGAGGGAAATGCTAGACTGGAGCCTGGGTGGTAGCGCATAATACTGCAGATAGACACCTTGTAGCTGTCATTTAGCAATAAATCCAGTGTTAAATGCACTCACCCAACAAACAAGCGTGATTTCCGGTGGGTTAATGAACTGAATTGTCATAAATGGTTTAATGAGCAGCAGAGCTGGTGTGACAGGGAGTGGGGAGGAGGCACTGAAGGTGGGTGACCTCTCCTTTCTACAGCTGTGAGCTGTTTGTTGCACAAGGTAAGCCTGGTCTGCCCTTACTGTAGCACTCCTTATCTTTGGAGCGATGAGCTGGAAAGCTGCATTGTTCAGTCTGGAGTAGGTTGTGTCAGCTGAGAGTCTTTGCACTGAAAGGGTGATGAGCACGACTGGATTTTTTTAAATGCAATAAAATTTTAAAGGTTTTCATTGCATAGAAGGTATTGCTGTCATTTGAAATATTAACTCTAATATTTTACTAGTTTAGAAAAAAAAGAAGCCCTTAGGTGTAGTTCAGCCCTCTCATTAAGCAATGCAAGCCTTAATATTAACTGTAAATGTTACTGTTCTGTTTCACAGACTCAGGCTGGGGAAGGCCGAGTCTACAAGTGCCTCTTTAATCACAAGTTTGAAGAATCAATGAGTGAAAAGGTAGGTATCCTACTGAGACAGATCTTTACTGCAGAAATCATCAGATCACTCCTCAGCCCAGGCTGCATTATTCTTTTCCAGCGCTGAGGAAAATCCGTCATCTACGTGGTCGGATAATCGGCCGCTTTAACAAATTCTTTTACTTTGATATTTTTGTGTGTCAAGTTTCAGCCTTTAAAGTTAAGGATTTAAATAAATCAAAGCTTTGGGTGGGTAATTTGGGAGGCAGACATGGAGCTCAAGTGGTAGCACTGTGATTGAGTGTTTAAAGCAGCAGTCACATCGTGCTGGGGTAAGCCTTGGATAAATGCTGTCCTAATGTACAGATTAGAAACCAAATGCCCGAGTACCTCAGCACAGGAAGCTGCATTTGTTTCACTGTTTTACTGTTTTCAAGTAGCACATCCTCTGGGAAAGATGCATAGCTCAGTTCCTGAAGTTTTCCTTATGATTTTCCTGAAGATGTGTTTTGCAACAACAGCAAAAGAATGTTTTTCTGGACAGCCAGTCCTGAAAAAAGTTTGTATTTCTGTAGGTGTTTTGGGAAGGCAGCAATGCCTTCAGTGATTTTTGGAAGCAGCATTGTGGTGTTTTGGATTGTACAGAATTATATAATCCATCTGAAACAATATGAAGATGGATGTCTGTAAAGATCCTCCCAAAGAAGATCCACTGAAGGTGCCCGATTCAGAGTCCTAGAGGGATCAGACTAATTTCCTTTTCTGTAAATACATTAGCTATCTGACAGCTTGGTTCCAATTAACAAAGTCAAATCTGAAAGTGTGATCGCTGAGGGCTTGAAACAAAGCTCCATTTTGTAGAAACGTGTTACTGACATGAACTGGTGCTTTTGCTTAACCTGCTTTCAGATATACAGGGACACTGGTAGGTTTTGAGGGGTGTTTTCCATGCTCAGCTGTCTAAGGTATGAATGTAAGATGTAGAGAGGGTTAGACAAAGCTGTAGCAGATGAGTGGGTAGGGAGAGAGGGGTGGATGCTCTGAGGGCGCAGTTTGCAGAGCAGGAGGAGCACTAAATGTAGTTCTCACTCTTGTAGCTGCCAAAGTTGGACCATCTGCAAAGTCTCTAGTTTTGTAGAAGCTGTTACCCAGGAAAGAGTCCTTCCTTGCCTCTGGTGTCAGCTGCTGCATACACATGTAGCCAGCAATAGCTGCCTGGTGGGTGGCTTTGTGTAATCCAGAACTGGCTCCCTGGCTGCACCCAGCCTTTCCCTCCCTCGGGGGATGAGGTATCTGTGAGCCTGTGTCTCCCTGTGTCCAGAGCTCCTACACATGCACTGTTCCCCTTCCTTTCAAATGGGCTGAGAATGGACAAATTGGCTTGAGCTATTCTGAATTTCCTGCCGCCCTCAGATTTAATTTTCGTATAATTTAAACCAAAAGCTGCGAAGTGTAGCAGTGTTTTTACAGGTCCTTTTTTGGATGAAATTTAGAGGGTTGGTCTTGCAGCTGCTGGGTTTGGGTTTGGCCACAGTGCATCCTCGTGAACCTCACCAGTTGTGGAAAATGGGTAGAAATTCCCACGGTTAGACTGTTTTATCTGCTGTCATCTGCTCAGTGCGTTGCAGAACAAATCCAAGGAAGACACTATTTTGTAAATGTGACTGGAAAAAGTTCTTTCTTGAGGGCATGGAGGGAACATGTGCCACAGCTGGGATAAATGTCAGCAACTGATCCTAGTTACCGAGAATGAGTCACGCTCTCAGCCCCAGCTCTTCACAAAGAGCTGGATGAATGTGCAGTTTTGAGGAGTGCTCTGCAGAGAGCTGCTGCCTTTGAAACCCTTGATCTCTTGACCTCAGTGTGCATTGTTAACTGTGTGGTTTCTGTGAGACAAATGAAATTTAACTGCAGCCCAGCTTAAACACATGAATTTTAAAGCACGAGCTGTTTTTTGAAATGCAACTTGAACGCTTGAAAGCGGCGGGTCCAGCTCTGCCACCGGCGCAGAGCAGCTCATTCTGTCACCCCCACGTGTCCCCTGCAGTGTCGTGATGCCCTCACAACCCGCCAGAAGCTGATTGCCCAGGACTACAAAGTGAGTTACTCGCTGGCCAAGTCCTGTAAGAGCGACCTGAAGAAGTACCGGTGTAACGTGGAGAACCTGCCGCGCTCCCGGGAAGCTCGGCTTTCCTACCTGCTCATGTGCCTCGAGTCTGCAGTGCACAGAGGTGAGTGCAGTTAAAGGCTCGCTGGGACCATGATTTTAAAAGTTTCTGCACCTTCAACATTGACAGCCCCCTTCTCCAAGTGCCTTTTCCCAGGCTTTGGTTCCCCATCGTGGTGCTCTCACCACTGTTGTTTTGACGAGGAGAACGGCTGAGTAAACCTCTGCTGCTGTCTCCTATTGTGTAGACAAGAAGTTTAAAATGCAAAATACCAAATCCCACTTGGACTGCTGATGTGTAGCTGCAAATCCTTCTATTCACTGCGAATTCAAGCAGCTCTTTTCCTCCTTTGTGTAGTAAGCATTAAATATGCTACAAGGTTAAAAACATAGAATAGAGAACCTGTTTATCCTCGCTCAGGGAAAGCCAGGGATACTTGGTCCTCTGCCTCCTGTAAATGATGTCTTTCCTTGCAGTTCAGGAGCTTGGGTAAATACCTTAATTTCTCTAACTCTAGTTTTTTCCTAAATAAAAGAAGGTAAGCTAAGCATGAGAATATTATTTTTGTTCATTTAAATTAGTATAAGCTGGACATGCCCTAACACCAGCTGCTGTCCCAAAGGCATTAGAGGGCTGAATGCAGCAGGACCATGCTAAAGGTTCTCTGTGAAGTTGCCATAACATGTGAAATGATGTGTTACATCCTTGTATCTGCACTGGAGAACTGCTTGTTTTTTCCCTTGGCATGCAGCTGGGTGGATTTGCAGCAGGGCTCCATCCCTGCATTTGTGTGTTTGAATAACTCATTGCTTCTGATTGATGTGGAAATGATGTGTCCTGTTTGTAGAAAAGTTGTGGGATCTTTTTTTCCTTCTCCCTGCAGTAGGGCAGGTGCTTTCCTGAATTACATGCAGAAGACTGCTGTTCAGTTATTAACTTCCACTTTCACGGTGGAACAGGTTCTGCAGTGTCTGACACAAAGCACAGCCCAGGAGGAGCACTAATTATTCCACACAGCTCCACATGTCTGTGTTCCAATGCCTGGGAGCCCCTGTTGGGGTGTTTCCTGTTCCATGGGGTGTTGTGCAGGTATGAATAGGTTGTGATGAGGACTGGGGGGAGGATGTAAAAAAAAAAAGCCAACATGGTCCTTTTGATTAAAAAAACCCCCAAACTGTCTACATGGGGACTGCAGGAAAGCTTATACCAGATCTAAGCATTTACTACAGCTAGATTTCTGAGCAGCTGCAGTGGTTTATTAGACACTCCATGCATGCTCTTGTTCTAGGCTGGGTTTTGGCTTCCTGAGCATTTATGTGCTATTGCTCTAGAAAACCTTTTCCTGAGAGAAAATGTTTAACCTGCTGTCCTGACAAATTCCTCCCCCAGTTACATATCAAACTGGTGAACTACCAGAGCAGACTTACAGAGTGGAAAAATGAGCCCTTGAGCACATGGGGTAAAGCTGAGTTGTGCTACAGAACTGCAGACCCACTGAGCGCTCTCGGGTGTTCTTCGGAAGCAACACCTGTAATGTGAAACCCAAAATAAGGTTCTCTTAATCTTTCAGGAATCCTTTTTTAAAAAGCATGTTGAATCCTTAGACTGGCTGTATTTTAGAGGTTAATTTCAATGGCAGGAGCTGCCACAGCCCTGGTTCGGTGCCCAGCATGTCCTCTCCAGCACACTTGTTGCAGTCTGGTGTAGTTCGGAGTATGGATGTTGTCCCTGCTCTTCCAACACAATGGCAGCTGAGGTCAAGAAGGGCTCTGCTGAGCACTGAAACTAAACCACATCGTGTTCTCTTGGCTCAGGTCGACAAGTGAGCAGCGAGTGCCAGGGTGAGATGCTGGATTACCGGCGCATGCTGATGGAGGACTTCTCGCTGAGCCCGGAAATCATCCTGAGCTGCCGAGGGGAGATCGAGCACCACTGCTCGGGGCTCCATCGCAAGGGCCGCACCCTGCACTGCCTCATGAAGGTCGTGAGGGGAGAGAAGGGCAACGTGGGGCTCAACTGTCAGCAGGCAGTAAGAGGCTCTTCTGTCACTTCCCCTGTGCTTTGCTCTGTTGGTAGAAGCGCTGATTTGTCTGCTCTGCCTCGTGGTGGAGGTTCTGCTGAACTCAGCCTGGCTCTGCCGGGTGCCGGTGGATGCTGGAGGCAGTAATTGGTCGTGGTATGAAGTGTAACTCGGTATCTAGCAGCACATTAGTAATGGTGAGAGTTTTTCCCTCAGAAAAATACATTTTGGATTGTCTTGCTCTGGATTTTGTAATGGGTCTCTTGAAGTTCTTCTCCAACAGCTTTCAAGTCATGAAATTCTCTCCTGGGTGCGAGATGTAGAGAAACTTGCTTTTTGTAATTTTAAAATATTCCCTCTCCTCTTTTCCCCCCCATGCCCTGTCCTCGGAAATGCACAAAACCTTCTCGAAGCACCTTCCCACTCAGTTTTATATTTATTTCATTCAACTTAAATGATGGAAATGGAACTTCAGGAACAGAGAGGTAAAACAGACTGCTGCATGTTGGTGTAGTTGCAGCCACTGAAGGAAATGCAGTTTTTCTCCAAAATATCTTTGTAAATTGGGATAGTTCTTTTTGCCTTCTCATTTTGGCCCAGATACATCCTGTTTGTGGGGTTTTTTTACATTGAAAACAATAATTTAATTTTTGTTCAAACTCATTAATGCTTTTTAATATATTACATTTTTATACTTAACACTTGCTTTTAATGACCTGTGAGCCCAGAAAAATGACATCAGTGACAAAACTGGTGAGGGAGTGTCAGTGCTGATGTGAGAATTAGGGGAGATGTATGATTGTGACTTCCTGCAATATATGGAACCAATAGCTTGAAGCCTGAGCCCCAAATGGTGCCAGTTGGTGCATATTATCACAGGTAAATTAATATCTGTTCAGTTTTTGTAATGCAGGGGGTGTTTTGTGGTGGAGCTGCACAAGCACCAGGTGTGTTGGTGCAGCAGCTGCGCAGTTGGAGTTGTTTCTGCAGGGAGCTGTGGGGTGTGACTGGTGCTTTGCAGCCTTTGTGTGAAAAACTGAGTGTTTGTTTCTGTTTAAATATGAAGTGGAATCTGTTGCCTCCAAACCTGATTGTTTGCAGATTGTCATAGGATCAGTTCATCTTGGGAATAACTTCCAGACCATGAAGGGCAGGTTAGGAACAAGTCACAAGTCAAGACAGGAGACCCCCAAAAATGATACGAGATTTCAAACTTTTGGAGAAAAATACCTGTAGAAATATATAGCAGATTTAGGGTTTTTACACTTCTCTTATACTTGAGCTACTGCTTCATTTTTGTACAGTAAGTTGATGTAATAATACAGCTTGTTCGTGACTCCCCTTCAAGTTAAATGTGTTGTGTTCTCTGCGAAACACAGCAGGAGCAAATTAAGTGTTGATTTTATAAAATACAATTAGCTTGTCCTTGTTCTTATGGGCAAGAGGAAATAGATTATTGCAAGAGTGTGATAAACATTCCAACGATCTGAGTTCCTGAAGACTGGCATGGTACCATTATATAGCTGATGACAACTTTTGAGGTACTAAATAATTTATTGCTGTTTTTCATATTTGAATGGTAAGGGTTGTCTCAGCTGTCAGTGGCTTTGTTCCATTTTGATTTATTGTGTTAGAATCAGCTTCCTGCTTTTACCTTCCAAATTAGCTTTTCAAGGAAGAGACTATTATTTTCTGAAACCCTTCCAGATACTGCTTGACTTGTGCAATAGACTCCAACTCCTTGTCATGTGAGGTTGGCCCGTATGACAGGCCCTGAAGAAGGCAAGTTAGACATCCATCCTTTCAGAGTTCCTTTTGGGTACCTAGAGAGCACCTCTGACATGGTTCTGCTGTGGCTGTTGATGGTGGAAGTGCTGGTCTGTGGTGCCTCTGCATTTTCACCTGCAGAGATAGAGTAGATCAGCAGTGGTGCTCTGGGGGAGTCCCAGCAGAGCTGGCTGCAGGGCTTTGGGTCCATCTCCAGATGTCTTCCTGTACAGAGGCAAAAGCTCATGTCTCCATGCTTTTAGCAGCATCATTAGGCAATGCTAATGCAGCACCTTGATTTCTTGGCTGACTCAAAGCAATGGGTCTTGTGCTGAAATTCTTCCTTATAGAAGCTCTATGACCAGACATACCTGCCTAGACAGTTTGCCTGAGGAAACGGAAAGAGGAATCATCTAATTTGGGTCTGGTTTTACTGTTGTGTCTGTGAAGGTTTACTCTGACTTGGCTTGCCTTAGGAAGATGTTTGCCTATCTGCCAAAAACAACTTAAAGAATCCTAAAACAACAACACACAACCAAAGAACCTCCGTGATTTTATTTTCCTACAGGAGCATCTGCTCTTACCCTTTTCTGCAGGTAGAATATGAGCAATTATTTGTATTTAAAGCTGTTAATGAAATGCATTCCCAGACATTCTCAAATCCCAGTGTTTTGATCTGAGAAGTTCCATTTCTTGTGAGACACCTCAGCCAGAGTGATCTTGCATACAAGAGTTTGTGCTCATGCTTAACTGTGCTGTTGTGCAAGAAGCACATCTAAGCCAAATGTCTGAGCTGTGTGGGGCTTCTGTCTTGGTTTTCTTCAGTGAACCTTTGTGTCCTCTCCAGACAATTAAAAAACTGTTTTAAGTTTTGTTTGTAGTTAGGCAACTGGTCTTTAAGCATTGATTTGGGTTTCAGTTGGAAGTAGCCTTCATGAAAATATGACAAATCTGCATGCTTGGTATCATTATACACTGAGGTTTCCACCAAAGATTAAGATGGGTCAAAAATACAGTATGCAAATTGTACCAGTTCAGTTCTGTAAATTAGTACATAAGTGGTCCAGCTTCACAGTTGACCTTCAGTGTGTGACTGGTCTCATCCAAAGTTCCTGAGCTACTTCATAATGATAATTAGGGTTCAGCAGTGCTGGACTCACACGTCTGGCAGTTGAGTTGGCAGCACAGGCACTTAAAATCAAGCACTGTAGGGCAGGGGTCGTACATGGCAGTGTTGCTGCTGGCACAGAATCGCCGCACCGAGAGGTTGCAGTTGAGGTTGTTGACATTTGTCTTCCCATCCACGATTTGTTCGCTGCAGCTTCAGACGCTGATCCAGGAGACCGACCCCGGTGCCGATTACCGCATCGACCGCGCGCTCAACGAGGCCTGCGAGTCGGTGATCCAGACAGCCTGCAAGCACATCCGCTCCGGGGACCCCATGTAGGTGCCTCCCCCTCAGCACTGATGGTGTGGGGCATCCAGGAGGGTTGTGTGGCTGAGCAGTAGGACCAAAACCTGTCCAGAAATGAGGGACTCCAGAGTGGTAATTCGTGCAGGGCTGGAGGTGTGAACTGAGCTCTGTCTCCCTTCTTGCTGTACAAGCAGGCCAGTATTTTTGTCAGAGGGCTGGTTTGGCACTGGTGAAGGATGTAGCTACCTCAGGCACTTAGATTTTGTAATATTTGTAATATTTGATGTGCTCATTTTCCTAACTACAGAAGTCTTTAGCAATATCACAAAGTGACAAGCCTGGAAAGGCCAGGTGAGCAAACCCACAGTGCAGAGACAGGTGCCTTCAGTCTGATAATATATTCTCCCCCGAGACAGATTTTCTATAGAACGCTCCTTAAAATTTTTGTTGTATATCAGACTTGCTGAGATAACTAAAACAATGGAATTTAAAAGGGTACAAATCTGATACACAGTTGGCTTAGATGTAATCTTTTGGAAGGAAAAGAAAGATCTTCACTGCATTTGAACACCTTATCTGTGGTTCATTGGAAAGACTGATTTGCCAACACCAGCATGATTATAACAGTCTCTGGCCTAACTTTTCTGTTTGCAGGATTCTGTCTTGCCTGATGGAGCACTTGTATACTGAGAAGATGGTAGAGGACTGTGAGCACAGGCTCCTGGAGCTCCAATATTTTATATCTCGTGACTGGAAGTGAGTACTGTGAGACAAGATTTATGGTCACTTGGTGTTTGTGTTTAGTGTTTGTTCTGCATTAGCGGTTCCTTGTAAAGCAGCATCGCTTCTGAGTGCTCAGAAGAGGCTTTTTCAACATGCCAGGTCTGTAGGGTGCTAATGCCTGTCGAGAACAGTAGAAGCAAAAGCTGCTTAGAAAAGGTGTGTGGTGCCACTTAAATCAGGTACTCTCTTAGAAATGGTGCAACCCTAAAAAGTGCTCAAGTTTGGGCCCTGAAATTCAATGCAGCTTTAAAGAATTCTGTCTGGCTCTACTGAAGTTGAAGGTCACTCTCTGTGCAGGTGGCAGCCACTTGCATCTGCTCTGACTGCTACAATATGGGGCTTATGGAAACCAAGCTTTTAAGTATAACAAAGGGATGCTGTGTGAGAAACTTCCTGCTTCCATTTCTGCCTTTTTTCAAATTCTCTGGGTGTGATTACAGTAGAACAGATATCATACCCTTTGGAGCACTGCTTTTCCAGGTTTCTCATCCAGAGATGGCAGTGCTTTGTTTTAAATGAATTCAAAGCCCCTTGTGTCTGTGCTGGTTAAGATGAGGAGAATATAAATTTGATAAACATGACCAGTGAGGAAGGAATAAGTGTTTGGCTTGTCTTCTGAAGAAGATTGAGAGGTGAGGAAGTAGAGTACATTAAATGGGATTACTGCAAGGAATTGAATAATTGTTCTCAGTGGCCACAAAGAATGTAAGGCAAGAAGTCATGGGCTTCGATTACTGCAAGGGGTGTGTGAACCAAACATCAGGAAAATCTTCACTCATAGCAAGTCATGTCTTTATGGGCAGCATTGCCAGTAGTTAAGAGCTGGCATGCTCTGTGAACCTTCTGCTTTTAAAATACACGGGGTTTTGTGAACCAGAGGGTTTATGGCTCCGTGGCAGTTTATTTAGTCATCTCGATAACTGTCTCCATAGGTACACAAAAATACTTAATTTTTCCCCCTTCCTGTTTCCTTTCATTGTGAATTCTCCTGCCTGTACCATGTTTCCAGCAGGTAATTCATTGCTTGAGCCAAACTTAAATGATTGAAAGAAGGAAGATTGAGTATTTGCATTTTACTGGGAGTAAAGATAACTCAAATTTATATTGCAGGCTGGGCAGCATGAGCTCATCTTTGTTTAACCACTGAGCTGGCTCATAAAAGCTGTTGCATTTGCTGTGCCCCTCCGCTGAAATCACTTGATGTTTTTCTTCTGTAGTTTTGTAGAAATCTCATGCTTCTTTTGGGAAAGTTAGCAATATCTCACTTAGCTTTCATATAATTAACTGTCATCCTAAGAGATCTGCAGTTGTATACAAAAGCAAGGGATGCTGAGTCTTCAGTTGGCTCAAATCCAGGGCAGACAGAATTAATCCAACTCGGATTTTCATGGAAATGGTGTTTCAGAATGGCAGCAGTACAAAGCACACGCAAGATATTATACAACCAAAATGTGGTGTGTACCTGCCTTTCTGCTGCTCTAGGACATCAAGGAGATGATTTCTCATGTGTCAGCATTTGGCTGGTATGCTGCAGAACAGAATGGGAGCTGCTTCAAGAAGTGTTGAAGATGTAATCTGTAATTAAAGATTTCGGTGTGTTATTTTTGCAAGATTACAGAGTTGATTCCGAATTGAGCGATGGGCATTTTTCTACCCGATCAGACATTGCTGCTGCTGAGTGATGTGGTGGTGGGGCCTGAAACTTGGAGTGGATTTTCTGCCTCAAAAGCATTTCAAAATATGAAAAGCATTCCAGGTTTGAGCACAGTGCTAGTGATGACCGTTGTGTTTGCAGGCTGGATACCGTCCTGTACCGCAAGTGTCAGGGAGACGCCTCCCGTCTCTGCCATACCCATGGCTGGAATGAGACCAGTGAGCTGATGCCTCCAGGGGCTGTTTTCTCCTGCTTGTACAGGCATGCCTATCGCACAGAGGAGCAAGGGAGGAGGGTAAGTGCTGGTGTGCAGCTCGCTGCTCTTTGATCTGTGGTAGGAGGGTGGCACACGCTGTGATAAAACTGCCAGGACTCGAGAAAGCTCCTGCAGAAGCATTTACCAAAGGGGGTAGTTGCACTGCTTTGTGTGCCCAACTCCTCCTCCAGTGTGCCCTGATGGTGTCTGCTCTGGCAAGGCCAAACAGGCCCAGCAGGATGTGACACTGGGGGGAACTGTGTGCTGACACCCACTTAGGTATCTGTTCCAACGCAGTGCAGGTTCTCCCCCATGTCTTTCCAAAGAGGAATGTGATTCCTCGCAGATAGCTAGCATAGCTGCAAAATTGGTTTTATGCTGAAAGAGTTTCAAGCTCAGCTTTCCTTGGCTGTTTCTAATTAAGTTTTGATTTGTGTACAGCTTGAGATTATACTCCATTAAATTCTTGCTATTGATATAACGCATCCTTCCAGTGCTTTGAGCGTGCTGTCCTGGTAAATGTGCTCGTGCTGTCTTTAAAGAAGACAGTAGGGCTCTGACTTGCTGCCCTGCAGTCTGGAGATCCACCATAATGGCATCTGTAGTTCAGAGCTGCTCTTTTCAAGTGTGCTGCCCTCTCGTGCCTTTATCAGGGCACTCAGTAGAAAGCAGCTGGGTGCTCAGTTGGATTTCTTTTGGCACTGTGGTGTGCACAGCCCCTGGCAGTTGGTGGGTTTACACAGTGGCCTGGCTTAAAAATTAATTTCCACAGCTTGATTTAAAAGGTCTTTTGTGGCAGAGGTCAAGTATTGATTGAAAGCATCTCTCTTTTAGGAATAATTTTTATTTAATGCAGTTTCTTAGTCCGCTGAGTTGAGACTTTTTAATTCCATTTTATATTAGTGCTGACCAAGGAAATCAATAGCCACCCTGCAAATAATCTATCAGAGAGAGAAAAGGTTTTTAAATGTGTTTTTCTAGTGGAAAGTAGGCTAAGGGAGCAGCTGTCATTTTGAAATTTAGCACTGGAAAGGGAACTCTTGGGAGGTTAGACCTGTACTTCTTTCCAGTGCTGTTGACAAAATGCTACATAACTTCCCATGGTTTGGATTTTTAAATGTTTGAAGTTTGAAGCTTCAACTGGTGCACTTTAGGTCTGATAAGCACCATACCAGTATCCCTTGGTTCTCTACAGTTTGTTTCTTCCTGTCTTTTAAGTGCTGACTCTGATGTGCTGCAGTGGGGATTGCTGAGCAGAAATTCCTGCTGGGACTATATTGCCTCATTCTGGGCTTCCCGTTTGGTATTGAGGGCATGAGCTATTTTGACTTTCTTCTCCAGAAGCTTTGAGTGAAGGGGGTGGTGCAGCAGACAGCCTAGGGACCTGCTCTGATATCTCATTTCAAAAATCAAAGTAAAGGTTTAAGAATATAAAATTATTTTTAGTGGAATGAGAGCAGCCTCTGTCCAAACGAAACGACAGAGCTCCAAACTCTTTTGGAGCCCAAATCGCTCTTGGGGGCCCTGCTGAGCAGTGCAGGACTCCTGTGCTTTCTGGGATTGCTGATGGCATTTGTGGGCACTCTCAGAATCTTCTGACAGCATCTTCTTTGCACTGTGTGGATTCAGAGAGCCCATGTGCCTAAACAGCCCCTGTGCTCCTTGCAGCTATCACGGGAGTGCAGAGCAGAGGTCCAGAGGATCCTCCATCAGCGAGCCATGGATGTGAAGCTGGACCCAGCCCTGCAGGACAAGTGCATGATTGACCTGGGGAAGTGGTGCAGTGAAAAAACAGAGACAGGGCAGGTACTGTACACAGGATCACTGCTACTTTGGTTGCAGAGCTGGAGGGTGGGGCAGGGCAAAAAGGGCTTAAAGGGACATCTTGCTGCGTGTTGCCTCTTTATAGCAGAGAAGGTATTAAAAATTAGTGCAGTATGAAACATAATCTGGAGCAGACTGGGAGGTGGAGGTGATACAAAGAAGCTTTGCACATACTATGTGGCTTCAGTAGGTTCAAATGTGTAGTGGAATGAGAAGGGGGTAGTTTGCAAAAGGACTTTAATGAAGCAACCCCACCCCCCTCAACCTCTTCCGTGTAATATTCCATTACGAGCTTGACATTTCCCACATAAACTTTATCCCCTTTCCATTTGGCAAATAGTGACATGCTTCCTGTGTTTATACAGAGCTGAACTAACATCTGCAGCTACTTAACAAAAGTTTCAACAAATACTTTCATGTTAAATTGCTGTGCCCTGGGAGGGCTGTAGGGAAGGAGCCATTCAGCAGTACATGCTGTAGATCATACACCAGTGTCTTTTTGAAGTGCCCATCACAGGTTGCAGTTTGGGTAACTAACCTCTCCTTAAGGTTATGCAAAGGGCAAACTAAATGTGGTATTCCAGAAGTGAAAGCACATCATGCAGCTTTTGAGAGCAAGTGGTAACATCTTAGACCACATTCTCAGTCACTACTACATGTGTGTGTGTGTATGAGAGTGCCAGCAGAGAGTGGGATTAAATGAGATTTAGGACCTTACCAAGAGGAGGGCAGTTTCACATGTGTAGCAGTGTTTTAAGCCCAAAATTTCAACTTGGGTCATCGGATGACACACTAAGATGTCTGTTTCTGCAGGAGCTGGAATGCCTTCAGGACCATCTTGATGACTTGGTGTCTGACTGCAGGGACATAGTGGGAAACCTCACTGAGCTGGAGTCTGAGGTGAGTGGTTTTTCAGCCTGGGGTAAAGGGAAGAGTTGAGCATGTCTAGTTAAGCATTTCATTTTGATGATGGTGAAAAAAAGTGAGGTTAGAGGAGCTGTAGAAATGCAGCTCTGGGATCAGAGAACATTTTTTTTTATCCCATACGATGGAGGTTTTCATGGGGGTTTCTTGAGGAAGAGAAATGAGCAACAGTTCAGGATTTTATGTTGGTGAGGGCATTTCTCCTGCTTAAAAGATCACTTATGGTACTGAAGCTAACATTTCTTACACAGGTAACCCAGATGCCTTTAATACAAGTCAAGATACATGTTGGGACTTCAGATTTTGGTCTTGTTTGCAAGTAGTTTGGAGTACCATATTGCAGCTTCCCTCCCTATCCCACATTTTTGCAAGAAATAACCACCAGGTAGATCAGTAGAGACTTTCAGTGAGGTTGGCAGCTTAAACTGTTTTATGAAGTTGCATATTTGACTGTCATGCCCCAGACTGTTTGGCATATCACTTAAATTTACATTGTGCCCTAGGGAAATCTTCCTTTCAGTGGTTAGCAACTTTTATTTGCTCATAACTATGATAAATCTTCAACTTCTACCTGGGTGTAAGGTCATTTCTAGTGCTGTAGCACCCAGTTTGGAGGAGACTGGCTGAATTATCCAAGAAAGGACTTTCTGTGGAGACCAGGCTCTTCCCTTTAGGTGGAAGGCTTGTCTTGCATTTGTTGGCAAGACTAAACCGTGGGATTTGCAGAACTGAAGGGTGAAGCTGTCTGGATTGCATTTTTCAAAACCCTGTAGTCTGGTTGAGTTTGAGTTTTTATAACAGCCTTTTTTTCTTGTCCATTCATGTGAAAACGAAATATTGCATGTTTTCTGCAGGACATCCAAATTGAAGCCTTGCTGATGAGAGCATGTGAGCCCATTATCCAGACATTCTGTCATGTGAGTACTCTGTAGCAGTGTATCTTGGAAGAAAAAGCACTTTGTGGGGAAGATCAGAGGGTTTTAGTGTTGGTTCTTGCCACACTATCAAAGGTAACCACTTTCAAAAGTCTTTGGTTTAAAAATTACTCAAAAATAAAAATTCTTAGTTCCACCTAATTTTTCTGCTGTTGTCAGAGCCCTAGCATAAAAGATAGAGTTTAAAGATAAAAATTGCCCTATAATTGCAAAAATTAGTCTTTACAGTGAGTTAAATAGACTTTTTTCCTCCTTTACCTGCAAGCAGTGTGTACAGTCACTCCACCCTGTGCAGCTGCTCAGCACTGCTGAAATAACTTCACTGGTCTAGGACTGAGTAGTTAAATAGCAATGAATTCTAACATGTCATGTAAGCACTGAGTCTCTGTAGTGTGTTCTCCTGAGTCTGCAGTGTGAGATGGTTCTTTTCTGAATTCTATAAATCCAGTTGTGTACTAGAGTTGTGTGGTGCAGCTGCAGGGTGGTCAGTCAGCAGTAAGATCACCATAGAGAGTGGGGCTGTAAGTTCCTTATTTCCTGGTCACAGCTGTCTAAAGGAGCATAAAAACCATGGCTTGTAGGAGTACCTCATTTTTAAGCCTTTCATCTCTTTATCAGGAGGTTGCAGATAACCAGATTGATTCTGGGGACCTGATGGAGTGTCTAATACAGAACAAACACCAGAAGGAAATGAATGAAAAATGTGCAATTGGAGTTACTCATTTCCAGCTGGTAAGCAATGCTTTCCTCTGTCAGTGGAAGCCTGTTCTGTTCTTTCAGGGTGTTGATTTATGAAGCCCCTCCTTCTTTGAGATTGATTTCCCATTGTATTTAAAGAGCTCCTGTGAATTCAGACAGTTGTACTTGCATGCCTGATCATAAATGGTCACTTCTGGAGATGATTTAATGTCAGGTTCTCCTTCCTCCCTGGCATGATGTAGATGGGGATCCCAACTTCTTCAGCAGTGCAGCACCCCCTCCTTGCTTCCACACTAACAAGCTGTGACCAAAAGCATTTGCTGATTGTCTGATTCAGCAAGTGTTCTTTTGGGCAACATTTTTTGTTTCAATTTGTTTTTTGTTAAACTCCAGGTGACCAAAGTTGTTCTTCTCCCCATTTCTCCCTTGCAGGTTCAAATGAAAGATTTTAGGTTCTCATACAAGTTTAAAATGGCCTGCAAGGAGGATGTGCTGAAACTTTGCCCCAACATCAAAAAAAAGTATGTATGCTGACCAAGCAGCAATCTGATTGTATAAATATGTAATTAAATTACAGGATATTTCATGAGAGGACAGAAAACACTGGACTTCCTTTAAAGTCTGATTGTTTTGTATGAGTTCCCTTAGTGACTGTGTTCTGCAGATGCTTAAGGTAGAGGCATTGTCTGCTTCTTGAAAGTTTCTTACTGGATACAAACCTGTCACTCTTGCTGTGAAATTAGCTAATTATTACAATTAGTGGGTTGCATGTCCCAGACTGTTTTATATCCTTGCTAGACTCATCCTATAAGAGGCATACTGCTGTTGTTCCAGTTGCTGATCTGGGAAGGGAAAATATCCCTTTTGTTTTAGCTGGTTTATTCATTCAGTGTAAGGGTTTTTTTAATGGCCTACTGCAATGATGTAAGGCTGAATTACACACAAGGTCAGTCCTGTTTGTGGATAGCAAGACTATTTGCATTTTATGATATCAATGCCCTTCCTATAGTGCAAAAGGATTGCTTGCAGTGCTGTGTAGGTGTTCACCTTCATGTCTTTCTGAGATGAAGCAAAGCTTTTCTAAAGTGCTGACGTGACTTAAGAGCCGAGGTCTTGCTGGGCAGAGGTGAGGTGGGATTTTGAATATATTCCTGTCTTTTAATCTAGACTCCAATTAGATAGCATCAGATTTAGGTTTTAATTGTGGTCCAGTTGCTCTACACAGAGCTGTACCCCAGCCAGAGGTAAGCACAGATGCACAAGGACTGTGTATTGTGTTTGGATTATCGCGGTCGGTTTCTCTGGTTGGTGATCCAACACCAACCTTGGCCGGCTCAGTGAAGGCTGGATGAGTAAGAAGCTGTTTTCTCTTCCTCAGGGTGGACGTGGTGATCTGTCTGAGCACAACTGTGCGCAATGATACTTTGCAGGATGCCAAGGAGCACAGGGTCTCTCTGAAGTGCCGCAAACAGCTGCGCGTTGAGGAGCTGGAGATGGTAAACATGCCTGAAACCCTTGTTCTCCCCACTCTTCTAGTCAGGTTCTTCAGTTAAAGCTTCCTGGTTTGTCTATTTTGGAGGGGGGGGGGTTAGAAGCTCATTTGTAAGATGTATCTAATTTATTTTTTCCACTCTTCTTACAAGGCTCAATTGCCCTTCACGGCGAAAGTAATGATTGTCTACTTTAAAGCCTTAAATATAGTCTCAGGAAGGCCAAGGCAAGCTAAATGGTCATTGGAATTTCAGCTACAAGTGATTATGTTTAGTGTTAGATAGCAACGTGCTACACATGCTGATGTTCTTAAAGTCCTCTAGGAGAGAACAAAAGCTTCATTTTACAGGCTGAGGAAACAAGCACAGATGAAGCAACTCGACTCCAGCTGTTTCAAGTTGCTCGGTGGATAAAAAGGAGTAGTGTTTGTTCTGGTAGGCAAAGCTGCCTCTCAGCTTCCTGCTGCAGTGCTTGCAGCAATAAACTCTTAAGGTCTTTGTCCAGTAGATACTGTCTGAGTGTTAAAGCTTCACCTTAAGTAGGTCCATATCAGAAGAGGAAGAATTGTGTTCCTTTGTGTGGAAGAATTCAAATGCTGGGCATCACCAAAAGCAGGAAACTTCAGTCACAGCCTCCAGATCACCGACTAGATGGGTGGCTGTTAATGTGTCCTTTAGCTTTCACATGGAAAGGCTCCAGTTGTCTTGAATGCCCTTTGAGGAGAAGCAGTGGAAACAACTTACCAGCTCTAAAATTTGATTTAAACCTTTTCTTCAGTCTAAAAAGCTAACTGATCACTGCAGGGGAATTGCAGAGTTGATTTTCCACTCACATCACTTCTTGCACCCAAGACCCTTAAATTCAAAGAAACTGAATACCTGTTGTGAGAGTTTCTTGCTTTTTGTGAGTGGAGGCCTCGAGTTAAGAGATTAACAAAGTAAAATAGCCTTGAGTCCTGTTTAAAAGTTCATATTGTAATTTGTCCTGCAGACTGAGGATATCAGACTTGAACCAGAACTGTATGAGGCTTGTAAAAGTGACATCAAGAATTACTGCCAGAACGTGCCCTATGGCAATGCTCAGGTAATGAACGTTGTTAATAATTTACAATTTAATTCGTACTTTCATTTCAGATAACTTTTGAAGAGCACTTTTGCCCCCGTAAGTGCAGCTTGAGATTTTCATTTTGGTACCACTGAAATATTTTGGTAGCACTTTGGAACGTTAATCTCTTTTTTGCCACTGCTGCACAAGCATTAATACTGTGGGTGAATGCAAAGCTGTGAGCACTTCATTCTTCAGTTAATGCTAATTTTAAGCTGTTAGCAGCTGGTTACTGCAAACGTTGCTGAAAGATTTCTTGGGCATAATGTCTGCAAGATGAGATTTGTGGATTTGGAGTAAGTCCAGGAGACCTCCTTCATCTCATTAAATCTTTGTGAGAAAAGATGGGCTTAAAGCAAGTCCTGGAAACGAGCACTGGTAATGACTTTGATAAAATCCAGGCATTGGGGACTTAACTGCCCAAGGCAGGTGAAGGCAGGTCCTTAGGGGAACACACAGAATGGATCCACCAGGTGTCCCTTACTCTTGCAATGCTGTGTTGTAGATTATTGAATGCCTGAAAGAAATCAAGAAGCAGTTGAGCACACGGTGCCACCAGAAGGTTTTTAAGCTGCAGGAGACGGAGATGATGGATCCAGAACTGGACTACACACTCATGAGAGTCTGCAAGCAGATGATCAAGGTAATGTTAGTGCTTATTTAAGAGGGTGAGTTTGGGATATAAGAGCTCTGTTGGCTTTGAGCTTCCCATAAAGGCTTGTTACAATACTGCTGTTTCAGAAGTATGATTGCTTTTTTTGCAGAGTAATCTGTTTCTTAACTCTGAATCAGGCTGAGGTTTCTTCAGGGCTGTTCTCTTCCAACTTCCTGATCAAAGCCTGTGCATTAATAAATTTGTCTACCCAACTGCCTGCAGAATTGAGGAGATAGTCTGTGCAGAGGCTTCTAATACAGTTTTCATTCAGTCAGTTTGGATTTGGATTGGCTTTATGCAAAGGTGAAGAAATTATGATTACAGAGAAGAGTAAAATCTTCAGTGCTGATCTGGTGCACACAGACTTTCATCAAAGCAGTAAAGCAGGCAAAATTATACAAAATTTAAAATCAGAAATGATAGCTGAAAGTGGTACCATGTGGAAAGCAGCAGTGAATGTTCCTATAACACATTCTCTCACAGTAGCAAAAATTGCAAGCACTGAAACCATCAGTATGTGTGGCCTTTGTGCAGTGCCCTTACTCCATATTTTGGCTGAAGAACACCTTCAGAATTTTCTGTTCTCCAGTGCAGACTCATGATTTTAAACAAAGACCTGTGATCTCACCAAAGTAGTGAGGATTAGAAGACACAACAGCCTTATCTTACACCCACAGAGTTAGTTGCTAACAAAAGAAATAAATTTTGGGTAAGCTGGTTCACTTTTGACTGTCTGACTGAGGGCAGGAATGGGCAGTGAGCTCCTCTCTGCTTTGTCCTTCTCTGTGGTCTTAGTTTGTCCTGAGCATTAACAATGAAGTCTTTACCCATTGCTTTGTCCAGGCAGCATTTACACAGAACAGTAGCATGTGCAGAGACTTAAAGATGATTGCTTTTTTAGTTTCTAAAACAGAGGGGAGCAAAAGTATTTGAGTACGAGGCCTAATCTGGTGGGTATGTTTTTCCAAGAGTGCTGTATCTTCAGAACAGAAAATAAATAAAGGCAATTTGCTTTTGATAGAACCAACAGGAGGTGGTGCCCAGAAGCCAGTCAGGACTGTGCAGCTCAGTGCTCAGTCTGCAAGCACAGACATTAATGCCCACAGTCAGTTCAGGGAGTAGCACTGTTCTTTGTGACTGGTGCTGGGGTTTGGGACTGTGTACACCTCTGTGCTGGGCACGTGGTTATTCTCTTCCATGAACTGGAAGCTGCTTGTTGTGTTTGGGTTTTGCTTTTTCAAGTGCTTAGTGATGAAACTTGTTGTTTTTTGGGGTTTTTTCCGGTAGCGGTTTTGTCCAGAGGCAGACTCAAAAAATATGCTGCAGTGTTTGAAACAAAACAAGAACAGTGAAGTGATGGATCCTAAATGCAAGCAGATGATTACCAAGCGCCAGATCACACAGAACACAGGTATCTTCTTCTGAAAAACACTTAACTTGCTTGCCTGAGCTGTTCAGTGGTTTGCATGGCTGGAAGAATATCAGTTTTGTTCTATTCTTCATGTTTTTCTGTGCACACTCAGATCTCAGTCAAGTTCTTGAGGGTCAGCATGTGTTTTTTGCATCTTCTTTATTCCTGAAGCTCTTACCTCACAAGTTGAAATTCTGTTGTGAAGAAATACTGTTTTTCCCCAGAATTAAGTTCCTTGGTGGTACAATGTCATCTAGGAAATTTCTATCCAGTCTCTTTCAGATTGTTGTGTTGTGCAGCCTAAAGAGATCTGTGCTCTAATGAAGCTCTGTCACCTTTCCCACCTAGATTACCGCTTAAATCCCGTGCTCAGGAAGGCGTGCAAAGCAGACATCCCAAAATTCTGCCAAAATATCCTGAATAGGGCCAAGGATGATACAGAGTTGGAAGGGCAAGTCATCTCATGCCTGAAGTTGAAATATGCAGACCAGGTGAGTAGAGCTTGCAAATGAGAAACTGTGCAGGATCGTGCTGAGCAACAGTCACTGAACAACAAATCAAACCTGGGCCTGTGGTGTGTTCAGTGTTTGTAACAGGCTGTGCATAAATGAGGTTTTTATGTTCCTGTACAAGGATTAGAGAACACAGAGGTTAAAACACAAGATGATTGATTTATGAAAATGAGGGTCACTGAGTGAGTTAATGACTTTCTCCTCTTCACAGCGTCTCTCTCCTGACTGCGAGGACCAAATTCGAGTCATAATCCAGGAATCAGCCCTTGATTATCGGCTGGATCCCCAGCTTCAGATGCACTGTTCTGATGAGGTAGGAGAAGTAGCTCCATAGCTACTTTTTCAGGATGAAAACCCCCTCCCTTCTTGTAAGAGATTTTTGTTTTTTAAAACAAGAAGCTTCCCAATAATTAAATTAAAACCAAATCCCTTTGAGCTGGTCAGATTCTCTGCTCGTGAATTTTGCCCAATGTGCAAGAACTGCAGTTTCCTCTTTGGTGTTAATATGAAGTTAATTTTTTTTATCTGGGATCTCATCAGTACTTTTGACTATGGAAAAATACCATGGGAAAAAAAAAAGTCTGTTAGTTCTCTGGTCTTGTCAACCTTAACTGGAATACATTCAGGTTTTTGAGTTTTCACTTTTGATAACAGAGTTGGTCATGCTTCAAGTGTTACTTATTTCATACTTTCACATTCTTTCCATGCTGTTTTCCTCCCTGCCCTCCTCCTCAGTACAGCAATATTGACTTCTTGCTGCTGGGTTTCTAAGGGTATGCATATTGCATGAGCCAGGCTGCATTTGGCTCTGGGGATCTGGGGGGGAAGGAGTCTCATCATGTATTCTCCAGCTGTGCCCTGTGATGAACTAATGTATTGAGATATAAATGTGCTAAAAGGCAGAATGATTGTTGTGAACTACTTATGTTAAAACACCTTTTTCAAAATAGATTTCCAGCTTGTGTGCAGAAGAAGCAGCAGCTCAGGAGCAGACGGGGCAGGTGGAAGAATGTCTGAAAGTGAATCTGCTGAAAATAAAAACTGAAATGTGCAAGAAGGTAAAGAAAATAAATTGGATGTGCTCTAAAAGGCATCCCCTCCCTGCAGAAGTCTGGGATTTTTCCAGATCACAGCCTAGGTCGTGTTCTAGCTATTATGAGGCCAGAGCCCTAAAGTTTCCCTACACACATCTCTGTTCTGGCCTGCAGTGTTTCAATCCAGTTTCAATTTGCCAGTCAGAATTGTGTCAACAGTGCCTCCTTTGCAATTCCAGGCTTGAACCCTTCCTTGACTGTGGTTGCCAAAGTTTCTTGTTGCTAATCTGTTTCCTGGTGCTGTCTCCATTGCAGGCTGCCATGGCCTGGGCACGGCTGCAGGAATCACCCATGGCTGATTTCAGTTCTAACTGAAGTAACCCTGCCATGTTGTCCTTGTATTTTAGATTAATAGGAGTATTTTAATGAACATAACTACTGTGAATGTTACAGACCAGGACACTTAATTAAACCTAAACTAACATTCATAGCCTCATCCATGGACAGTGGTGGATTTTCTCATGATCCTGGATTTTAAAAGTTGATACACCTTTCAGAAACATTGAGCAGCATGAGTTTTGTTCTCTCTCCTTTTTCTGAGGTGTACTTGTAATTTCCTCCTCCCCAGGAAGTGCTCAACATGCTGAAGGAAAGCAAAGCAGATATATTTGTTGACCCAGTGCTCCACACAGCCTGTGCCCTGGACATCAAACACCACTGTGCTGCCATTCCACCAGGGAGAGGACGCCGTAAGTGCTTGTGCTGTACTTGTGTAACCTCTCACTCCTGAAACACTTAACCTGCATTTATTTTCTTGCCAGTGTAATCTTAAGTACAAGATATTTCCAGCAGTCATTTGTGGGCAACAGGATGGAACAGGTGGTAGGTGGTTGGGTATCAAGAAGTCCTTCCTTGTGTCCAAGACAGGACCTATTTATTCCTCAGTCCTGATATAAAATACCTTTGCAGCCTTATCTGCAGATTTAATGAGTATATTTTTGTGCCATCATTCATATGATTGCTGACAATAGTGTGTGATACCAGATTCATGAACCTTCTATAAAATCCCTCCTCAGTTAAATCCCGTTGAAAATGAGCTCTTAAAACACCTGGACTCATTTTTCAGTGAGGTTTATCTCCCACCTTGTATCAGCTTCACTCAAGATACAGCTCCCAACCTTACATATGACAATGTTCTATCAGACTGTTTCAAAAGCTTTCCTAGAACTAAGCTGCTTTTCATAAAGCAGCAAGTTGGTTTGGTTCACAGGAGTCATTCTTACCCAGTCCTCTTGGTCCTTCTTTCTTTGTGTCAGTCTTTGTCCATGGTTGGCTTCTTTGTTTCAGTATTTAAAATTAAACTGAAGTACTTTGATTTAAATTTTTCTTCTCTGCTTAAACATACCAGTTTTCCTTTTCCAACATTGCAAAGGGTTTGTAATCATGGCTTGATTTTCTAAGTTCACATAGCAGCTAAAGGCTTTGAGACTTCATCAGCTGTTCTCTGAGTTCAGCAAGTTCAGACTACTTGAAATATAGTACAAATAAGTATTTCCTAACACTTTCTTTCCTGTTTGAGTCAAGCTCTTGCACTTTGTTACTGCTGTTACGTTATCTACCATAGTATGTATGGCTGTTTAAGGAAAGCTAGTGGGGAAAATAGTTCTGAACTTTCCCATCTTTCTGAGTTTATCTGGCATTAAAAATAGCAGCCAAGTATTTTCCTGATCATTATCTTTTGTGCTGGTTACTGAATGCCTTATTGAAATTCTGGATATCCTTTATTTATTCCTGCTTTGTCATAATTCTTTTGATGTGTGTTCTGATGTGTTTGCACTGAAGGTCTGCAGGAGTCTGTAGCTTAGAGAGGGCTCTGCCTGCGAGTGCCTGAACTGACAATTGTGTATTAAAAGTCTAGAGTTAGCTTAAAGTTTGCTGCCTGTTTGCTATGAACTAAATAACTCTTCTCTGCAAAGCAGAAAGCATCCAATTAGGGATTAGTCAAGTATGGTAGCATGAGTATAAAATACAAGATTTGATGTCGGTGTCTCTTATGAGCATATGAAAGAGCTCATGAGTTGGCCAAGCCACTCCACAGGCACCAGAACACTGTGATCCCACTTCCTTTTCACAGCACTGTGTGAAAACTCAGGAAGTTAAACAGTTCAAAATATTTTCTTGATCAAAAGAAACTCCTAAAAAGCCTAAGGAGATAAGACTGTGTTTTTTCCTGAGCTGAATTTGATCTTAGCTCTGTCTAAAGGGTAGTGGCATGGAATTTAGAGTGTACGGCTCATTGAAGGTGCAAATTTAGCAGACTTCCTGAAATCTCACGTAAATCACATGAATTATATATTGGATATGTACTGTAATTTCTTTTTGGAAGTCAAAATTCCTTGCACCTCCAAGTGCAATACTGATCATGAAGCTTTGTGAAATTACCAGCCTCAGGGGTGCAGGGGTTTGGATATATTCTGCCTGCTCTGTTTGGAAAGCCATGTAACCATCAGCCTTCAGGAGAATGGAAGTGCCCCCTTCCACAGCACGCTGTTGGAGCTGCTCTTTCTGTTTTGTAACACCATCTTCTGCACATTACAGAAATGTCATGCTTGATGGAAGCTCTGGAAGATAAGCGTGTGAGGCTGCAGCCTGAATGCAAGAAACGCCTTAATGATCGGATTGAAATGTGGAGCTATGCTGCAAAGGTGAATATGGATAAGATTTCCTTTTTTTTTTTTTTTATGCATTAGATCTCTCAGTTGCAAGCTATTTATGAAAAACTTCAGCTGGAATGAAATTCTTGTCTCTGAGTGAAGTTCAGTATTTTGAGTTTGGTCTAGAAGAACTGAAAACAGGTCGTCTTTGAACTTAGACCTTACTCTCTGTGTCTGGGATGCATTCCCAACGATGCAGAATTAAGCTGTCTTTTGTGCATACAGGGCTTAGTCTCCTGTAGAGAAGGTTTGGGGCTGTGAAATAGGGGCAGCAGAAATTCCTGCTGTAAAGGTGCCTCCTGAGCAGTGATTCCTCCAGATGAATCATTGCCAGCCTGCTTGTTTCTGGTTCAGACCAAGTCTGACGACAACAGGAGGCAAGAGCAGTACCAGAGACTAAAACTGATAAATACCACAGCTGAGGGCTGCGTGGAAAGCACAGCTTGGCTCATTTATTCCCTTTTCACCTCCAGGTTGCCCCAGCAGAGGGCTTTTCTGACCTTGCCATGCAAGTTATGACCTCTCCATCCAAGAATTACATACTGTCTGTGATCACGGTCGGCATCTGTGTACTCTTCCTCATCGGCCTCATGTGTGGACGCATCACCAAGCGGGTGACAAGAGAGCTCAAGGACAGGTAGAGCCTGGATTGCCTGCTGAAGAAATGCCTGCCCAGTGCCCAGTTTTGTACAGCCCTCCTCTGTATAGTCTACCCACCCCCTCTTGTGAGAGGAGAATAAAAAAAAAAAAAAAAAAAAAATTAGAACAGCAGCAGGTGTTGGCTCAGTTTTCCCATCCTGGATCTCATCCACAGCATCTTCATCCTATGAAAGTTTGTGTGCAACATTGGCAGCCCAGCCAGCAGCTTTTGTTACCCCTTTGTTAGCAGACTCTCGTTTACCTGCCTGTAGACAAGTCTCTGTTGTACTGTTGGAACTGCCTTCACTCTCCAGATCAGACTGATACGACCTGCAGCTCAAGCAGTTTTTAAGTAAATTTTTAAAGACAGACATATATCTGCATACCGACTATATGATTTAGGTAATGGTTCATATTGAAATCTAGTCATCCTCTGTGGCTGGGTGAAATTGAGGCAGGAAATTAAAGGGTAAATTGCATCTTACACCACAGTTGGCCTTGTTTTGGACATCTTGCTCGTCTGTGTAAAGCATCTTCAGAGCATAGTCTTGGACAACCTAAGGGCACCAGTCACTGGTGTCATCTCCTAGTGAATATCCTGCTTTTGTGACTGTGGATTTTTTTTGGCTGAAAAGATGTCCTCCCTTTCTTCCTCTGCCGCTCTCAAGATAGAATAAAATCCTGACCAGGACCGAATACTCATGTGAGCTGTACAAGCGTTTCAGTAGATTAAAGACACGGTGCAGACACGAGGAGCGTAGACTGTCGGTAGTGAACAGTGCCACTGTCAGTGGGCAGGAAGTGCCCTGATCAGTTACTCAGTCAACTTTTTTATTAATGCAGTAAAATTCTAACCCTCCTTTTATTTTGCCTCGCTGCTGCCAAGCTGTTTCCCTTCCAAATTAACCGTCTGTAGAGGGTGTTGACACACCGGCAGCGCAGTGCTCTGCCAGCGACGCGGGAAGTGACTGAACGCTCATCGTGCTCTATCTGTGTAACAGTTACTTGTGGGTTATCACAGTGGTTTGTAACCACAATCTGGGGCTTAATGGTTTGAATGGTACAGTCTGAACCACGCTGAAGAGTTGTTTTCGTTTCCACAACGACAATTGATAGTGGTACAATTGATAGGAACTGGCGTTTCCTGGGATGTAGGACACAGGTGCCAGTCCAGAAGGCCAAGCAGGAGTGGATGGCAGGATGATAATGTTGTGTGAAAGGCAGAAGTGTCTGGATCTTTAAGGGAAGCAGCTTTCACGTAGTTACCATCAATGTGTGCACTCATGCTATGTATAGTTACACTTCAGAACCTGATGCTTACACCAGAGAGCCCAAAGAAGGTGTTTTAGAAAAGCTGCAACAGGAGCTGTGGTCTCTCCTTACCTTCATCTTCCTTCCTCAAGTGAAAGGAGGTGTGGAGGTCACAAGACACATGCTTTGACTGAAACATGGAGTGTGTTGGTAAAATCTAGAAGAGGCTGCACAAGAGTCCCATGTGTACTGTAGGATATACTGTATTCACCTTTTAGATGTGCTCAGCTGCGTGTGCTGCAGTAAAAACTTTATTTTCCCACTTAGCACGCTGCTAGGTAAGACCTGACATTTCCAGTTCTCCTCATGGTTCTCTAGAAGAACAGTGGAGGTGCTTTTGGGACACTTCAAAGTGTGGACCAGCTGATTCTGATGATGCTGCATGTACAGAATAGCATATACAAAATACTGTGAGCTTTTGCTGCAACTGAAGCTTTTTACAAATGTACCTTCACCCCGTTCTGAGGATGGGCAGCAAACTGTTAGTAGTGGTATGGTTTTAGATTTACTGTGCTAGCAAGTCTTTCACAAACACTCCTGGTTTTGGAGCACAAGGCAGGCAGCAGCAGAAGTCTGAGTGACAAAAGGTTCAGTGGAGGGTTAGTACATGGTAGGATTGCTGTTGAGGGGTTGGGTAGAACAGAACTTAAGCCTGAATTCCTTCTCTTGCCCCTCTTTCCCTGGTACTAACAGGGCTTGACAGGCTCTCTTGTCAGCATGAAGTGGAGCAGAAGAGGAACAGTTAATCGGGTCTCTTGAGGTAGGACAGGTGTGTAAAACCACAAATGTTAGTTTGGCAATTAGAAGTGTTGTTGTTTCACTTGAGTGAGCACTGAAATGACTGCTGTTAAGAGGGGTGTGTTCACAGAGCTCCTGGCAAGGGAAGTGGGATCTAGGTGCAGCCTTGCTTGCTGGCACAAGTCCTGCTTCTACAAAAATGTCTATCAGGCATAATTAAATTGCCATTGGAGGGCTTTTTTTTTAAAGTGTTGTGACTTTCTGAGAAGGCATTTTGTAACCTGATTAGCTTGAAAAGCCTAATTATATGGTTTATTGTCTAGAAATAGCATCTTCCACTAAATTCCAAAAGACATTGCAGTGAAAATTGTAGGTTTGTAGCCATAGTTCTGAATGTAAACCCTGTTCAGCTCTGAAGGTGACTTTCTTTACTTTCAGATGTAAGGCTTTCTGGTTTTTTTTGCTTTTTAATGTGGAGAAGGTTAAAGTGAGGGTGCCTGGAGCGCTGCATTAGGAGCCTGTGCTGTGCAGTGGTGTTTCTGCCTGTGTCAGCAGGCTAACCTGGGAGTTTGGCTCCGATGTGAGTGTGCTGGGAGGTGTTAGAGGTATGTGGCTGGAGGCCCTTGGAAACAAAGGTAGGACACTAAATAAACCCTTTGTCACTGTAAAGACACAAACCCACCTTTTAAAAGGTGGGCACTGTCAAAGGGTCCTGGCCATTCTATCATATAAACGTGTTATCTTTTCGTGTTTTAAAAAGGGGTCTCCTGCTACTGCTAATGACCAAATTTGCTTTTTTCTTGCCTAAAAATCTACCAGTCCCAGTCTTGAAACATTTTCCTTCTTTTCATGCATACCTAAAAATCCAGAGGTTTTGCAAGCACAGAAAGCCACAGGAGTGCTCTTCCAAAAATAGCCTGGTTGTGCTGTTTCCAGCACATCCTCTTGCCTGCAGGTAACCATTTTCCATTGCAGGGAAAGAAAGAATCATAGAATCACCCACAGAATGGGTGGGGTTGGAAGGGACTTAAAGCTCATCTCATTCCAACCCCCTGCCACAGACAGGAGCACGTTCCACACTAGACCAGGTTCCTCAGAGCCACATCCAGCCCACAACCTCTCTGGGCAATCTGTGCCAGTGCCTCAGCACCCTTAGAGGGAGGTGTGAGAAATGGTTGTAAGAAACGCTGCTGTTGCCTTGAACTTGAGAAAGCCTCTGTAACTTCCCTGGTGTAACAGAGAATGTTGGAAATGCTGCAGTCAGCCAAAGGAAGTGTGTTAGTGTGGGGAAACCTGGGGTACTCCTTCCTCTTTGTGACCCTCGCTTCTGACTGGAGAAGTCTGCCTTCCACTGAATGAGATGGTTGGTTGTTAGTTTTCTTTCTCCTCATCATCACAAAAGCTTCTCTTGGAGAGCTTATTCTAGACTTGGTGATGCTGTTGCTCAGGGTGTGGATGGAAGGGCTGGATGACTGGGGTTTGGCAAGGCATGTGCTCCTCCATTTGCTCCTACTGCTGTGAGGGTTAACAAGCTTCGTTTCCTAAATGATGGCAGATGCACAGGTCAGGAGCTGTGCCTGATGTGCACCTCATTACTTCACTCCTGCTAGCCTGTTACTGTTTATTCTTAGTAATAGGATTATTTATTGTTTACCTAGTCCTTAACTAATCAGGTCCTTTGGTGAGTTTCAACTTGGGATTCTCCTGCCTCACTTTTGTCATCAGGCTGCTGCAGTAACTCATCTGGGTAGGAACAAAACTTGTGGCACCTGAAGTACTGTCCAGCAGGTTGGGATGAGTATCTGTATGTCTGTATCACTGTAAAGGGCTGGAAAGGCCCTAGTGAAGGTCAGATAATTCTGTAGCAAAATGTTAGCATTTCCTCCAGAATCTGATGCTTAAATCCATGGGTTATGATCAGTCTTGCTCTGAAAGAATCTGCAGTAAAGCACATTGTATGAAAAATAATGGAGAGGTGAATGTCTCAAGTACAGAAACTAACTGCAGGTAGGTACAGAGGGAAGAAATATGACAAGCCAGAGGGATCACTCGAATCCCATAATGTTGTAGAGGAATTATGTTCAATTTGGATGGCAACTTCTGTTAAAACACAAGATTTTTATTTAGTCAAAGAAGATTGTAGGGTTGTTTTATTTTTACTTTATCGGTCTTGTTTGGGAAAAAAAAAAAGAAGATAGTTTTGAGGTGTATGTGAGTGTACAAGTATGATATGAAACCAGAACATTTCATCTAGCACTTCTGTCCCTACTGGAAGTACAGCTCTGTGGACTCAAACAGCTGTAGTGTGTGTTTGTGTAAGAGCATGTAGTTAATTCTGGGGTTCAGGTCCTCCAGGCAGTTCCCAGGTGATCATGTTTGCACAGTCTCCCCTTTTGGGAGCCAGACATGCCCATTTTGCTTCCACAGATCAGTCATGGTTAGAGGGGACCCAAATCACGCATGTGACAGAATTCAGCCGGCACCACTGTTTGTGCTGTGCTGGTGGAATTCTGCATCCACTCCCCTGAGATCCTGAGTGGGACAGGGAGGAGCAACATCAGTGCTCTCACTGGCCAGAGGCAGATTTCCTCCTTCCACAGCACCCGGATTGGATTGTGTAGCTGACTGAATTCCCCCTGCCAGGGTGAACTGCTGGACCCTGCAATCCCACGCCGCTGTCCCCTGTACTGACTGAGCTGGAGGTGTTGGCGAAGCTCTCGCCTCGGGAATTGCTGATCCAGGAGAAAAGGGAAAGGTGTGACTGTGTTCCACGGACAGAGCTGTGCCGTGTGTGTTGGACTGGGCACACGCCGGCGTTGGGGGCGAGGGGCACCCTGGCACGCTCAGTGTCCAAAGCAGACCCAGCAGATTCCTATTGTACAGCAGACGCTGTTTGAACTTAGTCTCATTTTTTTTATTATTATTATTATTATTTCTAAATGTGACATTAACGAGATTTTTTTTTTTTTTTTGTAAATGGTTTCCCCTTTTTCTGTGTATAAATCCTGGCCGCTCCTCGTTTTGGTCGTTCTTTTTGGTTTGGTTTTGTTTGGGGTTGGGGGTGTTTATTTTTTTTGGTTTTGTTTTTTTTTTTTTTTACATGTCCATGCTGTGTAATTTTGAGACGTTACCGAGATTTTGAACATTTTTGTTGTTGTTTGTTTGTTTGTTTGTTTTCTGTACAGACGAAACGGGAGAATTTAATAAAAAGAGTCTGCAGGTTTGTACTTGTGGTGGTTTATTTTATGAGGGGGCCGAGCGGGGGGCGGGGCCGAGCGGGGGGCGGGGCCGGGCGGGGCGGGCGAACCACGCGCAGGGG
>JAWWLV010000021.1:12985279-13032602 GCA_035041135.1 Platyrinchus mystaceus
TTTGTTACAATGGCAAAAGGGAATATATCAGTCTTTTCATTACAAAAAGGAAAACATACAGAAAATAGTAGAAAAAAATTACAGTTTTACATTTAATTCATTACACTGTCACTGTCTGACTTGCCTTTGGTCACTGTTGTAGGGTACACGAAGACAGGCTCTCTGTCCCTGGCCCAGACCCAGGACCGGCTGATCTCCCTGAGGCGCATTGCTGCGTCGCTCAAGTACGTACGGCAGGAGGGACAGCAGGAGGGACAGCAGGAGGGACAGCCCGTCCTGGCAGCCCCTGCTCTCCTGCCAGGCCACTGACACTGTGTTTCTGCTGTTCCTCGGCAGTGTCATGGGCATCCCCTGTGAAATCATCACCCCGAAGCAAGCGGTGCAGCTCCACCCGCTCCTCAACATCCACGACCTCGTGGGGGCCATGTATGTGCCGGAAGATGCGCTCGTGACATCTGCCAATGTGAGTCTGGCTCTGGCAACCGCCGCCTCACGAAATGGTAGGAGTTCTTTTCTTTATCTGTAGAGTGCCCTCCTGCATGATAGTTACCTTCTTTCCTTAAAAGAAAATTATGTCCTGCATCTCTTTTGATATCCTGAGCGCTGAAGTGCAAAAGTCAGTTATTTCTGTGAAGTTCAGATAATTTAAATCTATTTGTTCTCAAAAAAAAAAAAAACAGGCTGAATTGTTTTACATGCTGAATCTTTACAGATTTGCTGTGGCAGACATAACACCTGTTTGTTTAGTGGTTCTGTATTTCCCTGAATAAGCACACACTCTTTCCTTCATTACACTTCAAAATAGTTGATTATCTGCAGATAAAAAGGTGTGACTGAGCCTTTCATTGGGCCCATTATGCTTTGGAAATGGGCTTGGAAATGTAGCAATAAATGCTGTTTGCCCAGCACTTGGGCCAATTTGGAGTGGTCTGAAAGTGGGAGAAAGGTTAGATGTGACAACAGCGATAAAGGCCATTAAGGATGAAAGTCCATCAGGTTGGAAGAAGCTGCTTAGGAAGGTATCTCAGTTTCTGTTAGTCCAGCTTATTTTTGCATACTGCTTGTGGATTTTTTTTTCCACAAGATGACTAATTTTCTTTTAAAGAAACTAATCTTGCCATCTGATACTACAGACTTTGTTGCATAAAGGAATTGAATGAAAAGAAATCCATAGCTGAGACTCTTTTGTTTCTTCATGTTGTTGGCTGTGGGGTGTATTTATCACCCAAATTGTTATATGGGGAAAAAATACCGTAGCTCTTCACAGTCTCAGCCTTTAAATTCTGTACAAATTGTACATGTGACGTTTTACAAATAACAGGGTTTCACTGGTTCAAGAGTAGACATTTTGTCTTAGAGAGAAAATAAGCATTTAGGCTGAGTTTAAGGGTTTAAAGTTGACGCCTTAGGAAGGAGGCTCGTGGTTCCTGACGTTCTGATGTCCTCTCCAGGTGTGCAGATTCACGAAAGGACGAGTGTCAGTCACGTCACGGTCCAGAAGGGTCGTGTGACTGGAGTGGAGACTGACAGGGGACGGATTCAGTGCCAGTACTTCGTCAACTGTGCTGGCCAGGTTAAATTATTTAAATTTTTCTTTCTTGGTTCCACTGCTTAAGGATAATGTGCACTTCCCTCACGGGTTTTTTTCTGTGTGTGTGGTGTGGTTTGGTTGGTTTGTTTGTTTCTGTTTGTTTCCCCTTTTTTTCTGACATCTTTTGCTTTGGTTTGGTTTACCGGAGTAGATCAAAGTGGCGTTACTCAGCTGCTCGGCCCAGTGGGGGTGTGAAGGAGGCAGTGCTTGCTGTTTGCTGGGCACCAAAGGCTTGGCATTAACCTGCTGAGCAGCACCTGAGCTTGTTGGTACAGCTCTGCCCGTGGTCCCTCTCCTGGGAGGTGCACACTTCTGACAGGAAGGGTTTGGTTTTGGCTGTTAGAGAAACAGTGAAATCTCTCACTGCCCTTCTCTCTCTCTCACCCTCCTCCCCAAAATTTTCTTTTTCTTCCCTGGTGTCATGTTTTCTCCATGGGAAAATACACCTGCCAATTGCAGTTTCTCAGCTACCATCTGTCTCTCTTGTTAGGAAGGGATCTCAGTACAGGCACCTAAATGCTGACTGTTCTGCTTCTAGATGCTGAACCTACTGCTGACTTTGATCTACAGATCTTACTTTGCTTTTGTATTGTAAGCTGGTACTCCTTGGTTTTGAGGCAGGGCTCCACTCTTCTAGTTCTTGTGTTAGGAACAGAAAACCAGTCTTTATCCAGAAAATTCAAATTCTAAGAAAAGAGAGAAAAAAATTGTGTCTGTTTAGGGTGTAGGTGTCTGAACCAAATCTTACCTGGTCTTTTATGAAAGCAAACTCACAGAGGTGACCTGTGCTTATGTCCTGTGTTTTTTACTGGAGGTGATTTCCTTCTTTTCCATTCTGACCTGCACTTTTTTTTGGTTTCAGTGGGCCTATGAGTTGGGCCACTCTGGGGAGGAGCCAGTCCATATCCCACTCCATGCCTGTGAACACTTCTACCTCCTGACACACCCCCTGACGGAGCCTCTGTCGAGCAGCTTACCCAGTAAGGATTCTCCAGCTCTGCTTCACTTTCCCTGGTGAATTATTCCTGCCTTTCCAAGGCCACCTGTTGGTGACTGTGAAGTACATTCTCGCTGAATTGCTCTGAATATCCTCTTTCAGTGGTAGAAACAATATCTATCTTTATTCTTGGGAAAGCTTATGCTGCAGAAGAGGATTTTCAGAGTTCATCAACTTAACAGGAGAATGGCCTTGACTCAAGCTTGACTAGTAGTTGTGTCTGAGACTTGCATTGCTGCATTTGTGGGCTGGAGAGGGTGCTAGCCTTGGCACTGTGTTTTCCTTGCAGGCTGCTGGCCACAAATGGCCCATCTATTCCTTTCCTCCAACTGAACCTAAGGCTTTACAATGGCATTTACATGTCTATGAGCTGTAGGGGCAACCAAACACTTGAGGTAATTGCTCCTCCCCCATGTTCTGGCTTTTGGATCTCTTAAAAAAAAAAGCCTTTGTGTTTGAAAACTGTGGTTGGGAAGTAGAAACCTTTGCTGGCAAAATGTTCTGCTTCTAGGGAGTAATGTATATACTCTTCAGGGAGTTCAGGTCTCTGGCCAAAGTCCAACTGCTTCACTTTTAATTGATTAATTGAAAAAAATAAATATATATATATATATGTATATAGACACAGATTTTCTGTACGTGACAAAAATTGCTGTGGAACATGTCAGGTGAAGTGTCATAAATACTTCAAGTTGGCACTAACAGTGGAAGAAGCAATCCAGACCTGACTGCTTATCCTCACCCCAGTGCTGCCCACCTTCTTTGTGCTGGTGGCCTTCAGCAAGCTGGATCTGTGAGGCATCCCTGTTAAAATTATCTGGGTTTAACATAGGGAGAAGGGAAGGGGGAAGGCAGGACATCTCTTGGTGGAAGGTCTAGTCCTGGGTGCAGTTTCAGTGGAACTAAGCCAGTAGAACAGCTTCTCAGTGCCACAAGGGATCTGAATCCCTCTTGTCCTCTCGCTCCTGGGATCACTGTCCTGCTGGCTCGGGGCTCCTCAGCTTCAGCTCAGTTTACTGTGCTGCCCCAAAGTTGACATGTGTGGTTGTGGTGGGAGCTGATGGTTTAATAATCTAAACTGGCTCACCAAGGTGTCACATGAGAACCACAGTGGTGTGAAAGCTGGGCCTGAGGGACTGTCACTGTCCCCTCTCAGGAGGCCACTGGCTTGGCCTGGCGTGTCACCAGCCCCCATTGTTGGTGTGTGTGGGATGACAGGATGAGACAGATACCCCTTCTCTCAATTCCCTTCCCACCTCTTTTCTCTCCTCTGCAGCTGTGGTTGACCCAGATGGCAGGATCTACATACGCAACTGGCAGGGTGGCATCCTCTCAGGAGGCTTTGAGAAGAACCCCAAACCTCTCTTCACAGAGGGACGGAACCAGCTGGAGATTCAGAACCTCCAGGAAGACTGGGATCATTTTGGTACGTTAGGGAGGAAAGGTTCCCACAGCAGTGAAACACGGGGCTTCTGCACAAGGCAGAGTTTGCAACAGTGCAGGCTGGGAAGGATGAATGTTCTCTCAAATTCATTCATCTCTTCATGTGTCAGTAATTCACAGAAAACCCCTTTACCAAGGACTGCAGTACCTGAAGGGAACCTACAGGAGAGCGGGAGAGGGATTTTTGACAAGGGAATAGAGTGCCAGGACAAAGGGGAATGGCTTCCAACTGACAGAGTGGGAAGGGTTAGATTGGCCAATGGGAAGAAATTCTTTAGTTTGAGGGTGGGGAGGCCCTGGCACAGGTTGCCCAGAGAAGCTGTGGCTGCCCCATCCCTGGAAGTGTCCAAGGCCAGGTTGGACGGGGCTTGGAGTAACCTGGGATAGTGGAAGGTGTCCCTGCCCGTGGCAGGGGGTTTGGAATGAGATGAGCTTTAAGATCCCTTCCAACCCAAACCCTTCCAGGTCTCTGTGATATCTGTGTAGTGTTTAAAAGCACCTGCTAACCCTCAGGGTGCGTTAACTTCCTCTGGGGCGGTGAGGAACCGCATAAACTCCCAGTGCTGCTCCTGCCAGGTTGATTTTTGACTGTCAGTGCCACATGCTGCTCCTCCTGTGACGCAGCACATCAGCACTGCTGACCTGCCACGTGCCCGTGGTATTTTGTTTCTGCAGCTCTTCAGTGGGGACTGCCAAGTGCATTTCTACCAGTGACAGTGGCTATGTGGACAGCACTTGGTATTGTGGCTTCCCACACTTCATCCCACTGTTGACACTGGTGGTTTGTTGTGTTTAACTGTTCTGTCTTCCTCTTCCCATTTCATTTGATTCTATTTTTATGTTCTGTATGTACCTTTACATGGAGGGCTCTTTCTGTAGGAAAGAGCACAGCATGATCTGTAAGTCCTTTCCTCTCCCCTGCTGCCCCTTTAATGCCATGTAAGTTCACGAGTGCCCTCTCAGCTTCACATTTGCCTCCTTTTCAAGAATCCAGTTTCCCCCTGAGTCAGAGCTCTTTGCATCCGTGGTGAATGCCCATGCCTCTGTTTGGGACTCTAGGCACGGATGGAATTCCACTGATTTCCTTCTGCAGTGTTAGTGTGTTCTTCCAGCTGCTCCACAGGTTAAATTGATTAATTTTACTTTGATTTCTGAGAGACACCATACTGATACCATAAAAGTTTAAACTGCAGGGAGTGGAGCCAGGATGGGGTGCTGGTTCTGTGCTGGCATGTGCTGAAGGTTTTTAGATCTCTAGATGCCTACAGACTTGCTTGAAGTTATTAGCTTCAGTAATGAGTTGCTCGAGCTCTGCACCCACCTCCTTTTTGGTTTTCTAGGTACTACTGAAATGAAAAGGTACTTCTTGTTGGCACCCCCAGACTGCCCAAGTTTCAGAAGCAGCTGCACTCTGTGCTCCAGCATTACCCTTTTATCCATTCAAAAGTGCTGAACAGTTGAGCAGTCAGAGCTTACTCAGCCAATATTTGATCCTTTTCTAGGGCTGCAATTCCTGGGTTTTGAGCTCTTGCATTACTGCTTTGATCTGTGTCGTTGGAACACCTTTTGATTTTAAAATAGCCTGTACAGTTGCTTAAATTGGGCTGGGTACGAGAACAAGTCTAACACTGATCTCTCTTTCATCAATAAAAGAAGCACCTGGCTCTCACTCTGGAATTCTAATGCTTGAGAGGAGGAAGAGAAAGAGCAGGTCAGAAAGACTGTTTCTGATTGTAAGTTGTTAGGTAATGTGAAATCTGATTATTTTACTGCTTGTGCGTAGAGCTGAGGAGTGTTCTTGGTGCTGAATCTTGCAGGCTTTTATCAGGAGTACTAAGCAGAGGTAACTTTTGGGCAAGACAAGGCAAGGAGGCACCTTATCCCTTTCCTAAGGCTCTCAAATGTCACACTGTGAAGAGCTGCTGAAGGATTTTTCCAGTATGACCAGGCAGTGAAGCGGCAGGAAATGCAGTGAGGATAAATGGGAAGTGTCACGAGTTTGTGGGATGGTCTGACTTGCACCACACAACATGATGGGCTTTGAACAGACCTTGGGGTTGTATTGGTTGTATTAGTTCTCTGAAGACATCAGTGCAGTAGCAGTCAAAGCAAAAGGAAAGTTAGGAGTTATTAGCAGAGGAGCAGAAAACACAGGCATTATGCAACACAGAATCCTTGGTTTGCCAGGTCCAGTTACTGTTGTAGGCTCCCTGTCTCCAGAGGGTGTTGTAGGACTGGAGAATGCCTGGTGGAAGAGCAGCCAGGGGCTGGTCAAAGCCTGGAACAGTTTCCAAGCAAGGAGTGACTGAGAGGGCTGGGGAAAAGGAGATGGCAGAAAGGAAATAGTCCAGATTCCATAGATTTCTGTTTAAGATGGATAGGATAGATGGGGATCTCCTGTTCACTGTCTCTTCTAATGCTGGGAGGCATCCAAAAAAGTGAATTCTGTGTGAATTTTAAAACAAAAGGCGGTAATTCCTCAAACAGAAGATACTAAACATGTGGAACCCCCTGTCCATGTCTGTAGGATGTTTTCATGAGGCTGGGGGAGACCAGTCTAGTACTTAAAAGAGAGATCAGTTTAGGGGTTACTAAATAGGGGCAAACATACCAGGTTTTTAGGAAATCCTCTGAGCTGATGGTAGGTGGAGGCTGGCAGAGTATGTGGGACAAGTGTCATACAGATTTGCCTGTTCTCACTCCTCACTCAGTATCTATTTGATGCCTTTGTTGTTTTCCCTGACAAAACTGAACAGTGCTCTTGCACTGTGGAAAACAGTATTGGGTTCTTGGTCTGGGTCCTGCTCTTATGGCATACTGTGATCCACTGGGAATAGTGTGATCCCAGCAGGTAAAGGGTTTCTCCTGTGCCTGTATCAAAACATGGAAGTGGTTTCCATCTGCCCTCTGACATAACCTCCAGCCTGCTTCCCAGTTTGAAGGTGGAGCGACTGAAACGTGTTTGAGGCTGAGGGCTGTGACTTTTTGTCTCTTGTCTTGTGTCCCAGGGCCACTTCTGGGCGCCCTCCTGCGCAGGATGCCGGGTTTGGAGGCTCTGCAGATCCTGCAGTTGGTGAACTGCCCCGAGTCCTTCACGCCAGACATGAGATGCATCATGGGAGAGTCGCCCACTGCGCGGGGCTACTTCGTTCTGGCCGGCATGAACTCAGCTGGGATTTCCTATGGTGGGGGAGCAGGCAAGTAAGTGGTCTATTTATCCCTGGTGTGTGTGTGTGTAAGTGAGGCTTTAACCAGGAAAAGACACTCCTCAGACCATTCTGCTGTGTGGAATGTTCGGGTCGGTATTTGTCACGTCGCAGTTGCCGTGTTCTGATTGTGCTCCAAATCTATGTTGGACTCTTCCTCCTGTCCTGCACACCTCTCCTCTGGCATCACAACTCAGTCATCAGCTAGGCATTGAGTAAGCTTCCTTAGAGCTGTGTCAGAGGATGTTTAGGTTAAATATTAGCAAAGGTTCTTCACCCAGAGAGTGGTCGGGCACTGAACAGGCTCCCCAGGCCTTGTCACAACACCAACCCTGACAGAGTTCAGGAAGTGTTTGGACAACAGTCTCAGGCACATGGTGTGACTCCTGGGACTCTCCTCTGCAGGGATAGGAGTTGGATTTAATGATCCTTGTGGGTCTCTTCCAACTCAGTGATTCTATGATCCTCTAACTGATCTGATTTTTTTAAGCTACCAGGAAGAGGTAAAAGCTAAGCAGAGCATTTATTCCCTCATCTTCTGTGCTTCATGATCCCCTTTAATTTACCATTTGATTGAAGTCTTTAGATCATTCGAGTTGACACAGCAGTTAATTCATCTGAAAACAGGGTGAATCTGATGCTGAGGAAGCACCATACAGGTAATGCTGGTGCTGCCAGTAGTTAAAGACTGTCCCCTACAGTAAGCTAAGGGTGGAATAATTTCCCAGTAAAGTCGAGTTCCTGTATTAATGCAGATAGCTTGTCAGGCATGTAAGTGTGATTCCAGCAACAAAGTTGCTTGGAGAATGATCATTGCTCCCTCTGGTTGCCATTGGGTTTTGGTGACCCAGCATCCCTTCTGCCACACAGCCTTCTTAACAAGCTGTTCATTTTTCATGGTGGGGGTTACTATTTGCATTTGTCTCCATTACTTTCTGTCCTTTGTCTAATAATTTAACTCACCAGGGAAACAACTCATGATTTTTTTTTTTGGTGTCATATAAAATGCAGAGAATCTTTACAGTGAGGTTCTCTTAAGAATCAAAATAATTTTTGTGGTTAAAAGCACTATTTGTCTGTTTGTTACTACAGCCCCAAAATAAGCAGCTTAGCTTGCTAATGTAACTTTTCCTGCTCAGTTCCAAAGCCCTTTGTTTTGCTGTTTACTGGCTGTGAACAGAGCCTCCTGCTCTGCTGTATTCTGAGCTGCCTGTGTCCTTCAGCTCTGGAGCGTGCCTTCCTCCCTCCCTGCTGGAAGTGGAGTTAAACATAACTTGGCTGGTACCTCGTGCTGAAATGAATGCTGTCACTGGTGGTTCGTGGCTGAGCCTACACCAGGCACTGAAAAACAACAAAGCAGAAGCCTCCCAACTCCAACCAAAACTTACTCACACCTCCTTTTACAGCAGAACCCAAGGACCTGACACAGTGTCAGCCAGCTTACCTGTCCGGGCTCTGCCTTCCTTTACCATGTGTCCTTAATTTCCTGCTGCCCTGTAGGTTTCATCCTAATGGGCAGTTAGTAATTTGGAAATCTGGTGGGTGGGTTTTATAACGGGAAACCTTCCAGATTCTGCTGCTGTGTAGAATACCACGTTACCTTTCTTCTCCCTATTGCAAGAAGTTCTGATGTCCGAACTGCTTTGCTTCTGACTTCAAAGCTAAACTCTTTCCCTTAAGACATTGGCTGATACCCCAGTCTTTATTTCTTCCCCCAGGTACCTGGCAGAGTGGATGGTGAATGGATATCCCTCAGACAACGTGTGGCCTCTGGATTTGAAGCGCTTTGGGACCTTGCAGAGCAGCCGCACTTTCCTCCGTCACCGGGTGATGGAAGTCATGCGTAAGTGAGGTCTCTGCCTTCAGTTCTGGCCAGGCTGTCCCAGACTTCCCCCTTCCCTGCACTGTCTCTCCTCTGTCATCCCTCTGAGAACCGCTTTCCTTTTTTCCTGACCTCCTTTGTGGCAATACAGCCCCGTCCCAGGAGAAAGGAAAGGATGTGGGTTGTTGGGTTTTTTTGTATTATTACAAAAGCTGCGTTCGTATTAACTTTTCTTTATAAAGTGCTCTTGGTACCTTGCTCTGTACTATTTCTGTGCTTTGTCTCTGCTGTAGAGAACTTTGTGCATACCTGCATAGGACTCCAGCCTAGTAAAGCAGTGCCAAGGTCTTAACTGGGAATATCACACTGTCTCAGATGTTTTATTCTTTGCACATCATTGCAGTGGAAACACCGTCACTTCCAGCCTGGTGTGACCTGGTTATCTTGCATCATTCAGGAAGCCTTCATAGACATATTCTGCTTTCTCCTGTCAAAGTTTGCAATAAATACCTTGCAGAATAGATTGCAGATGCCATTTTTCCTGTCTAAAGCCATACTTCATCATTTCCTCCTGGTGTTTGCTTATCTGTCCTGAATAATGTGGATGACTTCTTTTGAAGTTTCAAATGGAAGTACAAAGTGCTCCACGAGTTGCATAACAGGAACAATTATTTGAATACCAAGTCTAAACTAAAAACATCTGTTCAGGTGAAAGCAGAGAAGCTGAGTAAACCTCTGAGTAAACCTGCTGTATCCAGGGAATAAAAACCTTATGCTTTGACCTTCCTCCCAGAAAAAATCACCTCATACTCTGGGCATTATTCTAGTGTTGCTCTCCACTACAGAATCAGCTACAGAATCACTCTAGTTTTTACAGGAGGAGTACTGTATTTAGTTTCTGCAGTGTTTCTATTCTAATCCATTCTTCCCTCTACCCACTCTTTCAGGAATACCAATACCAGATATTGCCAATAAATTCATTAAATTATTACCTATGAGGCAGAAATGATGGAGGTGTTCAGTAAGAAATATTGGGCTTATCTTCAGTTTTAAGCAGTTTATGATCTCTGCAGAATCTTAACATGCATAAAGTAGTATTCAAGCATCCTTGAGTTATTACTCCCCACTGGTAACCAGGGAGGATGCTCAATGATTATTGGAGTAGCTTGTTTTCTAAATAAGAGTATTTTATGCTGGCTAAACAGATATAGGAGCAATTTAGAAAAGCTTCAATAATTAGAAAAGGCAGAATTACCACTATTTAAGGCAAATTAGATGGTCCCTGTAGCTGTGGGCTGCCTACCCCAGCATTAGCACTGTCAAAATAACTGTCTGATGCAGTGCAGTGCCAGGGAAGAATCCTGCATAATTAATGCTAGTCAACATGACTTCATGAAAAAGAGAGTTTTTGTTACCTTGCAGTGTTGTCATGGGATTTTAAGTGTCTATAAATACAAGTGTTCTGTGCAAATATTGTTACTCTGATTTTGAAGAGCCGTAAACGGATCAAAACAGATCTGTTGATTTTCAAAAGCAGAAAAGGAAGTTCGGAACTGCCTTGAGGGGGGGTTTTATTAACGGCTCGGGTACCAGTGAGTGCTGATAGCCTGTGTGGGAAGTTTAGGTCAGGATAATCACTTTGCCTAACGAGGGAATCTCTGTGACCCTCCCAGCCCTCATGTGTGACCTGAAGGTTCCCCGCTGGGACTTCCAGACGGGCCGACAGCTGCGCACGTCGCCGCTGTATGACCGCCTGGACGCGCAGGGAGCCCGCTGGATGGAGAAGCACGGATTTGAGAGGGTCAAGTATTTCGTCCCACCTGGGAAAGGTGAGGTGGTGTCTTCCCCTGCCCGCTGCTTCCCCGCTGGTCTTAGTTTCATCCAGTAGCTGAATCTCTCCTTGGATTCTTCTTTGTGTTAGATCTGCTGGATTTGGATCACAGCAAGACCTTTTACAAACCGGACTGGTTCGATATCGTGGGTGCCGAAGTGAAGTGCTGTAAGGAAGCGGTTTGTGTTATCGACATGTCGTCTTTCACCAAGTTTGAAATAAGTGTAAGTACCTAGGGAGGTACCACCTTCCAAAGGTGGCCTTTGGTTTATTAGTGCCTGCTTTTGCAGAATTCCCCACGTCCTATTGAGGGTAGATAGAGGAATTCACACTGTGTGGCCAAATTCAGGTTGTACCACAGTATTTAGCACAGATTGGTTTTTGTCTGTCGAGTGCCCAGCTTACAGAAATACCAGCTTAGTCTGTGCACAGAATTTGACCTCGAGCCCTGTGCCTTCATTGTGTCCTGTTAGCTCGAGACATCCCTGTCACTATCAGTACAAATTGAAATAATTTGAGCCACAACATTGATGCAATCTTAAGCTGCCCCGGTGGATTTGTGTCGCTCGGACAGCTTGTCTGACTTTCTCTCCCTTTTGATTCATGTAGTCCACAGGAAACCAGGCCCTGGAGAGTCTGCAGTATCTCTTCTCGAATGACCTGGATGTGCCAGTTGGGCACGTTGTGCACACAGGCATGCTGAATGAGAAAGGAGGGTATGAGAATGACTGCAGCATAGCCCGGCTCAGCAAACGCAGGTGGGTGTGCAGACAGCATCTTTAGCCATCACCCTTGGGGTGTTTGAAAGGCTTCTTAATGAAGATCATAACCTTTTGTCATCACCGTAGGCTGAAAAGTCTCAATTCTCTGCTTACATTCCTAATTCAGTAACCCACGTGGAAGGGAGCTTCTGAATTTACAGACATTGGGGAAAATAAGCCTTTTTCTGGGATAACAGATGAACATAGATTTCCTCAAAGTGTTAGATCGCCAGAGGTTTGGTTTCTCAGTTGAAATACAACCTGCTTTGAGCAATCACTGGGGTTTATTAATTTAGGTAGGCATTTAAAGTGCAAGCCAGACAGTTCCTCATTGGCTCCTGACCAACCTCCTTATTGGAATTGCATACTGAAATACTACTTTTTGATTGCTTCCATTTGCATTTGCAGTATGGGTACTCTTAATTCTCAGCTCTGCAATCTCTCATCCTTCTTCTTGTGTTCTCCGATGAAAACTGACATGATTGCAGGATGTCATTCTTAGACTCACCAGTTTGGGCTCTCTTTGGCATTTCATAAAAAAAATTTCACATTTTTAAGAACTTCTTCATGTCCATGTCCCAGCTGAGTTTTGGCTTCATTTCTCTGGTGGTTTTCTATGTGTGTTTTCGTTGCATTGCTGTAAAAGCATTCTCTGCTGCTCTTTCAATTCAAAACAGCTTTTCTCTCTCTTCCACTTCTGTCTGCATTCATGAATTGCTTACAAGTATTGTCCTTCTCTGCATGAAACCAGTAGCTTCTCTCCTTGCCTAGTCATTTCTACAGATGTTTTCTCTGTCAATGATGTACTTTAACTCACATTTTGTATCACACACACAAGTAGCTCATTTTCCTGTATCAAGAGGAGTTCTGTTTTTTTAAAACTGTTAATAATAACCTCCATTGTGTGTGAAAAGACTTCTGCTGAAACAAGAAATTGCTGTGTGAACCATGCACTCCTGACTGTCAGAGTAGACAGAATCACTGGTGGTGAAGAGCTGCAAGTTCCTTCTGCAGAATGGTTGTGACTTTTGAGATACTCTGTCAGCTTTCTGTAGAACTCCCTGTGTTCCACATCTAGTCACATCTTGTCACCAGACCACTGCTAATGCTTGAGGTCTGGGGTTTCCTGTCATGGCAGATGTGATGGCATTGATGCAGAGACCTTAGCTGTGGTTTTCACAAACCAGCTTGTTTTAGTCTCGTATTGGTGTGGAAGCTGCTGAATGGCTTTAGTAGTTGATGAACAGAGTATAAACTGATTCACCCTATGGCTGTCCATTCATTGTGTTTCTTGGTTTCAATTTGTCTGTTCCAGCTTCTTCATGATCTCCCCCACTGACCAGCAGGTCCACTGCTGGGCCTGGCTGAAGAACCGCTTGCCAGATGACAGCAACCTGACCCTGGAGGATGTGACCTGGAAGTACACAGGTGAGGGATCACTGAAAGCAGACACCCTTAGACAGCCCAGAATCACAAATGGTGCCTTGTGTCGCATGCCAATAATTGTTTAAAGTGCCTGGAGTGGTGACTTGGTCTCCTTTCCAAACATTTTGGTGAAAGCAGCAATTCAGAGATTTCCTTCTGGCAAGCTGTGAGCTGGAAGACAGCTTTGCTTTATGGAGGACTGTCAGGAGGTAGTTTGACTGTCTCCTCTGTTCTTAAATGTAAACCTACCTATTAGTTCAATAAAGACTAAGACTTCAGAAATTTGGGCATGCACACATGCCTGTCAGACACTGGGCAAGACTCCTAATGCTGTTTTCTTCCCCCCTTTAGCTCTCAATCTGATTGGCCCCCGTGCTGTGGATGTCTTGTCCGAGTTGTCCTATGCCCCCATGACTGCAGAACACTTTCCCTCTCTCTTTTGCAAGGTGAGTGACTGTGCTTCCATCCTCCTCACCCTGCTAGGTTTTTCAAAGCATGCATGGCAGGAAGGGAAGAGTTATATTTTGTATAAATGGAGGGGAACTTAGATTTGCATGCAAATTTGCTGTAGTTCCTGAGCTAGATTGGTAAAGAACTCACTAGGCTCACTTCTCTTTGGTTCTGCTTGTTAAATATACCTGTGAGTATGCATTTGTTTTCAGTATTCCTCTCACTGTAGACTTGATGCCATTTGGTATCTTGATATATTTCGTATAATCAATCATGAAGCTTTCAGAGGGGCAGCTGGGATCAGTGACTTGGGCATCACTGTCTCCTGTCATGTTCAAAGGCTGAGCAGGTAGCTGCTATTCATCTTCTGTATCTAGAATACAACCTGTGTCCTGACCCAGTTCCAAGGCTTATTGCCAAGTGTCATGAAGTGATTAACAAGTCTGGATAAGGTGACATCATTATTTGAATTTTGAAATCTAAATTCCTTGTGAGTATGTGCAGGTGGCGAAGGGGAGAGAGGGCTGGGCACTGTGGATGTGTTACACATTGTGCTCCTCCTGGACCTCTGTGCTGTGTTCCAGTTGGGATGATTTCTCCCCCTCTGATTCTGCAGGAGATGAGCGTGGGCTACGCCAACGGCATCCGTGTGATGAGTATCACTCACACAGGAGAACCTGGATTCGTGCTTTATATCCCCATAGAGGTAAGAGTACACTGCAGCCTGAGCTAATTAAAGCAGTTGCTTGCATAATCAGGAACACTTTCCAAGTTGACTCAGGGTGATGAGATGTCTGGTTTGCACCATGGGAAAGCTGCCTGTGGGCACCAGGGGGAGTGTCCCTGCTTTATGTTGCCTTCCAGCCGGGCAGAGCTCTTGTGCTCCGCTGGCAGGGGACAGTGACAGGGGACAGTGATGTCCCAGGTGGTGTCAGCTGCTCTTGCTCTCTGCTGGTGTCAGTCTGTGTTTCACCCTGCTGTTGCAGTATGCCCTCCACGTGTACAACGAGGTGATGAACATGGGGCAGAAGTACGGGATCCGCAATGCCGGTTACTACGCGCTCCGCAGCCTGCGCATTGAGAAGTTCTTCGCCTTCTGGGGCCAGGACCTGGATGCTTTTACCACTCCCATGGAGTGTGGACGTGAGTTCCAGGTCAAGCTGGAAAAGGTACAGCACCTCCTGCACTGGGGTTGGTGGGAGAGCAGGGCTAGATTGAAAAGGCTGCCAGCCAAGCAGAGATAGTCTTGTCGTTTTTTGGACGGACCTGCGTGCAGTGCAGAGCTATAACATATATTCTTGTACTTCAAAAAGGTGCTAGAAATACCAAAAGTACTGTCTTCATCCCTCCTGGGCAGTGTTCCCAGTTGGCCTGTGTATGTCTGGTGCTGCTCACGTGTGCTGTGCTCAGTGTTGCAGAGAGTGCTCTGTGCCTTACAGATGCTCAGGGTTCTTGTTTCTCCAAGCTGTTTTCCCAGTTTGATGAAGCAAAAGCCAGCCCATGCACCAAGTGCCATACAGGGCTAGGCACCAAAAGCAGGTGTTTTCTATTTTTACTAAAACAGGGGAGTTCTCTGTTTTTACTAAAATGTAGAACAGCACAGGGTCGTATCTTGCTTTTGTGGCAGCAGGTGCTGTTGCTGTCCTTGTGTTGTCTTTTCTCTTCCATCTTTGAGCCGAAACAAATGCTTGTATCAACTCAAGAAAGGAATGCAGTGACTAGGGATACAAATGTCATATTAGTTACAGTTTCCCTCTGGTTTACAAAGCACGGTAAACTTCTGGAGCCAGAAAAATGGCAAAAAACAGAACGATGACATTTTTTTTCACTGCAGTGAAAATTAGAATGATATTTACAAAGGCCCACTTCAAAAGTGTGATTGTGTCCTTTAACATCTGGAACAACAAATGTGACAGAAAAGCTTCTGCCTGAGCTGAGCAAAAAGCACAGCTTTTTGCTCAGCTCAGGCAGAAGCTTTTCTGTCGTGTTTGTTGTATGGAAGCAGCCTGTTTTGATAGGGCATAGGTTTCAGGTGTGAGCTGCCCTTGTGTGGTGATCTGCAGCTGCCACTGAGCTGTCCCTCGGTCACCTGAGGCCTCCTTTTTCCCCCCCCCCCAAGGGAATGGAGTTTGTTGGCCAGGAGGCGCTGCTGGAGCAGAAGCAGAACGGGGTGTACAAGCGCTTCACCATGTTCATCCTGGAGGACCACGACACGGACATGGACCTCTGGCCCTGGTGGGGGGAGCCCATTTACCGCAACGGCCGCTACGTGGGCAAGACCACCAGCAGCGCCTACAGCTACACCCTGGAGCGCCACGTCTGCCTGGGCTTCGTGCACCACTTCGACGAGAAGACGGGAGAGGAGCTGGTGGTGACGACTGACTTCATCAACCAGGGCGAGTACGAGATCGACATCGCCGGGCAGCGCTTCCAGGCCAAAGCCAAGCTCTACCCCTTCAGCTCCCTCTTCGCGCAGCGGCGCCGCAAGGATGAGGTGGAACTCAGTGGCTACCAGAGGGAGTAGTGCTCCCCAACCCGCTCCTTGTCCCGGGCTGGAGCTTCTCCATCTCCCAACCCTTTCTCCTCACCTCATATATTTCTTTTCCTTTCTTGTCTTGCAACTTTTAAAACTTTTTTCCGGCGTGTTACATTTTGTATATTTTACAACCTTAATTTTCAACCTTTCCCCGCTCCTGTCTGTCTTCCTCCTCCTCCTCCTCCTCCAACCCTCGCCAGGCTCCCCGGTGTCCCGGCGGACGGAGCACAGTGCTGGGCAGTGCAGGGATGCCTGTGTAGGAGTGAACTGCCCCAGAGGCCCTGGCCTTATGGTGATGGGAAGGGTGAAGCCCTGAGGACCATCCCCTTCCTCCCTGCTCTCCAGCGCGGTGCAGCTGAGCGCCGTGACCTCCCCCTGCTCCCCACAGCACACGTGGCAGAGGGGTCGGGGTGTCCCCCCACACAGCAATAGAACGATCAGCTACCTCACTGGCACAGTGTGAGCAGCAGCCAAGGGACAGGAGTCGTGTCATCCCACCTGTCACTGCCCCTCTTTGGGCACCCTTCTGGTTTTCCCTAACCAGGGAATCTGGTGTGTTTAACAGCAGAGCGTGGAGGTGACAGTAGCACTGGTAAGTTTGCTGTTGTTGGGGTTGGATTTTCTTGCCTGGGGTCACTGAAGCTAAATGGCCTTCTATAATTATAGCTGAAGATCAGCACGTGCTTCTCACTTCTATAAAGGAATGTGGTTTTTTTTTTAAATTAGCAAAAATACTGATTTTTAACGAGGACAGATATATTAGTGTTTAATGTTAATAGCAGTGTTGAAATGCTGCTTCTGTTTAAGCTGCACAATATACAGTCTCTTTGGAGATTGTCTTTCACTTTGTTTATGTGACTTGGTCAAACTCTTCTGGCAAGGTTCATGTAAAACTTGTGTTGGGGAACTTGAGCAGCAGGAGGGGACAACATCTTGAAGTTTTAGCTGCCCATGGTTATTTTGAAGTTAAAAGACCCAGCATTTGTCTCACCTACCTGTGGTGCAGGAAACACTGGGTTTCCTTCTGCTGGTTAGAAAAGATCTCAGCAGCTTCTACTGGACTGGAGAAGTTGTGCTGTGGTTTTCTTCTCAAATCTGTTGCACTTCTTTCTTCTCTCTCAGTAGTACCTCATCTGAAGGGGTTGACAGGGGAGTGATGGGGTTGATTGTGAGAGTGGCAGTGGGATTGTGAATTGCTTTCCTTCAGCACTGCTCTTTGCATCTGGCTTCTCCTCCAGATGCTCCAGACAGTGCAGCTGGGATTCAGCCCTTACTCATGTGTGCTGGTTGGAACACTGCTGGTAAATGGTGCAGAAGGAGGGGGTTGCTGAATTGCATCGTGCACGTGTACATCTTCTTTTACTCCTTCACCTTTTGAGCACAATCAAAAGCAAAGACTCTTTTTATTTACTTGAAAAACATCTGTTAAACATTTTCCTTGCCTCTGTCGTGGTCTTTCTGCTCCAGCATCTCCTCTGGAGTTCAAACACAGCATTGCACTGATGTCTGCCCTGTGAGCTGTGATGAACACTTACTCTGTGATCTCGAATCTTTTTTGGGCACTTTATCTTCCAGTTAAATGGCCAACATCAATAGTGTAAATATGAGCTCAAAACCTTCCCTGGTTCTTGTTTTAAGTTTGCTTTCTGCTGCTTTAGTTGCTTCAGGTTGTGCCTTCAGCTGAGTCTGTGGCTGCTGGTTCAGGGAAGGGTGTAGGGGAATGAAGGATTTGAGCACGTGGTGTCGTAGGCTGAACGTAGATGTCACTTCTTGGAGCGTGTGTTCCTCTGTCAGGGATGAGTTTCACTGTAGTGTGACCTCTTCCAGGACTTCAGACTTAGTTCTGAGTTGACATGTAAAATGTCCCAGTCTCTGAAATGGAGTGGGCACAGTGGGACAGCTGTGTGAGATCTCACAGCCCGGAGTGCTCTGCACAGCTGCTCTAGGCAGAGATTCCTCCTGCCTGTCATTTCTTCCAAACTCCCCTATTAGTGCTCTCTGAATTGAAATTTTGCCTGGTGTGTTAGAATTAATTGCTTAAATGAAAGGTTCATAAAGCATCTAATAGCAGTTTAAACTCTGTAATTACTTCTTGCATATCTTTTCTGCCTGGAGTGATACCAGGATCCCACTTGTTCCTGTGCTGGACAGATGTACCAAAGAGGACCACAGGTTTTATGGGATGTTGCTTTGCCTTCCTTGTCCAGGGAAATGGGTGCTCAGCCAAAGAAAGAGTTTTGTAGGTGAGACTTGGGGTGTGTCTTAGAGCAGCCCTTGTAATTAGGGTTTATTGACCCTTTGTTATTGCTGGTGATGCAAGACACTTCTTCAGGAGAGGGCAAAATACAGGCCCAGGGTGTGCTGAGGTGCATCATGCAGCTCCTGAAGAGAGATTTTAGCTGGAACCATTCAGTTTGTTCTCTGCAGAGTTAGAACTAGTTAAAACCAAACCAAGGAAAGTTAGCAGCCTGCTGTCCTCTACCAACCACTCGTTCCTGATGTATCGTTTAAGTTACAGCTGGATTATATTCCTCTTTTTGATTGTTTTTCCTTTTCCCTAATTTATAGGTGCCTGTTATTTCCTCAGGCAACTTTTCATACACGGGTGTCTCTTCTCCAGCATTTCTGACAATAAAATTGTGGTTTATGAGCCACTTTTGTCATTATGTCTGCTAAGGTTTATTTTATGTCTGGAAGGTTTATTTTATGTCTAGATCTATTGACTTTTCCATACCAAAAATAGAGAGCGAAAACAGTTTTCTACCATGCTGAGAGATACAGCAAACACTTTTTGTAATGCTGTGTTTGCTGTTTGAGACTTGGGTGGTTTGGTAATTGTCAGTCTTGCAGCTCATTAACGCCTACTCTGGTCTTCTCTGCTGTGAATTCTGATTCTTGTTTTATGTCAGAACCCGAGGCTGCTGTTCAGGCTCAGTCGATTTAACTTCTGGCGTGGCTATTTTTAACTTTACAGTGGTAAAGAATAGTTTTGTCTTCACCAACTTGTGAACACCCGTCAAGGGGACAATTGGATCACGTTCTAAAATAGCGATCCTGAGGAAGATCCTTCTCGTGTGGTGTTTTCTTCTGGGGGTATTAAGGACTGACTGACGTAAGACTAATCCCTTTATCTGATGATTAAAGTAGAATGCCTTAAAAAAGAACAACCAAATCTGTTTAAGAGTACCTTTAGTACACCTTCAAATCAGAAAATTAAAAGTGTGGTCTTGGAAGAGGCTGTGGCACAGGCTTGGCACCTAAGATGGTAAATAACACGGACTGTGAAATTGTACATCCTGATTCTCATCCTTAAAACTGCCTTAAAATGCCTTCTGCTGAGAAAGGCTGTTTGTTCTCATTCTGCATGGTAAGACTGTTCACCTTGGATGGGGAAACACTAAAATAGCATCCCTCCCTGGTGCAGTGGAAGGGGAGACAGCCTCATTCCGTGCTGAAGCAGCAGCAGGTCTGCCCTCTGCACCTCGGCTGTGTCAGTCACAGGGTCACCAGTTCTCCGGGTTTGGCTGTCCGGGATGGGAACAGCCCTGTGGATCTGTTCATACTGGCAGCTTGGGAGGGAAGCTAACCAGTGAATCCATCTAAGTGTGTGTGCATGGAAGGGCTGCCTTGCCCAGTAGTTGTTTGTAGTTTGGGGAACTTGGGGAAGAGGTACCACTTCCTTCCATGAACTGATTTTTCCAGAGGTATTACACTGTCTTAACCTTGTTGTGTCCTTATGTTCTCATGTTTTGTTGGTCTTTGAGCACTGCAAGGCATGAGTAAAACTGGTACTATAGAAGAGAGACTTTATTGTTCACATTTGATGATCTGAGGATAAAACTAAGGCAGGCTATTTTGGAATGATGTTTTCTGTTTCAGGACGATGTTTCTGTTACAGCCATTTTCACATCCGTTTTTGCCAGACTTAGTTTCATCTTCTTTTCTCTGTGCTGCCTCCCATGTCTAGATTTGACAGGCCTTGTTGGACAGTTTCTTTCTCTGTGGCAAGGAGGGGAAGCTGTGTGAAACATCCACTGCATCTCCAGGTCTTGATGTAAGCTTGGATTCCTCCTCTCCACTGTTGCATTTGAGCTGCCACCAATCATCTGCTGTTCCTGCAGCACCTCCAAACCCCAGCCTGTGCTGCTGTAGGATTTCTCATGCACAGGGTTCTTCTCTTCCTTCTACCTGATGCTTTGTCATCAGAGCCAAGGTGGCTCTAGGTCTGTCTGTCTGCATCAATTTAAGCTCTTCAGCTTTTAGATGGTGCTGATACCAATATCTGAACTCCCAGGCAGGTTCGTGGCCACTGTATATCCCGTCATTTAACCCTCCCTTTCCCCGTGCCAGAGTTTTCCCACTGTCCTTTCCACTTCTTTAGTCTCCTTCCTCAGGTGGCTCAGCACATTAATCCCTTTTGCCCATCAGAGAACGAGGCATAGCAACATAAAAACAGGGGAGGGGATGGCAGAGTGGCTGAGCTGAGGTGGAAGCAGAGGCGTGACAGAGGTTTGATCCTGTGCCCGTTACTTAATTCCTTATCCCAGCCTTAGAGAGATGATCAGCCTGGATTCCCAGCTCAGGGAGCATCTTCCTCTGCAGCCTTGGTGCTGGACAAATGAGAGCTGTGGCTCTAGGCCAGGCTGGGACAGCATTAGTACTTGTTTCCAAGCACGTTTCCCTCTTTCACAGGGATGAAGGAAACACGGGAGAGGTGGGAACTGTGAGCACTCGATTGCCCCGAACACTTCATTCTCTCTCTTGCAGCTGTAAAGGTACAGCATTGACATTGCCAACTTCATCCTTCCAGCACATTTGAATGAAGCAGAATGGTCAAATTTTGGGAAGAAGTCTGAATTTTCTGTGTTGGGAGAGGGGGCAGCTGCTTGGAAGGGCAGAAGTTGTTTTTATTTAAACACAACACTTGGCTGCTGACAAATGTCGAGCAAAATGTTCACAACCTTTAGGTTTGTCTTCCCAAATGAGTTTATTATAATACTTGGTCAGATTAATTTCTGCCCATTTCAAGATTATTTTTTGTTTGTTTGTTTTAAACCACCTTTTCCTTAACTGATTGTTTGTATTTTTATTTAAAAAAAAATAAAAGCATTCAGTCAGGGAACAGGACTTGGGGAAGGAGGGATTTAGGGTCATCAGATGACTTCAAGCTGTCACTGAAAAGTGTTGGAAAATTTTCTTTGCACTTTAAACTTTCCTTAAGCATTATGGCTGTAGCACCGTGCATTTAGTGCTTTTAGCCCCCTGCATGAGTAATCTTTGCATTTGATAGGAAAAAACCCCTTTAAATATTTATAAATGCCTTAAAGCTCTGCGTGCGGTGTTTGGGCACTGACTGTACCTGCCATTTGATTTCCTTCCTGGAAAGCTGTGTGCTGAGCACCCAGAGCTGCTACTGAGCAAGCCCTGGGGGATGGGGGAAGCTGCTGTTGCAGGATGAGGCTGGAGTTTGTGCTGAGCTGGGAGCTCCTGTGCCTGTCCAGCCGCTGGGCTGACGCCGGCCTGTTTGGTTTTCCCTCCGGAAACGGATTGAGTCACTTTTTCCTCTTGCTGTAATGGGTTTTCTTATTTCTTAAAGAAGCCTGGGCTGGTGCAGAGTACTCTGTGAGTGTCCCATTGCATTAAAGGAAACAAAACTCTCTGCTTGAACGCTTCCCTGCTGTACCACCTGACATCTGCAGGCAGGAGTCAGCGGGAGCTGAGAGGATCTGCTGCTGCCCTCAGTGTTTGCCGAGATGGCTCTGAGACTTCTCATCTCCCATTTGTCTCGAAGCTGAGCTGCATTCCCGGTGTCAGGCTGGTTTCTGAGCTGTGCAGGTGTGACAGGCTGTGCTGGTGTGCTGTGTGAGATCCCACCTGCTCGGGATCGGGAATCCCCGCCAGGAGAGGGATGTTACCACGAGGAGGGTGTTCAGTGATACTCATTTGTCAGTGCTGGTAAACAGTTGATCTTCCCACATGGATTCTTTCCACCTGCTGCCAGCAGAGCAGATACTTGGGAGTCATCAGCCATCCCAGCTAGGACCTGATCCTTGTTGTGTGGATGAGGAGAATCCTGTGCTCTCTGCCTTTTTACTTGACACCGCTGAGACTTTTTTCCACACTCAAATTCCACACTCTTCCCCTGGTGGAGCAGATTTCACTAATTCCAGTGAAACCAGAGGCAGGCTGATGTCCCTGAAGTCTATCATGGGCTCTGTATCTCTTGGTCAGGCTTGCAGCAGGACGCTCATCCAAACCCCTTCATGCTTTTGTCTCCTGAGAACGGATTTTAAAGGGCTGGGAGGATTTCTGTCGAGTGCTACAACCGAAATTTTAAGAACAACTGAAGTTTGAACCTGTGAAAACACTTTTCTAGTGCCTTACACTTGTGAATGTTGTGCAATGGATGTAGCTGAGGTGGGACAGAGCAAGGAGCAGCTTTCAGCAGCATGGTTCCCCATCCACCACGGCCTCTCCCCTTGCAGGGGCCTGGCAAGCAGATGCCAGCAGGTTCTCTCTGGCAGCTTGGGGAGGCTCCTTCTTTGCAATATGGGGTCAGAGAAACCTTGTGGTGGGTGCTCTGCCTTTCTGGGGAGCAGTGGTCTCACCTCTGCAGGGTTTGGATTCGAGGGGGTTTGGGAGAGACGAGGCTGCTCTGCTTGCCAGACCCCGTGGTGGAGGACGTCGACAGTTGTTCCCAAGCGCACAAGTCAGGGTGAGTTTGCTGCTCCCCACTGAGGCCATGTTGTCATGTATGCTGTATTTATATCATGCTTGATTTCATTTCATATTTTGGTTGGCTTAAATGTTGCTAGGTTTGTATATTAATAAAGAGGCATTTTAACTACTCCCGAATTTGGCCATTTGTTATGCAAGAGCCTTGTGTGTTTTTCAGAATCCAAACCCCCTGGTTGTCTGTGTGGGATCCTGCAGGGAAACCAGGCTTTCACAGGGTCCAGCCTTCGGATTCCCATTCCCTGCCTCTGCCTGTACCATGCTCAGAGTTATGTCCTTCAGTGGCTTGTCCATGTCCTTCCCTCTGCTCCTCTGGGGCTCAAGGACATGGGCTGTGTTGGTCCAGAACCTCTGCTTTTGGGTCCAGGGGGGTTGGGACACGAGTGTGTGGTCTGGGTGAGCAGTGCCATCACCAGCCACGGGGGTCTGGCTGGAGGGGTTGTGCCAGGGCTCTGCTGATGGGCACCAGCGTGGGGCCAGGCTCTGCTCCTGCCCCACTGGGGGCATGTTACCCACAGATGGTGACCGATGTCTGGCCCAGAAGAGGAAGGGAGATCAGAGCATCTGAGCCCCACCAGCCCTCCCATTCCCTTTCCCTCCTCTGGTGCCCCCTCCGGTGCCCGGGTTTGGGCGCAGGCAAAGGCGCAGTGGGCAGGGCCACCAGGAAAAAAAAAAAACCCAAGCAGATTTGATGCATGGTTTTTATTGACCTTTTAAAAAAAACAGTTGTTTTAAGACAGTTGTGTGCAGAAGTACCCATGTACACAGAGGCTGCGGGCTGAGCTGCCTGTCTGCTCCCAGCCCTGGGTCGGAGCACTGGTCGGTCCCGGCGGGGCGGGAGGCGACGGGTGCTCGGATCAGGCACCGTGTGATGCAGACTACCTGTGCCAGCTGGGCAAGCCTGGGCACCTCCTCCCTGCCTGCCCCCCTGCCCGTAGCCTCTGCCTACATCTCCTCTCTGTACAGTACAGTGGTGTGCCCGCAGCCTGTGCTCCTGCCGGGAAACACGAGTGGTCGCGAGTCCTAGTGGGACAGCTTAAATAAAACACAATAATAATATAATAATAATTAAAACAACAACAACAATGAAAAAAAGAAGGGTCAGGGGAAGGAAGTTAGCAAAAAAAAAAAAAAAAGAGAATACTGTCAGGGCAGCCCGAGCTGTGAACACGCCCTTCACCAGGTGCCAGCACTGGGGGTGCTGCTGGAGGGTTTGGGACCCGCCTTTGGTACCCGGCCTCTCCACTCACCCTGTGATTGTCAGGCCAGGCCCTGCTCAGCTCTAACAGGAGCTGGTCTGGCCTCATCACACTAGATTTGGCCTTTCTAGCCACCAGCATAGTGGCCTGGATGTGTCCCTCTCTTCCCAGCTAAGATCCAGCCTGGTGCAAGGAGGGAAGTGGGTACGACTGCCAGATCCGTTGGCCAAGTCCCTGCCGCCGGCAGGGGAGCGGGCACAGCCTGGCGTGGCCCACGGGAGATGGTCAAGGCACTCATTGTTGCTTGTGGTTTTGTGGTTTTTACTTTTCTTCCCCGTAAAAAACCGGACAAACAAAAACTAAAAAGCCACCCAGGAAGGTGGAGAGCAGCGCTCGCTGCCACCTGCCCCTGTGTCCCGGGGCTGCCAGCGCTGGGGCAGCGCCACAGCCACCAAAACCCACCACAAAACTCGAAGGTTTAAAGCCCTGTGGACAGAAAAGCTGAATTTCCCCAGCCCAGGGGCTCCTGAGTGCCTGCTCCAGGTGACCAACCCACACCACTGCGCTTGACGACTGCAGAGAGAAACCTCAAAGAAACAAAAGAGAAGAAAACCCTGAAAAACAACCAAACCGAAGCAGAGAAACGGGTAAGAGGCTGCTACAGAAAAGCCAGACACAAAGGGGTAAAAATCCTCAAAGCCCAAAAAAACCCTGTGGTGATTGTTCCTCAAATAACTATTGCAACCAGGCAGTGTGGGCAGGGCTTCCCCAGCTGGGCACAACCCCACAGCCCCTGCCCCACTCTTGGCACTGGCTGCACAGGTTGAGGGTCCCTCTCTGGGGGACCTTTTCCATGATTGCCTTTTTCTTGAGCTTTCCAGCACCTCCTAAAAAAAAAACCCTAAAAAAAAACAAAACAAAAAAAAAACCCCACCCACCTGATTGACCCAAAGAAAAGTGGTTTTAATGACACCTCTGGGGAGGCAGTTTCCTTCAGCATCTCCCTGTCCAGCCTGGGAAGCCCTGGGGACCCTGAGGGCACCAGGTCTATCAGATTGCTCTAAACCAAGTGCCACCCTCGCAAATGGAGCAGACTTTGGGATTTCAGCTTCTCACCAGAGCTCTTTAGAGCAACACAAAAGCAAAAGCACGGTTCATTCACCCTCTAAAGCTATCTCTAATCTGTTTTTTCCCAGCCTGAAAGCGAAGGAAATCCTGTCTCCTTGACCCTGCTGCATCCCACAGCCTTGTGAATCCTGCACCCGCTCGCAGAGCTCAGCCAGAATCTGTCTTCTCTTTCCTCAGTCCTCGGGTAGAGGAGCAGGGATCCTGGGTGTTGAAGTCAGGGCTCCTCTTCATCTCCCAGCCCAGCTGTGCCAGTAATCACCAGCCTGCAGTGGAGCATTGGCAATGATCCTGCAGCTGCCAGCTCCTCACCGTGGATCCGTGCGCCGGGACCTGCCTCTGCTGGGAGCCTTCCCCGGAGAAACAAGGCATCGGCTGCCCCAGGTGGGTAAAAAAACCCAACAAAAACGCAAAAGAAGGGAAGAAAGAAGCAGCTGGTTCCACTGGTGAGGCTGCGCAGCCACCACGGCTCCCTCGACCCCCTCGGCCCAGACGCTGATGCTCGAGGGGTTCCCCAAAGTCACCCATCTTCGGGGTGGGGGGGGTTGTCTTGTTTTAAAAAGAGCAGCATTTGGTTTGACTGTAGAGATGCGAGGTGGCCGCCCCCGCCGCCTGGTCAGTCGCTGATTGTGTTTATAAATCCTTCCTCAGCTGGGTTTCTTAATAATAATAATAATAATTAAAAAAAAAAAAAGCAAAAAGTCTCCTTTAGCTCTGAACCTGATTGGCTGCTGGAGGCACCAAATATCGCCGGGGTGGCTCTGTCAGCGGCGCGGAACCGGCGCTGCCCAAACTGGTGTTCGTCGCCCGAGGCCACCAGGGAGACCGTCGGCCTCGGCCCCCGCAGGCAGCAGGACCCGGCAGAGCAGGGAGCCGGGGGCGGCACAGCCCTCAGTTGCCCCGGTACACCTCGATCTTGCTGGTTTTGGCCAGCATGTCGATGATGTGCGCCTCGAAGTCGGCGTCGTGCACCCCCGTCTTCCTGAACTCCCCCGCGTAGCGGTTGTTCTCCCAGTAGTGGTGCCAGTTCCCCCGGCTGTCGGCGCCGAACCCAAAGACGTTCACCTGCCGTGGCAAGGAAGGGAGTGAGCCAGGACCCGTCCCCAGGCTGGGGCACCCCCTTGTCTGAGCACCTCCCTTCCCACCCCTGGGACACCATCGCTGTGGCGTCAGGCAAGCAGAGCAAGTGAACACTGCCGCGGTTGGACCCAAAGAATCCGCGTCCCTCCTTAACCCTGCAAGGTTCGGGATCCCAGCAAACCCACCCCGTGCCAGCCGGGAGCTGAAGGAGCCATCACTTACCTCGTCACAGACGTGGAGGGCGAAGAACAGCACCAGCATGCCAGTGGAGGGATAGCGCCCGTGGTGCTCCGTCCAGCGGTCGTGGATGTACTTGAAGAAGGCAGGATTGTAGATCTGTACCTGGGAGGATGGGCTGGGGTTAGTGCTGGAGCCCCAGCCGTGCCCCTGTCAGCACTGCCACCCTGGGAAGGAGCACTGGGAGCCCTGGGGGCTGATGGGGTAACGGGGGCCGTGGCCAAACAGGTGTTCGTGGCCGTTGTGGAGACGAACCCCCCGTACCTTTTCTTTGTCCACACGCAGAAAAGGCTTCACAGGCGCGTATGTGCTGGGAAAAGAGCGGAAAGGCAGGTGAGCTCTCAGGGGTCCCACATCCCCATCTCCAGCCTGAGCTGCCAAGGGATGCTCTGGGAGGGAGGAACCAATGAACTCCCACTGCTCCCAGGGGAGCTGTCCCCAAGGTAGGTGAGTCACCAGCCTGGTGCTGCTGGTGCCCACTGGGTACTTACAACCTGATCTGGCCAGTGGAGAGGGCACTGGCGATCCAGAGCAAGTCCAGGGTTTTGAAGGGCACCAGCACAAAGCTGACATTGGCGGGCAGGTTCTTGGCACTCTCGGGGTACATGAAGTGGTGTGTGGTCCGAGCACCCACATCGCCCTCAAAACCCACCGTGGGAGCCTGGTTCATCCTGGGGAGAGAGCCGGGAAGGTCACACCACCCTCCCAGCCGCCCTGTGCCTTGCAGGTGACATGGATGTCCCCTGTGAGCATCCTGTGCTGCCCGTGGGATGGGCAGTGCCCTCACCGCATGACGAAGTCGTGCCCGTCGATCTCCGGCCCGTAACCAGAGCCACGCAGGTTGCCTGAGTTGCCGACCACGGCGCAGCGGCGGCAGCGCCGCGGGTCACGGGAACGGTAGGGATCCTCTCCTGGCACGATCTGGAAGAGCTTACTCAGGACCTCGTGGGTGTTTTGGGACTTGAACTGGGGCTGCAGCATCTGCAGGGAGGGAAGGAAGGCAGGGGGACATCAGCCAGTGACCCCCCTCCTTGCTGGCCAAGGAGAAATCTGGGCATTCCCATCCCTGTGCTCACCATCCACCACCTCTGGACGTCGGGCGGCAGGTCCATGTTCTCCTTTGTCCACACCGGGGACACGCTGCCGTCGTAGCGCCCGTCAAACCAGTCGGTGGCCCCGGGCTCCTCGGCGGGGCAGCGGCGGCAGGCGCAGCCCCGGGGGAACGGCCCCGCCTTGCTGAGCCGCTGCATCCCGGCGTAGCCGGGCACCAGCTTCACCCGATGGATGCCGCCCAGCCCGCCGGGGTCCAGGTAGGCGATGCTGTGGTGGGAGTAGGTGAAGAGGAGGGACATGACGAAGACGAGCAGGAAGGCGGTCGAGAGGAAGCAGAAGCGCAACGAGCACTTCATGGTCGGCGGGTGGCTGAGCCGGGGACGGCGCCCGCTGCGGCACAGGGCGCGGGCATAGGGCGCGGGATGGTGTCAGCCGGCCAGCAAGGCTCCCTGCGGGAACGAGAGCTTTAACTCCCTGCGGTGGCTGTGGGGTTGGGGGTGATGTAGAGCCCCCCGTGACCCGCCGCACCGGGCTCCTACCTGCTGGGCTGCAGCTTTCCATCCGCGTTGCTCAGCCGCGGCGAGGGCCCCCGGTGGCTCCGAGTGCCAGGTAAGGAGCATCTGCTGCTGTCCCCGGCGGCGCGGGGGTCCGGCACGACTCGGCTCACCGGGTTCAGCCGCGGCACCGCGCCCCGGCGGCTCCTCCGGGTCCCGGCCCCGGCTGGCGCTCAGCTGCCACGGTGCTCGTCATCCCGGGGTTTAGCTGATCCGCTGGCACGGGGCCCGCAGCTCCTGGCTCGGGAACGTGGCCACCATGACACCGGCCTGGAGCGGGAAGGAGGGGACAGCAGGTCAAGGGGCGGCGATACAGCGGGCAGAGCTGGGGGGCTGCGCCGAGCAGGAGGGCACCGGGGGCTGAGGAGTCAATTCCCCACTGAACGCGACAAAACGGCTCCCGGCCCATCCCCGGCACAGGGTACGAGCCATCCCCAAAGGGGACGAGCCGGCGCATGGTGCGAAGGGAGCCGAGATGCCGGCATTGCTGTCCGTGCCGGGGGAAATCCCAGCAGCTCCCGGGCTGTGCCCTCCCTGTCCCTGCCAGACAAAGGCTCAGCCATGAACTCGCCTATGGAGCCAAACAAGGGGCTCCTTTCTGTAGGCTCAATCCTCCTTCTCTATCACGCCATGAGCAGCCCCTCCACAACCCTGTTCACCGGCTGCTGCCGACACAGCCGGGAAACGATTGTTCTGCAGCCTGACGGGCACCCCGGGGACCCCCCCACCCCGAGTGGCAGCATCCCTGAGGGAAGGTCACCCGCTCGCTCGTGATCCCGGCGGGTAAAAATAGCCAGGGCAGAGGTGCCGGCGCCTGCGCCCCATCAGGGACCAGGAGGAGCGGCCAAGACCCCCGAGCCGGGGCGTGGGCAAAGACAGACCCCCTTCCTTGGCCAAATTTAAAAAAAAGGCTGAAAATGCCCTTTCAACCCTGTCACTGAGCTGGGACAGGATCCAGCATCTCAGGGGAACTGTACCTCCCCTCCAGGCCTTTTCTGGGGAGGGGATGACCCCCCATCCCCCAAGGCCAAACCCTGCGGTGGCATCATCGCCACAGCTCAGCCCTGGCCCCAGCTAGGCCAGCATGAGGCCGGCAGCACTAATTAGGAGCTAGCAGGCACCAGGATGCCTCTTCCCTAGGAAAAACATCCTCTGGAAGATGCTGGTTTTCTTACAAGGGGCTGCTGTACCCCCCAAAAACCTCCTTGGCATGGGGGGAGACAAAGCCTCCCCCAGCCCATTGTACTGACAGTCACAGATGCCTCCTGCCTGAATCATTAACCCACTGTCAAATATTTGTTCAAGTGGTGACAGCCTTTAAAGGAAAGAGCCAAAAACCAAGGGCACATCCCAGTCCAAGTCCCTTCCCAGGCTCTGGGGGAGGAATTTAAACACAACTACCTGCCACAGTGGCAACCACACTTGTCCAGAAGTGACTGCAACCGGTTCCTTGGGCTGCTGCCAGAGGGAAAAGCAGGGTGGTTGTTAAATGGAGGGTTTGCATAGAGGGGAGTTTGGGATAAAGCCAGTACAAAGGTATATTCCCCCCCCCTCCCCAGATGCACAAAACTGGAAGGATTTGGAGGTAAAAGGCGATTTTTGTGCTGCTTTTTTTCAGCTGCGACGTGGCAGGGGACGCCAGGCAGGATGGGCTGATCCCCTTCCCCTGCTCCCGCCGCTCACCATCCCACGGGGCTTTTTAAAGGCTAAAGGAAATGAGCTATCACGTGCTTGTGTTATTTTTGTTCCTGGTGAAAAGGGGGAAATCCCTTTCCGGCTCCCCAGCACAGCCTGGTCCTGCCTGATGCATCCCAGCCCTGACAGCATCTGGAGCACATTTTGTGCCGGTCCCCCCCATGCCGGGGCCTCCCGGAACTGCCCCCGACCACGGCGGGGGGAAAACCCCCCTCCAGCCCAGCTCATGCGCGGTAAAAGAAGCCTTAAATCCCAGCGGCTGGTTTGAGTCATCATTTTCCTAGCAGGAGCTGGCAGCTATTTCCATCTGCACTGGTCCTTACAGCCCCCAGCAGGCACAGGGCACCCACACATTCACATGTACCCCAGCAATTTCCATGCCCTCCCTGCCCAATCCTAACCCAACCCGCCTCCACAAGTAAAACCCCACTGCAGGAGCACTTTGCACCAGATTTTTGATGTTTCCTTCTTAAAAATAACAAGGGATTTCAGGATTTCTCCTGTGGTGAGTAAGCCCAGCAACCCAGCGATGCCACTAAATACCCTTCCACTCCCAAATTCATCCCCAGGATCCTAAATTGTCTCCTGAGTACCCTGTGCTCATCAAACACAAGTTTCTCTTTGATTGCAGGAGATAATGAAATGAGGCTATTAAAAGGTCCCAGCAAATTGCTCTGCTGCTTTTACAGCTGGATGGTTTTTTCCAATCATATAATCTTTCATTTCAGGGTGAGTGCTGGAGTGATGTGACCGACAGCCCCAGGGCCTGGAGGATGCCTGTCCCTTCCCCATCAGCTGTGATGCCACCAGGCACATCCCCACCCGGCATCTTTAGGTCTTCTTGCCTTTCTTTGCTCATTTCTGAGATATCCTGAGGTTGGTGGCACTAATTTCCATGCAGGTAAACGGCAGGGTGGGCACAGGAAGGAGCTGTCACTGGGACAAGGGATGTCACCCTGTTTGGGGCAGGGAGAGAAGGGGAGTGGAGGAGCAGGGGCAGCGCTGCCCACACCAGCTGCTGCTCTTTCCAGGGATGACAGGGCTGAAAATTCCCCCCTGGAAGTCCTCAGGAAATGCAGGTGACCAGGTGCCACCCACCCCATGGCCCCTGTGCAGGGACATCACTCCTGCCACCACCAAACCACTGGCCAGAGTGGTGCATGGCTCTTGCGGGTGGGAAGAGGGGGAAGCACACAGGGACCCCTTGGACCAGACCACCATCTCTCCTGCTGTCACAATGGGAAAACTGAGAGTTAGGGCTGGGGTTTCTTTGCCAGGGAAGGAGTGGATGTGAGTTGAGTCTTCTCCCACCTCCTTCAGCCCCGGGCAGAAACACCGAGTGGTGACCTGTCCTTGTTTCAGACCCAACTTCGGCGAGCTGGATTACTATGAAAATTTATAAAACTGTTCAGATTTCCTTTCTTGCCTGGCCCAAGCACTGCCAGAGGCTGCAGCCCCAGGGGCAGAGTGTCGAGGAGCGCGCCCCGCTCGCCTCCATGTCAGCTCCTGTTAGCCCGGAACAGCGAGCGGGAATCCGCCGGGAGCGGCGCGGGAAGGGACCAGACCCCGTCCCTCTGCATCACTGGGATTCCAGAGCCAGACCAAGAGCTGGCAAGGACAGCACAGTTAATGAAGAAGGTTCTCTCCTGCACTGCCTATCCAGAGGGATTGTATTTTCCCCATGAAGTTTTTCTCCATCCCTGGAAGCTGGATGGGAGAGGAGCAGGAAACAGACCCAGGTGTTGGCACAAGGATGTTTCTCCCTGCTGTGGAGTGATGCCATGCAGGACTGATGGCCAGTGGTAGCTGAGCACCAGGTATTAAGAGAAGAAGCCAATTTCATGCATTAAGCCATCGCCACATCCTGACAGCAGAGAAGACCTGGTAACTTATTCTTCATCCTTTTAATTAATCATACTCTTATCAGCCAGCTCAATCAGCTAATGGAGCCAAGTTAATTGGGTTTCCCATGTTTTAAACCCTACTTGCACCCTTGGTTGCCAACAGCAGCAATTCCAGCCTTTCCCTGTTCCTGGCCTCTGGAGGGGTTATTTTGGGCTCGTCCCTCAGCCAGGAACAAGCGTGGAGGCCAAATTCCCAGCACGGAGCTGGGATGGAGCCAGCCTCGCTGAGGCCATCTCCCATGGGATTTGGGGGTGCAGGGGAGTGCCAGCAGTGGGAAAGCTCAGAACAGAATGCTCCCACCCTTGCTGGTGGATGGGTCTTGCAGGGACTGGCTCAGCAGCATCCCAAGCCCCTCGGCTCAACCCTCGCAGTGGGAACCCTTGGGGAACTACACCAGCTCGAACACCCTGCGCTGCCTGACGGGGCCATGCTGGGTGGGCACTCTCCCCCCACCAAAAATCTCCTGTTGGTGGAAGCAGCCAGGGCAGACACCCAGCCCTGCAGCTCACACTCATGGCCTCACGGGGACCAGCGACCCACGTGCCCCAGCCCAGGCAGCTGATGCCCCCCTGCACGAGAAGGGACACTGCTCGGCCATCCGGCAGCGCTGCTTCCCCGGGCTGCCGTGGGGAAGAGGGGCCCCCATGCTCCAGAGGGGCTGATAAGCCCAAGGCCATGCTCACAGCATGGCCTTGTCACACTCAGCTCCCTGTGCCAGGAGCAGCAGCTCCCTCCTTGAGGCAGGGCAGGTAAGGAGGGGAGTGGGATTCTGCTTACCCCGACCCTGAACCCACCCCAGAACCTCCAGTTTGCACCAACTGCCTCAGATGCTGGGTGCCACCAAGGCAGGTACCACCGAGCCAAGTATCACTGAGACAGGTATCACCAAGTCACCAGACTGGCTACCATCAGGTCAGGTACCACTCAACTGAGTACCACTGAACCAGGTACCACCACATCAGCTACCACTGGGCCAGGTACCGCCATACCAGGACCCATGAGCAGCCAGGTTTGGGGCTGGCTAGCAGGTGGGGGTGCCAGCCAACCCCCAGCAGAACAGAAGGGGCAGAGTCTGGAGCTCAGAACCCCCATTGCATCCCCCTCTCTCCCATCCTTGCTGCAGTTCCCATTGCAAAGCCATCTGGTCCCATGGGGGGCTGGCTGTCCACTGCCAGCCACACTTCCATCTCCTCCTCCCACAGCTGCAGACTGGGGTCAGCACGGTCTGCCTGGTCTGCGTGCCCCTCCCTGCCTAGTGCAGCAGGGCTGCATCCCACAGACATCCCTGAATCAGTCTCCCCCTCTCCTCAGGTGCCTGCAAGGATGTGGCCACACCACAATCTGTCCCTAGGGCTCCTGCTCCCAATCCATCACCGGCACCCCGCGAGCTGCCGGCAGCACCCTGAGCGTCCCTGCTGGCTGCTGGGAAGGAACCGCTCTCCCTCCACCACCGCTGCTCGTTTTACCAGCCTGGACTCTTTAGGTTTGTGCCTAATGCCTCACCAGGAAAATATGTGCAGGAGTGTGGGACGGGCAGATGCTGCACCAGGGAGGCGCCGCCGCCGCTGCCGTTGGTGGCTCTTTGCCCAGGGAAGGTGAGCAGGGACACGGGGGGCCCCACTGCACTTCCCTTTCCTCCACCCTGGGTCTCATCAGCACCGAGGCTGGGAGGCAGTGGAAACCCAAAGGCTTTCCTTTGGCTTTTGAGGGCTGGTTGATGGGTGCTGTGACCCACAGCCACCCTCTCTCCCCCAGGGGCACAGCCTGAGCTGAGAACTGCAAACTCGGTGTATTCTGTGGGTAAAACTGCCCAGGTTTGCTCTGCCTGCAGGCAACACCCAGAGGCCTTTGATGTCATTAGGGAAATTGCACCTATGAGATTTCATCACAGGGAAGTGAAGTTATGGGCCTCCCAGGCCGGAGGCCATCAATCCCAGCACAGCCCAATTACAGCCAGGGACTCCCATTAAATGTAAAATTAGAGCATTTCCACTGGCGAGGGCTCCTGACTTCTCCTCTCTGCTAGCTGGGGCTCTGCTCAGACACCTGGGGAGAAGGGGGAGTATTTGCAGCTTCCTAATTAGCCCAATTACTGCTGCAGATCAAAAGTCCCTTGGTGGGGACACGGTAGCACCCGGAGCAAAGTGACTGCAGCTAGTTCTGCTTTCCCAAGAGCGATTGTTGAGGGGGTTATTTTCGATCCCCAGCACTGAACTATCCCTCCAGCAAAAAAAAAAAAAAAAATCCATATATCACAGTGCAGATATAGATATAAATTTTTTATATATATTTACCATTTATCCATGTGCAGTTTTGGGGGTATCTTTGTGAACTTTGCCATAGAGCTGGGAAGTAAAGCTCTTGCATTTAAAAAAAAAAAAAGCTTATGGAAGATACCGACGGCAAAGAGCGACATGAAGCTGAGAGGTGTCCCGGAGGACAGCACAGCACGGAGAGGAGGTTCCCAGCCTCTCTCGCCACATCCCAAACCCCCGGGGTGCAGGGGGCTCTGATAAATCTCGAAGAAGAAGCGCCGAAGCCGCCCAAGAGAGCAATTAGCGGTTTGCTCTCGTGCAAGAATTTAATGCAGCGGGCGCGGACGAAAGCCGTGGAGCTGCCGGGACCTCGGTGCGCCGAGCTGGGCAGCATCGGGCACGCCGAGAGCCCGCGGCGAAAACCATCGCGCCGTCAGCACCGACAGAGCCCTCCGCGGGAAAGCGGCAGTTCGGGGCTTGTTTGGGCACGAAAATCCAAGCGTTCCCCCAGCGTGCGGCTGCCGGGGCTCTCCCTGCCTGTTCTCCCTGCCTGTTCTCCCTGCCTGCTCTCCCTGCCTGCTCTCCCTGCCTGCCTCCGGCGCCGGCGAGGCGTGGGCGGTGAGCGGAGCGCGCCCCGCCGTTCCCAAGAACCGCCATGAGCTCCTCGGAGGAGAGGGAAACGCTTTTGACAGGCAGCTGCCGCACACAACCGACAGCGGGGCCGCCGCTCGCTGCCAGATGGGGACAGACAGACAGACGGACGGACGGGCACCCGCGTGGCTGGGGCGGGGTGGGGGCGGCGGGCAATGCAATCCCCCCCAGCCCGACCTTCCCCGCTGCCGCCGCCGCCACCTCTGGCCCTGACAGAAGGAGAAGAACAAGGAAAACCAAGCCCAAAGCGCTGAGGAACTTCCCGCCGGCGCTCACTGCCTGGGCCACCCAGGGCTGGGAACGGGAGAGCCCCAGACAATGCGGGGCAAAAATGCCTCCACCACCTGGAAGCCCACGCGTCTTCCTGGAGGGAATCTCAGCAAGTTTTGGGGGGTTGGTGTGATCTGGTTCCCCCCAAGCCACGTGTTATGATTGTTGGCAGCAGGAGGGGACGTGGCCCTTTCTCCAGCCTGAGCTTGCATGCTGCCAGAGTGATGTCCTCCTCCCTGAAAATTCTCCTGCTGGGATGGGAAGCCCTTGCTCCGGGGAAATCTTTGGGAGCTTTGGGATGAGTGCTCTGACTCTGCAGCTGGACCCTAAGCAAAACCTTGCCTTTCCCCTGCACCAGGAGCACCCAAGCCGCTGGTGCGTGTGGGGACCCTCTGCATTGGCCAGGCCCTGAAATCCAGGCTCCGGCACCAATCCCACTCTGGCGGCCGTGCCTCAGCCAGGGAAACACCACAAAACACTGGGACAGGCACACCGAGAAGATCTCACACCAATGCCCGTGCTGGCGCCCCACACACAAACAGAAGCAGGCAAGGGACATCCCCTGCTCTGTGACACAGTTTCCTACCCTGTCTCCAGGGACACTCAGGCTGTTTGTGAAATCCTGGCTGCCTCTACCCATGCAATGGACGCCATGTGTCACGCAGCCATGTGTCAGTCACACTGCTGCTGAGGGACCTTACGCTGGCACTGGTGGGGACTGGGGGTACCCACAAACAGCCCTCCCACCGCGGTCCCCTCTGTGGCCACCCAGCTCTGCCCACAGTATCCCAGGGCACTCGGCTGGAGGGAAGCAGCTCCATCAGCCCCAGCCCCGACAGCCCCTGCCAGGGCCAGCATCCTCCCCGGTTTGAGCGCATCCTCCCGGGCAGCATCCCGGAGCTGCACCCCGCGGCCGGGGCCAGCGCATCCTCCCCGGGGCCAACACCGCAGGGCCCGGGCCAGCGCAACCTCACGGATACGAACCCATTGCATCCCGGGTGGATCCTTCCAGCGGCCAGCACCGAGAGCAGTTCCCTGGACCCGCACCTGCACTCAGATTCGAGGCCAGCACCCCAGGGCAGCGCATCCTCCCGGGGCTATTCAGCACCCACTGCATCCCGGGTGGGTGCTCCCAGCAGCGGGACCAGCCGCCAGCACCGGGAACTGCACCGAGGACCGGGGCCAACAACCGGGGCCACCACGCCGGGGCTGATCCCGACGGACGCCGTGTGGATGCCCCTCGGGGCCAGCCCCCAGCCCCGGGACCAGCCCGCAGCCCCGGGGCAGCTCCCGGTCAGGCTCCCCCGCCATCCCCGCCGCCTCGCCGGCACCGGTGCCCCGAGCTGAGCCCAGCCGAGCCGAGCCGTGCCCGCACCCCCGCCCCGGGCCCGTCCCCGCCCCGGTACCTGGCTCAGCTCCGGCACGGCCCCGCCGCCGGGCTCACCCGGGCGCCGCCGCCACCGCCCTCCGCGCCGTGCGGGGCCGTGCCGTGCCGTGCGGGGCGGGGGGCCGGCCCCGGCAGCCTGGGAGATGTAGTCCTTGGCCTCCCGGAGGGGCTTGTGGGACTTGTAGGAGGCGAGCAGAGCCGCCTGCTCTCCCACCCGCGGCGCCGGCGTCTCCGGGATCGCAGCCCGGTACTCACCCCGGCACATCGGCACCCTCCAGTCCGGTGCCCAGCCCGAGATAACGGGATATCGGCATCCCCTGTACTCAGCCCCCGGCACTCATCCACCGGGATCCATCCACCGCGGTACCCACCCTGCACGCTCCCGGTACCCAGTCCGGTACCCACCTCGGTTCCCATCCCTGACCCCACCGGGCGCACTGGCATCCCCGGTACCCACCCGGCTCTCAGGCATCTCCGGTATCTATCCCGGTGCCCAGCCCGGGACATCGGTACCCCAGTACCCACCCCCCATTACCCACCCCGGTACCCACTCCGGCGCACCGGCATCCCCCAGCACTGACCTCGATCGCACCCCAGCACCTACTGGGCACCCGCTCTGACCCCCGCTGGGCACCGACATCCGCGCCCATCCCCTCGCTGCAGAGATCCCTGCGAGGAGCCGGGCTGAGTCCGGTCAGGCTCGTGATAGGGATGACCCAGGGCCCTTAGGGGTGCGCGCCGGCGCCGGGACCCATTTTGGGTCGGAAAACACCAAAATCCCCTTTCCCCCTTTGCAAGCCCCCCGGGGTGGCGAGAGGGGGGAGATGGATTTTGGGGGTTGGGGGGGGAGCAGGGGGAGCAGCACGGGAGTGCTCTGTGCCTTTAAGCAGCCCGTGCCCGGAAGCGCAGTGCACGCCGGGAGTTGTAGTCCCCCCTCGCCCAGAGCGCCTCAGCAGCAGCGGGGGCTGGACTAAAGCTCCCAGCAGGCCCCGCGGCGGCGGCGGCGGCGGCGGCGGCGGCGGGGCGGGGCGGGGGCGGCCATGGCGGCGGAGTGGAGCGCGCTCCTCCTCACCTGCCGGCGCGGCCATGGCGCCGTGTCCGCCCTGCAGCGAGGCAAGCGGCGGGGCGGGCGCCCTCCCTCCCTCCCTGCCCGCCGCGGCGGGGCGGCGGGGACCGGCTCTCAGCGGCGCCCGCCTCTCGCTTGGCAGAGCTGGAGGCGCGGCGGCTGCGGGGCGCGCTGGGCCCGCGCCCCCCCGCGCTGCTCCTGGCCGTGGAGGACCCCTGGGCCCGCCTGGGCAGCGGCGGTGCCACCCTGAACGCCTTGCTGGTGGCGGCCGAGCACCTCAGCGCCCGCGCCGGCTGCACGGTGAGGGCTGGCGGCCGGGCCCAGGGGGGTTGGAAAGGCGAGGAGTGTCTGTGCCGGGCCCAGGGGGGTTGGAAAGGCGAGGAGTGTCTGTGCCGGGCCCGGGGGGGTTGGAAGGGCGAGGAGTGTCTGTGCCGTCCCCTCTGACTGTCCCCTGCCGTCCCCTGCCAGGTGGTGACCGCTGACGTCCTGAGGGACGCCCGCATCCTCATCCTGCACATGGTGAGAGCCGACCCGCAGCCCGGCGTGGGACCCCGCGTTGCCCCCGCTCCCTCCCGGTGACCTCCCCCCCGCCACGTTCTCCGCCTCACCAGGGCCGCGACTTCTCCTTCGATGACTGCGGCCGTGCCTTCACCTGCCTGCCCGCGGAGGAGCCCAGCGCCCCGGCCGAGGCGCTGGTCTGCAACCTGGACAGCCTGCTGGGGACCATGACACACCGGGTCTGTGTGGCCTGGGGATGGGGCCCTGGGGGTGGGTTCGGCTCCCAGCAGGGTGGGAGGGGTGCTGGGTGCCCCACGAAGGCCGAGCCCATTCCCTGCCATCCCTGGGCATGTGGCCCTTCTCTCAGCAGCTCTGCGTGGGCTCCCCGCCCGGCGTGTGGATCTGCAGCACCGACATGCTCCTCACCGTGCCCTCGGCACCAGGTCAGTGAATACCAGCCCTGCTTCCACCTCCTGCTTTGGCCTGGGACAGGGTTCTGAGCCAGCAGCACAGCTGGTTCAGCCTGCACTCTGCTCCCGTGAGGGTGTGGATGCTCAAGCAATCCTGTCCTGCGTATGGTCGGTAGCACCTGTAAGGTGGCCCAGGCTGGATGCCAATGTCACCTCCTCTGCCGTGGGCCCTGTTTTCACGCAGCTGTGCCCAGTGTGGGTACGTGCACTGCCCCACTGGGCACTGGTCTCATTCCTTGTCCCCAGGGATCAGCTGGGATGGCTTCCAGGGCGTCAGAGTGATCGCGGTGCCCGGGAGCCCGGTGTATGCCAGGAACCATGGGGTCTACCTCGCTGATGAGCAGGTCGGTGGCAGCTCACCCTTCAAGGGACATTCCTTGGAGGTCCCCACCCCTTCATCCCTTGCCTGCTGAGGTCCCAGAACTGCTGTGGCTGCTTGGCTTGGGGCTCCCTGAGGATCTCATTGGGGTGGTCTCACTTGCAGGGGCTGGTGCGTGACATCATCTACAAAGGCACAGAGGCCCAGATCCAGCAGTGTGCAGGACCTGATGGCACCGTCCCACTGGTACGGCGTGACCTGGGCATTAGTGACCCTGCCAGCACCCTCCCCTGTGTCACCACAGCTGCAGCCTCACCCTGCTGTGCCCTGGCAGGTCTGTGGGATTGTTTTCTTCTCCTCGGACGCTGCTGAGCAGCTTCTGGCCACCCATGTCATCCCTCCTCTGGACGCCTGTACCTACATGGGGCTGGACTCGGGGGCACCTCCCATCCAGGTAACAGTCCTTCCACTGGGGATGGATCCCTTGCCACATAGGTGCCACTCCTGGGCATCTCTGTAGGGTCTGTTTGCACCCACACTGCCAGATTTGGGTGGGAGAAGTGGTGGGAGGGAGCACCCAGCAGTAGGGTGGGGGTCAGAGTGGCTGCACCTGATAAGTCCCTTCTCTCTCCAGCTCTCCCTCTTTTTTGACATTGTGCTGAGCATGGCAGGGGGGACGACAGAGGAGGATTTTGTGAAGGGTGGCAGTGATGCCAGCGTGAGGAGCGCCCGCTCCGTGCTGTGGACAGCTCTCCGTGGCTTCCCTCTTAGCATGGGTGAGTGCTTCCTTCCACCTTCTAGTGGAAGGTGTCCCTGCCCATGGGGTTGAAACTAGATGATCCTTAAGGTCCCTTCCGACCCTGACCATTCTGTGATTCAGTGCTGTGGTGTGTTTGACGTGACTCATCCCTGGGCCCTCTTCCCCTGTGCATGGAAAGATGGGGTGGTCAGGGCCTGGCAGCTCTCTGTGTCTCCCCACCACTGCGGGTCCTCAGGTCTTCTCTCCCCACCCCTTCAGCTGGGGATGTTCAGCCTGTCCTGGGCTCACAGGGGTGTCAGACACGTTCTTTGTTGGCGTGCTGAAATCTCTCCTGCTCCCCTCAGCCTGCATCCCCGATGCGTCCTACGACTACATGACCACCTCTGCGAGCGACCACATCCGCAGCCTGACTCTCCTGCCTGGCTCTGCCAGTCACCTCCGCTTCTGCAAGACAGCCCATTCCCACGTGGACGTACGTGCTTCCACCCCCAGCCTTGCTCATGCATGTTTTTTGGGGGTTGCTCTGGGCTGTGTGCCTGGCCCCGGGTCCCACATGTCTCTGTGCCCTCTGCAGCAGCCCTGTCTCCTGGAGGATGGCTCTTCAGTCACCAACTGCCTGCTGGAAGGAGCTGTGGGGCTGGCAGCCGGCAGTGTCATCCAGCACTGTCACCTCCAGGTACGTGACTAGTGTGGGAATGACCCCGAGCTCCCAGTGCACTGAAAGGGCAGCAGGGTGATGTGGTGCTGGCTAGGATGGGAGAGCCACAGCTGTGAGGTTTGGGGTGCCCTTTCTATTCAGGGCTGCCTTTTGGCTGGTGCTGGGGATCCTTGTGACTGTCAACCTCCACAACCAAGGAGAAAAGGCTGTCACCTCTGGGCTGTCCCTCCCTGGGGACCCTGCAGACTCTCTCCTTGAGGGCTTTATTATGGCCATGAGCCCTGGAGGCTGTCATCTGACCTGAATTTCTGTAGTCCATGTCCTCACAGCCCTGTGACAAAGCAAATTATGTCTTTCTGCTACCTGCCTCATGCTGGCTCCAGCTTGTCTCCCAGGGTGGTTGTCTCCTTCCAAGGTCAGGATTTGGCTCTGGTTTGGGGGCAAGCCATGCCACTCCATGCTCTGCTGCCTCTTCCTCAGGGTCCCCTGGAGATCGGTCCTGGCTGCCTCCTCTCAGGCCTCGACGCGGGCTCCTCACCAGCCCTGCGGGGCCGTCCCCTGCGTGACATTGTCCTGCAGGGCCACCACGTTCGGCTGCGTGACCTGCCCTGCCGCGTGTTCACTCTCACCGGCCGCCTCGACGACTGGCAGGTGCGGGCACAGCAAGGGGGCACGGGGCTCCCCTCAAAGCCGAGGTGTAACCGGCCCCTCTGTGCCCCTGCAGAGCCCTGTGGAAGAGGCCACCTACCTGAATGTGCCCTGGCCTGAGTTTTTCCAGCGCACTGGCATACGGTAGGTGCCGTGTGCCAGGATGGGACGGGAGACCCGGCTCTCCCATGGGGATAGCTGCAGTGGGAGGTGTCACAGCCACCCCAACCCATCCTGGGTGCCCGCTCCCCTCCTGGAAGGTGTCCTCGAGCCGCAGGGCAGTGCTGATGGGCTCTCCCTCCATCAGGGAAGGGGACCTTTGGGACGCCGAGACGCCGCGGAGGAGCCGCTGCCTGCTGAGCGCGCAGCTGTTCCCGGTGCTGCACGCCTGCCAGGCGCTGGGGCTGCGGGACGTGCTGTGGCTGCTGGGCCCGGCCCCGGTGGCGGTTGAGTGGCTGGCACGCTGGCAGATGGCCTGGCGCATGTCCTGGCAGGAGCTGCTGCCCTGCCTGGACACGGCGGCCGAGCTGGGCACCCGCCAGGCCCTTTTCTTCCTGCAGGGCCAGCGCAAGGTGCGGCGGGTGCTGCTGGGGCGCCAGGACAGCAGCCTCCTGCCGCTGGCCCGTAGTGCTGTCCATGAGGGCTACCATGAGGCTGTGCTGGGCACGCTGGATGAAGGTAAGCCGGACTCACACGATCTGCATCTCTGGCTGTCTGGACCGTTTGGTGCTCCCCACTTATTGCAGGAACCCGTGGGAGCGTACCCACAGGGCATCCAACAAGCCTGCGTGGGCACAAGCCATCCGAGTCCTGCTCCCCTGGAGCTGGCTTATGGCAGAAGTGGGCTGGTTTGGGGTGACCTGCAGCTTCCTTTAATTCTGTTTTCTAGTTGCCTCCACGGCCGGTGACGCTGGTGTTGCAGCACGGGCGCTCGCCTGCATCGCCGAGGTCCTGGGCTGCATGGCACGAGGGGAAGGGGGCCTGCGGAGCGGCCCTGCTGCCAACAGGGAGTGGGCCTCGGCTTTTGGGTGCCTGGAGCGCGGGGACATTGCCGGCGGTGTCCGGGAGCTGGCTGCTGAGCGGCAGAAATGGATGAGCCGGTGAGGCTGGGGCTGGTGAGCAGCAGCTGCCCCGTCCCAGGCACCAGTGCAGTCACAGAGACGTGGTGGTGGGCTCAGCATCCCTCTCATCCCAGGCCGGCTCTGCTGGTGAGAGCGGCTCGGCATTACGAGGGGGCCGAGCAAATCCTGGTCCGGCAGGCGGTGATGTCCTCGTGCCGGTTTGTCACCGTGGGGCAGGCAGAGCTGCCACCCTTGGGGCACTGGGTGCAGGTGGCTTGTCCGGCCCGCCTGGACCTCTCCGGTGAGTACATCCCCCCCAGTCAGATAATCCGTGTCTCACCCCTGCGGTGCTGGGGAAAAAGGAGTCGGGGGGCTGATGCTGAGCCTCGGCAGGTGGCTGGAGTGACACCCCCCCCATCACCTACGAGCACGGGGGGGCCGTGGTGGACGTGGCGGTGCTGGTGGACGGGTGCCGGCCCATCGGCGCCCGGGTGCGGCGCATCGCCGAGCCGGAGCTGCGCCTCGTCAGCCTCAGCGGGACCCCACCGAGCCAGGCGGTGACGGAGCTGCTGTGCCGGGAGCTGGAACACCTCCAGGATTACTGCCAGCCACACGCACCAGGTGAGCTGTCCCCAGCTGCACAGCCCGGCTCTGCACCTGCCGTGTGCTCTGGGTGTCAGGGTGGCACAGCAGGCATCAGCTTTGCCTCTTCTTGTTTTCAGGAGCCTTGCTCAAAGCTGCCTTCATCTGCACCCAGGTCGTGCAGTTCCCCTCACAGAAACCCTTGCGGGTCCAGCTGATGGAGAGTTTTGGGAGTGGCTTCGAAGTGCACACCTGGTCCAAGCTGCCCCACGGGTCTGGCCTGGGTGAGTCTGCAGGGAAAGGGCTGGGCAGTCCCTCATGCGCCAGAGAGCCGCCAGCACCAGGCTGGGGCATCCCCCTTGCTGTCCCCCACCCTTAGGGCACACACAGTGCCTCACTGCCCTGCCTGTGCTCCCTGCAGGCACCAGCAGCATCCTGGCAGGCGCCGTGATGGCATCACTGTACCGGGCGGCTGGGAAGGCTGCCAGCACCGAGTCCCTCATCCACGCCGTGCTGCACCTGGAGCAGAGACTCACCACAGGTAGTGGCCTGGGGGAGCAGCTGACCCACAGGATGGGGGTCCCAGCGGTGGCTGAGGACCCTCTGCCCCACAGGTGGTGGTTGGCAGGACCAGGTTGGTGGGCTTGTCCCTGGCATCAAAATCGGAAGGTCGAAGGCCCAGTTGCCCCTCAGAGTGGAAGTGGAGCAGATCCCGGTGCCTGACGGCTTTACCCAGACCCTCAATGATCACTTGCTGCTGGTGTACACGGGGAAGACTCGCCTGGCCCGCAACCTGCTCCAGGTAATGCCTGGGTGCCCCTGGGTGTCACAGGCTCTGGCCTCTGCTCCCCCTGTAGCCTTCGGTGCCTGTCCCCCTCACTGGTGCAGAGCTTTGCCACCCCAGTGGGAGCTGACACCCAAGGCTGTGGGTGCAGCTTTACCTCCCCAGGTGCTGCTGAAGCCAGGGGAACGGTGACAGGGACATTGTGGCCTCTTGCAGGACGTGGTGAGGAACTGGTACGCCAGGCTGCCCTCCATCGTGCAAAACACTGATGCGCTGGTGAGCAACGCGGAGGAGTGTGCCCAGGCCTTGAGGCAAGGTGTGAATCCCCTTCCCTGTGCCAAGCCAACCCTTTTAACAGCTGAAGAAACACAAACTTCCCTAGGGAGAGGCTGTGCAGTCCTGGAGGGGGCAAAGGCTGAGGGGTGCAGGCTCTTGCAGCTGCAAAAGTCTCAAATCCTCCCCCAGACACACCCTTGCCAGGCAATGCCCCAAAATTCAGGCTTGAACGAAGATTTTTGAGGAAGAGGGGGTTAGACGTGCTGAGTCTGGTTGATTTTCTGTGAGCCATGGGTGACAGGGCTGGGGGCCATTCCTGGCCTGTGCAGCGGGTTCACTTGGCTGCTGGGATGCTGCAGAGAGGAAGCCAGAGCATTAAAGCAAGCAAATCCTCCCCCTGTGGAGGATTAAAAATAAACAGCAACGTGACAGGGCTGGGGTTGCCTGCTCGGCAGACAGAGCTGGGAGGAACGGGGGAGAGGAGGAGGCAGAATTTAGCTTGTGTGGAGCAGGAGAGGCAGAGACAGGTCTCTGCCCTTCGGGGGAGAAACAGAGACAAGTAATTAGCAATGTCCCCTCCCCTGCAGGTGACCTGCCACTCCTTGGCAAGTGTCTGGACCGCTACTGGCAGCAGAAGAAGGTCATGGCCCCTGGGTGTGAGCCGCTGGCCGTCGGGCACATGATGGACGCTCTCCGGCCCCACGTCCACGGGCAGTGCTTGGCCGGGGCCGGCGGCGGCGGATTCCTCTACGTCTTAACCAAAGCCCCGCGGCAAAAAGAGGCTTTGCAGCAGATCCTCGCTGGCACCCAGGTGAGCTGTGAGCTCCCAGGAGGTTCACTGGCACAGGCAAGGTTTGCAGGAGCCTTATATAAGAGAGCATGAGGAGCATCTCGCCCCAGCGCGCGTGGGATGTGATTGCTGGTTGTCCCAGTGCCCTCCCTGGGACCTTGGAGGTGAGAACAGGTCCCGTAATGTGACTTTTTATTTTTCCCAACCAGTGACTCTTTTATTTTTCTAGGGGCTGGGCAACTTCAGCATCCACAGCATTGAGGTGGACACGGGCGGTTTCTCCGTGGAGGTTGTGGGATGTGATACGATGGATGGTGCTCACCCTGGAGAGGACAGGGCTGTGTGAAGGCCTTCAGTCCTGGCCAGGTCCTGGCAGATACACAGGAAATCCCCACTCCTTTAGGGGCAGCTCCAGCAGGTGCCTGAGGTCTTGATACGGCCTATTTGTGCTGCTGCTTGCCCCAAAAGCCACAGAGACTGGAGCAGCTGTGATAAGCTGGGCAAGCAAAATTCTCCCTGGAGGGTGGCCTTGCTGGAAGGACAGTTTGCAAGGGCCTCCAGCCTGATTTTGCGGTTTTACTCCAGTTTTTACGGTTCTCCAAAGGGAAAAGACTCGCATTTGTGATGCTGCCTCTGACAGGAACCTTCCTGCTCTTCCAGCAGCAGGGACTCATGCTGCCTGTTCAGCACACTACGCTCCTGCACCAAGAATGGATGTGGAATCAAGGCCCTCTCCTGTCCTGAGGGACTATTTCAGCGTTGACATAGTGAATAATGAAAGCAAGTTACTAATTGCTGCAGTCAGTCTGAATAAAAGAGCTTGTTCCCAGCAGGTGTTTGTGCCCCTCTGTCCCTGGCAGGGCTGCTCCCATGGGAGAGCAGGAGCCCAGCAATGCATGGGCAAAGCTTTTGCAGGAGTGGGAGTGCATGCAGGGGCTGGTCATTGCCTTCCATAGCCCTAGGTGATGGGGACAGCACCAGGCAGGGCAGGAAGATCCTCTGGATGCTCTGGCAAGGGTAGAAGAGGAGAAATGGAGCAGAGTTCTTGTCCAGCATCTCTCCAGCTCCCTCCAGGCCCACGGATGCACACACCACCCGAGACTGCAGCTCAGCCAGGTGAGATTTATTTACAGAGTAGCTGTACAGGGCACAGCCAGCCAGCAGGGACACAGCCCTGCTTCCCACAGAGGCTTTCTAGTGATTCTCCAAGTACCCTCCCAAGGAAATCACTCCTTTTCCCTTCAGCAGAACAGTCCCCACCACCACCAGGAGAGAACCAGGGCTCAGGAGTTGTGACTCCAGTAGCTGACCCTTAAACTGGGGGCACAGAGGGCACGACAGCAGCAGCTGCACGGGCAGAGCTCTGCAGACCCATCTTTGAGCCACAGCAGCCCCCACGTGTCCTGCCCTGTGGCCTCCCACAGAGAGCACAGCGCAGGGGGTCGGTGTTCTGAGAGCATCACGCTGCTCTCAGTGTTAAGATTCCTCTGCTGCCTCGTTTCTGCTCCCACAGAAGGGTGGCAGCTCTTCTTGCCAGGCCCAGGAAAGCCCTCTGCTCCAAGGAATGCGAGCGGAAGGGCAGACATTGCCATGTAACAGCCAGCCAGGGCAGGGCCCAGGCAGGGCCCAGGGCTGCAGCTTTCCTGCAGTTACCTGGAGCCTGGTGCTGGCACAGGCACCGACCACCTACAGGCGCAGCCGCTTGATGTCCTCGCTGCGGAAGTCGATGCGGAGAGCCAGGACCTGCCGCACCTCGGCCGGCGTCAGGCGCCAGGTGAGCGGGCCCGAGTTGGGGCCCCAGTAATCCAGGATCTCTGTCACCTGGAAAAAGAAGGGATCTATCTGTAGGAGATGACTCGGCACAGCCCACTGCACAGGTGAGTTCAAACTCTGGCTACTATCACGGGATTTCCTGCCCCTAACCCCGCAGGTGAGGACCCATCAGGCACAGGGCAACTTCTCCAGCTTCCCCACGCCCTGCGGGTGTGAGGACACCTGGATGAGCTCAGTAAAGCCACGTGGAGTCCAGCTGGGGCTCCCACAACCCCCCAGTAAAAGCAGACCAAGTGCAGCTCACCCTCTCCAGGTTGAGGATGGTGGCCATCTGGGAAAGACGGGCAAACTTGTCGCGGATAGTCCAGGTGGTGACTGTGGTGAGATAGGCTATGAGAGACCTCAGCTCCTTGTCGAACTGCAGACCGCCGAGCTGTGGGCACGAGGGAGCTCTGTTACCTCTCCAAGCAGGCCCAGGGGTTGTGCCAAAGACACAGTTATAAGTCACAGGGTAGCAGGGGGAGGTCTCTGAGCAGGAGGGTTCCAGTTAGACCATTTACTGCAGCTTAAAAGGGCTTATGTTTAGACCCACCATTAAAGCCACCCCCCCTTACTGGTGCCAGCTTTTCTCAGGCCTGTCACATAACACACTTTCTCCCTGTGGGTGGTGATGTCCCTGAGCTGGTCACTGGTGGTTGCAGAGCTTTTTTGTGGGTAGCATTTGCCTCTGCCCTGCCTCATCCCTTTAATAAGGGTTTGGAGTCCAACCAGACCACAGGGTAGAGGGGTGTTTTGCTTACCCTGCTGAAGGTGGATTTGAGCAGCACTTTCTCCAGTTCAATGGCTATGAGACTGGTCATAAGACCAGTGAGCGTATCATAAATCACTGGAGACAGTCCAGCCTGGAAGCAGAAACTTTTGTCATTCTTGTCAGGAAAAAGTGAGCAGAGGTCCCCAAACCCCAAGCCTAGGAGAGCTTTCAAATAAAGACCCATCACTTGCAGGCTTGTCAAGTGGAGAGCACCACAGAAGTGAACCAGGTACACGGGGCCTGCAAGCAGGCTTTGAGAATTACAGGAGAAGGGGGTGACTGGATCCATAAAAGCCCTGCAAGGGACTGGAGGACACCTCTGCCTGCCATTCCCCTGAGCAGGGAAGGAGCTGGGAGATGCCACGTGGAGGTCTGGCTAAGACCTGGCAGGCTGCCATCTCCCTCCCTTCCTCTCTCACCTTGAACTCTGTCATCTGCTGTTCCAGATTGACGATGAACTGCTGGACCCAGGGGTCGTTGGCCTCATAGTCGCTGAACTCCTCCTGACAGCGAAATGCAAAGGGTTGTTTATGTGGCCTGAAGTGAACTGCAGCCAACAGCCCAGAGGACAGGAAGGGAGGTCCCTCCTGGAGCAGCACTGCACCCCTTCTGTTTTCTC
>JAWWLV010000021.1:13042623-13077302 GCA_035041135.1 Platyrinchus mystaceus
CTTCAGGTTGGCATCAATTATGCCTCCTGGTCAAAAGGACAGAAAAGAAAGGGAAAAGCGACAGCACAGTGTTAATAATGCGTCAAGGGCTATTTTTTTTTCCCAGGAGAGAGACCAACACTGTGCAGCCCTAGGTTGAGAAGGCAGAAGACATACTGGAATTCCTCTACAGGCAAAGAAAGACAGGTAGGCATGTGATGTACACACAGCTGATGCTGTGGTCTTGCACGGAGGATGAGAACACATCCCTTCCTTTTAAGGATCTGGCAATTTACTCCTTGATTTCCAGTTGCTCTGCTTGGTAGCCCACCGTAACACTGCAACAGTTCTCCCTGACAGAGCCTTCCCCCTCACTTCTTTTGACCTGAACATTTTGTCCTTTGCTCAGTTAGCACCTGAAATACTATTTTTAATAGTGTGTGCCAGGAAATCTTCTTCCAATTAATGTTAATTCCAACTTAAGAACACTTCATCTCTAAGTCAGTCTATAACATACAAAGAACTTTGGCCAGAATTACATCTTCTGCTTTGTCTATTGGGCTAAGGCTACCTGCCATGGGAAATGATGCAGTCCCTAGTTATGTACTACTGGAAGGGTGACTTCTCAGCTTCTCCTCATGAGCAGAGCTCACCTTCCTTGCCCTGACGACTGAGCTCAATCACCGACTTGTCCAGAGACAGATAGCGATGGATATGAGCTGCTGCTTGTTCATAGTCTTCATTCCTCAGGGCTGTCTGAACTCCATCCATGCAGAACTTCAGGTCAAGGATGTCATCAGCTCTCTGAATGGCCTGATAGAGGCGGTTCTGCAAGAAAGGCACCCAGTAAAGCTTCCTGCTGCGGGACGGGCCAGGGAAAGGGAAGTGTGAGGAGAAGACAGCGTGGGGGCAAAAAAAGGAAGAGGCTGAAGCAGTACTTGTCTACACAATAAACAACCACGTAAGCAGAAACCCCACACTACTTAAAAAGTCATAAAACCAACGGCTCTGCAAGAGGAACAGCATTTGTCAAAACTGAGGCTGAGCTCACCTCCACTATAACCAACAGGCAGAGACCAGAGAGACAAGCACAAGCTGTCTGGTTTGATTTGTGCACTTGTGCTGAGCGCTGGGATCGACACCTCTCTGCCTGTCTCTGGACAAGGAAGAGAACAGCCCAAATTCCTGACCAGGCTGGGTGACAGTGACCATCTCCACTGTCCTCAGGGCTTGACAAGGGTGTTAGTGAAGGCCACCCTCATCTTATCCAGGATGCTGTACCAGCAGCTGCATGGACAGAAGGGGATGCTGGGGCAGCATCCCTGGAAGCGTTCCAGGCCAGGCTGGATGGGGCTCTGAGCAACCTGGTCTAGTGAAAGGTGTCGCTGCCCATGGCAGGGGTGGTTGGAACATGATGAGCTTTAAGGTCCCTTCCAACCCAAACCATTCTGGGATTCTACGACATTTACTCTTACACTGTAAAATATCCAGGAACCTGGAAAGATCCTGCTAAAATAAGGAAGCCAAGCAGAGAGAGGAGCACATCTCTGTTGTGCTGTGAGCACACAGAACACCGTTTGGTGCTGACCAGTCCCAACCCCCCCCCACAAAGTTACCTTGGCAAGGTCGAGCTGTCGGACTTTGCTGCTGACGTTCTCAGCCAGGTTACAGGTGAAGGTGATCATTCCTGCCAACTGCTGGGCATCCCCCTCGATCAGCTGCAGGTTGGGGCTGGGAACACAAGGGAACTGAAGGTGAGGTGCGAGCACCGAGCGGTCGGATGGCGTGCGACAAGCGGGATGGTTCTTCCTCCAGACACTGCTGCTCCTGTGGCAACGCTCCCTCTCATTCCAGGCCTTCCCCCCAGGGGAAAAGCAGCAGAATGGAACAGACTGATTGCTCTGGAAGGGGCTGCACAGACTGACTGTGTCTCGCTACCAGACAGGGCATGGAGGAGCCACTGGGGCTTTTTGAGCATCTCCACTTCTGAAGTGAAAGATGAGGGCTGTAAAATGGTGCTCTGAGCTTCCACCAGGCACGAGGCCACTAAGGATGGTTTTCCACAGGGATTGACTTTCCAGACTGCCTGCACAAGCCCATCCCAAAGAGGCAGTAACAGTTCATCACACCTGGAGACAGCCTGACACAAGACATCTGATCCAAGCACTGGTGCTGAAACCTGGCAGCCTCTGGGGTGGGACCTTCAAAACCCACCCAGCCTACCCCAAAACGGGTCAGTCTGTGTGAGAGCACAGCAGCCTCCTCTGTCAGTGCTGCTGAGCAGACTGGGGCCCCGGGGATGAGGATTCAGCTGCTGCTCCCTGCCACAAACTGATTTAAAGCCTGACTTTTCCTGAGAGTGTTCCCCTACAAGGCTGAAAGGAACGTTCAGGTCGTTGCAGTGAGGAGAAGGAAGGGGAGAGTGTAGGGAGCACCAACCCCATGCGATGAAGAGCAACCATCTTGTTCCCTATGGTGCTTTGCTGCTCCAGAAGGGCATCCAGCTCTTCCTGCACAACTTTCTGGGGAAAAAAAAAAAAAAAAAGGACAAAGGAAACCTTGTGTGACTTCAGCTCTACCCAGGCCAGCAATTTCTCACAGACCCTCATGTCCAAGTCAAGGGCAGGGAGCTAGAAAGGAATCAGTGCTTCCCAGAACTCATGCGACAAATAAATCCTTCCCGAACTCTCATTTTCATCCTGTAAACCTTTATATCGTTGCCATTTAAAACACAGGTTATGGAAACCTCATCACACAATTTTTAAGCCAGAAAACCCACAAACTCCTCCCCTGAGCGAGTTTTTAATGCAGGAGGCCCCGGAATCTCCAGGCTGCTCGCGATCCAGCGGCACCAGACCCGCGGAGGCGACACCGTCCACCCGGCGGGCCCCGGGGACGGCCGAGTGCGTGTTAAACACCGCTGTGAGACACTCGCTCTCCCTGTCACCGCGGCGACGGGACGGGGCGGGCTGCAGCAGCGAACACCTCCGGGGCGCCGCGTCCCGCCGCCGATCGCCGCCTCACACACCTCCTCCTCACACAGCCGGCTGTAGGCGGCCTCCAGGTCGGCCAGCTCGGTCAGCGACTGGATGCGCTGCATGGAGAGCGCGGAGGCGGCGGGGCCGCCGCTCTCCCCCCGCGCCGCCATCTTGGAGCGCCGTGAGGCGGCCGGCACCGCCGCCAGGCCCCCCGCCGGGGCTGGCAGCCTGTGGTGCCTGAGCGCCGGCGCCGCACGGCTCCGCCGAGAGTGACGCTCTCCCGGTGCTTGTTCTGCGCTTCGAGGCGGCTGAGGGTATTTTTATTGGGGGAGGGGGGAGGGAATGGAGGGGATGTTGGTACGTGGAGCGGCTGCCATCGCGCCGCAAACCATTCAGGCGCCGCTTCGGGCAGCCTCCGCCTGCTCCACGGGGGAAGCCCCGCGCGCGGGAGGCGCGGGAGGGCAGCGCGCAGGCGCGGCGCTGAAGATGGCGGAGGCGGCCGGGGGAGCGCCCGCCTAAGGCCGGAGCAGCATCCGCCGCCATCCAGCGCCATCCAGCCCCATCCGCCGCCATCCAGCCCCATCCAGCCCCATCCGCCGCCATCCAGCAGCATCCGCCGCCATCCAGCGCCATCTGCCGCCATTGACCGCCTTCCGCCGCCATCCACCGCCGCCCTCACGGTGAGCGCCGCCCCGCCATCCCGCCCGCCGCCACACGCGGGATGGGCCGCGGGTTTGACGCGGGGAGCCCCGCGGGGCCTGGGCCGGAGGATGAGGGGGCGGCCGGGCCGGGCACTGAGCAGGGGCCGGTCCTGGGGCTGAGCGCCCTCGGGGAGCGGGACCGTGCAGGCTCCGCGCCCTCCCGGGGCCGCGGGGAGATTCGGGGCCAGCTGCGGCCGCCCCTCGGTGCTCTGGGGTTGCCCGGGGTTCCCTCCCGCCTTCGTCCCGCGGGGAGGGATCGGCCCCGAGCGGCTGCGGCGGGCGGGCTGGTGCTGAGTGAAACGGGGAGGTGCGGCGGTGTCACAAGAGTTGTGACGGCGCGGGGGACCCCCCAGAGGGATTCCCTAATTGTGTTCGGTTTCCGAGCGGCTAAATCCGCGAGTAATTAGCGGTAATTACTGGGAGTCCTGGTCAGTCGCGCGTCAGTAAGGAGCTCATCTGCCGCTTGGCAGCCCGGGCACTCTGGGAAAGCCCTTTTGCTTCGCAGCGCTAATAAACACCACAGTAACTGTGGCTAGTTGTGCTCCTGAGGTAAAGTGTACGTGCAGCTGTGCGAGGCCAGCGGTTTTCTCTGTGGTGTGTGAAAGCCTCTGGCTCAGCAGCGTTTATATTTTTGTTCTCCCCGTCGCAGGCTCAGCGAAGCTGCAGTAGCTGAAGCGAACCCGCTGCCAACATGTTTCTGTACAACCTGACGCTGCAGCGTGCCACTGGCATCAGCTTTGCCATCCATGGCAATTTCTCAGGTGATTTTCTCCTCCCCTCCTGCATTTTGGCCTGAGCTCTTTTGGGTAGTACAGGTATAAACATGGTTTTTATTCGGTTTGGTGCTGAAGCTGGGCTGCTTCAGTACAGTGGGGGTTTTTTCGATGCTAAGTTATTGTTTGCTCTCGAGTGTTACTTGAGCTGTGGCAACTTGTAGAAAGATCAAGAGAAGTTTGGCTTGATTATGGATTTGATTCATCTATAGGTTTAATGTAGCATTTTGCCCAGTTTTCTGGTCTGTTAAAAGATGTTCAGACAGTGGTGGTACCTAATGAGCTGAATAAGTTGCTTTGAATTGCTCAGTCGTAATCCTGAACCCCTGGCATTTGGTATTACATTCCTTACTTCTTGAAGCTGCATGTTCTGCTCTGTTGTTGCCGACCTCTCCTCGTGTTTTCGGGTCCCTCAGGAACCAAACAGCAGGAAATCGTCGTTTCCCGGGGCAAGATCCTGGAGCTGCTCCGCCCCGATCCCAACACGGGGAAGGTCCACACGCTGCTGACCGTGGAGGTGTTCGGGGTCATCCGGTCCCTCATGGCCTTCAGGCTGACGGGCGGCACCAAGGACTACATCGTGGTGGGCAGCGACTCGGGGCGCATCGTCATCCTGGAGTACCAGCCCTCCAAGAACGTCTTTGAGAAGATCCACCAGGAGACCTTCGGCAAGAGCGGCTGTCGCAGGATCGTTCCGGGCCAGTACCTGGCTGTGGACCCCAAGGGCCGCGCTGTCATGATCAGTAAGTCGCTCTGGCAGCTCATGTTCCCCCTGTTTTTTTCTTTCCTCCTGGCTTGTGCACGTTTATTTTGGGGTGAGTGTCTGCCAGGTGTGATTGGGAGTGTTTCTGGGGCGGTTTGTTGGGCTGTGAGATGTGTCGTGGAGAGTGCAGGTGGGCACAGTAGCTCTTCAATGCTGCTGGAGCTGCACAGGTGAATTCTGACTCTGGGCCAAACCAGTTGGGAAGAGTCCAGTGTGGCTGGCCCTGCACAGAGCCCTAAAACGTGGGAGAGAGGATGGGATTGCAGGCATCAGTGCTGCAGCCTGCTCAGTCAGCTCCCATGGCCTGAAATGATGTTCTGAGTTCATGTCTCTTCTCTGAGCTGTGTCCTGAAGACAGCCAGTTGTATTTCTGATCAGGCTTCATGGGTGGAAGGACACTTGGGGAAATACTTTTTTGGTAAGATGTAGCACAGGGTGTTTTAGGGACTTGGCAGGGGAGCTTTCTCAGTTTGCTGATGGCAGCTTTGTGCAGCACTAGTTTCCTGCACGCTGAGATGGTTTACTAGTGCCTCTTCATAATAACAGTAAATAACAGTTTGCTTCCTAACAAGTGTGGTTGTCCCATGTGAGAAGGTAGCACAGTCACAGTGGTGCTGTTCATGTTGATATTTGAGTGGTGTTTATGTTGGAGGTGCTGTGTGCCAGGCAAGAATGCATTTTCTTAGTTAAAGTGTTTCTGAGGAAAAGCCAGTCTTGCCAAATGGCTTTAAACAGCGGAACATCTGGCTGCTTCTTTCCATTTGTTGTTGCTTCCCTGCAGTCTGTGTGTGCTGAAAGAGCGAGTGGATCTGCCTGTAGTCAGATCTGTAGTCAGACCCTATTGGGCTGGGTGAATATATCTCAAAGAAAGGGTCAGTCCTTGGCTTGGAAGGGTTGGAGTTGTCATTTGTGCTTGCAGCCTGGAAGATGTGAAAGGAGGCACTGGAGGTTGGTTGGTGGAGCAGAGATGAACCCCAGTGGTGGAACTTCAGCTGGGTTAACACTGACATTCTCCTGCCAAGTTCCGTCTTGGTTTTGGGCTGCAGGTGTGGTCAGGTTGGCCCATCAGGTGCTGTTGTCCTTCCTTGCAGGTGCCATTGAGAAGCAGAAGCTGGTGTACATCTTGAACAGAGATGCTGCTGCTCGTCTCACCATTTCCTCCCCGCTGGAAGCCCACAAGGCCAATACCTTGGTCTACCACGTGGTGGGAGTGGATGTGGGGTTTGAAAACCCCATGTTTGCCTGTCTGGAAATGGATTATGAGGTGAGAAGAATTTGATGTCTCTTTGCTGTCTTTTGGGCTTTCTTGTTCCCTGTTTGGTTCTTTGTCTGTGGGGAACGATGGCTGCTTTTGCTGTCTGAGGCAGGTTTTATTTGTCACAGGCTTACTGGCTTTTTGTTTTGCCTTCAGTCAGAATGGGCCAGACTCTTCTGTCTTGATAATTCTTCTTATTTTTGCTATTCAACTGCAGATGTGCCTGTTTTCTTCTTCTGAACTTCTTCTGTGCATCTTCTAACAAGTCTTCTTTTGGCCTTCTTCTGTTGTTACTCAGAACTGTTTACCCACACATCAGCTTTGCTCCTCCTTTTAATACGTCTCTTGAAAAGACACCTCCCTGTGTTCTGTTTTAGGAAGCAGACAATGATCCAACAGGAGAAGCTGCAGCCAACACACAACAGACATTGACATTTTATGAGCTGGACTTGGGTTTGAACCACGTTGTTAGGAAATACAGTGAGCCCCTGGAGGAGCATGGCAACTTCCTCATAACAGGTACTGCCCACAAAGCCATTTTCTCTTCTCAATAGAAGCATTTTTAAAACCATACTCCAAAAGATATGTCAGAAAACCATCTGATGGATTTTTCTGACAGCAAGCAAACATGCCAAGTAACCCAAGGCTTGTGTCTAACTGACAAGTTGCTAGTGTGGTATTTTGGGCTTGTCATGGCTTTCCAGGCAAAAATAAGGCAGAAGGGATAGAACTTAAGCCATTTGTCTGAAGCTGCATCCTTCCTGGTTCCATCTGACCTGTTCCCATGCTGGCACAGGCAGCTGTACTCAGTCCTTTATCTTCCTTTTCAATAAGAGCAGATTGGTATGTGTAGGGTGATAGCACTGAAAACTGCATTGCTTTAAGGAAAACCAAGAGAAATATTCTGCAGGCAGTAAGTCAGATCTGTGGTAAGGGCTCTTCTCCTGATCCTGTTCTTGTTTTTCAGTTCCTGGTGGTTCTGATGGCCCCAGTGGGGTGCTGATCTGTTCTGAAAACTACATCACTTACAAAAACTTTGGTGACCAGCCTGACATCAGATGCCCAATTCCCAGGAGGAGGGTGAGAATTTTTTAAGATTATGGATGCTTGGTGTTTGCCTTTTGAGGTTAAAGGAGTCAGGGAGGTTTTAAAGAAAGAAAAAAGGAGTTGAAAGTGTGTTGGCTTGTCTTATACTTCCCTGGCTGGGTGTTATCTGGGACTGGGGATGGAGGCAGGCACAGCCTGAAGTGATGAGCTCAGTTCATGCCTCTTCTCTGAGATTTACCCTGGAGATACGACAGAGACTCTGATCAGGCAGCACTGTCAGTGCAGGGTGGGATTACCTGAGGTGGTGAGTCAGGATTACCTGAGGTGGTGAGTGAGTCATGGGGGCTGTTGGAGACAGGTGAATTCGGCAGCTCCTCTGTTGCATCTACAGCTGCTTCCTCATCCCTTTGGTATTGGGAATTACATGCTTTGGCAGTGCTCTGAACACCTGCCAGGGTGCTCCAAACCATCTGTGTGTGGGCTGCAGCCCTTTCCTCCGTGTTTGGCTTTGATATGTGAGAGAGTTGTCTGGAGAGGAGAGTAAAAAAGACACGAGGGGTGATGCTTAGGCACAGTGTGCCAGAAATGTGTTTCCTCCTGGGGCATGGAGGTACTGAGGGTGACTGTGGGTGTTACAGAGAGGAGGTGCTTTGTGTTAAAAGCCTTGCCTACTGTCAGCTCTTAAAGCACCTGTGAAATGGAAATACTTCAGTCAGTGGAATCACATCTACGCTTGCTGGGTAATTCCACCAGTGACCTCCACTCTCTTTCTTGACAGAATGACTTGGATGACCCAGAGAGAGGTATGATTTTTGTCTGCTCTGCTACACATAAGACCAAGTCCATGTTCTTCTTCCTGGCCCAGACAGAGCAGGGAGACATCTTCAAAATTACTCTGGAGACTGATGAGGATATGGTAAGCATCACGTGAAGGGTGGCAAAAGCATTCATTGAGAGGAGTCCTGGAGTCCTTAGTCAATTGTTTTGATTCTCTGAAGTGATAAATATTTAATATTGTAGGTTTAGCTCTGTAGTGGCACATATTTTACATGGTTTGTAATACAGTAACACTGTCACAACTGTGGTTGTTAGTCATACAGAGACACTGCACAAGGTTTGCAGAATCCTGTGAGAGTTTTACTGCAGTCACTTGGGCATATTTTAGATGTTCTGACAGTGGTCCTTTGTTTAAAAGATGTGAAGTGCGGTCCATGAACCTGCTGGAGAGTATTCAGGAAACTAATTCTGAGGAACTTATATTCTCTTGATTGCAGTAGGTGCTCTCTGATCTCTTAATTGAATATTTACATGGTGCAATCAATATTTTTGCACAGTGAAGTAGCCATCTTGGTACAGCTGGTCCATGAGTTGAAATAGCAAGCTTGAAGTGGCTTTCTGCTGCTTGTCTTAGCATTCTGCTATGGAAAGATCTCTGCTGCAGTGAATCAGTTGGGTTTTCTTGAGTAAATGTTGAATGTTAGTACCTCCTTCATCTGAACATGTCAAAGTTGGTGTAAGGGGTGATGGTGTAGCAGGCACCAAGCCTGCCAGAGTTCAAGGGGCCTTGGGAAAACACCCTGAGGCACGTGGTGTGTTTTTTGGGGTTGTCCTGTGCAGAGCCAGGAGCTGGGCTAGGAGATTATGGGTCCCTTCCAACTTGGGATATTCTGTGATCTTTAGGTGGCTGAAGATTGTTCTTGGATGTTTCACCAAGAGCTTTTGAGACCATGACAAATGTAGACATTTGCTCAGGACGGTTATTTTTCACATGTTGGAGGATGGCTGGTATTCAGTGAAGCAAATTTCTTATCTCCTAGGCAGCTTTCTGTTTTTGCAGCTTTTATTTTCCAAACTGGCTCAGTGTTAGGAAAGCCAGAAATAGTCTTAGAATAAAAGAGGCAGCCTGGCTCATGTGTGCAAAACAGTCTGTTGGGTTTTGTGCTTTATAACCTGCTGCCCTAAGCTGCTGCTGAGGTTAAGCCTGGCCCACTCTTGCTTCCTTTCTTTGAACAGGATAGCTCTTTGAAGAGGCAGATTTTTTGTATTGAATCACCCACCTGGTACTTTGTTAGCACAGCCATGTCTTCATCTGCTTCCAGGTGACAGAGATTCGACTGAAGTACTTTGACACTGTTCCTGTGGCTGCTGCCATGTGTGTGCTGAAAACGGGGTTTCTCTTCGTGGCATCTGAATTTGGAAACCAGTGAGTGAACAGTTTGACATGGGTGTTCTTCCCTGAGCAGGCTGGTTCTGTCCAGGCCTGCAGACTGACCCTTGGGCTTGCTGTACTTGGAAAGACAGCACCTCTGATTTAATGGCTAAATTAGTGCTTTGTTCACACAGTCTTGAGAAGAACAGTTGGATTAGACTGTGGCTGAATGGGGGAATTTTCTTGTTGTTTGAACACAGATTATTAGATGATATAGTGCAGAGAATAAGTCATGACTTGCTACTGCAGTAGGCTTTGGAAGAATCAAGCAGTTGCTCTTCATCTAGGGTTCATCACACACCCAGATGAATCATCCTTTCAATTAGTTTTGATGGTTTTGAGTTTTTGTGTGTTCTGGCCCACTCAGAGGGTTTCTTAACAATAACTGTGTTCCTTTCCTTAATAGATAGATTTCTCTAATAAATAAACACTTGAGGGCTTCCTCGGTTTATGTTTGGGCTTCTACAGTACTCTAAAGGCTTATGCCCATCTCTGAAAGTGGTTTAAGTGGGGGATTCACAGGAATGGAGATTTAAACTCCTTTTTTTCTGACTGCATCTGCAGTCAGCCACCTGAGGGAGCCCCAGCCAGTTTGCTGGACTGGATCTGAACTAGGGAAGCCATATTTGAGCTTTAGTAAAACCAGGAAGTAACTCAGTTTATCATTCTTGGTTTGTTTTTTTTCCTCTGAAATTTAACTTGATTGTTATCCTATTTGGGCTTATAAATTGGAATAGGGAATGTGGTTAAAAACAGTAAGGGAGTATTCTAATAAAATAGATAACTGTGGAGTTGCAGTCATAGCCACTGGCCTTGCTTTTGGCCTCAGCTGTCAGTTGGTGCTTTGGCTTTAGCATGAGAATATCTGAAAGGCTCAAGGGCAAACAGAAAGCACTGAAACTCTAGGATACTTAGGGAAGGACTGAAGCAGGGAGGTTGTGGGGTGTTTTTTTGTTGGTGGGATTGTGGGGGGGAGGTTGTGGGCCTCTGATTTCCTTTAAATGTTCTGTCACCAAGAAGACAATCCTCAGAGCCAGATTTTAATAGCTGTGTAGTGTAGGGTTGGATTTCTTTCTTTCCCCACTGCCTGAATATCTGGCTAAGCCTTACTTGGAGAAGGGTACATGAGCTTTGCACTGACCATGCTGTTGCTCTTGCTTTGTCTCCAGTTACCTGTACCAGATTGCTCACCTGGGGGACGATGATGAGGAGCCAGAGTTTTCCTCTGCCATGCCTCTCGAGGAAGGAGATACCTTCTTCTTTCAGCCACGGCCTCTCAAGAACCTGGTGCTGGTGGATGAGTTGGACAGTTTGTCTCCTATTCTGTGTTGTCAGGTATGCTGCCCTTGGCAAGCTCCCCTTTAGCATGGACATCAGGGAGTGCAGTCACCAAAGCTGTGTTATCCTGGGTTTCCAGAAATGCTGCTCTAGAGTAAAGGCTTGTAGAAGAACAAAGTTCTCAGATGGCTGCCTAGCCTGGAAGCTTTTGATCTGTGGAGATAAATATGTATCTGAACACAGGGTTTCAGCCAGCAGTTCTGTGCTGCTGCTCTGTTGACCAACATACCAGTTCTTTGCAGAGAGTTTGGTTAAAACTTGATGTTATTTCAGGGCAGCAGATGATACACCCTATGGCATCTTCACTGTTCCTGGTGTTTGTAAAAAAAAAAACATTCTTAAAGCAGCAGTGTGGCATACCTAGATCAGTTTAATTTTCCCCTTCTGTGGATATTGTTTGACACTTTTTCTCCACACAGATAGCAGATTTGGCCAATGAAGACACACCCCAGTTGTATGTGGCTTGTGGTCGGGGGCCCAGGTCGTCTCTGAGGGTTTTAAGACATGGACTTGAGGTAAGACTTCCAGCACTTTACAAGAACAGCTTGAGAGGTGAGGGCAGTGGGAGAAAATCCTTCAAATAAAGGTGCTGAAATGAAGGGATTCTCCTTTTGCTGTAGTCTGGAGAGCAACTTTCTGTAGGCCTGTTTCTTGGAGAAATAAGAGTTGAATTGTTTATTCTTACAGTCTCAAAGGCTTTTTGTTTAGTTAACTCTGGCAACTTGGATTTTGTCTCTTCTAATACTTGAGTTTATTGAGCTGGAGCATTCCTGGTGTCTTCCAGCTGCTGCTGATCTCTGCTGGGGGTGGGTGACCTCGTGGTAAAGCTGATCATCCAGAGCTCTGGTGCTGCCATAGCTCTGCTGAATATGTTCTGCCCTGTAGCACATCTGGCACAGGGTGAGAGCGTCAGAACTGGGAATTGTTGGCTTGTGGGAAAGCTTAAAAAACTGCTGGTGGTTTGGTTTGGTTGCTTACTCTACTAAGTCTAAACATCTGTTTGCAAAAGAACCTTCTTCCTGTTTACTCTTAGGTTTCTGAAATGGCTGTCTCAGAGCTGCCTGGTAACCCCAATGCTGTGTGGACTGTGAGGAGACATGTTGAAGGTATGCAGCGTTTTCCTAAAGCACAAGGAGGTCATAATGGTTTTTTGTGTGTTTTGTTTGTTGTTGTTTTTTCTTTTTCTTTTTCTGTCCAAGGAGATAGGAAGGTGCTGTGTGATGGTTGTGTGCTATCCCCAGAAGTTGTGATTTGAGTCACTAGCCACTTGCTTGTATTTAGAAGCCACCCACCCTCTGGTCCCCTAGAATTGTCACACTTCCCTTTGACAAAGAAGCACCTGCCTGCAGCTGCATCCACCCCCCAATGTGTGGTGTCAGCTGCACGTTTGCAGCCTGAAGCTGCTGAACTTCTCATCCTTCCCCACCTCCCATAAGTTCTTGCTCAAACATCAGCAGGCAACAGTCAAGCTTTTTGCTGGAGCACATTCCCCTTTCTTCATGTACATGTTGACAGCTGTAGTAATCAGCCCTTTGTGAGAGAGTGGGATGCAAATTATGGAACAAAGAAGATAAATCAGCAACAGTGTCTGTATTTTATTACTTCTTTCTGTGCATATCTGTGAAAACAGTCTGTTTGAGCTAGGACACGTTCCCTGTTCAAAAACAGCAGTGTGTAGAATGCTGCTGATTCCAAGAAGGTGAAGATTTCAGATTGTCAGAATATACTGGATTGGGGGAGTTGATTGTTCTTTTTTTTTTTTCCTTCCTGATCTGAAATAGTGGGTTTGCCTTACTAAAGAACAAGAGGAAATATAGTCCCTTCTCCTGCCTTTCTCTTGAGGGTGAGAACAGAGTTCCAAAGAAACACCTAAAAAGCTTGAAGTGAATCTCTTCTGGGTATCTTCTGAGTATCTGGTGATTATTTCTGAAGCAGTGCTTTGTATAAATCTCACAAAGACTTCTCTAGGTTTATGCACCGAACTTAGAAATGCCAGCTTGTTGCAGTAGAGACCTTAACCTGCTGTGGTAACATGATATCTTAAATTTAAACAGAGCAGTGTGTCTTGCAGGGAATCTGTAACCCTGTGGGAATTTCCAGCATTGCTGTGGGATTTACCTTGCCATGCAAGAGCTGCCATCCGTTCCTGTGCTCATGTCCTGAGACTCATGTATTGCCTAAGCAGCATGGGAGGAACTTGGAGCATAAAGTGCCTTCCTGTTCCTCGGAACAAAAGGAAAATATTCCCACAGTTCATATCAAAAATACAAGCTTTTCTAAAAAGGGGCATTCCAGTTTGGTCAAGAGGAACCTTTGCTCCAGCATTCTGGAAAAGGTGTTGGTAACATTTGCTCCCTCTGAGGGATGGAGGCTTCTTACATCACCTTAGGTTTTAAAACCTTTTCTCTTGGAGTTCCAGAGGTTGACTTTGACTTTTCAGGAGATGGAGGACTGTTGCCAACCATCAGGAAACAGACAAGTCTCATTGCCTCATCTTTTTTCCACCTTCCAAATTTCCCAGGTTTCAGCATGATCATCTCCATGATTTCAGAAAGGCTGGACTCTGTAGCTGTTTGAGCCTTGCTGCTCCCTGAATGCCGCTTATAGTTACGGGAAACCGATCCTCAGGTCGCAGCTCCTTGGAATTCAGGAATTACTGGAGTGGGTTTTGATCAGAAAGAATGCAGAGCCTTCTCAGACACGTGTGTGATCTTGGCACTGCCCTGGAGTTGCAGGGCAGTGGAGTTTGCAGCCTGGGTTTGCCCGGCTCTGCCCTGGTGCCACAAGGCCTCTGTAAGACATGCCCAGCTCTGCAGCCTTCGGAGCAAACACTAACCGTGGCTGGTACGTGGTGATACTCACTACCAATACCAAGCCTTTTTTTTTCTTCCACAGGTGGCTGGTGGTGGAGGTGCTGATCTCAGGTGTGTACCTACTGCTAGGGGCTACTGTACTGTCCCACAGGTTAACCACAGACAACCCCCCAAACATCGTGGGGCCACGTTCATGCTAAGCTCTTCAGTAAATGAATTCTAGAAGCTGGTGTGTAGCTGGAGGTCGTTGCCTTTGTAGTTCAGTAGCTGAGGAGTAGCAGGCAGATCCCATTCCATCCTACAGTCTCTGAGGAGCAAAATAATCCACTGTGTCTCTGCAGAACAGCCAGTTCTTACCTACATCAGTTGTGTGTGTTTCAGGGGTGTTTTCAGCTCCCTTGTAGACCAAGGTTTGGCTCCCACCTGCTTTGTACAGACCTCAGAGAGAGAAAAAGATCAAGTGTGCTTGAAGCACCTGTAGGTATCGCTGGCATGGGGATGCCCTGTGGTTATGGGATGCATCTGCCCATCAGACAGAAGTGGATGGGCTGTGCACCAAACCCTCTCTTGCAGCTGTGTGTGGAGGTCTGTGGGGCTGGCTGGCTGTGTGCTCTGCTGTGGAGATGGATGGCAGCTGGGAGCTGACAGTCAGCATCCCCTACCTGGCACTCCTGCGTGGGGTGCAGTGAGTCACCGCTGCCGAGTCGCCGTGCTGGGGTAAACAGAAGCCCAGGGAAATGTGCTGTCATCCCCTCGGTGTCTGTTGAACTGAGAGTGATCCTGAGCTCTGTCACTGCTCATCAGACTGTTCACTGGGCTCCTCTGAGCTAGTGGTGACTGTGTCAGTGCAAATTCAGATGCCGCAGAGCATTAAAAAACTGCATCAGGCCTGGACTGCATATAGGAATGGAATTCTCCTAGACTAACTCAAGCTGAATCCATGACAAATAACAAAAGCACAGTAGTGTAGAGTTCAGGGACTGAAATGTCATGTTTTCATAACTGGTCGTGACGTGTGCATGAAGCTGCAGAAAACTTGTAATGAATGTGTAGGAGAATGAGTCCAGCTGTGGCTCTTCAGAGTCATTAAAATGTCTCTCTTACTTGCTGAAAGGAGCTAACTGGAGCAATTAGAACAGTAATAAGCATCTCTGAAGTCTTGTGTCTGCATACAAAATGATGTCTATCTGTTCAAAACTCTGGGGAGCCTGATGTTATGCTTGGGATTGTGCAGAGCTAAGTTGATATCTTTTCATATTAAAATCTGTAGATCTTCTTCTGAGAACACTTCAGTGTGCCCTAGGGATTTAGTCCCCTTAATTTCAACCAGGCTGCTGTATTTTCTAAACCAAAATTGTATTGTTTGAATCTGGATGAATGTGTTTTATTCACAGACTTAATTCTGGTAAATCAAACCCTTTAATTCTAAAAGCTCCAGCAGAGAGGCATTAAGCAACACAGACTTCAAGCAGAAATGCACTTGTCACAGTTACTGACACAGACTTAAAGACATGCTCTGATACAAATGTAAGCCAATGGAAAGAAAGAGCTATGAAAGTATTAAGAGGTAGGAATGAGTTTTCATTTAGAGTAGGACTAAGGGAATCTGTTTTGCTTTCAAATGGGAAGTTCTTTGTCCTGTTCCAAATCACATGGTTAAACCTCCAGCTGGGACAGAGTGGTTTATCATGAGAATTGACAGCCCCCAGGGAGGAAGGCAGCAGCTCTCAAGAAATTTGGAAAGCAACAGTGGTCTTTGAAATGGAATTCTTAGAACATCCTGTCTGTGTGATATTTATGAATCAAATGCTGAGCCTGTGAACTGCCACAATCTCCGTTTAAAGCGATCGAGGAATTTCTGTAGACATTTAGTGTTGAAAAAGTCATGCAAGTTTGTGGGAGAAGCTGCTGTTTGGTGTAGAAAACAACCTGTGTTTAACTGCAAGTCTTGCTGAACTCTTGCCATCAGCTGTTCATGTTGGAGGAATTCTCCTGTTAAGCCAAGTGTTTAAGTAGTTGGCGTTATTGATCGGGTGCCGTGTGCAGGTTTAGTTCTTGTTTTCTCCTTTCCCCAAGTGGGATTGTTCCTGTTTGTGGCTTTCAGAGCATGTTGGAGGTCACAGGCTGTGGCAGCTTAATAGAGTAGCAACGGAGTTTATGCCACGGGCCGCTGTTGGAATTGCTGTGGTCACACAGAGCCCTTCATTCTGAGCAGAGCTGTGCTCTGTACACCAGATGTTGAAGAGAAATGGATTTTTATTTTTTTTTCACTTGCATATTTTCAGCTGTATGTAAGAACTTTTTGTTATAAACGTGACACAGCAGGTTTGGCAGTGCTTCCCTCTAAACAGGGTGGGTAAGAGCGGTTCCTGAAGCGTTTGTTTTGGTTAACTTAGTTTGGGTTCTTTAAGCTGCTGCATGGTGTTTACTGGCATCCTGCTTTCATCCCAGTGAGAGTTCTCTATTATTAGAGTCATTAGCCACTTCTCCACATCTCCCACATTTGGAAAGTATGGAGAATTTCCATTCAAGGGCAGAAACTGTGACAGCTCTCTTACACCCTCACCTCCGCTAGCTGTGCTGTAGTGCCCAGGTCTGAGCTTTGGGTTGAGTTGGGTTAAAATGAGGAATTTTCATTTTAAGAAATAGCACTTGTATGACAACAGCAGCAGAATTAGAGTTGCTTCTCTGAGGCATTCTTATTTCCAAGGCTCCTGGCTCCATTTCCCAACAGACTTCATTGTTTCTGTTGCTTTGTTACTCTGTTTTAATGAGACTCCCCTTCTTAAGGCCTGTTGCTTTCTGCAGAATGAAAACAGCAGTAAACTGAGACATTCCCTTCACCCAGTCCTACTACCCTTGTTTCCCACTAAGTTTCTCTGTTTCCAAATGAGCTCTTAAGATTATTTTGATTAGCAGAGCCCTTCCACATCCAAGCTACACGACTCTTCTGAGCTGTCCCCTTTGGGAGGAGCCAGTACTGGGGGTAATAGTTGCAATAATGTCACTTATCCCAGTAGAAGTAAAGGGTCAATGTTTGCTCTGTCTTAAAAATGGAACTGTTTCTCATCCCAGGAGGCTGTACCCTTGTCAGTGTGAATGTAAGCCAGTTGAGCTTCTGGAGAAGGGTAGAGCAGGCTTGAACCTGAGTTCCTCTGCTGCAGTGCACCCTAATTGTTCTCTGCAGCCTTTTATTGTGTGGGTCCTAGATAGAGATTGTGGTCCTGCAACCTCCTGTGTGCAGTATCTGTGGTGTGGTTTCTGCAGATGGGTTCCACGTGCTCAGATTTTCGGAGTAGACTATATCATTTGACTTCACTGAGTGTTAAATCTGGATTCAGCTCCTTGTGTGAGGTGGGACACGTGTCTTAAAGGCTTCTAGACTTTGTGCAGTCTTTGAAAAAAGTAGGCAGGAATCTTGCTTGCCAGAATCCGGAGTATTGTGAATTGACTCTGGGTCTGGATCATGGTTTGACCCCTGGCTTGATCTTGCATTGTTTGGAGTCCAGCACTGGCTGGCTTTTGGACAGCGTGTCCTAGAGCGAACTTGTGCAATCCTGTCAGCAGCTGTAATTATCACAGCAGTTCTGCTGAAGAGTAACTGCTAGACATGTGTCAGACTGCTGATTGTCTTGGGAAGCCTTGCATTTATTTAATCAGCACCCTTTTTTCCCCTGTCTCTCTTGACCAGATGAATTCGATGCCTACATCATCGTGTCCTTCGTAAATGCCACACTGGTGCTCTCTATCGGAGAGACTGTAGAAGAAGTGACTGACTCTGGGTTCCTGGGTACTACACCCACCTTGTCCTGCTCTCTTCTTGGTGATGATGCTTTGGTACAGGTAATGGAAAGCTGCTTCTGATATGCCTACTTATGCCTGCCACTCTCTGCTTGCTGCACGGACGTGGTTTCCACAGTAGTGCAACCTTTGTCTAAAGGTGTGGACTGGCAGAGAATGATGCTTATTCAGCCTTTCCCTTTTTCTATCTAAGTGAAAATGGACCGGCTGAAGATGTTCCTAATCTCCTTCAGTAGTTCCTTGCTGTGGTTGAAAGATGCAATACTTCCAGCTGGCGAGTGGCTTTCTGCTGGCTCAGCCTGGTAAATAGCTGATGGATCACTGGTGCCAGGAGTAGTGCTTGTCTTTCTTTGGCTTTTGCAGAGTCAGAACCACCAGTGAAATGGGAGCTGTGAAGGGATGGTAACTGTGGAATTGATGTGACCTTTTTTTCCTGCAGGTCTATCCAGATGGGATCCGGCACATCCGAGCAGATAAGAGAGTAAATGAATGGAAGACACCGGGGAAGAAAACCATTGTGAAATGTGCTGTGAACCAGAGACAAGTAGTGATAGCACTGACTGGAGGAGAACTGGTTTACTTTGAGATGGACCCGGTATGTTTGTTAATGTTGTGAATGGGTTTGGAAGAGTGAGGCAGAGTATGGGGCTTGCCAGAGATGGATCCTTGATCAGACCTGCAGAAAAGGATTCAGCAGTGAAGCATCCTTCTAGGATGGATAGATTAAATCTAGACTGTGTCTTTCTGAGATTATTTAATGTCTGGCTAAGGTCTCTGAAGTTCATAACTGAAGCTGAAAGTTGTGCACTTACACTCTTGCTCTTCTGGTTCTTCCAGTCTTAGCTGAAATAAGGCTGCAAAGAAATTGTTTAAAAATTGCTGTATTGTTTATATGACAAATCCGAAGTGTCATATTAAAAACAAAGTGCCTCATTAATAAGTCATCTGTTTCTTTCTCAGTCAGGGCAGCTGAATGAGTACACGGAGAGAAAGGAGATGTCGGCTGACGTCGTTTGCATGAGTCTGGCCAACGTTCCCCCTGGGGAGCAGCGCTCCCGGTTCCTTGCTGTTGGGTTGGTGGACAACACTGTCAGAATTATTTCCCTTGACCCTTCGGTGAGTAGCTGTGCTGTTTCTGCCTTCTGTTGCCTTGAAATGTTCAGAAGGATGCTCCAGAGGTGGGCTGTGTCCATCCAGACTGCCTTTTCCTATTCAGGTGGATGGCCAGGAATGGATAGCATGCATGGCTTTTCTCTGATGGCTGGGGGGAACATGGCCCTTGATCCTTCCTTGTAACAGATACCCTTCTTTTATCTAGAGTCATCCATGCCTGGAGGGTTCATCTGATGAATCACAAAAGCATTTTCTTCTTTCTCTTTCTGTTCTGAGTGGGGTTTTTTGTTGGGGTTCCCCCCACATTTTTGCACCTGTACTAAAAGCAGACTCACTCTGCAAGCAGGTCAGCAGCAAACCAGCCTTACCATTCTTCTGCCTGCCACAGATGAGTGTTCAAATGATAGCTGCAGTAAACTAAGTTTTGCTCAGGTCACTCCATTCTAAATAGCTACAAACTGTGCTAGAACAGTTTGGAAGGATCCAGTTTATCTTCTCTAAAGCCCAGGCTGCTACCGCTCCTGCTTGCCAAACCCACAGAACCAGCATCTACTGTGACTTCTTTCTGTGCTGGGTACTTCTTTCTGGAGGTTTAAAAGGGCATCTTGAGGCTCCTTAGGTGGAGCTTGAATCCCTTGGTGCCATGCCAGGCCTTGCTGACTGGTCCCTGTGTCCCCCAGGATTGCCTACAGCCGCTGAGCATGCAGGCGCTGCCCGCGCAGCCCGAGTCGCTGTGCATCGTGGAGATGGGTGGCACGGAGAAGCAGGACGAGCTGGGGGAGAGGGGCTCCATTGGCTTTCTGTACCTGAACATTGGCCTGCAGGTGAGAGGTGCCTGCCTGGTTCTGACAGGCGTGTCTTGGGGAGTTTTCGCTGGAAAGGTGGATTGTTAAAATAGCCTTGTCATCGTGTGGCACAACACAAAGCCTGGCCGTTCACTCTGTGCTTAACAGCCGTGACTGGGGCATTCACTGTGTGACATAATAGAGGTGCAAGTTCCCCAACAGGTTCCTAGACTTAAGACTAGTCAAAAGACAGTCTGTTGTCCCAGATTTCATGTAGGATGAACTGTACTTTTCCCCTTCAAGAAAGAGGGCATGTTCTAAAAAATAATTCTGGATGAAATGTTGAGCAACTCTTTAGAAACTGCCTGTAGGGCAGAGTGTCAGAGAAGTAACTGCCCACAAGCAGAGGCTCTGCTCTAATAACTGTGCTGTTACACAGTTTTTTTGTTACATCCAGTACTGACCCTGTGATCTTTGACCAAAAAATGTTGTTTTGACAATTTGACATGTGGTAAAAATAATCAGCACAGTCCAGGTCCTTTCGCATGCCTCAAGTTTGATGTCAGAATGCAAGCTCTTTTGAAGAAGCATTAAGTTTTTTGGTTAAATCCTTTGTACCAAGAGAGATTGGGATCTGGAATTGGCCCTCGGGTTTTTATGGCTTATATGATGTACTGAAGTCCTCGGTCTGTTTTTTATTATTAAGAGCCAACTTAGCGCGTGGCTGTAGGAGAGAGCTGTGCCGACAGCTAGGAAAACAAACACCTAATTCCTCAGAAATCGCCTCCCTGGTTTGAGTTATGCCTGTAGCTAGTTATTTCCTACCTGCATCTTGTCCTGACTGCCTGATTTGATGCCCAGAACGGGGTGCTGCTGCGGACGGTCCTGGATCCCGTCACCGGGGATCTCTCCGACACCAGGACCAGGTACCTCGGCTCCCGGCCCGTCAAACTCTTCCGCGTCCGAATGCAGGGCCAGGAGGCGGTGAGTGAGGAGGAGCTCCCGGATGGGTGCAGGTCCCGTCCCCAGGCACTGCGTCCTGGTTTGCCTGGTGGGTGGGTGGGCAGGGTGGGGAAGCGTCCTTGCAACACAGCAGGACCCTCTGGGTAAGGGTGGGAAGTAGAATGACTTCATGACGGAGCTGCCTGGCTCGCAGCTTGCTCTCTCACAAACAGTCCTGTTCTTGTTGGTATTCCCCTTACTGCTTAGAAAGTAATCTCTAGTGCTGCCCTACCTTCTCTAAAGTAGGACTCTTCTGACCCATAGGCTGTGTTTACAGCATGTTTGGAGAGCTTTAAGCACGTTCTTGGGCTTAAAGACACTGTAAAACCTCATCTTGCCTTCCTTAGTGCACAGAGAGGCAGAGAGAGCCCTGTGCAGAAGTTGTACCCTTGAATGTTTGATGCACTGGATGGTTGTCTCCTTGCATGTTGGAAATGGTTCAGCCAGGGGCTGGACAGCTGCCATGCACAGTTCAAGGAAAATATTTGCATGATTTGGCATAGAAGGAAGAATGTATTTCATCACAAGTGCCATTTCCAGCCTTTCTGATGTGGCACTGGGGAAATCAGCCACCCCCTGCTTGACTCATTTTTGGATGACACCTTCAGAGTTGAGAAATATTGCTGATCAGCGTAGGGGGCCAGATCTGGGAATTTAACCTCTGCTGTAGTGTCAAGGTACACTGGGTGAATCTCTTCAGCTTGCTTCTGCCAGCTGTAACTTGGAGATGAGGAGCTTTGCAGCTCTAGCAGAGAATGCTTGTAGAAGAGCTGAGCGCTTTTCTGCTTTGAGACCAGCTGTTGTCACTCAGGCAGAAAGTAAGGTAGCACTGAGATTGATTTAGTCAGATGTATAAAGCTGAAGAGCTTAGAAGTCCATCTGCTTCATTTGATCCCCTTAATTTGACTGAAAATAGGGTTCTGATTATTTTAAATAAATTTCATTAAGACCGCTACAGCATTTGAATTGTGACGGAGCAGAAAATACTTGTTTTAAAAGACCTGTTCCCTTTAGAACAGGGTATGACAGTATTGTTGATCTTGGCTTTTACAGATAAGTAGTGTTATTGCACCTCAGTTTCTTGTCTTGATAGTGCTTTAAAGTTCCTCTTCATGCCATATGCAGTTTCTAGATAAGACAGTCCTGTGAAAGCAGGCAGTGTCTCTGCAGGTACGGTCCGAGCTGGGTGGGGTCCACCAGAGTTCAGTTGTTATGGTGGGTGAAAGTTGGGCACTGTGCATCCATTCCTACTGTGTGGAGTGAGCTTCCCTCCATGTCCAGAGCTAATCCATCTGCTGCCTGTCTTTCCCAGGTGCTGGCCATGTCCAGCCGCTCCTGGCTGAGTTATTCCTACCAGTCACGCTTCCACCTGACTCCCCTGTCCTACGAGACGCTGGAGTTTGCGTCTGGCTTTGCTTCCGAGCAGTGCCCGGAGGGCATCGTGGCCATCTCCACAAACACACTGAGGTAAGCACTGATGGGCAGACATGAGGAGTTCTGGGCAGGCAGAGCAGTGGTGAATTCCACCCGACATTCAAAAGGAAGAGTTAAAATGACTCAACCTTAGAAAGACCTTAATTATTGATAATGATTTGATAGAAACACTTGAATGGGTTTCAGAAAACAGACAATACAAGGATAGTTGTGGTGTCAAAAAACTGTGCTTCTCAGTTTTGTATTTTCTAGCTTTTTTAGATAACAAGTGGAATTCAAATTATCCTGAAATTCTCTGATCCTTAGAGAGAGGGGAAGCTTTTAATAAATGTGAACCTATTGTGTATTAGGATCTTGTGGTTTGTGATCTGAATTGGCTGCTTTGAAGAAAATAAACCACGTGATGTAAGAAACCAGAGGCATGACAGGGGTGTATTTGTTGCTTTTTAAAAGTTCAGCTGAGATACTAAACAGATAAATGAAAATAATGGACCACAAATTCAAGAACTCTGCTGTATGCATTTGAACAGGCACTTTTTTCATATCTGTCCTCACTGAAATATTACAGCATTCATTGCTTTTTAAAGGAGTCATTCTTTCTGGAAAGACTTGTGGTTTTTAGACACCAAATGCCAGAAGAACTGGCATTTCAGCTGGCAAGTCACAGGAAGAAAGAGCTGGCACTGGTTTTTTTCTTACTCTTTTAACTAAAGTGCCTCTGAGGAGCGTTTGATTACGTGTCAAAGTCAGTGTCACATTTAGATTCAGAAGATGTGTTCCCCAGGCGGGCACTTCCCTTCTTCCATGTGCTCTTTGTTCCTCTCAGGATAGACTTGATTCAGCACCCTTCAGAACACACCCTGGGACAGTGAGAGCCCTCATGTCAAGGTGTGGGCTCCCACTTAGGGTGCTAAGTTTTGCTTGTTGCTGTGTGGCCTGAGAAAGCTGCTGCTCCTCTCCAGCACTTGCAGAAAGCTCCAACTCCACTTTTGTTCTCTTGCACAGCTGTTTTTAGACCCTGTTCAACACGTGTCCCATCTTTGTCCCCCAGGATTTTGGCCCTGGAGAAGCTGGGAGCAGTCTTCAACCAGGTTGCCTTCCCCTTGCAGTACACACCCCGAAAATTTGTCATTCACCCAGAGAGCAACAACCTGATCATCATTGAGACAGACCACAATGCTTACACCGAGGCCACCAAGGCACAGAGGAAGCAGCAAATGGCTGAGGTAATTGGGGTGGGGGACAGGTATGTGCATCTGTTCCCTGGAAGAGACTTCTGTAGCTGGAAGTACGTCCCAGCTGCCATTGCCTGCAGAGGGTTTTTGCCCTCTGTGAATGCAGGGGCTGAAGGGAATGGAGATCTGCCTCAAAACACAAATTTCAGCAGAATACACCACTTCCCAGTGCTCCTTCCTTTGCATATTGTTAGGGCAGGCTGTAAGAGCCATGCAGTGGAGGATAGTTATGCTTGTGTAACACTGTTCTCTGGGTTTTCTGTGACTGGTTGAAGATGTTTGCCTTTCAGTGGGTTGTTTATTTTCTCCTCAGTGTTGTTTCCAGAGTTGTTGATGTGGAGAAACAGCTCCCCAGACAACTGCCCCTTGGGCAGGGCAGATCTGACACTGCTGTGCTCTGAGCTGCAGAGGCCCCTTGGGGAATAAGCTCAGGGTGGGTGGAAGCTTTGGGACTTAAAGGCTTTTATGTCTTCCCAGGCAGTACCTTGCCCTGGAATACCTGGGCTTAGGGGAAACAGGGAGGCTGCGTTCTACACAGGGCATGCTGGGAAAGGAAATCACTGAGCTGTTCTCTTGTGTCCTTTAATGTGCCATAGGAAATGGTGGAGGCTGCAGGTGAGGATGAGAGGGAGTTGGCTGCAGAGATGGCTGCAGCCTTTCTGAACGAGAACCTCCCCGAGTCCATCTTCGGTGCTCCCAAGGCAGGGAATGGACAGTGGGCCTCTGTTATCAGGGTGATGAACCCCATCCAGGGAAACACATTAGATCTGGTCCAGCTGGAGCAGAACGAAGCTGCCTTCAGGTAAGAAGCATTGCTGGATGCAGGGAGAATCTCTGCTTGTGATGAGTGTTACGTGTTTTCTTCCTTTTGCTTAGCTGTTGCTGAGCTGAAATCCAGATGCAGCGTGTTATTGAGAGACTGGCTTGAAATTCCAGAAGTGGATGCCACGTGGTTAAAGCTTTTGTCTTGCCTTTCCTTCCCTTCCCACCCTGATCTTGTCTGTATGTGGCATTAAGAGCTGGTCATGCTCCAAAAGTCATTGCTGGCCCCCAGTGCTTAAAGAACAACACAGGGATGAAAATGACAGATAAGAGAGCAGGGAACAAGGGAATGTGCTGTTATCTCTCGCTTCCCCTTCTCATCCAGATAAACTGAGGATGGATTAAATGAAAGGAAGTGTTAGAGGACTGGAGGGGAAAACCAACACAATAACCACAAAGAATGGCGAGTGCCTCAACAGGTGGAGTTGGGTCATGCTGCTCCAAAAGGCTGACTCTGTCCTGTTTTGTCCAGGATTTCCAACCTGGCTGAGCTGTGTGCTGGGCAGGAAATAACACTGGAAGATAAGGAAAGTTACATGTACATGTCCAGATTGGAGCAGCCTTTGAAAAACAGCTTCTAGTGGAGTTTTGGACATCACTGTGCTGTGTCCAACCTGTGAAAGCAACATTTTGGGCACTGTGAAAACACAAAACGCCAGCTGAAACACATACAGAGAGTGTGGAAGAACGAAGGAATCTGCATTAAACATTTCTACAAGGAGGAGAAATGACCTCTGAGCAGGAAATGTCAGTGCTGAAAGGCTGGGCTCTCCAGTGTCTGCTGGGGCAGGTTGTGCTGTCAGGGGATCCAGCCCAGGGTGTGCAGTGTTGGTGTCACGATCCCACTGATGTCCCGGTGTGTCCTGTCGTTCCCAGCGTGGCCGTGTGCCGGTTCTCCAACACTGGGGACGAGTGGTACGTGCTGGTGGGAGTCGCCAAGGACCTGATCCTCAACCCACGCTCAGTTGCTGGGGGGTTTGTCTACACCTACAAGCTGGTGAACAGTGGTGAGAAGCTGGAGTTTCTGCACAAGGTGAGGGGGATGATGGGCTCGTTTCCAGTGAGGCTGTTTTTGACTGAGTGCTGTAGTAATATTGCAGTATGTGGTGAGTGCTGGGCAAGATCACTGTGCTGATGTTGCACACTGGAAGCAGCCTTGGAAAAAATAAGCTGCCTCCTACGAAATCATTTGGTACATCTTTTGCAGAGCTGAGGATTGAACACGGATCTCTGAGTCCTGGTCTTTTACCCATCTAACTGGGTAAATGGGAGAGGAGCAGTGTTTTTCATGCCCCTGTTAGGGAGGGGAGGGAAATGGCTCTGTTTGCTTTTCGGATATGAGCTCAGAGAGCTGCTTGAGCACTTGTTTACAGAGCACATTCGTACTTGGGTCACTTGAGCCCTGGTGCTAAGGCTGTCAGTCCTTGGCTGACCACATGAAGCTGGTGTGAGCTGTCATCTTTCCTTGGAAGCAGTTTGGTTGTGTGTAGAAATGATTAGTGACCAACTTGCTTGACAGGTCTCGGGGGCTTTAGCGAGGGCTTCAGCAGAAAAAATACTGTTCTCCTTCCCATGTGCTTCCAGCATGGCTGAGGTTTGAGCAGATAAACACATGGAAAGGAATGTTGTGGCTTATTCATTTTTTTACTGATGCAGTGTGTGGGTTCTGTCCTGGACCAGGGCCTTCTCTGGTGCCACTGGGAAGTTGATGTTGTGAAATAAACTTCTCTTAGCCAGTGCTGCCAAACTACGAATTCTGTAACTGGAAGCTCTCTCCACGTTCCCTTTTTGTGCTCTGGCTGATCCTTTTGGATTGATTAGTGGAGATTTTTCAGCCCTGTCTGAGTTACTGGCATTGTGGGCACACTGTAGTTGTTCAGATGTAAACAATTTCTTCAGTGGCAGCATCAGGGAGTCTGTGGCAGATGGCTGAACTAGATTTATGCCTTTGTTTAACAACAGTCTGGGTGGATTTAGGCGAAGTCTAAAGACTTCTTGCTGGATATAAATCAAAACTAAGAACTGAGGCAACAAAGTCCTCGTCTTTTTTTGCTGCCTACCCAGTGTGGGGTTCTTAGAGCAGTCCTGCACTTCAGTTAAGGTGCAGTGCCAGCAGTGTGCTGTCTGGGAGCACCCAGGGCTCTGGTAGCTGCTCGTGTGGCAGCTGTTGAGAAGCTGCAGAGGACCAACCTCTTGCCCCTCCTGCATTAAAAACCTTGGTACAGGCTAGTGAGCTTCAGCCATACCATTAGCTGAATCTGTTCTGAAGCTTGATATGAAGTTAGCTCTGTTAATGAGGGTCTCACAGTCTTTGACTTCCCCCCCTAGACCCCTGTGGAGGAGGTTCCTGCAGCCATTGCTCCGTTCCAAGGCCGAGTGTTGATTGGAGTTGGGAAGCTCTTGCGTGTCTATGACCTCGGCAAGAAGAAACTGCTTCGGAAATGTGAGAATAAGGTACTGGCTTCTCTTCTTGTCCAGAGGTGTCATTTGGAATGAGTGATGCTTTGCAGCAGCAGCAAAAACAGGGGGTTAGCTGCTACTCCAGCCCAAGTGTGTCTGTGCCTTGCTGGGTGTGTGTGTCTGGAGTAGTGTTGGACTGGACTGGGCTGTTGTGCTGCCCCTCTGCACCCCATGCACACCTCATTTTCTCATCACTATTCAGGCAGTAGTGCTGCAGGTTCCTTTTTGTCCAGCTGTGTGCAGGAGCCTATACAGACTGTAAATTGGCCACCTGCTGCAAATGTGAGAGGTCTTACCCAGATACAAAACAACTGCTGGAAATGTTTCTGAGACTGGGGGATCAACAGATGGGGGACAGAAGTTGGAGGGTGCATAACTGCACCTAGTCATATCCCCAGAGTGTTGAAAAGGGGGTTTTCTCCTTGAAGTAGATAGTCCTGCTGAACATCTCTGGTACTTGAGGAAAAAAAAAAATTGCAGAGTGTTTTTTTCTAATTCTTAATTGCCAGTTCTTCCCTCTCTCGTGCAAACTGCAGAACCTGTGCCAGCAGCTCATTACTGCACAAAGGAACTCCAGCAAGCTCACAGGCAGACTGGGAACTCATAGGGGAACGTTTTTTTGTGTTGTGTGGTTTTGTTTGGGTTTTTTTTCCCTAAAACATGACTCACATGAGAAATGGATGCTTTTCTGCTCAGGCCTTCCTTGAGCATGTAGTGAGGGGACACAGAAGCAATGCCTGCTTGCAGGGGTGCCCTGGCATCTCCAGTCGTAGGCTCACCAGCAGAGCTTGTTCTCTGGACATCACTCATGGGGAGCAGGCTGTGAATGCCTGTTAGGTTGCACTGTGTGATGGTGTACTTAGAGTGGGGCTGTAGTGAGAGGTAATTTTGGAGGGAATGATGGGAAATGGGGAGTCAGCCGTAGTTCACAGGGGGAAATCACGTTTCACCTGGAGTAGGGTAGAGTTAATGGGTTATGCTCCCCTGTTTGAAGCACTGGGGTTTTGTCCTTTCTCTCTCAAAAGCATATTGCCAACTACATCTGTGGGATCCAAACCATTGGGCACAGGGTGATTGTTTCAGACGTTCAGGAGAGTTTCATCTGGGTGCGTTACAAGAGGAACGAGAACCAGCTCATCATCTTTGCTGATGACACTTATCCCCGCTGGGTCACCACAGCAACTCTCCTGGATTATGACACTGTGGCTGGAGCAGACAAGTTTGGTAACATCTGCGTGGTGAGTGTGCCTTGGAGGAGTTGGGGCTTTTTTGGAAGTATATTTCCTTAGAACATCCATGATTTGTCTTAAAAGAATGAGAATCTGTCCTTCTCTGGAGACAATGCCCTGTACCACTGACTTGTTTTTATGGAGTGACTGGCTGTCGTCATAGTGGGCTGCAGTTTATCAGTTTGTTAAATGAAGCAAACAAGTTAAGGCATTAGCAAAGCATAAACATATTTCTGAAGTATCCAGTATTTTGGGTTGAAATTGCCTGAAAACTTGCAGTGAATAAGCCTTGAAAAGGCGTTTGTGACTGTGAAAGGGCCCATGAGAACTTGAGTCAGGGTTATCACTCTTACTTTTTCTGACTAAACTTCATCGCTGCCATTTAGCTTTCTGTGTCAACTTCCTCTCCAAAGTTGGCTCTGTCAGTGCTGACACTTCCCCACTTGGCTGGATTTCAGCAGGGGAGGAGGAAGGAATAGATGGTCTTTCTGGCAGAGCTTTGATCTCTTTCTAAGCGTGCTCGGGTGCTTTGGAGTGCAGAGTTCAGCAAGTGTCAGATGCTGCGCCTGCAGGGTTTGGCCAACACACACAAATCAGTCCTCTTCAGTTTTCCTGCCCCACATCCATCAGACTGTTTCCTTAGTGGGAACCACCTTCAGATCAGTTTGACTGTACCTCCCAGGCTGATCTGCAAGTGCCAGGCCAGGCAGATGCCGGTCATGACGTCCTGCCCAGGGTTTTGAGTGATGGGCCATCGGTCTTGTCAACACAGTTGTCATGTAAAGGCTGTGTTGGAGGGACAACTGGATGGTTTTGCTGTAAATGGAAAGTGATTCTTACAAAGTCCACAAAAGCAGCCTTTCAGAGAGCACCAGGATTCTCCAGAGATAATGTGCTGCTTCTCTGCAGCTTGTTGATTGTTCTCTTGTTTCTCAACGCAGGTGAGATTGCCTCCCAACACCAATGATGAGGTAGATGAGGATCCCACAGGCAACAAAGCTCTCTGGGACAGAGGGCTCCTTAATGGAGCATCACAGAAGGTAATAACTTCATGGAAAGCACACGGTTTTTGTGGGAAAATAATTTGCTACTTTTTTGTGAAGGCCTCTGCAGTGTTAACCAGGAAACATATTAACAGTTCTGCTCCTACTCGATCTACTGTCCTGTGGGTGATTTGTTTTCAGTGTTGCTGGAAATCAAATTCAGTTTCTGAAGTCACAGCTGAAGCCTGGTAGTGTTTGAAAGCAGCTCATTTTCTTATGCTGCTTTCCCTCATTACTTGCATCCGTTTGTCCAGCTGAGTTTTGCCATCTGGTCACAGGTGGAAGGCACTTCCTCTCTGGAAAGGCATTCAGAACTAGCAGGTGGCCAAATTTATTCTGCTTTCCTCTCTCAAGCCTTTTGATGCTTTTGTATAAGCTTAAGAAAAAACCTGCTTCTGTGGTTGCCTTTCAGGCTGAAGTGATTATGAATTACCACGTGGGAGAGACGGTGCTTTCCTTGCAGAAGACCACGCTGATCCCAGGAGGCTCCGAATCTCTTGTCTACACCACCTTGTCAGGGGGGATAGGAATCTTGGTCCCCTTCACTTCCCATGAGGTAAGTAAGCCCAGGGTGCAGTGTTGCTGCCTTTCTGTGTGCCAGTATGTTAAATGTGCTGTATCCCATGTGACTGCAGTGCAGAGGGGAAGAGCAGGAGCTTGTTGACTCATCTTTCTGCACTGGTTCTTTGAGGACTTGAGAGCTTTCCTTGTTGCATTGCTGTTCTAAACCTGTCTGTGCTCCCGAGGAGCTCTTGGGTGGTTCAGTGTCTGAGGAGGAGTCCTTTGGCCTTGCTATGCTTTGTGTAGCCTGTAGACTATTGATCAGGCCCCCCTGTCTGTTTGTTGTGGCCTCTTGGAGCAGCAAATGCTAAAATATTCCCTCTTGGAGCTGCAGCTTCGTGCTGCACAGTTGCTCTGTGCCTCAGATCCTGGCCAGGGTGATTGTTTAGCTCTGTGGGTGCTCCCTGTGGGGAAGTGGAGAGTAGCTGTGACCTTGGCTACCATGTGCAGGGCTGCTCTGGCAGAGCCTGGTAGCACAGAACCACAGACTGGTTTGGGTTGGAAGGGACATTTAAAGACTGTGTAGTCCAATCCCAAGTGGAAGTGTGATGGCAGCTTTCAGCCAGTGCAGGAGCAGCTGCCTGATGGGTGTTGTCTTGCTTTACCAGCAGCTCTCATGTGCTCTGTGATCAATCCCTTATCTCCCCAGGATCACGACTTCTTCCAGCATGTGGAAATGCACTTACGGTCTGAGCACCCTCCTCTCTGTGGACGGGACCATCTCAGCTTCCGCTCCTACTACTTCCCAGTGAAGGTAGGCCTGAGCATTTGGGATCATTTAGGTCCTGGGGATGCAGAGAGTTGCTCTGGGGCTCAGAGCTGCCTTGAGGCTGGCAGAAGCAAGTCATGGTTGCTGTTCAGTGGGGGAGATCGGGGCAGCATCAGCCACGGCTCGTGTAGTGCCTGAGGCAGGAATTGGTGCTGGCTCTTGAGCAGCACTCTGTGAGGAGAGCAGTACTTAGCACTTGAAACTGTGGCTTGTTTTGGTTTCTTAACTCTTGTAATGAGCCTCGAGGCCAGTGGTGCTGCTGCATTTCTCTACACCACAGCATCTCCCCTTTTTCCACTGGGAGAAGCAGCATTACATAGCTGTAGATATGGCTGGTCAAATGGATGCTGCCTTGGGTTATGTTTTTTCCACCACCATTGGAAAGGGAAATCTCCCTAGAAATGGCTATTCCTGCATATTTCTGCTTTTGAGAAACCTTTAGAAGGTGTTGACTGCTAAATGCTATGACCAGGAGAGTCCAGAGTACTGAACCAGAGTAACTGTGTGGTAACTGCTGCCAGAGTAACGTGTGTAGAGTCAGTCAGGACACTGTCCCAGCAGCTGAAGCTGTCCAGGTGCAGAGGATGCTCTTGGTCTTGAGGAGCTTGAGGCTGACTTGCAAAGTGCACAGCCTCAAAGATGTGTCCCATCTGACTGAAGCTGCCTTTCAGTCATCACTCACAGCTTCCCCCACCTTTCCCAGTGCAGGGCTCAAACCCAGGCAGATCCCTCTTCCTTTCCCTTGTGTGATTCTTCAGCTGCACCCAGGCCTTTTGGGTTTCTCTTTCGTTACTCAAGCTGGCCAGTAATTAATGTGATGCTAACTGCTGCTATTCAGCAGATGAGGTCACCAAGCATGGTCTTGTTTCCAGGACAGGATTAAGAAGCTCCTGGGAACAGACTGTTTGTGGCCATTTTTCCCCCTTTAGGCAGGGTTCAGTGCCTCTGTGTGGTGTCGATTCAGTGCTCTCCTCTTTGCCTCTCCAGAATGTGATAGATGGGGACCTGTGTGAGCAGTTCAACTCCATGGAGCCAAACAAACAGAAGAATGTGGCTGAGGAGCTGGACCGGACCCCACCCGAGGTATCCAAGAAGCTGGAAGACATCCGCACACGCTACGCTTTCTGAGGGGCAGCTGGCAGGGGCAGAACAGCTCATGGCTCCTCTGGATGCTCTTCCAGGCACTGTTGGGAGGAGGAATGTGTGCTTTTCTTCCCCTTTTCAAATATTGGTTTGGTCCTCTTGGTTTATGTTTCAAAGCGACGTGACTTCAGTAAATACAGTATATCAGCTATTAGGTCTCCCAACACATCCCGCTGCTGTGAAGGCTCCTGACATTCCAGCTTCCAGCCAGAGCAGTTCTCTCTTGGGAAGTGCCCAGGGCAGGATGCAGACTGACCCTCAGTCCCATCTCCTTGTCCTCCCTTTAGGATGGGGGGAGCCCCTGGGTGTCTTGCAGAAAGTCCTGTAGGGCAGATCCACCTGAGTCTTTGTCATGTCAAGCGGGATTTGTGACTTCCCAGTGTTTTAGGAAAGGAAAGAGCTGTGGCACGATTCAGGATTACCAGGCTCCTCTTAATAGTGCTCTGGGCTTCCACCAGCCCAGGGAGCAGCTGAAGGGAAGCCTGGCTGTGTGGAGGGTGTAGCTGTCACACTTGATTTGAACGTTTTCTTCTGAATTGCAGGGGGTTTTTTTGGACTCGCCGTTTCTGACTGTTTTCCCTGTAAATAGAGTTTTGTACAATGTTGACTCTCTTGGGGGTGGGGAAGAGCGAGGCCTGAGTCTGGGACTTGATTTGTTTCATAATAACTTTGGCAAGAGAGTGTCTCCAAGCTGTGACTGTGAGCAGCACATGAAGAATAAAAGCCTGTTTTTTCACTACCCTGGCGCTGGGGCTCTTCTCCTTCGCAGCAGCTGCTGCTGACCTAGCGGGAGGGGAGGAGGAGGAATGCAGAAATGTGCTCACCCTCAGCCCCATGCCCTGCACTCCTGCAGGCCCCTCGCTGCCCTGCCTGGAGCTGGCCCTGTGCCCTGCAGCGTGTCCTGAAGGCAGAGCAGTTGCTCTGCCTTGGGACACACACAAAGCAGGGTATGGAAAGAGGGAAGGGAAGGGTTGTTTCTCCAGCCCTTCCAGGGCATGGCTGAAGCTCAGGGCTCCTGTGTTGCCCATTGAAGCAGCAGCAGCAGCTTTGAGAGGAGCAGCTGGCTGCCAGGAAGGCTGGGGAAAGGTCCTTGTCCTGGCAACCTGAGCAGTCAGCTGCAGAGGCTCCTGGCCAGAGTGCACCCACACTGAAGGTGTTTCCCGGTTCTGTTGGGTTGTTCCCTGCTCACTCCTGCTGGTGGGTCTGTCTGCAGAGCTGAGATCCTGTGGCATCCCATTAAGGATGCTGCTCCCAGCCTGGGCTTGGTGAGGCAGGTGGCCCTTGTCCCTTTGCTCCCTTTGAACAGCCTCCATGTTGTGCAGCGCGTGTGCTGTGCAGGGGTAAATGTGCCCTCCTGCCCTGTCCTTTGCACCCTCCTCTCCCTTCTCCTGCCGTGGCTCATCCTTACAGGCCTACCTTGGCAGGGGCTTAACCCAGGGCTGCACCCTTTGTCTCTGACATGGCACCCCGAGCCCCACCCATCCTCTGCCGGGGGGCAAAGGGCTTTGTGCTCCCTTCCCCGGCCTCAGTGGGGACGGCTGTGTCATGGGAGGGGCAAAGGGGAGCTGAGCTTGGTGCGCCCCAGCTTCTGGCTTGCCATGGACTTGGGGTGCCTGCCCAGTGCTCCCCGTGTTCCCTGTCCCCTTGTCCTCCCCCAGGGCATGATGCTCTGGATCAGTGTGCTTCCTTCCAGCAGAGCTTCAGCACCACTTGGCATTTGCTGTGTTGGTGTCCCGAGAATGAAAGTGTTTGTGTGGGGGTGTCTTGGGTTGTTCCCAAGCTGGTTTCAAGCACAAGGGATTGTTTCCTTGGCTGGGCTTGGTGAATAACCTGCCTCCAGTGCAAGGCAAAGCCTGGGAGGGGCCAAGCCCCAGTCAAGGGGAGCTGGTGGGCTGGGGGGAGCTGGCTGAGCCCCCAGACCACATTTGCCAGGGGAGCTCCAAGCTGGGGCCAGGAGGGTTTCTCCCAGCAGGGGCTCTTCCTGCAGCCACAGGGTGCTGTGTCCTGCTGCGTGGGAGCAGAGCTCCCGGGGATGTGAACCGGGAGCTGTTTGCCTTGGGCTCGACCCAGCGGTGTTTTCCAGCCTGGTGCGGCCAAGGAGGGCAAACCACCCCCGTGCTGCGCAGTTCCGCACTTTCCCTTCTCTTCCTCGCCCCATCCCGGCTGCCAAGCTGATGACTACGTGGGCAGGGAATGCTATTAAATGGCTTCCTCCAACGACTGCAGCAGCTGCTGGCAAAATCCCTGGGGACACCTGCGTGAGGAGCTGGACCAACCCCTTCCCTGCTCGGAGCTGAGCATCTTGTCCCCAGCCCGGCCCTGGGAGGGAGGCAAGGGCTGTGCCTGGGACTGGCCAGGACCGGGGGAAGCTTGGCAGGAGCACGACAGTGGCCCTGACTCCATGCCAGGGGAATCCCAGCGCGCTCTCCTCGCAGGCAGAAGTGCATTCCTTCCCACGCGTTTCCCTGGGAGCGCTGACCTGCTCTTTGATGGCTGATTTCTCTCCTCGACCCCTTGGGCGCCCAGCAGCGCCAAGCACAGACACAGTGGCTCTCCCAGGGGGCTCTTGGGGGTGGCGGGGAGGAGGACAATGTCCCATGGCTCTTGTCCGCTGCTCCTGGCAGGAGCTCAGCCCTGGAGCATCCTAAGAGGACATCGTGGGCTTGGACCAGAGGGAGCAGTCCTGCTGACCTGGAGACAGCCAGGAATGCCCCAGCCCCTCTGAGATCTGTGCAGCCCTTGCACAGACACATGCTGGGGAGCACTGGGGCTACTCCCACTTTGAGTGCCCCAAAATATACCCATGCGTGTCCAGCCCAGTGAATGCCCTGAGATACCTGGCCGGGAACATCCAGTGCCCTGAGGGTGCCAGTGTTGGCAGAGCAGAGCACGGCAGGGGCCATGTGGGCATCCTGCAGGGATGGCCCAGCACCCTGAGGACTGGAGTGGGCACAGAGCATAGTTAGACCAGCACCCTGTGGCTCCTGGCTGAGGCAGCAAGGCACCCCAAGCGGGAAGGGACCCAGGAGGGTGAGCCAAGCACCCTGGGGACACCCAGTTGGATGAGATGAGCACCCTGGGAACACCCAGCTGGATGAGATGAGCACCCTGGGGACAGCCGGCTAGGTGAGTTGAGCATCCTGGAATACCCAGCCTGGACTTGGCTGAGCACCTTGGGGACACCTGTCTGGAGCAGCCAAGAACCGCGAGGAGCAGGGTGAGTCAAGCTCCCCCCCCCCCCCGGGGACACCCAGCCGGGCTCCCTGCCTACCCTGGGGACACCTCCCGGTCTCGCCGCACGCCCCCCGGGGACACCCACGGGGCTGCGGCAGCCCAGCACCCGCGGCGGGGCAGGGCCGAGCGCTGCGGGGCGGTCGCTCGGTCCCCGCTCCCCGCCCGGCCCCCGCCGCCGCCGCCCCGCCCGCT
>JAWWLV010000021.1:13077402-13097423 GCA_035041135.1 Platyrinchus mystaceus
CACCCGCGCCAGGTGGGTCCGCGGGGCCTCGCGCGTGGGGGGGCGCGGGGGGGGGCGGCGGGGCACCCACGGCACCCGCGGCACCCGCGGCACCCGCGGCACCCGCGGCACCCACGGCACCCGCGTGGGGACGCGGCGCGGGGCACACACGCACACGCGCGCGCACAGCCCGCGTGCGGGGACGCGGAGTGGGGACCCGGCGCAGGGACGCGGCACGCGGGTCCCTTCGCTGGGGACGTGGGATGCCACCCGCCCCCCTTCGCGTGGTCGGACACCGCGTGGCGCCTTTGCGCGGGGACGCGGCACGGGGTCATGGCACGGCTGCTTTCCTCTGGGACACGGCGTGGGGTGGGGACACGGCGTGACCCCCCCCGCTCCCCCCACGCTGGCAGCGGGACACGGTGTGGGGATGCAGATGGGGCCCCTTCTTGTGCTGGGACATGGCATGGACCGTGCGGGGCTCAACACACCCCCCCCTTCGCAAGGGGACACGCTGTGGAGGATGCGGCAGAAGGACATTCTGTGGGCTCCTTCCCCTGGGGTGACAGCATGGGGACATGGCACAATCCCCTTTGCAGGGGTGTGGGGACACGACATGTCCCTCCTCTGTGTGGGGACCCAGCATGGGTGGCCTGGCCACTTCACCAGACCTGTCCCCCCAGCGGTCCTTGGCTGAGGCCAGACTAACTCATTGCTAGGATCATGGGACTGGGTTGGGCCACCCCTTCCCCTGGAAATCCCCCGGGGGCGTCACCAGGTAAGTCCTGGTAGCCCTGCCTCAAATGGCCACAGTCACCCGCGGCTCCACGGCCACCCACAGTCCTTCGGTCCCCCGAGGCTCACACGGGGCCGTCCCTTCCCTGCAGCCCCCGGGGCTCGGATCGGGTGCCCTCCCTGGGGGCTGCAGCCTGGGCATCCACCTGCCCTGGGGCTGCAGCCGGGGCTCTCTTCCCCCAGATCCCCTCTTGCAGTCCGGGGGGGGGTCCTGCACCCCCACGAGCACATCCCTCCTGGCACCCTGTGATGGCCCCGGGACCTGCTGCCTCCCTGCCACCAGCTGGAGAGGAGAAGCCAGCGGGGACTGCCGAGAAGGGGGACTAATCCCCCATCCATGGCAGGGGGCAACCGCCCGGGGCTACCGGAGAGCAGCCCAGCACCCGGAGCCTGCGCCCGTCCCTCATCCCCCCACCGTCCTCGCCGCTGCCCAGGAGGCTCCCGGTGAGCCCCAGCCATGTAGGCGCAGCCTGGGGCTCCGCCGATGGCCACTGTCAACATGCAGCAGGGCTACGCGGCCGTCCTGTGTGAGTAGAGCTCGGGGACAGGGGGGGATGGCCTCGGGGTCACCTCAGTGGGTGTCCCCGAGGGGGCTGACACCGCTGGCTTTGGCTGCTCAGGTGTCCTGGCTGTGCTGGGGCTGGAGGCCACTGCGCCGGGCGAATGCGAGCTCACCCGCCTGCTCCAGGACAAGCTGCGGTACGAGATGCGCCTGCAGTACATGGTAAGCCCAGGTTTGGGGGGTGTGGGGCACACATGGCATTGCAGGGCCCCTGATTGCTCCAGGGAGGGCACATGGGAGGGCAGCACCCGGTGCTCTACTGTGGCCAGGTGCTGGGGGTGGGTTTTTTACCGGGGCAACTTGTGCCAAATGGCACCCAGAGCTACTTCTGCTGGGGGCTGACCACGTCAAAAGGCTTTTCCACTAGCACTTCATTGTCATGCCGAGGCTGGCAGGGATGTCCCCGTCACTTTGCCCCCTGCCAGCCTCCATGCTCTGCTCCATCTTTCTAGAAACACTACTTTCCCATCGACTACACGGTCCAGGTTCAGTATGAAGAGGTGCTGAGGCCGTCCAACATCACCCGCCTGGTAAGATGGTGGCAGAGGACAGCCCTGTGATGGGGGCACTGCGGGGACCCGCGAGGGCTGCGTGAGTCTCACCTGGGACACCCTCTCGCCCTTTAGCGCAACGGGACGGTGTCGGAGACAGCCCTGCGGTACCTCTGGTTCCACGTCAGCTCCCAGGCAGTGCTGCGGATCCGTGAGGTGCTGCCAGAGAAGCACCCATCCTGGAAGTACACCCAGGAGCTGTGCCAGCTCTTCGACGCCCTGGGTGAGGAGTACAGCAAGTACCGGCAGGTGAGGATCCCCCGCAGCCCCCCCGGCCCCACGGCCCAGCCACACGTCACGCACACGCGTGTGCTGGGAAGAGACACACCCACAGCCGTGAGCCCGCGGGGGGGGCACACGGACACCCCACTGCAGGAGGGTCCTTTGGGAGGGTTGGCAGGGACAGGGTGCAGGGACAGAGGTTGGGAGTGGGTTTTGGGGCCGTGGGGCAGCACCGGGAGTATCTCCACATCTGGCATTGGTGGTTCAGTGGTAGAATTCTCGCCTGCCACGCGGGAGGCCCGGGTTCGATTCCCGGCCAATGCAACAGCTGTGTCATTTTGCACCCTGGGGGACCTTGGTGACGTCCTGTTGCCCTGTCCCTGCAGGCAGATGTGGAGGCGGTGGTGGCCGACCTGGTGAAGCTGGTCCACAGCGCAGGCGCTGAGAGCCGGAGCAAGGCCGTGCGCCCCAAGGCACTGCTGGACAACTGCCTCAAGGTCATGCGGATGCTGTACGGAGTGCCCTGTGAGTTGGGGATCAGGGAGGGCACCCTTGGGGAGCTCAGGTGCCAAACATGTCTGATGACACCCATTCCCTCTGCTCAGGTCGGTGGGAGTCCACCTAACGCTGCAGAAGACCCTTTGCTCGACACCTTCTCCTTGCCCTGGAGCCTCAGATGCTGCCTCTGCTCTGCCACTCCCAGCAGAGCCCCAGGGGGGTTCCCAAGGAAAGTGCAAAGGTGGGACAAATGCCACCTCTTCTGGGACCAAACATCACTCCTTCCAGGACCGTGGGACTGTTCATGGCCATGGGGTCTTCCCCATCCAAACTGCCTGGCACCTTCAGCACGGGTGTGGGGTCAAACACAGCCCCCCATGACAGGCAGCTGTTGGGGGGGACACACTGCCCTCTCTGCCCACAGGTAGGGTGAGGGTATCACCCCGTTCCTCTTGGTTTGTATTTTTCCCTCAGCTTTCATTAAACACCAGTTAATTCTCTAGCATTGCAGCTCAGCTTCTGACCGGGTCCTGGGAGCCTCCAGCCTTACCCAAAATAAAGGACCAGCAAAGAGAACCCCCTGCCTCTACCGCTTCCTCTTTTGGGGAGGAGGTGGCACCTTTTTTGATGTCAGCCCCCTCCCTCGCCACTGTGGGGGAGAGAGTCACCCTGATATATGGACCCCCAGAGCCACTGCCTGCCAGGCTGCCTCCATCAGCTCCGGCTGCTTCCCCGGCAAGAAAACATCTGGATTTGTTTGTTGTGCTTGGCGGGCAGGGCAGGCAGCGTGCTGGAGGGACTGGGGGCTGCCTGGCTGCCTCCCCCCTTCACAGCTCAGTTAATTACCTTCATCAGCTATTACAGATCTTAATTAGTGTATTCCTTGCTGAGGGCTGCTTAGCTTATGAGTCTGTGGGCACTGCAAGCATGAGTGGTGACAATGTCTCCCTCCTTCTCCTCCTCCTCCCTTCATGCTTAGCAATGGTTCCTGTTTATATAAAACCCACGCAGAGCTGATATAAAGCCCACCAGCGATCATCCACTGCTTGATAAAGGGCTTTAATGAGAGGGAGCCCCTCTCCCATCCTCACTGGCTTTAACAAAGATCCCCCCGCGTGGTCCAGAGACCCACCTGGGATTGCCTGAGCCCCCACTTCCCCCTCCCTCACGGCAGGCGTGGGAATGATCCTCCGTCCTCCTCCCCTGTGGGAAAAGTGAAGCTGTCCCAGCAAAATGACCCCGGCCAAGCTTCCCAGAGCATCCCTGCGGCAAAGGGGCTGCCAAAGCCCTGCGGGTCCGGCCCGCTGGAGATATTGCGACATTTTCCTCCCGTCCCTCTTTCGAGGGATGGCTTCAAAAGTGTCAGCCTAGAGCTGCCACGGAAGTGCACTCACGACAGGGGGAGTGGGAGCCTGCTTGCAATATTCACTGGTGTACTGTGAGGTGGGGAAGATCCAGGGAGGGTCCAGGTGCCAAAAGGAGGTGTGCTGGGACCCCCTGCGAAATCCCCAGCTGCTGGAATAGGGAGAGCCTTTGCTGCCCTTGAGCCAGCAGGAGAAAAGCCTGGCAGCATCCTCGGGGTGGGCATGGAAAGGCTGGCTGGTTTTGGGGCGGGCAGGCTCAGCAGGGCTGTGCTGAGGCTGCCCCATGACTGCAGTTTGGGGGCTGTCTGGGATGTCCCCAGGCCACCAAGCAGCGTGGCTTATGGCCCTAGAGTGAGAATGCCCAGGGAGTTCCCTCAGTCTCAAGGGGTGTTGTGGATACAGGAGCAAACTTGAAGCACTCTTCCCTCTGCTGCCCTGGCCCAACTCAGCATTCCAGTGGAGCAGCAACCCCAGCTCTCACCCCTCATCCAGGCGTCCCTGTTCTCCCCCCCATAGAACCAGAGCGAGCCTGCAAATTGCAGTTCATTAGCTTTAATTAATTAAGCTCAGCGGATGGGCTCTCTGCTCTCACCAGGGCAGCCTCTGCCCTCTCCAGTCCCAGAAGGTGCCGTTGCTGGTGGCCAAGAGCTGGGACAGCAGGCGCAGGACACCCTGCACGCTCTGCTCCACCGTCACCGGGCCCTGCTGGACCCAAGGGCAGGGGAGAAAATGAGCCAAGACCCTCCATCCCAGCACCCCCATTCCCATCCCCTGGCATGGTGGGTTACCAGCTCTGGCTGGGGTGGTTTGGGAGGCCAGAGGTGCCCTAGCAGGCAAGGGATGTGGCTTTGAGCGAATTGGTTGTCCCCAGTTTTTTGCTGTAAGGATGGAGGTTAATTTTTTGGTTCCTAATTAAAAAGTGACTCTGCAGGGTAAAGGGGCAGCCAAGTGCAGGGCCGGGGTGCCCTCTGCTGACACACCATCAGGATAGGAAAGGAAATAAAAAGGCAAATAAAAAACTGGAGGAAATTGGATGGTTTTGTGGGAAAGCCTGGAATTGGCCCTTTGCTGTGGTGGGATTGAAGGGCAGAATGGTGAGTGCCCAGGAAAGGGATGCCTATGGGAAGGGACGTCCCAGGGAGGGGTACCCCTGGGAAAGGATGTCCACAGGAAGGGATACTTCTGGAAGGAGATTTATTTGAGAGGGAATGTCTTCGGGAAGGGATGACTCTGAGATGTCCGTGGGAAGGGATAACTGTGAGAAGGGATACCCCAGGAAGGGATGCCCCTGGGAAGGGATGACCCTGAGAAGAGATGTCTGTGGGAAGGAATGTCCAGGGGAAGTGATGCTCCATGAACAGATCCCTCTGGGAAGGGATGAGCCTGAGAAGGGATGGCCTTGGGAAGGGATGCCCCAGGGAGGGGATGCCACAGGAAGGGATGCCCGAGGGACTTTGCTGAGCTAGGATGGCCAAGCATCTGCCATCACTTACCGTCCCCGGTTCCAAGGGAGGTGTCACACGGCCAGGATCCACAGACACGCAGAGGATCCCGCTGCTCCCATACTCCAGGGCCAGGCACTTGGTGAGCATGTTCAGAGCAGCCTGGGAGGACAACCCACACCCCCTCACCATCATCACGAGCTGGCAATGCCAGGGCCCGTGGTGGGGGGAATCTTGCAGGAGGTGACCCCCGGCCTCCTCCCCACCCTCCCGCTGGCAGTACCTTGCTGCAGCGGTAGCAGATGTCCTGCCTCTCCTCCCAAGCCTCTGCCACCTCGATGGAGCCCAGGATGCTGGAGATGTTGATGATGGCAGCTCTGCTGCAGCTCATCTCACGCTGCCCTTCTGCCTCAGCCGCCTCCTTCAGCAGGGGCAGGAAGGCCTGCAGGGGGTTGGAGCTCAGGCATCACCATCCCCTTCCTCCCTATTCCCAGCGTTTGGGGCAGGGGGTGCCCGTGGGCTCACCTGGCTTGTCTGCAGGGGCCCGATGGTGTTGGTGGCGTACACGAGGCTCATGTTCTCTGCTGTCTCGGTGGCCAGCGTGCTGCGGCGCGTGGTGCCCGTGTTGTTGATCAGGAGGTTGAGCCCAGCACTTCCCACCTGCTCCCGCACCTTCCCGACTGCTGCCTTGATGCTGTTGGGGTCCGTCACGTCTGCCAGGGGACAGGAGCGCTGAGGGACAGGCTGGTGGCAACATCCCTGGCAAGATGCTGTAGGACCCAGCAGGAGGCAGCTCTCTCTGCCTCTGAGCATCCTCCTGGTCCCTTCAGTGACCTGGTTCAGCTGAGTCAAATTGAGGGATCCGCCTGCTTGGTGGCATTTCCCGGAGCCGCCCACGGTGGCAATTAAATCCTGAGAGGCTTCATCTGCTTCCCACCCCAGCACTTACCTAGAGGCAGGACGAGGACGTTGGGAAAGCCCAGAGCCACCTCGTTGACAGCCTGCGTGGAGAAAGCAGAGGGGAGGGGGTCATATGGGGAGGTTCACCAGGAGGGTGCTGGGGTGGGAACCTGGTGGCCCTGCATGTCACAGCCGACAGGTTCCTACAAGATCCAGTGGGAGCGATTTGGGGCAAGTTACTGCTCCTCCCTCTGCACCGGCTGAGCGCGGCGGCTTCAAAGCTCCCATCAACCCCCCCCGCCCTCCCCGTCACACATATCTATGCCAAGAGAGGCAGGAAAATCACACACATACATATTTAATACATATATAGGCATTTTAAATATTTTATATAGATACATGCGCATTTGGGTGTTTCATATAAATATATATATAAAATGTATGTATTTTTCCATGCCATTCATCGTGCAGGATGGTGATGCTCAGCACCCCAATTCCAGGTGGGATGGTGGCATCCCCAGGCACCCACCCCAGAGCTGACCTCTCCCTGCCCCCCCTGCTCCAGTGCCCTCCCTACCTTCCCCTGGGGGTCCAGGCAAGCAGCAAAGAGGTGTTGAGGTGGGCTGGGCTGCTCCAGCAATCCCTTCAGCAGCGCCAGGCCCAGACCCCCGTCGCAGCCGGTCAGCAGGACGCTGCCCACGCCGAGCCCCTCCATCCCCACCGCTCACCGCGCCGGTTGTGCCGCTCCAGCAGGGTTTGGCAACCGGCCTTAATAATCCGTGAGGTGGCAACGCGGGTGCTGCCGGGATGGGTGGAGGTGGGGGGGGCACCGCCTGCACCCCCTCTCCTGGAGGGCAAGGGGCAGCAGGATGTCATTCTGCATCTTGGGTCATCCATCACCTCGACCATGGGGCTGTCTCACCCCTCCACACCCCAAACCACCCACTCCCTCCAGCCACGGGCACCCCAAAGAGGTGAGGGGACCTTCCCACCTGTCCCCTATTTTTGGGGTGACCCCAGGGGACCACAACATCCACAGGAGTGCAGGCGAGGCTATTAATTACAGTACAACCTTTATTAATACTGGAATCTTCACAGTGCATTCGTTACTTGTAGCAGTGACTATGGAAAACTGGGAAGGGGAGGGGGTGAAAGAGGGGAATTACCACCAGAAAAAAAAAAAATTAAAAGAAAAGAGGGAATGAAAGAAAGAGAAATAAACTTGGCAGAGGGATGGGGAGGAGGGAAGCGGCGGCAGAGGCAGGAGCACATTGGGTAAAATAAATTAAAAAAAAAAAAAGAGTAAGGACCAAGTTAACAACAGCACCAGAAAAGTTACTTCAGTTGAAAGACAGGTCAGTTTTTTTTCTTTTCCAAGGAATTTTTGTTTTCTGTACAAAATAAGAGACCCCCTCCCTCCCTCAAACCCAAACATTTGTCACTTGGCATCAGCGGTTCTGGGCAGGAGAAGGGGAAAGGGGGAGAACTAAATGGTTATTCCTAAGGGGAGGGATGTGGGGGCTGCGATGCGACAGACAGGCTATGTACAGCGGGGGCCGGGGGGTTGTGCTTTCCTCCAGCCGCCGGCAGAAATCAGCTTCACTTCGGGGGTCTGCGTGAAACCTCCTGTTCCCTGGACCCATCCCCCGAGCAGGGCCCTGCACAGGGGCTTCAGGTGCTGGGGGAGGGGGTTTGGAGGGGCTGGGAGGGATTCCCAGCGATCCCTGGGAGAGGGGCCAAAGAGGAGGTTCAGCATCCTCAGCCACCGCACACCAGTGTCCCCCCAAGACAGAGGGGACTGCGGTGCCCGTGCCCCCAGCCCCCCCCACCCTCTCACAGATCCCCACCCCTGCACCCCCCTCCCCACTGCTTCTGCCCCTTGAAATGAGGCTGAGCCGTGCTGGCCCCAAGCAGGCAGCTGGGGGGGGTTGAGCCAGGCCCCCCCACTCCTGGTGCTGCTGCTGCCACGGCCCTGCTGGCACCGTCCCCTCCTGCTGCGGCTGGGGCCACCCGCCTGTGCCCGCGGGGGACAAAACCGAGGGGAGGGAGTGACAGAGGGGAAAAGGAAAAGAGAAACAAGGGGGGAAGAGGGCAAAAAAGGAAAGGGGAAAAAGAGGAAAAAAGAAAGGAGGAGAACAAGAGTTAAAAAAGAAAGGAGAAGAAAAAGAGGAAAAGAAATAAAATGAGAGAGGAAATAAAGAGAAGGGGATAAATAAGGGAAGAATAAAAAAAAAACAAGAAAAAGAAAAAAACACAGAAAAAAGGAGAAAATGGGAAAAAGGGGAGAAAAAGGGCCAAAGAAAGAGCAAGTGAAGGAAGGATGTGGGGAAGAGGGCAGGGCAGGAGCAGACAGGGGCAGGAAGTGGGGGCCACGGGGGAGGGACAGGGCAGCGGGTGCCGGCGGGTGGGGGTTTCCCGGGGAGGTGCAGCGGCTGCCCCCGGGAGGTCCATCGGCCGCGGCGGGCACGTCCCGACATCATCACGATATCCGCGGGGCCGACCTGTCATTGGTGACGGTCCTGCGCAGCCGCACCCCGCGCCGGATGGCCACCAGCATGTCTTCGGCCGGGGGGTCCATGGAGGCCGCCGGGGGGGGCGCGGGGGTCTCCTCGCTGGGGCCGGACCCCACGAGGGTGGTGGGGAAGGGGAACTGGCCTTCCCCCAGGGCGTGGGCGCCGGCCACCAGCTCGCCGATCTTCTCCACCAAACTGTGCCTGTTGGCGGCCAGCTGTTGGTCCTCCTCTTCCTCGGCGGAGAGGTGCTGGCCGGCCCCGGGGTACACGGAGATCTCCATGGCACCGCCACCCCAGGCGGTGTTGGGAAGGCTCAGCCGCTTGGGCGAAGCTTTGGCAAAATCCAGGGGGTTCGGAGAGGCGTCGTCGGCGTAGAAGACGCACTCTTCGCTGCCCACCCGCGTGGGGCCAGCGTAGCCGGGGGAGTCGGGCACCGTGGGGGTCTTCACGGGGACAATGGGCGGTCGGATGGGGATGGGGCCGGCGTTGGAGAGGGTACGGCGGACCGAGGGCTTGGTGGAGGGCGTGCGGCGGATGGTGGCCACCCCCGGGGTGGTGCCGGCCGGCAGGTTGGTGCCAGTGGGCAGCCCGGCGGTGGAGGCGGGACGCTTGGTCTGGATCATCCGCCGGTAGTTCTGGGCGATGTTGCTGTTGCGCGGGATGGTGGAGGACTTGTCGAAGTCGCTCTGGGGGTCACACTCCACGTCGCCATTCACCGAGTAGCAGTCGTAGTCGGAGCCTGGGGAGGCAGCAGCACAGTCAGTGCGGCCGACCACGATCACCCCAACCACCGCTACCGCAGGACAGCCACAACCACCCCAACCCATCACACCGAAATCACACCAGGCCCAACTGTCACTGCAACACCAACACAACCAGCCCCCACCGCTGCCACTGGTTGTAGTCAAACCCAAGCATCACCATCACTACCACCCCAACCACCGCTATCACAACATGATCACAGCCAACCTCCACTGTCACCATCACATGCTCATAACCGGCTCAGCCGTCATCACGCCAGCATGATGATTACAAACACGACGTAATTACCATATAATCAACACGGTGATTGCAAACATTATTTGATCTCCAACTGCCAACTCTGCTGCCATCACCTACCATCTGCCACCATCTCCACCTGTACTCAACTGCTGCACACGGACACATCACTACAAACCACCTCCAACAACACCCCGCCAAAAGGCTGCCTGTTACAGCACTGCCTGGCACAGCTGTAGCCACTGAGCCTCAACTAACACCCAAATAATCAGAAAAGGCTGTGGTTATGTGTGGCATGAAGCTTGTGCCCAACACACATCAAATCTTCACCCCACCAACCCCTACGCAACGTGACCACAGCCTGACGTTATGACACCCAAAGCGTGCAGAAGTGCTCCAGGACCACCAAAGCCTCTGCCGTCCCCTTCCCCACTCTGGGTGCTGTTTCAGGCGGCCCCAGCTACCCCTTGTACCCGAGGTACCTTGGGAAGGGATGGTGTCCTCGGAGCAGGAGGGGGTGGTGGTCTGTGTGCTGTAGCCACTGGAGTACTGCAGCGAGTCCCGGCTGCTCTTCTGGTGCTCCAAGCTCAGCCCCCGGGTCAAGACCATGGCCAGGTCGCTGGCGGCAGGGGACACCTCCTCCCCGTGCTGTGAGGGCAAGGGGCACTGTCAGCACCCTGGTTCCTCTCTTGGGAGTCCCCTGAGAACCCCCCACCTCTGCGCTCTCCCCGCTGCAGGCGGTACCTTGGCGGCAATCGTAGCCGGTGACATCCGGGGCCTGGCAGCATCCTCGCCGCCGATGCCCGGGTACCCGCCGGCAGGAGAGCCCATCTCGGCTTCCCGCAGGTGCTCCACGCGGTCCTTGCGCCGCTGCAGGGTGGGGACCACTGGCTGGTCGTAGGGGCTGGCCTTGGACCAGTCCTGCAAAGGGCAAGGCACGAGGTTGATGCTGGTGACACCAGGAGCAGGGCGGGAGAGGGCGTGTGCTGATGTCCCCCACCAAGCCATGGGTGCTGCTCGGGATGCTCTGCCCCATGAGGGGGGGTGGGATGAGGGATCTGGGGCCTGAACCCCACGAGGTGAGAGGGGGGGGGAACCACGTGTGAAGTGCAACCCCGGTGGGATGGCAAGGACTAACCGAGGTGGGGGAGCTGCACTCGCTAACTGACTGGCAGGTTTCGGAGGCCTCTGAGGACGCCGAGCTGGAGGACTTCTGCTGTGCCGTGCCACGAGGCCGAGCCGAGAGCCAGAGGGGGAGAGAAGAGGCCGTTAGCAAGCAAAGCCAGAACTGCAGCCCTGGTTAGAGAAGCACCCACGGCTCCCCTGGCTGTGCCAGGCCCCCAGCCCTCCTCCCCTCTGGCAGCGGATGCGGGATGGCGAGCGACCTGGCAGCAGGATCTACTGAGCTGGGATGATGCTCCACCCCAACCCTCCTCCCTGCCCACCCCAAGCCACGCAGAGCCAACAGGCATTTTAGGCAGCGGGGACCTTGCCAGGTTGGTGGTGCCAGGTTAGCATGGGCAGGCCGGAATGGCAGCTCCCTGGGGATCCTGGACCATCCTTGGCACTGGGGAGGATGCAGAGTGAAGGGGAAGCTTTGCTCATGCTGCCTGGTGGGGGACTGGCACAAACTGGGCATTACGGGGCTGGGGTGACTGGGAAACACCCTGTTCTCCCAGTGGGAAACACCCTATTCCCCTGGCATGGGGATATCTGTGCCCCATCCCCGGGGGGAGGTCGTGGGTGGGATTTCTCTGCAGGGCAGACACCCCCAATATTCCCAATATTCATCTCCCGTGGCACCAACGCAGCTGGAAATTCTCCTGGGGGTGGGTCTCATCACCCCTGCACCGCACCCTCGTGTCACACCCAGCACCACCCACCTGTTCTACCTAAGGGGAAGCTGAGGCACGGAGGTGGGCAGCACGGAGGTGGGCAGCACTGAGCGCCCGCCCCGTACCTGGCTGGTGATGTCCGAGGGCATGGGGGAGGGTGGCTTGGAGTAAGCGGCGTCCTGGGAGATGAAGCCGGAGTCGTGGGAGGAGACGCTGGAGAGGCGGGTGGCGGCGGCGGGGGGCTGCGCCAGGCTGCGGTAGCGATAGGTGGAACTGGGTGAGCAGGTCTGAGCCCCGCCGGGCCACGCCACGCCACCCTTGGCACTGCTAACGCTGCTGGGGGGGCGCCGGGGGGGGACGGGGACACGCCGGCGGGGAGGACAAAGGAAGGAAAAGAGAATTTGAGACACAGGTCCGGAGGCGGCAGGGCGGGCAGTGCCCTGCCACGCACCCCGACGTGGGGAAACTGAGGCATGCGGAGCGCCACCCAGGGTGCCCCTGTGGCAGGGAACGGGCTGAGGGACACGACAAAGGCGGTATGTTTGCCCCCAGCTTCCCCTGCACAGCTCACACTGTCCCCAAAGCCCAGATGGCAGGGCGTGTTCCAGGCACACATCCTGCCCCAGAGGTCCACCAGCCCTGCCCAGTGCACCAAGACCAGTTCCTCCACATTAGTGGGAACCAGTTGGCCACACGAACATGAGAAGGTGGACATGCACCTTGTGAGCATCCCCAGGGGCTGTAAGTGTCCTTAGCCCATTGGGGTTAACGAGGAGGACTGGATTTCCTGGCCGTGGTTGGGTGTGGAGCCCACCCCACCATACCTGCACATGCTGGACTTGCGGGAGCTGGAGCTGCTGGGCGAGGACGGAGGGGTCTGGTAGGACCAGCTGTAGTCAGAGCCCTTCAGATCCTTGATCACCTGCAGGAAGCATGGGGTGTAAGTCCCCTCAAAGATGCTCCTCTCTCCCCTGACCCCCCCAGCTCACCCCCACTGACCTGCTCGCTGGCAGGGGGCAGCTTGTGGGGCTCAGCCGTGAGCACCACCAGGTCCTCGATGATGCCCTGCAGGTGGGTGATCTCTCCCAGCATGGTGAGCTCCCCGTTCTGAGGCCAGATAAGAGGGAGCATCAGCACCGGTTGGGCAGCAGGAACCACTCCCACACCCCCCTGGTCCCCAGCACTCACCACCACGGGCTGCAGGAAGGTGATGAAGGTGCAGAAACGACCCCGCTCCTCAATGAGGGCTTTGCGGACCGCCTGCTTCTCCGTCTCCTCCAGCAGCAGGTACATGTCATTGACGTCCTGCAGGGCATTGTCCAGCTGGGGCTGCAGGTCCCCTTTCCCTGTGAGACGGGACACTGTCAGCACTGGGCTCCCCTGACACTCCCCCCACTTTGTTAGGGTTCCCACTGCCAAGCCGAGGCCACACCCGCAGCACCGGCTTGGGGACATCACCCCATCCTCACATCCCAACAGCTGCCACAGGTCCCCCACTGTGCCTGTACTGCTGGAGGGTCCAGGAGCACCTTCACCCCACAGCAGCCCTGTGCAGGGGGCACCTCTGTCACTCCATCCCCATTCCTGGCACTTGGGACCAGGGGACCCCTTGGGCTGCCACTGTGGTGGGGCTGGCATGGCCCCAGGACATGGGGTGCAAGCTAAGCTAAGCTAAAAGCAGGGTGAAGGGGGCACAGGGAGCGGATGGATGGATGGATGGACAGACAGATGGAGTCTGGGGAGACGGGGTGGGGAGCAGATGAGGAAGCAGAGAGGGGGCCGGTGGTGGTGGGGCAGCAGTTCACTTACCAAGTAGCTCTACAGGAAGGATGTGGAGGGGAGGGAAGAGAGAAGGAGACAGAGAAAACGTGTGAAAAGAGGTCGAAGGCTGGGGCACACGCCCCCGCCTCCCCACCACCCCCCGGGCCGTGCTGGCACCCCCCCTTTCTGCAGGGGGGCAGCAGGACCCCCCTAGTGCCCACCCCCCGTTTGGCAGTGCCACAGCCGGGGTGCCCGCCCTGGCTGGGCGTGCTGCAGAGGGGCTGGTGGGGGCACCCCCCAGGAGACCCCCCCTCACCTTTGCGAGCCTTTTTCTGGAGCTTGAGGGTGTCAGAGGATTTTTTCTTGATCTCGTGGCGCGCTCGCTTGTACTCTGGGGGCACAGAAGTGCTGTCAGAGGGGACCCCCACCCCAAGCAGTGCAGTCACCCTGCACGGATCCATCCTGTCCCTCCCTGTACCTTTCGCGTGGTCCTTGTCCAGCTGGTTGGCAGTTTTCTTCCAGTCCTCGATCCTGTCCTGCAAAGGGTTTATCAGGCTCTCCATGAGGGCGCTGGAGCAGGGAGAGAGAGAGAAGCAGAGAGCGTGGGAGAGCGCCGGAGCCGGGGCGTGGGGCAGCCGTGCCCCCCAACCCCAGCATCCCTTTCCTCAGCAAGGGACGAGTCCGGCCAACCCATGTCACCAACGCCCCGGTCCCTCCTTACTTGGTGAACTGCCGGAGCTTGGCCTCGATGCTGCGGTGCCTCATGCACATGCGGGTCAGCGCGGAGCCGATGTCCCTCGTGGCACCTGGTGGGGAGAGAAGCGCCGCTGACGAGGGGCAGGGACACCCCCACACCAGCCCCAGCCCAGTTTGCATGGTGGGAGCAGGGTGGCTCATGGGCGCTGGGATGCGCTGAGCTCTGGGTGCTCCTCGGGGTTAGGGGCGGTTTGCTTTTTTCCCCACGATAAATCCGCAAAATAAATCAATCATCATCCGGTCACTAACAAATAAAGCACTAAATATCCCTTCCAGCCGCTTTGAAATTAAAACCTGCTCCCATTTTTTCCTGGTTTGTCTCAAATTTGGCACTATGGGGCCAGAACTGGGGAGGGATGAGGTGCCCCAGCTTAGTTCCAGGCAGTCAGCTCTCTCCCACACCTCCAGGCACAATCCCGAGTGGATGAAAACAGAGTCCAAACTCCCTGGAGGGGGCTATTTGCCAGCAAGAGAAAGCAGAAGCATCCCTTTTAGGTGAAACCGCTGTTAACTCTGAAGCCTAAGGATGGCCACATGGTGGCAGTGCTGATGGCAAATCCCAGGAAAAGCAGCAATCCAAAATCCTTGGGTTCAAGCTGAGGAGCGATATTCTGCCTTTCTCTCCCATAAAAAAGTCCCCAGAGACACCTTCCACCCTTTGGCAGGAGTTTCGAGCACTCCCCAGCCCCTCAGTGCTGCGGAAATAGGGGAACCCGTGGGCCCAGGGCCCTCTCCTGCACTGGGGTAGTCTCCTAATCCAGCTCCTAATGCTCTTATCCCAGCTCCTGCTGCTCCTAATCCGATTCTCATGCGCCGTGTGCGAGGCCACCAGCCAGCCCCCACCCCGTGCCTCAGTTTCTCTGCGCTGCTGCTCTGCCTCCCACCCTCCCCAAAAAAACCCTGCAAGTATAACAGCCCTATAGGGTGCTGCTGACTCCCGTGGTGCCGATCCCCAGCTCTTCCCAGCATTCCCCCCGTGCCCCCTCCTTGCTTTGGGCGCCCAGGCTGGAGGGGAGCTGGGGGAGACCTAATCCCCCCAGTGCAGTGGGCTAGTGGGTTTGGAGGCAAAGCTGATCCTGGCTCAAGCTGTCGCCTCCTCCTCCTCCTTGCGCAGCTCCAGATGGCCTGGATGCCGCCAGTCTGCAAACCAGCCCGGGACCATCTGCTTGGCAGAAGCCGATCGGTGGGAAGTGGCTCCTCGTTGCCAACAGGCACTCGGAGAGGGTCCGGGGGTCCTCCCCTCCAACCCCCCAGCAGCGTGCAGGCCCCCTCAGCTCCTCAGTCGCTTCCCTGGTGGGTTGGGGTTTGGGCATGAAACAGTCGAGCCTCGACTCCTGAATCTCCCTCCTGTTAACTTCCCTTCCCTAGAGACACCTGGAGCAGCCAGGACCGCCCTGGGAATTTCCCAGGTGGGTGTCGGGCACAAGGAGGGTGGCTTGTGCATCCTGGGGGACAGAGATGGGTGCAGGGGACCATGGTGTGGGGCTGAGCCACCCCAAACGTCCCAGCCCCACCAGAAGATGTGGCTAAGCACCCATGGGTGGTGAGAAGCCGGCATCCACATGGGTGCCCACCCTTCCACTCCCCATCTTTCCAACCCCGTTTCCCAGGGGATGCTCCACCTTGGCGTGGGGACAGGATGGACATCTCTCCATGGATGGTGGAGCTGCTGATGGAAGTGCACCCCAGTCACGTGGGCAGGGGACACCCCACAGGGGACACTCGCCACCCATCCCTCTGCCTGGCCAAGCCTGGGGACACTCACCCCTAGGGGAGAGGACCTACCTCGGGTGTTGGTGGCCATGTCAGCCACTTTCTGGAAGGCATCCAGGAAGGCAACTGCAGCCAGCACCGTGGTCCTGGGGTGGAGAGAGCGAGGGGGGAGCTCAGCAGGTGTGGGGGACACCGGGATGTGCCATGGGGAGAGGGGACCCCCATGTCCCGCCCCTCCTTGGCCACTCACCTGAGCTGGGAGTGCAGCTTGGTGGCCTTCGAGTTGAAATCCTCCCAGATGGGGTAGGAGCTCTGCAAGGAGGAACAAGGAGGAAGGGCCATGGTGAGAGACAGAGCCCTCACCCCCTGCACCCCCTCCCACACAGGGCAGGTCTCCCCTTCACTGGTACAGAGAGACAGGGCAGCTCAGTGGCTTCTCTGATGGCTAATGAAGGCTGAGCATAACCCTCTCCCCTCCTGGCTTCTTCCCTTTCCAGTCTGGCCACCCAAACTTGTAGACCATGGAGACCTCAGGATCTCTTCCTCACAGGGCTCAAGGCATCTTATGGGTTTGGCAATTTGAGAGGAAGAAAGGAAAAAGCTTTAAGAGCCTGGCCAGCAGTAGAGCAGAGACCCCCAGCACCCACAGCCTCCCCCAGAGCACTGATGGCCAAACACACCATCATGGAGGGCTCCAGTCCCACAGCAGAAGCCCCACTCCTCACCTCTCCCAAGCCCATGAGGACCAACAGGGTAGGAGGGGAGGTTGGGGACAATTGTGTGGGGAGAGGGACAGGGCACAGGTGCTTGGGAGGCCACCCCAGTGCCATTCCAGCAAGGCCATCCCTGCAAGATCAGTCCCACTGCCTTTGTGGTGAGGCTATTCCAGGGCTGTCCTGGTGCAACCATCCCAGTGAAGCCATCCCAGGGCTGTCCCAGTGCCACCATCCCAGCAAGGCCATCCCAGATTGTCCCAGTGCCACCGTCCAGTGAGGCCATCCCAGGGCTGTCCCAGTGCCACCATTCCAGCAAGGCTATCTCAGCGCGGAGCCAGTGAAGTCAGTCCCAGTGATGCCTCAGAGATGCCAGTCCCAGTAAGAGCATCCTGGTGCCATTCCAGTGAGGCCTGTCCCAGCAATGCCAGCTGCAGTGCCATCCCAGCAAGGCCAGTCCTGGTGCCATTGCAACAAGGCTAATCCTGGTGCAACCATACAGCGAGGCTATCCCAGTGCCACCATCCCAGTGCCACCATCCCAGTGCCACCATTCCAGCGAGGCCAGTCAGTGTTGTCCTGGTGAGGTTAATCCTGGTGCCATCTTAGCAAGGCCATCCCAGAGCCAGCCTGGCATGGGCAGTCCTGGTGACATCATTCCAGTGAAGCTATCCAGGTGCCACCATCCTGGCAAGGCCATTCTGGTGCTGTTACAGCGAGGCTGGTCACAGTGCCACTATCCCAGCAAAGCCCGTGGAGCCAGTCCTGGTGTCACCGTCCTGGTGAAGCCACGCTGGTGCTGCCATCCCAGCAAGGTGAGTTCCTGTGCTGTCATCCCAGTGACAACATCCTGGTGCTATCCTGGTGTCACCACCCGATGGCAGTGCCAGGGGCCTGCAAAGTCCCCTGAGGCAGCCACCAGGCTGGGACAGGGACACCAGAGCCAGCCTTGCAGGACGTGGGCCACCACATGTCCCCATGGGCACTCCGGCTTGGTGGCAGCTCTGGGGACAAGGCTTTCACCGAGGTGTCATGGGAGCAGCCCAGCATTGTTTTCTGGGGACCGTGAAAGCCCCGATTTCCTCATGAGTCAGCAAAGAAGAGGTTTGAGGGTGCCACTTCACGTGTCACTTGTGGCAGTGCCCTGGCTGTGGGTCCCTGGGGACCGCCATGGCCACCATCCCTGGGCCACCGTTCCTGGGCCACCTTCCATGGCCATCCTAAGCAAGGTGAATGAGGCTCCCCTGTAGCAAGGGAGAAGGTCCTGATGCCCCCACTCCCCTGCGATGCCAGGCAAGAGGAGGATGGGGAAGAGGACAACAGGGACAAGGACATGCCAAGGTCACCCAGGGATGCTGAGCACGCGGGAAAAGAGGCAACAGGAATGAAGCTGGCTTGGGGACTGCCACCAAGCAAGTCCTCCTCACCACGGGCCAAGGGGTGCTGAAAAAGCCACCTGCCACCAAAATAAGGTCCCTCTGCCCTCCTGTGTCCCAGGCAGGAATCCCAGCCATAGGACCCCAAGTACATTGCTGCCCTTCAACGTTGCAGTTCTTTGGGGAGGGAGCTGTTTGCCCCCCAGTGCCCGTGCCAGGCCACCCACGTGGCTGGGAGATGGGGACAATGCACCCTTAGGTGCCACCGGCGCTCGGCTGGGGCTGCGCAGGGCACGAGCTGAGCCCCAGCTGTAGCATGGTGGGGGTTTCCTTCTTTTTCATCAATTTTCTTTCATCTTTCCCACCTAGAAATGGCGTGAAATTGAACCCAGGCCGGTTTCCTTGGGTGAGGGGTTCCCAGTTCAACCCCATCCTGATGGTGCCGGGCATGTCACTGGGAGGTGACGGCTCAGGGCTGGCTCATCCCCTCTGCAGCCTGAGCAGGGGAATGGGGAAACCGAGGCACGGGCTGCCCCCACCTTCCCCTGGGGGTGCAGTGTAGGACTCAGCCTGGAGAGGGTGCCTGGGGTGAAGGCATTTTAAGGAGGGAGCTGATCACCCCACCAGCCCCGGATCCTGCAGCCTTGGGGAGAGCCGGGATTTTCTCCCTGGAGCTTTTCTCCCGGCCCCGAGCCAGAGTCCGGCTGCGGAGCCACCACTGCCCCTCGAAGGGGTTAATCTCCTTCCCAGAAAGGCTTTTTTTTTTTTTTTATCCCCCCTCCCCTGCTTTGGCAATGACAGCATTGTCTGGACGGGTCTGCAGCATGAAGAGAGGAAGAGGAGGAGGAGGAGGAGGAGGAGGGGGAGGAAGAAAGCTTTTGCCTCCCAAAAATGACTGGGGCTAAACCTCAGCGCTGGAACTGGCAGCGGGAATTTCGGCCCCCCCAGGTGAAGCAACACAGCTGGTCGCCTCCTCCCTGCTCAGCCCCCAATCAGAAATGCCCCCCAGCATTTTCAATTTTTACTTCTTGAAACGAAAATAAACAAAAAAAAGAGGCTTTTTTTAAACATGGCCTCATCCTGCTCCCAGGGAGGGTGGAGGCAATGTCCCCTCCCCGTGTTGGGAAATGGGATTGAGGAGCTGGGGGACCTTTTTGTTCCACTGGTGTCAACCCCAGTGGATCCGGCAGAAACCCAGGCTGGGAGCGGGGGGGTGGCAGGGGACACGCGATGCCCGATGTGGGGCCAAGTGGCACCCGGGCAGGGGCAGCGATGCCTGGTCTGTGTTACCCGACATAGGGCTCTGGCACCCAGGGCTGATCCGGGCTCAAATGCCCAACGCAGGGCCCCGAAGGGCAGTATGGGGTTGATGTGGGGCTCTGGCACCCAGTGCCATGCTCAGACACCCGATGCGAGACCTCGATGCCTGACATGGGGCGCTGATACCCGATAATGGATAACAGTGCTGATGTGGGGCTGCAACACCCAGGATGGAGCTCCAATACCCAATGATGGATCTGGGGCTGCAAACCCCAGCATGGGGCTCCAATATCCGATGATGGATATAGGGCTCATGTGAGGCTGCAATGCCCAGGGCTTCGATGCCCAGCACGGGGTTCCGATGCCCAGTATGGGGCTGATGAGGGGCTCCGGCTCCGACAGCCGATGTGGGACCCTGACACCCGTTGCGGGTCTGATGTTTGGGCTCCAGCACCCGCTGCGGGGTTCCACTCCCCATCCCGGGGCTGCACACCGGAGCCCCCGGTCCCCACCACGGGACCACTACGGGGGCTGCCCGGGGGAGCGGCACGCGGGGCGGCGGAGGGTGGGGGATGCGGGGAAAAGGAGCGCTGTCACGACGGCGGAACCCCCCCTTACCTTCATGTCGTTGATGATGGCTTGGAAGAGGCCGCCGAGGGCTCCGCACTCCTTCTCCGCCGTCTCCATCGCGGCGCTGCGGCAGCCCGGGGCGGGCGGCGCCGCCGGGGGAGGCCGCGGCGGCGGGCCAGGCTCAGCGGCGGCGGGGGGCGGGCGGCGCCCGGG
>JAWWLV010000021.1:13097523-13132872 GCA_035041135.1 Platyrinchus mystaceus
AGCGGCGGGAGAGCCGGGCGGGGCATCGCCCCCCTGCCTCCTTCCCTCCCTCCCTCGGCGGGGGCTGCGCGGACCCGCCGTCCCCCTGGCAGCGGAGCGGGGCGCGGAGAGGAGCGGAGAGGAGCGGAGAGGAGCGGAGCGGGCAGCGAGGAGCGGCGGTCCCGGGGCGGCGGCGGAGGGGGCGGAGCGGGGCGGGCGCTGCGCGGCACATGCGCCGCCCGCCGCGGGGCCGGGGGGCTGCGGGCAGCGGGGGTTTGGGGGGGGGGCGGGGGGGGATGTGGATGGCTCAGGGTCAGCCCCAGGGATGCTCCGGGGGCGGCAGCGGGCACACGGAGGACGCGCGGGGATGAGGAGGCCCGGGGCAGCCCCGGTGGTTCTCGGGGATGCTCTTGTTGGGGTGGGGGGCGTCGGGGAAGACCCGAGGGATGCCTGGGGATGTGGGACTGGTGGGGGCGGCACCGGGGTTTGCTCCCCCATGGCGGCGGAGGAACTCCCAGGGATGCGCTTGGGGTGCCGGGTGAGGAGCAGGAGAGCCCCCAGGGTGTATACAGCGACGCTGGGCTCGGGGTGAGCACCGGAGCTACCACGGGATGCTCGGGGGCAGCCCCAGAGCCCTGGAGGTGGCAGGGGGGGTCATGCTGCCTGTTCAGCCTCTCCCCGAGGGGTGTTTGACCTCCGCTGCCTTCCTGACCTGCCAAGGTGTGCTGCAGGCAACCACCGTTGCACGCTGAAGTCCCTCCGGGGTGATTATACAGCAGCTCTGAAATGTCTCAGTGCTCTCGATCACCGGAGAGCCATGGGAAACGCACGGCCTGCCAGCAGACGAACCCTTCCCGCAGCCATCCTGAGGCCTCAGCCCCAGCCTCCCGGGATGTGGGGCTGTCAGGCTGAGCCCTGATGGACCTCCCTACACCTCGCAGTGAAATGATGCTCAGCTGGGGCTCAGGGCTCAGCTGAGCTGCCTATTCCCCTTCCTACCAGAAAAGTAGCCCTGATCCCCCGCCGGCAATGCCCATGCTGCTCCAGCCACTGTTGGTCAAGAGCACCCATAAGGAAACGATTAGGGCTCAGCAGTCGAGTGGAATTTCTCCCCATAAACCCAGTCACTCAGTGTGGAAAGAAGCTGCTCGGTGGTGGTGAGCCCAGCAGGAGCGATGGGCAGAGCCCCAGGGCCAGCAGCAGCCCTGGCCCACACTGGCAATGACCTGAGGGTCTGGAAACGACCTGAGGGTCTGGCAACGGGTCCCCCCCCAGCACCCTGAGCAGCTGGTGGGCTTGGGAAGCCACTGCTCGCCCATCCTGAAGGGTTGGCTGTTAAAATTAACCCGCCGTGACTGGGTTTGGAAAGCCCTTTCCCGGGAATGACAGGAATGTCTTTATCCTGGCCAAAGCAGCACTGCCGGTATAGGGCTGTTCGGGGAACCCACTGCCAGAGACAGCCTCTGCTGTAAACAGGGCCAGAAGCCATAAAAACTCCATGAATTCCTTCAACCCCCCCCTTCTCCTGAGATCAGGTGAGGGCCTGAAATAAGCAGGGGATGCTACGGGGTTCCCCCAAACCGTTCCAGCCTGGCACGTGCCACAGTCCCCTGGTGCCATGGGACCGGGCGAAGGCAGCGCCAGCGGCTGCTCGGGGCCAGGAAAATGCCTGTCACCACACTGCGGCTTCGTGACCGTGGCCTGGAAGAATTTCAGTGGTGGATTCTTTTCCTGCTGGGAAGAGGAGCAGGCGGAGAAGCCCTGCTCGCTGGCGAGCCAACGTGGCAGGGCTGGGCCAGCCTGGGGCACAGGGTCAAGCACGATGCTCCATGCCATCCCCTGCCCTTGCTGTGGTTTTGGCTCCGCTTGGGAACAGATCTATGACGGGAAGCCCAGCAACAAGGAATGGGCTGTTCTGCATTGCTTGTTTATTTTATCATGGGGAGCTTAACGCAGGAATCGAGTCTGGGGTTAAGTGTGATGGGGGTCTCCGCTGCCCCCTGTGCCCCCCCCGGTGCTGGCTGGGAGTTGAGGCTGTGCCGCTGTCCCTGCCACGAGCCGGGGGCTCAGGGAGGGTGCGTGAACGCAGGGAGGGGGCCGAGTGTCACGCACACGAGTGACTCCCCGAGTGAGACGCCACCGGTGACCTCCAGCAGGGCCTCGGAGCCAGAGGGTGGAAGTCGGGGTGGCGAGAGGTGCTGGCAGCCCTGCGTGCTTGTTTTCCAGGGCGGGAGGCCAGGGGTTGCTCCCGTCTTCCCTTCCCCTCCTCCGGTGCTGCTGGCAGCAGGCTGGGCTCTCAGCTGACAGTCACGGGGAAGGCATTAGCAAAGCAAAGGGGAGTTTCCTCGCCCCATTGCAAGAGAAGACGAGGTGCTTTACCCTGGCCCTCTCCTCCTGCAACCCTTCCCCACGTCCCCCCAGCACCCACGGGAGAAGTCGGGCACAGCCTGAGGGTCCCCCATCATCCACATGCACAGTGGGGGGGGTAAAACCAGCCCGGTGCTGGGCGCCTGCCCATCTCCATGAAACCCACCAGATCCTCCGGCGGCCAGCGACCGCTGTGCCCGTTCCCTGGTCCGTGTCCCCTGGTCCCAGCCCCAGCAACTGTGCACACCCGCGGTGGCCTCTGGGATGCTCAGAGGACCACCCGCCGGTCCAGCTGCTCTGCCCGCCCAGCTCGCTGGTGTCTTGCTTCCAGGTGCTTGTTCTGGACCTTCTCAAAGTGTTGCAGCAGCTCCGTGTAGTCGATGTTGGAGGCTGCTGTTCTCTTGGAGCTGGTACTGGGTTTGGTGTTGTCCCTGCAGGGTGGGAACAGAGAGTGAGGGTGGGAAGGGGCTGGGGATTGTCGGTACTGTGAGCATCCAGCACTGGAAGCACCAAGAGCTTGTCCTGAAGTTTAGCTCAGCACATCCTTGTTATGCTGGTGCCCCATAAAACAACCCCAAAGACATGTTTCAGTCCCCCAGAGATGTGAGATGGAGCCCAAGAGGTCTGGGACAAGGAGGGGACAAGGGACATCTGCATCTTGGCCCCACAGGGGAGGTTCAACCCCTCCAACACAGAGGCTCCCCTCTATCCCAATCCATTCCAGTCAAAAGCAGTGAGGAAAGGATGCCAGTGCCCCGTGCCTCAGTTTCCCTGTCTCATTTTCTGAGCAAGCCAAAAATACCCAGTGGCAGCAGGGATAGCCCCCAGGGATGAGCTCCCATGGCTGAAACCCCCAAATTCAGGCTTCTTAGGGCTCCAGCTACGGATGTTCATCCCTGTGCTGTCCCCGTGCAAGGAAGGGGGGAACACAAGCCACAGGATGCCCACAGGAGGATGGCAGGCAGCTCTGGTGGCCCCGGTATCCCCCTGGGGAGGGGGCAGCTGGGGCTGGCCGGTTATGAAAGCCGGCTTCGGTGTTTGAAGGAATGTAGGTCAGAGTTAATCAGATGCTCAGGCCGTCTGACAGCTCGAAAAACCCCCACTGCTGGGGCTAGTGGGGGAAAAAAGGAGGGGGAAGCACATGCAGCCCCCTCTCCGCCCCCCCAATTAAATATCAGTGCTGGGTTGTGGGTAGGAGCTCAGCGCCGGAGGCCACGAGGGATAAAAGCCATCCCAGGGAAGCAGTTAAAAGCCAAGGAGCAACAACGGCAGCGGGGGGTTAATTCAGAAACCTGCCCATCTTGGGAGCTCTTTTTGTTCCCAGGCTCTGCCAAGGCAGAGCCGGCTTTACCATCATCCGCCCCCCTCTATCCATTAGCCAAGGGTTGGAAAGCAAATGCCACTGGCAGCACCCCTCGGCAGGGAGCACGAGGATCTCGGCTCATCCCCGAGGAGATGCCGCCCTTGCACATCTCATGGATCCCCAAGGCCAGGAGTGGGAACGGAGCTGCCGTCCGGAGGCGTTTGCAGGGGTGCCGTGGTCCTTTTGGGTGCCATGAAGGCTGTGCAGGCTGCAGGGGGGACGTTTTGGGAGCACCCCCCAGCTGCCGGAGTCTTTCTCCATAAACCTCCTTCCCAGCTCTGCTCGTTTCCATAGCGACCCCACAAGTGAAATTTTCCATCCCCGATGCCAAATGCCTGTGGATGAGGCACAGCCCTCCCAGGGTTACCAAATATAGACACAAAAAACCCCCCGAGCCAACACTCCCGGCCGCGGGGACAAGGAGCAGCCACGGTCGCAACGGAGCTGGGGGCGAAAGCTGGAGCGCGGGGCTGAGCCTGGGAGAGGGGCTGAGCCTGGGATGGCAGGGATGCTCAGCTGTGGGGGAACAGCTGATCCAACCCCAGTGCCGACGCTGGGGGTCCGTCCCCACGGCACTTACGTGGTCTGCATGAGCTCGGGGTTGGGCACGCACTCGAGGCGGTGGGACAGGAGCTGGAAGGCGCTGCTCTGGGGCAGCAACATCAGCAGGCCGTAGAGAGCCTTGATCAGGTAGGGGTTGTTCTTCACGTCCAGCAGCTGCAGGCGGAGATCTGGGAGAGGACAGGAAGAGGATGAGGAGGCAGGTAAAACACATTTCACCTCCAGCTGTAAGAGCAGGTTCCTCCCATCCCACCTGACAGTCCTGTGGAGGCTCTGAGCCTCTGCCAGCTAACCCAAGGGGCCCCTGCATGGCACCCCTCTCCCCTTCCACTAACTCATCCATTTTGGTGTCCCACACCATCCCTCTCCTTGACACAGCTGCCAATGGGGGAAGTGGGCAGCTGACTCCCCAGTCTCCCATTCCTGCTGCTGCTCATTCCTGAGGCTCATCCCAGTCCATGCTGTCTGCCTGAGAACACACATGCAACATGGGATTGCTCCTCAGCTTCTGCAGAATTAGCAGAAACACTGCCTGCCTGGAGCATCACATATCCAGAGGGCTGGGAGACACCCACCCCGGGAGTCTCTGGAGCAGAAGGGATCCTCTCCACTTGGCTCTGACGTTTCCATGTGCTGGGCCTCAGTGCTGCTCAGCAGAGGGAAAACCACTCTCTGGCTCCATCCCTCACTGTGATCACAGTGGAAGGGTCTTCTGGAGGCCTACAGACAACTGAAGTCCCATCTGGGGCAGCCCAGGGGATGAGGCAGGGTCTGTGCCCCAGCATCTCACCTCCTGCTTGTCACTCGCACCTCTGGTGTCTCCCAGAGAACGGAGGCAAACCCAGAGATGCTGCTTTATGGGGGTCATGTCTGTTCCCTACCCTGGGATGTGGAAAATAAGGTGAGTGGGGTGGAGAACCCACAGTGAATAATTCTGGGCCACGGAAAATCACCACTTACATGTGGGTGACTCACACAGTGGGAGAGTCATCTCTGGGGTGAGGGACAGGGTACTACAGGAGGGAGCATGACTGAGGGTCTCTACTGCCCAGCTGCTCTAACCCTCTTCCCCCAAACATTCCCCAACCTTGGACCTATATAGATGCCCCACAAACACCTTTCCAGGACATTTCCCAACAACTGCAATGCCCTGCTGCCCCTCCGAGGAGAAGGCCAGGGGCAGCAAACTGCCATCATGGGAAATCCTCCTGCAGACACAGGTCACCCTGCCACGTCCCCTGCTGCCATCCCAGCTCCCAGTGTCACCTCTCTGAGCCCCTGGTCAGGCACTGCTGCATTACCCAGTGGGGGACCCACGCTGCTGGATGCCGGCGAAAGCAGCAGCTCTGGTTTTTTAGAACTTAATTCTCCACTTACAGCAAAAAGCCCCTTGCTAAAGGCCCCAGCATCACCCATAACACCACCCCTTCCATGTGGGGGTGGCACACAGGGCTCCTCTCATCTGACACCCTGCTCGTGTGCGCCTGGAGATGCTCAGTGCGATCCAGTCCCCCGTCCCTTCCCCCATCCCTTCGCTGGATGCCAGCGTCGCTCGCTCCCTTAACCTATATCTGGGGGCCACGCTGCCCCCCCCCCCGTGCTGCCAGCGTGCCCTTCTCCCGACGGGCAGCTCCAGAGCTGGGCAAACCTCCCGGCAAGAAGTCTCATAACTTCTGCTCTATTTACTCGTGTGGCGGCTGCCGCTCTGCGATGGAGGAGCGGGGAGGGGGAGCACCGCGCGCCGCCCCTTCCCCACCCGGGGCTTCCTCCTTACATGTGAATATGGGGCACTCGATGAGCTGCACCAGCTTGTCCACTTCAATGAGGAAATCCACAGTGACCTCCAGGTCCCCGCTGGATGTGGCTGATAAGGATGTTACCTTGGGAAAAGGTGCCCCGGCGGCAGCAGACGGCTCGCGTGGGTGATGCCCGGTGTGGGCCGTGGCTTTGCCAAACCCTCCCTGCATCCACGGCTCCTGCGGGATGTGAGCAGGCAAGGAGCAGGCAGGGCTTGCATGCAGGCAGGGCTGAAAGGTCTGCAGGGTGGCCAAGGGATGATGGAGGGAGACAGGAGGAGCAGGAAAGGATGGGGGAAGAGGCAGGCTGCCCAAAAGGCCGAGAGCAGGCAGGGTGATGGTGCAAGGGAGGACACTTGCTTTTACCCTCCTGGCCCACGGAGAGGACATGTCTCCCAGAAGGAACGCCAGTGCTAGCGTGTTATTGAGCTTCTTCACATGGAAAACTGCTCAGGGAGGCTTGGGGTTTGCTGGCACAAGAAAATAATCATTCTGCTGCAGGCAGATGGTGAGCTCACAGGGAACTGCACCGTGCTGGGCACTGCCTGCTCCTCATCAGGCCAGGAGGCCAAAGCCTTCGTCTTCCTGGGAGGAAGAGGACGTGGAGGAGCCTCCCCTCCTGGGAAAGGGAAGGTCAAGGCTCAGTCAGCGCACACTTTCCTCTCTCTACACCACAAAAAAAAAAAAGGATGACACAAGGGGAAGGGAGCTGGCACACACCCAGCAAAGGCTGCCCTGCCCCACTAATGATGGGCTGCAGGGAGGAGGCTGGGCTGGCCTGCAGGGTGACCTTGGTGGCCACAGAGGGACCAAGAGACAGCTTGGCCACCGGCCTGGCAGAAAATCCCCAAAGGATACAATTTCTGGATGAGGTCGTAGGCATGTTTGTAGTTCTGGGTGAGGAAGCAGAGGGACACGGTTGTCACGGGGTTGTGACACCAGGACCGGTACAGGCAGCAGAAGAGGTTACGGCTTTCCTGGGGAAAGAGGGAACCGTTGGGGTTTGGTCACCAGTGGGAGCAAGGACGTGGTATGGAGACCCCCAGGTACCCAACACCAACCCCCTGAGCTGGCAAGTGCCCCCAAGCCATGAAGGGACATTTCTGGACCCACCAAGTCCACCTGGCACTGGCATGAGCCCACCAGCCTCAGGAGATGGAGATCAGGTGGGTTTTGGGGTGACAGTGTGATGAGGTGGTCCTCAGGGCTGCTGTGACCAGCACAGGACAGGGGGCTGGAGGATGATGCTGTCCCACTCAAGGGGACACCACTGCATCGCTGGCCTTCAGCAGGAAGAGAAGTCTTCTTCCTTCTTCCCCCTTGCTTGGATGTCACTGGTGCTGGTGGCAGCTGCTTGGCAAATCCCACAGGCACGTTCCTGGCAGGGACAGCTGAGGGACTGGGGGGCTCTACTCCCACTGTCACCTGTCCCCTGAACCGTGTCAGGGCAGAGGGAGGGAGGCAGCAGCTGCTTGAGGGTTTGGGAAGCCCATTCCCATCCCAGAAAGATAAGAGTTGGGCACGTCCTCCAAGCCCCCCTCAACTCCTGAAGAGTGGAGGAACAAAGAATCACCTGGGCTCCAACCCTGGGACCTGCCAGGTGGGGACTGAGCAGCAAGACACATCCCTAGGTGGCTGCCTGGTCCCCACCACCCCATTATGTCCCCCTCCAGGCACTGAACCTGCTCCTGCTGCCCATACCGGGGTCTTCAGGTCCTTCAATTGGTTTCTCAGCTGGAAGAGCTCGGAGGATGTCAGCAGAATGGTGTTGAGGGTGTGGACCATGGTAGAGGCGAACTTGAGGTCCTCCTCCCGAAGCAGTATGTCTGCCATGGAGTGGAAGATGTTTTCTGCATTCAGGAGTAGACAGAGCTGCCTGTGTATCAGAGAGGAGAGAAACCAGGGGGGAAGGGTGGTTAATGAGCACCAACAGGACTCTGATGAGAGCCTGCTCCCCCAGAGAGGACCGGGGAGGAGATACGGGTGCACCAGAGGTTGGGTGAGTGTGGTGGCACCAGAAGGGAGATGCTGTGGGGCAATACCAGTCTCTGCATTTGCAGGATGCAGGGCAAGAACAACAAATAAATAGCTGGGGTGACACACATCCCTGGTCATGCTGCTCTGGCAGCCTTGCTGGCACCCACCACCACAGCTTGGTGCCACCTCCAGCCTACCTGTGACCTCCCTCAGGAGGTTCCAGGGTTACTTTGCACCCTGAGCAGTGCAGGCAGTGTGCAGCAGCACCGTCACAGAGGGCATGTGATGGCCCAGTCAGACCAGTATCCCACTGACACCAGGGAACATCCCTGTGAGCCTGGCCAGTGGGGAAAAACAATCCCTCCCAGCATTGTGCAACCCGGCAGCCCTGGAGCCAGAGGCTGCTCTTTGAACTCCACGCTCCGGCTGCCACGAGATCCGGTGTTGAGTGGCTCTGGAGCTCCAGCTGGTGAAGCTGGAAGATGCCTGTGCTCCACTGGACATCCTGCCAGCAGCGCTCTCCCCAAAACACGGCGTAACCGGCACCGTAGCCCATGATGATCTGCCTGGCTGGGTCACGGCAGGAATGTCCTGCTTAACAAACCTTGAGGCATTCCCAAGATTTTCAACATTTTTCTACACCCCAAAAAAAAAAACAGATTTTTTTTTTTCTTTTCTTTTTTTTTTTTTTCCCTCCCACATTTGTTTGGATTTGGGGATTTCCTGTTTTTCTCCAGGCTCTTGCCTTCTTGGGCAGTTTGTCTGAGGACACCTGAAACGCTGCCCAGCACCAGCTCAGCTCCCCAGTGTGGGCACCAGAGAGACGGAGGGAAGCCCACCCAGCTCCCCATCATCCCAGCTTCTCCTGAAACTGGGATGCTCCCTTTGTCCCCATATCTCCCCCATGGGCTGATGGGGAAACTTGGCACTGAGGCATTCCCCACAGCAACCCTGCTTTCCCCCAGCTCCTACCAAGCACCATTCCCCACCAGATAATCTTAGCTGGGCACCAGATTTCCACCTGGAGGTATCTTGGAAGGGTTGAATAGGCCAAACAAGGAGCAGCTGCTTGGTTTGGCCAGGACGTGGAGGGCATATCAGAACTCCCCCCACCAAGGTCATGTTTTCACCTCCTGAGGTGAGAAGGAGGGAGAAGGTGAGTTTTCAGCCCCCATCCCTGCGAGGGAGGACTAGTGGAAGACTACATGGCTGTAGTTAGACACCAAAGACCATACCCTAAAGCCTGGTGGTTTAGGGATGCAGGAGGAGAACGAAGAGACAGATTTTTCCCTCTTCAACACATGGAGGAAGATCTCTCTCTCCCACCTCCTCTTCAGGCCAAATAACCCGTCCCCTCCTCACCCAGCGCCGGCTGCTCTCCATGGGCAGCTCCCGCATCCCGCGTGGCTGCGGCCGGACAATGAGATGCTCTGTGCGGGATTTTACATAACCCAGCCCGGCCATCGCCCCGGACCCCGCTAAAATGGAACGGGCTGTGATAAATAAGCTCATTTATCCCAATTATTCTTACGTAACTGGCTGCATTCATGGGGATGAAAACGCTTCCCTGATTTCTCGCCGCTTGGACGCGGGCTGGCTGGAGGAGGGAGAGCGGTGGGAAAAGTGAGGCATGGAGGGAGGGAAGGGGAAGGCAGAGGCTTTTAGTCCATCCTGATGGGGCCAAAAGCAAATCAACAGCTCAGCATTGCAGGCAGGATCTGGTCACTGCCAGCTGTGGCAGATTAAGCCCAGCCTGGGCAGGATCAAGCCCAGCCCAGGAGTAAACTGGTTCCATGCTGTCATTCTCCACTAAGAGGGGGCAACTGGGTGCCCCATCCTTGCTGAACTTCCTCCAGCAGCCAAGCTGAGCACTTAGACTGTGAAGTGGGATGATTTACTGTGCCCAAAGAGGGGAGAGGTCCTCCAGGGACAAACATCAGGATAGTTTTAGCCCCAACTGCTCGGTGTGCTGGTACAGCCGGGGACCAGCTGCGCTGCTCGTGGCTGGCAGGGAGCTGGCGCTTTTCACGTAGGGATAAAGGCTATGGAAAGAGCTCAAACAAGCAGAAAAGGCCCTGGGGAGCAGGGAGGGCAATTCAATGACCTCCGAAGCTCCCCTCATCTGCCCACAGCAAGGTCAGGTCCCCCCTCTGCTGCTCCTCCACGGAAAAGGAAGGCTCTCCCTTTCCATAAATAGGAGCTCGGCTGGCGAGCGCCGCGCTCACAGCGAGCGGGGGGCCGAACGCGAGACGCTTTCTAATTTCAGGCCTGGTTTTCATTAGTGAGGAAGGGCTGGGATTTGCCCCCCCTCCTTTCGGCGGCACTGGGGAACTGGAAACTGTCGGGGTGTTAAAGGAGCAGCCATGTGGACACTGTCCCCCCGCTCCAAAGCCGTGTCACCCCACAGGGATGCTGCCCTGCCTGAGCACCAACCCCTCCAGCTGCTCCCAGGCTCTCTGGGAACCACCAGCAGGATAAGTTTGCCAGAGCACAGCATCCTCCTGTGGCACAGGCAGAGACCCTGAACTGCCCCCCAGTGAAGCCCTTTGGTTGGCACATCCCAAAAGAGTCCCCAAAGGAGGGGACAACTGGCTGGTCCTGCAGCTGCCGGCCTCGGTGATAGCAGCCAGCAGCTGAGCCCAACTGCCAGCACCAGGAGGCTGCTGGTGGGATGGGAGGGTCCCCCAGAGCCCATCCCCTGGGAGGCTTTGATGGCACGAGGGGAATGCCAGGCTGGCTGGGAGGAGGCAGGGCAAGGGGCTGAACAGAAGACAGGTGGCTTCTACTGAGATGCCGGTGGAAGGGGACAGGGCAGAGGGGACAGTGAGTGGGAACCATACCCCTTATATGTACACTCCATAAATATATCCCAGATATACACATCCCATAAATACATGTGTGTGTGTGTATACACCCCCCCCTTTAATACATATATATCTCCCCAAATATATGTGATGTGATGATGGAAGGAGCTGGCTAATCTCCCCTGACGCATCATTACAGCAAGATGCCTCTCCCTGGAGCTCTCCCTGCATCCCTGTGGGTGACATGTGCATCCCCTCATCCATGGGGACCCAGAAAGTCCCCAGGGACCTCCTGGCATGGAAGAAGAGGGGAAGAAGTGTCCCCAGGGAGGCAGAAGCCTCAGAGCATCACGGCACCGTGCTGGAGACAGGCAGCCGGCAGCACAGGCACATGGTGATAATGAAGTGTGGTATTTAGGCCATTAAAATTTAACTCCTTAAATTAAAAGGGTTATTCAAGCCTTTCCCATGGAGCCAGGGAATGAATCTCCAGGCAGATGGGAGGCAGCGTGTGCCTGCAGCGTGGGGGACACCCCGAGCACTGTGGGGCTCCCAAGGGACCAGCAGGTCACCTCCAGCCCCTGCTGCAATCACAGGACCCTGCCCTCCCCTTGCCTAAAGGACAACACAATGCTGGCCAAGGGAAGAGCCAAAGAGGTCACCACAGGCTTTGCATGGCCGTGTCACCCTGGGGTCCCCCTGCATCTCTGATCCAGCAGCCACTGAGTTGTCAGTGCAGCAGTGTCAATGAATTCCCATCACACTCATGATCAGTGGGGTGGGATGGGGTATGGGAACAAGTGGGACAGGGATCACACAGGGGCAGGGTGCTGCTGCAGGGCAGCGTGCTGGAGCCCAGGGGATGTTGGAGAGATGGGGTGGCTTTAGAGCCACATCTCCAATTAAGGGCAAGCCCCGGCGTCCCTCCCAGTCCTCTTGCTTTGACAACTCGATGCCTGGAAACCGGCTAATCTAAACATCATCATTTCAGGGAGCTGTCTGAGCTCCCATCCTGCCTGCTCACCCCTTTAACCACTTCAGCCCCGTCCCTGCCCCGAGCCACCCTGCAGGAAAGGGGCAGCAGAGGGACAGGGCAGCCCAGTTTCCTCAAAGAGGGTGAAAGTCTGGTTTTTCCTAAAATTAAAAAAAAGTTAAGATGAAATCCAGCCTAACTGTGGAACCATCCCCTCCACTGGGGCCTGTGGGGAGCCTGAGGGGAAATGCTGCTGGTCCCATCCCATTGCCTGGCCACCATCCCGCTGTGTTCAATTAAGCAGGTGCTTCTTCATTAAGCACCAGTGATTCGCTTTATTAGCTCTGGGCTAATAGACACGGGGCCCCAGCTGGGAGAGGATTGTGTCTCGTCCCATTTCCAGCAACTGGGACAGAGCTGGAGCTGGGGAAGGAGCTGGCTGAGGCCAGGGAGTGATGCTCCAAGGGGCTCTGCTCTGCTTTTCAGCTCACGAGTCTAACAACAACTTCACAGCTGCGAGGAGGGCAGAGCCCCTCCATCCTTCCTCTCAACCCTCCTCTTCCTCTGCTCCCTTCCTCTCTCCTCCCCAAGGGTTTTCCCCACCCTTCCTGCCCTCTCAGGGCTTCTCGGGAGATGCCCTGGCTTAACACGCCTGCCCGGGGAATCCACAGCCTCCATGATGCCCATTGCCCATCCCCATTCCCCCGAAATCCTCCTGCCAGGAAAAGCAGCATCCCCAGCCTGGCCCAGCAGCTGGGATCCTTTAGGAATTTGCAGAGCAAGCACAGATAAAATTAGGACTGGAAGGGGAGAAGGAGAAGACAGCAAGCAGGGAAAGCACAAGCATGCCATTCCTCCATCCTTTCCCTCCACGACGGCAAAGAAAATCCCAGTCCTCCATTCTAATCCCCCCCTTTCCCGAATCCAGGCTCCAGAGCAGCTCCTCCAGGCAAGGGAAACCATGGCAACCCCGGCAGCTCCCTCTTTACAAAATTCACAGCGTTTAATGGATTTCGAAGGGTTTGGGAGGTTTAGGAGCAGGGGAGCTCCTTCTGCAGGAGGCAGGTGTAGGGAGGAGAAGGACCCTCATCAGCTCCGGTTTCCTGGAACGATTATCAAGCTCCCCAGGGAAAGCTCAGTGAAAGCTGCAGAGCAGAGATGTGCAGATCCTGGGAGGAGATGTGCGGATGTGGGAAGGAGACGTGTGGATCCTGGGAGGAGGCGCGTGGATCTCGGAAAGCCGGAGACGAGCCCTTGTGATGCCTTTGCTTGAAAAGGGAAAGGTGCAGAGTGTTTCACTGCAAACAAGGGAACCCTCCCCCGGAGTGTCTGCTTGGCAGGAGCCGTCAGCACGACAACTGCCGGGTGCCAGCGCGGCGCTGGGGCTGCCTCAGGCTCAGGGCGCTCCCCTGGGATCCCCGGGGATCCCCAGAGCAGCCAATGCCTCAGAGCAGCACAGAACAAATGCACATTAGTATTTCAGACCAGCTTCAGCTGGTGAAACAGCCTCACGGCCCTGCAGAGCCTCAGCCCGTGGATTCTGCTCCTCCCAACGCTCCCCTCGGACGCCGGAACGCCGGGATGGCCCTGTGCCGGCTGGCAGGACGGCTTCCCCACTGCCCACTCGCCCACCAAAGCTGGGCACATCCACCTTGACTTGTGATGAACCCAGCCTTGTTCCCACCTTGGACATGCATGGAGAACAGTCCCCTTCAGAGAGGTCACCTTCCATTATCCAAGCAGACATCCAACACCTCTGGACACGATCAGTGAAATACCCCCAGCTCCACACCAAACACGAGAGGGAAACAGGGCTGTAGCAAGGAGAAGGAAGACTTCCTTCAGAAGAAGATTCTTCAAGCTGCTTCTTCAGTTTCTTCTTCTGATCATCTTCAGCACAGAAGAGGATCAATCACCAACATCCTTTGGGATGGGCCAGAAGCCAGAAGACAACTGAATTTGGAGACTTAATGGTCCTCTCAGCCCAAGGCATGGCCCAACTCTTAGACAGAACACAGATCAATGTGACAGCTCCTCCAAGGTGATGCCCACCAGACAGACCACCAGCACCAGCCTCCAGCTGCCCATGCTGGTGTGTCCCATGAGTTTCCTCGAGAAGACTTTATGGTGACTTATGGATAAAGCTATCCTGCCCATAGAATTCTGGAAGAGTTTCTGTTGGAAGGGACCTTAAAGACCATCTCATTCCTAGCCTCCTGCCATGGGTAGGGTCACCCTCCACTAGACCAGACTGCTCCCAGCCCCATCCAACCTGGCCTTGATGACCTGCACTGATGAGTCACTGATGACCTGCAGAGCTTACAAAATGCTGTAGGAACATCTGAGTGTCTACGGGAGGCTCACATGGAAAACAGGAAACTGTCCCCTTCCAAACCCTCCAGGAAAGCAAAAAGTAACCACCTTGAAGCATTTCTTCTCCAGCTTTTAAACTTGCCAGTGATTTGATGGCAAAATGGGCAGAAAATGCAAGTCTTGCCCTGGGCTCTTGGGGCTTCAAGGCCCAGGCAGGAGGCCCCAGCAGCAGCATTAGAGCAGGTGCCTGGCTCCAGCCCACCCCTCCAGCTGAGAGGAACGACTCATGGACAAGTGAGACCTCCAGAGCCTGACCCCACAGGGGCACTCACACTGGGCAGTCATGTTTGCAGGCAAGCATCCTCTGTTTGGAAGAGGAGGAAGGGTAGAGGCTGGCTGAGGAGTGGGGGAGACGCGTGGAGCAGCAGCAGATCCTTCCTTTGAGACGTCCGCTTCCCTTTCAGGCTGACAGCTGTGGCCTCGTTTTCAAGAAAACTGACAAGCGCCTTATTTCTCCCCCTATAATTTCTCTTCACTGCAAATAAAATAGGTTAAAGGAGCGGGTGCAAAGCTGTGGCAACAGGAGCTGGGAGAGGCTGATCCTGTTCAGGGCGTGCACAGCTTGTAGAGAGATGAGAGCCGTGGTCCCTGTGCTTACCCTTCCACTTCACTTTGCTTTAAGATGAAGAAATAAAAGTGCCTTTGTTCCCAGAAGTGCAGCTGAGGAGCAGGCTGCTGTCCTAGAGGTGGATGAGCCTCTGGAATCCCCCTGGAGGGAAAGCAAATCTGGGGGAAGATGGTCCTCCTGGGCATCTCTAGACTTCTGAAAGCAGAGGGATAGAATGTGGCAGGAGTACATTGTGTGTTTGAGGGTGAAGCTTTCCAGAGGGAAAGGATAAAGGGACTGGAAGGAGGTGGCAGCGTCCCACGGTTCAGGGATGAGCATGCCCTGGGGTGGGAGAGGAAACTGCCTTGTCTCTTCTACCAACAACTCGAGCACATCCCAGAGCTCAGGAAGGAGGTGCCTGTGAGTAATTCAGTGAGCCTTGCTGCACTCCCTACTCGAGTGTCAGCTGAAAAAATACCCCACTTGTGCCATGGTTTAGACATCCCAGATGTTATTTCAGCTCTAGTGCCGGGCTTGCCTCCACACCCGCTGCCTCTCACTGCCTTTCAGCATCACAGCTGGATCACGATGCCTGCCCTGCCTTCCAAGCTGGAGGGATCCCAAGGAGGGATGCAGCCTGAGAAGCCTTGCTCCCTCACACCCTCCAAGGCCCACAGATGCATGAGAGGAGAGCAGACAGATCTTCCCTGCCCTGCCAGGACTCTAAGAACCCCAGTGCTACACAACGACCAGCTCCAGGTGCAGCAGAGCACAGAGAGCAGCTCATGCACTGAAGGGAAGGAGCACTGAATGGAAGCAGCTCCAACCAAGGTGGCTTTGGCACAGCTCTACACTTTCAGTGGGGAGTTATAAATGTCCCATCCAGATGTATCTTGTCCCAGGACATCCCATCCTGGGAGCAGCGTGCCCAGCCAGACCCACTGGCTGAGGTGAGCCTTCCTGGTTTTTAACTGAGTGCCTTGGAGACAATGTTGAGCAAGATCCCCTAGAAGACAGTGGGGGGCAAATGCCATTATCCAGCCTGATTTCCTGGCTCTTCCCTCCACAGAGATGAATAAACTGAGCTGTCACATTTGCAGAGTCAGAAAGGGAAACACCATCAGAACACTCAAGCCTCAACCGATGGGATCAGACAGGTTAATTTAGCAGCCAAAACAAGCCCCTTGTCTGCACCAACCTCCACTTCCCCGTGATGAGGGTCCTCATCCCATCAGCCAGGCAAGGAAAGTTTGGGAGACACCTTGGAAGCTGCTTGTGCTGAAATGCTGCTCTGCATAATGCAATGGGCAGCAAGCAGAGGAGCTCTGGGCTTCTCTCCCCACTGCCCAGCCCACCTTCTCCCAGCCCCCCCCTTCCCCAGCCTGCTTTTCTACAGCATTCCTGCTGAGATCCTAGGGAAAGTGCTGGGAGGGAGCAAATATCACTGCCTGGGGACCTGCCCTTTGAAGGAACTTGGCCATTTTGGGAGGATTTTCTTCCCCTACGCACACTTCCCTTTCCTCCCCTCCACCCTCTCACTGACCCAAATTAGTCCCAGCCCACTCCGGCACTGCTGCTCACATGTGGTTCCCATTTTTCTATAGGAAAACCCATCAAATCCTTCCAGGCAGCTCCGAGTATGTCTGGTCTCAGTGCAGCTTCAGTGGGTTAGGACAGTGAACTCATTTCCAGGGCCTGTGCACGCCAGCCCAGCTCAGTGGAGGCACCTCCTGTCCTTCCCTGGGGGTCTTGCCCTAGGAGGGAGCTGGCCAGGGCTGGCCCAGCTCCTGCTCTCCCAGCAGGGATAATCCTTAGGCAGAGCAACCAGGCTCCTCCACTGAGAAGGTCACGCTGCTGGTGATTGCTGGTGTGTTGCAACCCTAAATCCAACCTCTAGCCTAAGGAAAACTGGGTTTTCCCCAGCGGCTCCTGCTCCGTGGGGCTGGGAGGGCATCAGAGAGCCCAGAGCGATGCCCCAGAGCCTTGGTGAGTTAAAACCTCAACAAGCACATGCTCCTGTGGGCTTGCAGAGCCCATGGTGTGATGTAAGAGGTAACTGGAGAGCTGGGGGGTTTTGGAGGTACAGTGGGGTTGCTGGCTTCCACCCCAAATTCCTGTTAGAGCCCGAGAGGAGCCCGGAGAGCTTTCACTGTGCATGGCTGGGACAGAGGGAGATGCAGGAAAGCAGAGCCTGGTTGCCACCACACCACTATAGCACTGCTCCAGAACCCCAGGCATGGCAAGCTGGGGAGAGGAGATTTTGGGGAGCAGAGAGAGTCAAAGGGAGGTGCAGAAGGACGGGCTGGAGATAAGCGAGGAGAAGCCTCTGCAGAACCGGGGGATGCTCAACCACCCTGCTCCATTCACCCCATGCCTGGCTGGGGCCTTGGGCAGGAGGGAGCCCCTCTTTCTGCTTTGCAAATGGACAAAAAAAAAAAACACCAAACCCCAACTAAAAGGCTTTCTCCGGTTCCTCCTCTCGGCGAGGCACGAGGAGGGGGATGGCGAGCGCGCAGTTCATTAACGCCGAAGGGCAGGCGGCCAGCGAGCATCCTGGCAGGCAGAGCAGTGGATTTTCGCAGGCTCGCTGCCTCCTGACACAGAAGCTTCCCTTGTAGCACTCACAGCTGTTTGGATTTTACCCGAGTTCATATCACAGTTTATCAAAGAAGGCTCCATTTTTTTCCCCCCCCTGCCTTTTTTTTTTTTTTCTGCACTTGGCTGAGCACGAGCCAAGCGGTTCCCGCGAAAACAAACGCAGGTTTTGTTCTGCAATGCAGTGGCACAGAGGGTGGGAGAGAGGAAGAGGTGACACGTGTCCCCCCTCCAGCCCGGATTCACTTGCAGAGGGATTTTCAGGGCATGGGTTTGGCAGTGGGAGCTGGAGGGGGGCACAGCAGCATCAGCACACCCAAAGGGAGGAGGAGCAGGAGCGCATCGTGCATCCCAGTACTGGGCACCTCCGGCTCATCAGGAGGTACTGGGATGTTTGGCCAAGCAAAATGTGTGTCCAGGGGAGCTCAAGAGCATCCAGGCCTGGGAGAAGAGGAGGGTTTTGGCTAGCACCAGCTCCTGAGCCTCCCCCAGTGAGGGGCTGGGCGGTGGGGACGGCACAGCAGGGGAAAAGGATGAGGTTAGGGATGGGGTGGGAGCCAGGGTGGTGTGGGTGGACACTGGGTCACTGCAGTATGGTGGCATCCTGGGACTGCAGTATCTCCTTACCACCAAAGCAGACACCCACTGGCTCCGTACACAATCCCCAATACATCCCTTGCTATCCAAACCTGTGGCTAAACCCCCATCCCACTCCCTCCCCACAGCCCTCCTCACTGGGATGCTGGCAGGCTTCCCCTTCCCTTCCCACTCTCCCAGATGGAGAGCACAGCCCCTGGGAATGCCAGGCATACTGAGTAAAAAGTGATTTAACATGCACCTCACTGCTGGCCTGCCAAGAGCATCGGATGGATGTCTGTGCTCCACAGGACACGCTGGCCCTCTGCTCCCCCCCTCTCTGCTCCCTCATCCTGGTTAGCAGGTTCAAACTCACTTTGCTTCTTTTTCCCTACTTTTTGTGGAGAAACAGGTGCCACACAGTCAGCCCCAGCCTCTCAGAGGGCAGCAAAGCCCTGTCTTGCCCAAAAAGAGGGGACTACCACTGCAGCACGAAGGGTATCACCATACAGCCCTTCGTGCACCCAGCGTGACCTGCCAGTGTTTGTCCTCAGCTCTGCCCTCTTTGCTATCCAGCTCTCCCCTGGCTTCATCCCAGCAGGACTTTGAGACCTCAAATAACAGGCAGAATTTCCAGCCAGGTGAACTTTTCCCGTCTGCTGGAACCATAAACCCGCGGCCCCATCACGAGACTTGGGATTTTCCAGCTCTCCAGCTAATGCCATAAATTGGCTGAACAACCTTATCTGCTCCAGTCTATGTCTTCCAGAGTGGATGGAAAACCAGTCAGCCCCTCCTGGCCACCCCCACCAGGGTTCAGGTATCCCCTCAAAAGCCAAGGACAATCCCCACAAGCATTGCACAGGAGGTGGCTGAAAAGTCACACCAGGGCCCCTTCCAAGCAGTTTAACCTCAGAAAACGCCCCGTGAGAAGGTGCCAGGCAGTGTGGAGGTTTGTTTAACAGCTCTATAAAACAAGCTGAGACAACTCCTGTGCGCAGGCCCCTGCCTGGGGAGCAAAGTGCTGACTCAGGCATCCTCTCGTGCCCCAGGGTGCCACTGCTCGGCGAGAAAATGGCCTCACTGGGCTTAAAAGTTAAGCCCTGCACTTCAAATCATCCACACACGACAGACATGGGGATGTCTCCAGCCACTCAAGCACATCCCATACCCTGGAGGGTTCATTTGCTGCGGAAAAGTATATCAGCCATGAACTCCTTCACTGCTCAATCTCAAAGAGCAGCAGAAAGCCGACTGCTTTGGTGCTGGGCTCAGCTTAGTGAGCTGAACCAGCTCCTGGAGCTCAGACTGACCCTGGGGACAAACAGCCATGGGGAGGGACAAGGGGAGAGACACAGCACCTTCCAAGGACAGCCAGCCCTATCCTCTGGGCAGCAACACTGATGTCCATGGGGCAAGGGCTTAACCTCTCACTTAATCCCCCCATCCCACAGCGCCGGTACCCACAAACGAGCGTTAAATCCAGCCTGTAAATCTCGGTGAGAGCCGAAAAGCTCGGTGCTGCTCCACTGCCTGCCTCCTGAGCGGCCAAAGCAGCTTTCCCTCCCCAGGGTTCCTGCCCAGAGGATGGCTGTGCTGCTCCAAGGAGCCATGTGATGCCTTGGAAGCTCCTCCGCATTTTTCTGCTGCTCCGAGCCATCGTCGGGAGGGCAGCACTGAATGGGACTGTTTGCTTCTTGCTTTAGGGCTCTGCTGAATCCAGGACGGCCACGTGCCAGCCAGGGCAATTAGAGAGAAGGGTGGAAGGTCCCAGATCTGCTTATCAAGGTGGGAGGTAACGCTGATGGCTCCTGCCTCTGACAACACTTTGGGAGCAACCTCTGAGTGCAAACATGCCTGGCTCGAGAAGAGAAGGCAGCACTTGGAATTCTGAGTTTTGAAGGGAGAATAATTTTACTGGCTTCCAGCCTAAAAAAAGTCAGAAGTGACAGTGGGAGAGACAGACCCCCAAAGGAACCCTGTCAGCTGTGATGCAGAAAACTTGATGCCAAGCCCAAAAAAAACCCAAATCATTTGGAAGAGATCATGGGAGCTGGTTTCCCTCTTCCCTCAGGGGAAGAGGGGTGGGAAAGCATGAGACTCGGGGGATTTCTATCACTGGAGTCCCCTTGGCACATCCCTTCACAAAGGGGGGCCCTTGCACTCATGAAGCATCTAAATGGCTTTGAAGAGCCTTCTCCTGGATGCTGCCCTTTCATCCTCCTCCTGCTGGGGCTCAGCCCAGCACGTGGGCTCCACCATGATGGTAGGCTCTCCCTCCATGAGATCCCCTTGGGTTGAGGGGATCCTAACCCTAACCCCTTTGGCCTGGATGAGGCATCACACCATGGTTTGATGTAGTTATGTTGCACTGGATCCCACTGGGGAAGGCAGCAGACCAATCCATCTCTTGGCTCACCTCTCAAACCCCACTCCAACCCTCAAGCACACAGTGTACCATAACCTCTGTCTCAGAGACCCCAAAGACATAACAGCAGAGACTAAAGTCCTTTCAGAGTCAGCAACCAGGCATGAACAAACTTGAGTTGGATTAGAAATAAACTACCTTTAACCACAGAGCCCCCACCTGACCTCACAGACCTTTGAACTTGCCCACTGGCAACACGATGGGGAGAACTGCAGCGCTGTGCTTGAATAAACCCCCTGTCCCCCGTTTCCCTTTCCTGTGAGCACTAATCCTTCAGCTGGAAATCATTGCCTAAACTCAACGGGTCTTTTTCCTTCTCTGCTTCACTGTTCCCAGGTCTGCTGTCAGCAGAAAAAGGCAGCAGTGGTCCCCAAGGGGAGGGGAAGACAACGGTACAAAGGGAGCGAAGAGCTTGTGCCAGAGGTGGGGAAGGACGGTGCTTCAGCAAACACCAGCCCATTCTCTCAGGCATGCCCATGCACTCCAGCCACCTCTCCAGTCAAACATGAGGCTGGCTTCCCACCCCACTGTGCAAAACAGCTGAGCTGGCTTGTGGACAGGGGAGGGATGTAACGTGGGAACACGCATACGGCTTCAATTTGAAAAGGGGCTAAAAATAGCTCCACGAGGCTCCCACGTTCACTGAGTCTCTCCGGCAAGAGATCGATCCTTGCCAGAGAGTCCTGTAAAAGTTTTCCTCCTCTATTCTCATCTTGCTTTTTCTGGAAGCAGCACAGATGCTGATGTTTACATCAGTCCTTCAGCCACCAACAGCAGGTTTCAGAGTTAATCACTGGTACCTGAGGGCACGGCTCACCCTTCCCAGAACCACCACTTTGGCTCCAGACCTGCATCTATCCCATGTGAGCCACAACATGACTTGACAAAGGACAGAGTCATCTATTTTTTTCGGGGTTTTTTCTTTTTTTTTTTTGCTTTACCAGATTTTTTTGTGGCATGAGTCACCGTAAGAAGCCTCGGCTTGCTGAGCTGCCGCGAGCCAGTCCCACCACACCACTGGCTGGCTGCTGGGAAAGCTGGGCCTGCCTGCCAAGGCTCACCCTGCCAGAGCTGGGGGGGAAAATTTAGGGTGGCTGTGATATGGGAGAGCTTTCAATTGGGACCCTGCTACAAGTGAGATATTGCTTCTGGGATGTATTCAGTAACTTCTTGGTGTGCTCTCAGGCTGTCCAAAGACTTGGGGGGCAGCAAGTACAACCTGACACCCAGCTCAGCTTTGCAGATTTTGGGAGCTCTGCATGCTGTGTTTTCCCATTTCCATTGGAAGTGATGAGACCTCCTTATCAGTACCTGACACACGCCTCCGCCTTCAGAGAGTCAGCTCTCTTCTCCCACAAGAGCATGGCTTGTATCTCATGCTCTCCCCCTGTTCATTTTGATGCCCCATCCATGAAAGCAAGGGAGGAAAACCCAGGGTCCTGCCAGCTCCTTCCACCAACCTCCTTACTGATTTCTCCACCTTGCCTCGACCGTTAACCCTGTTATTTCCCAGCGAGCTGAGGAACTGATACCCCTTGTCCCAGATGTCATTGCATTAAACACGACTCCCTGCCAGCCGCTTGGCATTCCAGCCCTCACAATATTTGGCTCTCCAGCCTCCACAACCCTTGGCCTTCCACAACTCTTGGCTCTCCAGCCTCCCTCACTTAAAGAGCTGAAGCAAAACCTACAGTTCCATGCGTTGAAACACACGGCTCTGGACGGGCACCTCGCCGAGCCGGGTGGAGGGATTCGCTTGGCTTGGCACTCCGAGTGCAAACCTGTCTTTATGCTCTGGCTGGTCTAGTTGTTCCTTAATGAAACAGGCTCTGACAACACTGTTTAATAAGGAGCCACTTTGCCTCCGGGGATGGGAGAGAGAAATATGGTGCCTTGACATGTGAAAGGCAAAATCCCGCTTGCTCCAAAACCGTTTGTTGGAGAGCAAGGGAGGCTTGAGGAAATGGTTCTGCCTCCAAGGGAATGTGGTGCTAGGGCTGCTTGACCCTGTCATCCCCATCCCACCCACCCCAGGGGCGCTCAGGGGCTTTGGTGAGGCTGGTGGAGTGCTCTGACCTGATGATGAAGGCTCCTCTGGTCTCCAGGAGTTTCCGTTCGCTGCTGAAGCGCTTGAGCAGGTTGATCATGAACTTGTAGAAGTAGGAGTTCATGGTGGGGGTGGAGGGTGAGCACTCCAAGCCCTTCATACCTGGGGAGGAAAGGGGAGAACAAATTAGAGCAGCCAGGGCCCTCCTGCCAAAGGCTGGATCAGAGAGCAGACACCCAAACCACGGTCACAGCACTCAGCAGAGGAGGGCTGGGGCATGAAAACATTTCCAAGCCTTGTATAACCATATCTGGTAGGTCCATGCAGAGCCAGCCCCGCTGCAGCTCTCTCCAGCCCAGGGGAAAGCATCCCAGGGTGATCCCAGTCCTGGAAGAAGCAGCTGGGGGAGAAATGGGCTTTTGGGGAGTTCATCCCAGAGATGTTCAGCTTCAGCAGCTGGTAGGAAAAAAGACTAAATCGAGGCAACCTCATTTCCTCAGATATGTACACTCATCCCAAAACAACCAGATTGCTGGTGAGCTGAAGTGTCTGTAATCCAACCCCACAGGCCACAGATGCCCCAAACCCAGCACACACATAGTGGCAGACACACACATTCAGCCCTGGGTCACAGCACGGCCACCACTTTACACTCAGTGATGTGATTTTCCCTGAGCAGGAGCCACTTGCTGCAACGGTGTCACATACAACGTGCCCCAGGGCTGGCATAAAGTACTGGTCAAACCACAGCAGAGCTTCAGGCTTAAGGATTGTACAGGTCTGAGACTGTTTGCAGGGTGGGCAGACAAAGGGGCAGCTCCCAGCTCAGGGAAATATCCCTGCCAGCCCACAAGAGCTGGCAGGTAAAGATTGCTTTTCCCACAGTGAAACCCCAGGGGAGATGGTTTATTTAGCAGGACAGCGCTCAAAGCAAATGTTTGGAGAGTGTTTCAAAGGCAACTTTGCAACAAGGGGAGCTCCCTCCCTGAATTTCTCCCTTGGAAAGGCCACATCTAACTGCAGTAAGGAGGGAAGTCAGCACACACGAGCACCCCATGGTTATTCCCCTCCCCAGTAGTTTCATCAGATAACCGATGGAAGCCTGAACAGTTTGATTTATGGATGTTGTCTGCTTCTATGGACACTCAGCAGAGCATGGAGCAGCCAATTAAAGATGCAATTAAGCTGCCAAAGCCCAGGAAAGCTGATGGAAAAGCCACTGGGCTGTTTTCCACCCTGCCTCTCCTGAAGATACACAGAGATACAGGCAGGGCAGCTTCCCCAGGTTTGGATTTAGCACCTAAAAGAACATACAGAGCCAAAGAAAAATGAAAAACAAAGTCATCCTGACCAGAAGCTGGTGTCCTCTCCACACTGGAGCCGCGTCTTCACCCACCCCTTAGTTTATCTGCAACCCCAAACCCGGCTTTGAGGCAGGCACCTCCCCCAGCACAAGTGTTTGCCATTGCATCACATTTCCCCTCAGCTGTGGGGAAGATGATCTGGGGGGAAAAAAAAAAAACAACCCCAAAATAAAAGGATCCAGCTGAGCTGATGGGCTCCAAAACAAAGGTGTGTTTGTTCACAGAGGACCCAGTGTGAAAATACAGCCCTGCCCCACGTGTGCTGCCCCACATGTCCTCGCTCCAGCTGCTCAGCACTGCTCAAAAGAGAGAAGGGACATGGTCTGGAGGTGACATGGGGCAGCTCTGCCTTCCCACTGTGCCAGCCCACAGCACAGCCTCCCACCCCCCAGCAGAGCCTGGTTTGCTTTCTGCTGGGAAGGGAGGTGAAGAGCAGATGGAAACTGGCCTTCAAAGCTGAAAAAGTGGTATTTATGCCTGTTTTCTTAGCAATGCTGAGACATCCGAACCTGGCTGTGCTGCAACACGAGAGCCAGCAGCAGGCAGGACATCACACTTTCATTCCCACCAGCTAGCAGTGCCCCAGTGCTGTAGCTTGTCTGGGGGAAAGTCTCATCTTGCAGTTTCTTCCTTCTCAAGACCCCAGAAATAGTCTCTCTGAGCCCCACAGCAGCATGGATGGCACTGCTACCAGGGCAGGACCCTTTTGGCAGAAGCACTGGGAGCAGCTCCTGTTCAGTGCTTTGTACCTCACTGCTGCCTCACGTGCCTTCCAGCCCTAACATTACATACCCGAAAGCACATCCCAATGAAAAAACAGGAGAAGGCAGCAATTTTTCTCCTCCCTGGAAGGTCCAGCACTTCTGCTGTGGCTGGGAATGCTGGATCAAGACCGACCACCCAGAAGCACCCTCAGATCCATGACCTGAGGTGGTGCAGCATCTCCTGCATCTCCACCTGGAGGCTGGGTCAGCTGAGCATCCAAAAGTGAGAATTGCCTTGGAGATCAGATCCCTGCTGCAGTCTGCAGGACTTTGAGTCCTGCTGTTTTCTTCCACCAACTGGCTCCCAAACTTCCAGCCTTTCTGCCCAGCCTAGAGGAAGCTGGGCAGTGGGTCAGGGATCTTGGGAGCAAGGAGGGACTGGGATAAAGAGACCATGAGAACAAGTGTACCCTGTTTTTCCTTAGGAGAGGAAAGTGTAACGTGACAGCCTGCCTACCACAGGGTAGGCATCTTCACCATCCTTTGCCTCTGGGAGCACTGAGAAAAAACTCCAGAGGGATCATTTCTCCATCCCTTACCCACCTGGTGCCCAGCAGCTATGCCTGCATGTCCCTAAGGAAGGCTTCCACCATGGCACACCGTGCCAGAGAAACCAGCGTGCAGGAGCCTCCCAGGCTGCAAAAGACCCAACCAAATCTCAGCTGGAGCTTAAACAGGCGATACTTCTTCCAAGCAGTTCTCTTCCAAAGCTTCCCAGTGCTCCAAACTCCCCGTTAGCTCTGTTTGCAGGATGTCTAGGAGGCGGCTGGCACCTTGTTTGCCGTGGTGCGACCTTTCCTGGCGCAGCCCTGAGCTCAGCTCGCCGCCCTGCGGGTTACAGCTCAGCACAGCGGCGCTCCCGGCTCGACAGAACCGTAGGAGCAGCCTGTCAAGTGTTTCTATGAAACACGAGAAACAAGCAGAAAGAAGTGTTAGGAAAACTGTGGCATAATTAATTGAAGCTTGCACCTCTCCCCCTTTCCCTGAAGCAAGAGTCTGCAGATCCGTAACCTGCCAGATCGGCTGTTAACGTAGCCGGGGCTGGTGGCACGTCACAGATCTGCTGCCTTTTTTTTTTTTTTAATCTGGCATGGGGGAGGGAGCTGGAAGAAGAAAGATCCCTGCTCAGAGGAATGAGGAAACTCAGCCCAGACATCCAGGAGAACAGGAACAAAGGGGAATTTTGGGCTCAGAGGAACATCAGAGCAGTGAAACAAGATGAGTCCACAGTGAGTCCACACCAGCCTGGGCCCTTATCATCGAATCACAGAATGGGACCTTAAAGCCCATCTAGTTCCAAACCCCCTGTCACAGGCAGGGACACTTTCCATTAGACCAGGTTGCTCAGAGTCCCGTCCAAACTGGCCTTGAACACTTCTTCCAGGGATGGGGCAGCCACAGCTTCTCTGGGCAACCTGTGCCAATGACTCACCACCCTCACACAAAGAATTTCTTCCTAATACCTAAGCTAAACAAATCCTCTGTCAGTTTAACGCCAGCACCCTTTTGTCCTGTCCATGACTACAGCATCCTCCTGCAGCCCAGAACGCCAGGCTTTCCCTGGGATTCCCTTCACAGCCTGGGATAGAGCCAGGGACACGAGTGGGCTGCTTGGATCACCTAAGCCAGCACCAGAACGTGTTCCCCCAGCCATGGGGTGAGCAGAGCAAATGCCTGTCAGAGCCTCCAGTGCATTTCTGAGCACTCACCAGCGGTTCACACCGTTCCCATCGCCTGCGTGGCCACGCTATAAATCAACCCAGACAGGCAATTAGGGATCTATATTAAGGCCCTTATAAATATATATTGTACATCAGCCTGGAACATTCAGGCCGTCTGGCTGCTTGATGGGCTGAGCTGCGTCAAGACCGACAGTGGCCAAAGTGCCCCCAGATTGCTCCGGGTGAGACTGGCAGACTCTGACACAAACTTGGATTTTCCCATCTCAGCCACAAAGTGTGGAACTTCAGCCTGGCATAAAACACAACTTCTATTAATTTACTATAATTGGTTTCAAACCAGTCTTAATTAAAACCGGTGTGGACTCGCTTAACTCCACCGAAACCAAATTGAAATAAGATCGGAGCGGAATTGATTCCTTTCCGAAGCGAGCTAAAGCTGGGTAAGCTGGTTAAAGAGTATCCACAAGGGTATTTGCGGTGGTTTAGCTAAAATGATTTACCGCAATCTCTAATTGAAGCAATTTCAGCTCGGATATAGGCAGGGTAAGCTAAGAGCTTGGCGAGGCCAAGCATCCTTCCCACCCCAGCGCTTTCCCCAAGGCATCATGTTTCCAGCTCAGCCCGGAGAACGATCTCCCCTTGGCTCCTCTGGGAGCAACAGGGATAAACCCGGTGGCAGCCGGAGCTGGTCCGTGAGTCTCCGACCCGCTCAAGTGCCGGCGGCGTGGGAGTCGGCGCTGCCAGATGGTGCTTGGTGAAACCCCGGGCAGCGACGTGGGAATCGGCGCGGCGTCTCCCCCCCTCCCCGGGCAGCCTTCCCCTTCCCCAGGATGTTTGGAATTTCAGCTTCTGCAAACGCGGAGCGGCGAAGCCTCGCGGAGCGGGATAAAAATAGAGCCGTAAAAAAAAAAAGGCAAATCCTCCCCCTCCTCCTCCTCCTCCTCCCAAAAAGCCGGCGCAGGGCGTAGCTGGAAACAGATGTGAACGTGTCGGCAGCTCAGCTGGGCTCTGGAAAATCTCCATTCTCCCTTCTCCAGAGCACAGGATGCTGCTGAGGAAACAAACCCATTGAAATTCTGGGTTGCACGGCCGCAGGCTGAGCTCACCTGCTTTGGCCTGGTCACACACGGATGCTTCTCCCCTTCTGACCTGTTTTAAAGAGCCATGGCTTTGCAATTCCTGATGCTTCAGCACCTCACCAGAGGAGGGGTTTCCAAATGCCCCAGGGTACATATTTTGATGCCAAACGAGGCTTTTTCTGCCTCCTGGGTCGCCCCACACTTGAACCAGGGTCTGTGCTCATGGCTGTCCTGGGGGAAGGCAGCAGGCAATGATAATCCTGATGACTTTCCTAGGAAGGTTAGTGCTCCAGGACTGCCTGGTTTTTCTTTGCTACAGTAAATCAATAAGCAAAAATGGAGCAGGTGTGTCAGCTGCCTCCTTGCCTTTTTTGCAGAGGACAAGTAAGAAGAGGTTTTGCTTTTATCCTGCCCTAACACCAAAAACATCAGTTTAGCAAATCTGAGCCATCTGACAACGGCCAACCTTCTCTTTTCCATCTTTCACAGACCCCCTGCACCCTACACACTCACTTGGTATTTTCAGAGGCTGCCCTGACACTTTCCACACCATCTGGAGTTGTGACCTTGTCTTACTCTGCAGATCCATGATTACACAAATGAAGGGATATTACAACAGAAAGGGAGTGGTTTGGCTCATTCAGGATAAAATCCCCCCAAAATATGTTGAAAGGAAACCCCTATCAGAGAACATCTCAACTCCTGCCCAGGCTCTGGAGCGCTGCATGCTCTCCTGTGGGGACACAGCAAGTCTGAACTCAACAGACCACATTTCTCAGGGGCTTCTAATCCACTGACTCCTGGGATCTCCATGGACTGCTGGTGGAAACCAATTACCTCATCAGGCACGTTAGTGCATCCACATATGGAGCCAGGCTCCCAGTAAACATCCTACAGCGTGAGGAGCTCAGAGGGCACAGTACTGTCCCCACCAGCTCCGGCAGGAAGCCAAGAGGGAGAGACCAGACCGGGCTGGAGAGGAAACAAAGGGCCACGACTGCTTCTCCTCACAAAGCTGTGGAGAAAGGAAGGAAGAGTTGTGTGCAAGGCTACCCTGTGCAAGGCAGCAGCTGGGGTCAGCATCCCTTTGGACTGAGCTTTCTTCTCCTGCACACAGCAGAGCTGCAGACCTGCACCTCTGATATCACGGAACGGTTTGAGTTGGAAGGGATCTTAAAGACCATCTAGTCCAACCCCCTGCCATGGGCAGGGACACCTCCCACTAGATCAGGTTGCTCAGAGCCCTGTCCAAGCTGGCCTTGAACAGTCCCAGGGATGGGGCAGCCACAGCATCTCTGGGCAACCTGTGCCAGGGCCTCACCACTCTCACAATGAAGCATTTCTTTCTAATACCTAATCTAAATCTACTCTCTCTCAGCTTGAAGCCATTCACCCTCGTCCTGTCACTCCATGCCCTCTTCAGAAGTCCCTCTCCAGCTCTTCTGGAGCCCCCTTCAGGCACTGGAAAGGACTCTAATGTCTGCCCAGAACCTTCTTTTCTCCAGACTGAACCACCCAGTCTGTGTCCATAGCAGAGGTGCTTCAGCATCTGATGTGACCTCCTCTGGACTTGCCATGATAGGTCCATGTCCTTGCTGTGCTGAGGACCACCCAGCTATGGATGCAGTGCTCCCAGTGGAGTCTCACCAGAACGGAGTAAAGGGGCAGAATCACCTCCATGGACTGGCTGGCCTTAGTGACAACCACTCTTGGGTCATCTGCTACTTGTCTCGACTTCCACAAGGCTGGCAAAACACTCCCAAAGCAAAGCAGGCAGCTGGATTCCCATCATACAGACCAGACCAGATCATTTGCACCATCCCCACAAGGACTGGGGAGCTGCTGGGCACAGCCCTGCAGCCCTCATCCCTGAAAAAGTGGGCACAAGATGACCAAGGAGAGACTCCTGGAGGGCAGCACTCAGCCACCCTGTCCCAGGGGGCAGCTGGAGCAGGTTGGGAGGAGGTGCTGGGTGTCCCCAGCAGTGCTGAGCTGGGCTGGCCCCAGCTCACTGTGTTTGGAGAAGGCGTCGAGGGCAGCTGACCTTACGTAACCGGAGAACAAAGCGGCTAAATAAAAACTGGAGCTGGGAACGGGCTGCGGAAGTGGGACACGGCTTTCCTGACTAATCAACCAGCATCTGAAGGAAACCGAACTCAATGGCAGGGAAACAACTGCATAAACACATCCTGAGGGAAGAAAGGGAGAGGGAGGAAGCGGGGGGAAGACCTCGGGGGCACTGGCCCCTTCCACCTCCACTGCTGCCCTTACTGCTTGGGTGGCAAAGCCTGGAGAGCCAAGACAGAGATGGCAGCATGGAAACCTGCTGGGATCTCAAGGATTTCGAAAGGTGACCTTGCTCCTTTACCTGCAAGGCCACCAACTGCACGCTTGGAAGGGCCTCAGGGGTAGGAGAAGGATGGAAGCCAAGATGGCTCAGCAGCTCTCCTCCCACTGCTGGCTTCGGTGGCATCTTGGTCTAAAGTGGATGATGGAACAGAGAGATTGAACCCTGGGGATGAGCACTGGTGCCCTGCAGCCCCCCACTCTGATGGTGCAGCAGCATCCATCCTATTGCCAATACAGAATTGTGAGGGTTGGAACAGACCTCTGGAAATCATCCAATCCAAGGACCCTCTCTTTGGTGACAGCACCTTGTGATTTTTGCCTGGGAAGGGCAGTTTCAGCTCACTTGCTCTCACTGTGTATCACCACCCCAGCACCAAGCACAGACAGAGGGATTTCCACCGGTCACCCTCCTGCTCCAAAACAACCCTCTGACAAAAGGAGTATTTTCCAGGAGCCTCTGCTTTTCCAGGCGTAATCCAGGAAGGTCCTGGCCCAGCTGTGACCCCTCAATTTCCCTGGGGGAACTCCCCAACAGCCCATCCAGTCTCAGTCTTGGGTGGTCAGAGCCAGACGGGACTGGGGCCGTAACAAACGTCCGAGGCCAACAGACCAGCTCCTTTTTCCCTCCCCAAAAACATCTGCCTTTGGGTAAAAGCCAACGACCCCGCAAAGCTCAGCCTGAAATAAATTCTTATGAAACAATTTTCTGTTACATCACAGGGAAGAGTAAAATAGGTGAGGAAGCCAGAGCCCATTAGGACCTGTGTGGGGGCAAGTTGTCCCATGCTGGGGCAACAGGAGCTCCGGCTGCAGCAGATCTGCTCCAGGAGGGCAGAGTCAGACTATTTTTAAAGGTTACACTTGGAAAAAGCGAAGCCAAGTTGCTCTTCCAGATAGCTAACAAGGGCCACGGCAGTCGTTAGGATCCACGCCATCCAGCCTGCTATTTTTAGACCATCCAGAAGGAAGGAAACCTCAGACAACCATCAGTGTGAGCTGAACTGCAGCTCCTCAGCTGCTCGGCCAGCGCCACGGGAGCCGCTCCACCCCGGCGGTCTCACTTCTGACAGTGGAAGGATGGATGAGACTTGCAGAGGGCTTGGGGAGGTCACCAGCACTGCAGCCCCCACCTCTCCACAGCAGAGATAAAGCTGCCAGCAGGAAATAAGTAGATCCCCCCCCCAAAAACAAAATCCCATCCTGAAAAACACAAAACCTGAGCTGGTTGCTGGCGCAGACATTCGCAAGACCAGGGAGGGGTGAATGATCCAGGATCTTCAGAGAAAACAAAGCCTGGGGATGGGAAAGCGAAGCCTCCCTCTCCAGTGGTGATTTTGCAAGGCCCCGTGGCTGCATCCTGTGCAGGGAGAGGCAGGCTTGGCTCCGAGCTCGGGTTGCAATCCAAAGCTCACATGAAACGTGCTCTTGGCTGGGACGACCTGGCCTGGGGACTGCAACAGGGAGGCCCTTAAATAGAAGCAGAGGCGGAGAAGGAGAAGCCAAGCAACTGTGAAGGATGAGCCACAGACAAGGGAAGGTGGAAAAAATTTCCCCATGTGCTGAGATAACGAATGAAAGGGGTTTTTTTTTCATGCCCCAAGTCCCCAGAAAATAGGATCGTCCCTCTTCATCTCCCTCCTGAGGTTCTGCCAGGCACTGAGAGCAGCAGCGCAGTTCACAGCCAATGAGGGCAGCCTTCAACAGGCAACATCACAGGAACAGACCCCTCAGGGATCCCTCTGCAGACCTATGGATGTTTTGGAGACTTGGGTTTGCAGCCAGCACCCCATTCTGCACTGATTCTAGGGCGCTGAGGGTTTTTACAAGGAAAGAAGAGGCTGACACCCAAGGTCCTGTGAAAAATAGGACAATAATGACCTTCCTCCACACTGGCCTCTGCAGCATCCTGCTGCTAAACCAAGCCCTAAATCCCCAAAGCATGAACTAGAGGGAAGAGCAATAAAAATAAAAGCAGTGCCCTGGTCTGTGCCACGGCAGACTCCATTCCCAGGCTGTACCAGGTGGGGACGAAGATATTGATTTATACCGTGAGAGAAGCTTCCCCTTCTGCCTGAGCAAACCTGACTGGTGCCATGGAACATTGAGAGAGAGCCCTGGAGCGGGGAGGCAGAGAGCTGTGGCACAGGGGCACTCACTGGAGGAGCTCAGCTGGCCAGCCCTGGCTGGGACGTGAAGCTCTGCCGGGCCAGGTCGCACATCGGAGCCGTCGGAAGGACCATGACCCTCCTCTGTCTGTCCCGCTGGTGAAGAAGCGATCTCAGCCAGCAGTTCCAGGTCCTTCAGGATAACCTGCGGAGAGAGGGATGGTGCAGGGTGAGCACACTCAGGGGCAGATGGCACAGTGAGCTTTCCTTTCCAATTCCAGGGCCAGAGAGGGCGAGATGGGTAGCAAACACCAAATCCCAGCACATCAAGAAAGGTGGAGGGAAAAGAGAGCTACCTATGAAGCTCCATGTGGAAATTACAGATTCTTGCAGAGGGGATAGGGCAAGAAAGAGAAAAGGGGAAAACCCCCCATGTTTCTGCTCTGTGAGTCCCAAGAGAGCACGTGAAATTAAACCAAATTTACACAGTCAGGAGCAGGGCTTGCTTTCCCTTGTCCCACTTTGGGGAGGTCTGGGTTTTGCTTCACCACTCCCCTTCATAACCAAATATTTGGGACAATCCCAGCAAGAGCACAGGGATGTTCTGGGGGCACACACCAGCCAGCCCCTGCATGCAGGGGGGCATCCCAGGAAAGGCTCAGCTCATCCATCGAGGCAGAGCTGCCATTCGGATTTCATAGCTCCTTCCTTCCAGAAGTCACCAAATTAGTCTATATATAGCACTTCTGGAGAAGTTATTACTGAGTGGGTTTTTTTTTTTCCATCCTCAGCCCTTCTCATGTCTCAGGCTATTTTGGGTCCCCCTTCTTTCTAATTCCTTGGGTCCAGATGATTCATCAGCCGTCGGCGATGCTCGAAGCTGTGCGGAGCAGAAAGGCTGCCAAAAAGGGTCGCCTGCCACATCCAGCTCATCAACATCTGGCACAGCACATCCCTGACTACCCCTTGCCCACCAGTACAGCATTCCAGGCTTTCCCTGTGTTCTCACAATGAATCTTTCTGAGGAGCAGCAGTTCTATGGGAGTTTTAGGTTCTGAGCTAACAGAACCCTTACCCTGGAAAAACAAAAAGCCAATTTATATCTTTTTGATCACGCTAGAAAATACGACAACGCCTGAAAATCAGAAAAAGGAGCTCCTGGGTTTTTCTGTTGCACAGATATCTTAAGCTGAGTGGGGTTTTTTTTTGTAATTAGGGCTGATTTTCAAGCCCCCAGCAGCTTTGGAGCAGGCAGCATGGTGTCCAGGCTGTGGTGGGAAAGCAGCCTTGCCATGGGCACCATGAGGCTTCAGCATGCCTGGGAAGACCCTGTGCCTATAAACATTATGAAGTCTCAGCCTACAGCTCCCCAGGGGAGGAAAAAAAAAAAAAAGACAACAACTTGTACTGCTGTCCCTGAAGAACATGGCACCTCCGTGATGCTGTCAGGGCTGGGAGCTTGCTGCCAGCACGGAAGGTCCCTGCCATCACCAGCCCTCATCCTCTTCCACAGTGAGGAGTCTGTGCTCCCTGGCAGATGGAAAACCTTGATCCTCCCTCTCTGCCTGGTTTTCAAGCATCAGTGGCTCAGACAAAGAGATGTCGGTGGCATTTCGCTTCAAGCCGAGGATGCCCCTGAGCAGAGCTCATGATGCTCCTGAAGCTCTGTGGAGATTCTCTAGTGGCTAATCACGTGGCTCAGCTGAACTTGCAGCCTTTATGCAGGCACTGACTCGGGTCTCAGGCTCTCACAACTGGGCAAATAACACCTGCAAAGGTTTCCAAGTCTCGCTGTCTTTGGCTAAAACTGGCAAAGGGACTCGGGGCTTGGCTACCGGGGCTGGCAGGCAAGTGAGAGCTGGGACTCTTGTTCACATGGTGGATTTTGCCAAACCCAACAAAACCAGGAGCCAAGGCCGTCTGTGGTTGATGTACAGCAGGATCCAGACACTCACTGCTGCCCTAATCCCCACCCAGTCACATCATCCACCTTAGTCTTCACCACCAACTCCTGTGGCATCAGGAAACAGGACCATGATCTCAAGCTGGGCACAAATCATCCCTGCTGCCTCCCAGAGTTTTTAAGAGCCACATCTTGAGGTCAGATCCTTAATCCAGCCGCCCAGAGCTGTGTGCCAAACCCCATCCCTGAAATGCTGCTTGGGTTTGGGATGCTCTGGCCAGGACAGCCTGGGCAGTGGTGACCGGTGCCACCGGAGGGCACGGCTGGACCTCTCCAGCTTTGGAGAGGTTAAGGAGTGTCCCCTCAGGCCAGCTGTGCAGGTCACAGGCAGGAGGGGGAAAAAGCAGCATAGGCTGGAATTTTGCAACTGAAAACCACGGAGGAAATAAGAAGCAGAAGGGATGGGTGCACAGGCACTGGAAGAGCAGGCAGCTGCAAGGAGCTGGGGTTTTCCAGCCGTGGGAAAGAGGCAGGGAGCTCCAGCTCCTGCTGCTTCTTCCCCGCATGCTCCGGAGCGGGTTCCCAGCTGGAGATGGAGGGAAGGCAGGAGCGCTTGGTATGCACTGCACATCCCTGTGCTAAGCAAAGCTGGAGCTGGAGGCTTTGTGCGAGCCAGGAGGCTGTAAGAAAGCAATATCCTGCCATTGCCATGGCAACGACCGGCTGCGCCAGGAGCGAGCCGGTCCCATCCATCAGGAACCCAGCGGCCGTCGGACCCGACAGCGCTGGAGCACGAGGGCCAGAGCCATTCCCAGCTGCCCAGGCCAAGGTGTGATCCTGACAGCCAGCCTGCAGGATCAGCCCCCAAGGGGGTTTTCCTGGTCCCAAGGGGATTTCTGGAAAGATTTCCCAGTGGTGATGAGACAATAGGACAGCGTGCCCTGCTGCGGGCAAATGTGGGGCTGGTTAGTTTAAACAGGGAGGAGCAGGGGAAGCAGCATGGTGATGGATGGGGAGACCTGTCCGACGTCACAAGCCATTCCCAGCACAGGGATGAAGAGCAGCATGGAAGAGCAGTGAGCTCTGGGTGGCCGGGTAACGAGAAGCAGGTTTTCTGACAGTTATAAATAAGCCGCTATTTCTCCTTCCCGGGAATAAGCAAGACTTCTCCCTGCACTGCCTCCAGAGCACGGAATTTGAGGGCACACACAACTGTCAGCTTCTCCAGATCTAGGTCAGGTTAATTTGCAGCTTGTTCTGGTTGAAGGGAGCCGAGCCCAGCCCAGCCCTGCCGGCGGCGCGGGGGGAAGAGCGGGACGGGATGCACCTCCCTGTGCGTGCGAAGCAGCGCCTGGATGCTCCTGGAGGAGGGGGAGGATTTGCCTCTGGTCAAAAACGCTGGGCTGGCCCCCATGGCAGGGGAAGGGGAGGTGACCCCAAATCTGCTGCAGGCCCCTGAGGGCAAGATTCAGCATCCCACAGCACACTCTGACTACCAGGACACCAGGCAGCTGCTCCTGGGGCACGTGCAGTAAGCAAGGATACAGACTGAGCTCCTGAAGGTGCTCTCCCTGCTGCTATTTATGGAAAAGTTGTGGGGAAAAAAAAAGAAAATAAAATATTAAAATGCCTGTGTGCAGCAGGGAGATGCTCCTGGGTAGCTTCATGGATCCCAGTGGATGGGTATTCCCTAGAAAGTGAAATGGGGCACACAACA
>JAWWLV010000021.1:13155734-13168213 GCA_035041135.1 Platyrinchus mystaceus
GAGCACAGGTGGGCTCTGCTGTCCCCACTGCGGCTCCTGCTGCTGCCCAGCGAGACCCCCGTGCCCCCCAGCCCCAACCAGGGCAGGGTGTGGAGCTGGCCATGTGGCAGCAGAGCAAGCACCGCACCTCCAGTGAATTCCTACAGTGATGTCACTCACCCTTTCACCTCGCACAGAGCTGTGCAAATGCACCGGGGACCCACGGTCACACCAGGCCTTTCGTGGGCACGATCCTGCCCAGGGACACGCACCCGGAGCTGTCACCTCCTCACCCTAACCCAGGAGTCAACACACTCGGGGATAAACCTCAGTGCCCGGTGGGACGGGGCTGGGAGACAGGGAGGGAGCAGCTCTGGGGGAGAACCTCCGTGCCCAGGGCATTGTCCCCGATGGGGTCACCGTGTCACCTGAGCCCCTTCCCGGGGCCGCTGGGCCTGCAGGGTCCCACTCACGGACCGCCCAGGGTGACCCCCAGCCCCGAAGCCCCCAGCTCCCACTGGGGTCACCCCCTCCCTCGTCCCCCCGGTGAAACCCCCACCGCTGCCGCCCCCGGCTCCCACCGGGCACAGCCGGGCCGGTCCCTCCCGCCGCCCCCTGTCCGGTGGGAGCTGGACCCACCCCAAGCACCTCTGGCCGGCTCCCGCCACGCCGGGACCGCGGGGAACCCCGGCACGCCATCACCCCTCCCCGCCCTTCCCCGGGGGCGCCGGGTCGGCCTCCCCGGCCCCGCCATCCCCGCCGCGGCGGCGGCGCCGCCCTCCCCGGGTGTCCCCGGCCATCTCCCTCCCCCTCACTTCTCGATCTCCAGGGCCGCCACCTTCCTCTTCTCGTAGAGCTTGTCGGTGAGCGCCCGCACCACGCCGGGCGCCAGCGGCGCCAGATCCCGCTCGGCGTTCATGGCCCCGCCGCCGCCACCGCGGCCGGGACCGCGCGCACGTGACCCCGCCTGAGCGCGCCCACGTGACACGAGGCCACGCCCACGATGCCCCGCCCCGCCCACGATGCCCCGCCCACGATGCCATGCCCCGCCCACGATGCCACGCCCACGATGCCACGCCCACGATGCCACGCCCCGCCCACGATGCCACGCCCACGATGCCACGCCCACGATGCCACGCCCACGATGCCACGCCCACGAGACCACGCCCACGAGACCACGCCCACGAGACCACGCCCACGAGACCACGCCCCTCAATTCAGAATGCACATTGAGGTGCTGGAGCAGGTCCAGAGAAGAGCGACGAGCCTGGGGAAGGGACCGGAGCTCAAGAGCTGTGAGGAGAGGCTGAGGGAGCTGGAGGAGAGGAGCCTCAATAGCACTGCTTGTGTTTCACCCCTCTGCTGGGTGATAACCGACGGCCTCCCTTCGGTTCTAAGGCAGTTCGGTACTTTTTGGGTTCGTTGTAGGAGGAGCGCGGCGGCAGGTACTGCCCTCAACCACTGACTTGATCCAGATGACAGGATTTTCCTTGTCAGCCTGAGGAGTTCACAGGAATCTCCGGTTTTCTCACACTCCCGACAGCCATTGGTGTCCAGACATCACAATGCTTTGGAGGATCTCAAACACCTCCCTTTAATTTACACTGAGTCCAAAACCTGGCGTTTCTCTAGGAGCGGCCGTGATCCATCTCAGCAGAGCAGCTGCAACCACAGTTTGGCTAAGGGGAGGTTAAAAACCATTCTCGTTCTGTAAAGTTCCTCACTTACTTTACAAAGGGCCTCGGGAAAGGTGGGGAGGAGGTTTAGGATGGGGTTTAGGATCCCACCCACGAGGGGGGCTGTGCAGAGCCCACGCTGCTCTCCCACACATCCCACCGCCTGCCCTGGGGGCTCAGCAGCTCGGCTCTGTCAGGGGGGGCAGAACAGAGCGGGCGAGGCTGTCCCGAATCCAAGGGGCTGGGGAGCACAGGGCGCTGGGAATGCCGGCGCTGTAGCGGCAGAGCGCGGCCACACGGGAGCGCCGTGACCCTGGAATGTTGCCGGGATCATCCCGGCTCCGGGCAAAGCGCCGGCGGGACTTTGGCGCTGGGATGAGCCTCGTCCCGGCCGGGCACCGGGACCCCACAACGCACGGCGATGGGTCAGGGGAACGGCTGATGCTCGGTCCGGCTCCCACCGGCAAGCTCGGCCGTGGGGAAGCTGCTGAACGTGCTTGTTTGCAGCCCACGGGCTCACGCTGTTAAACGCCGGGATGCAATCCAGAGGCTTCTCCACGAGGGAAGGGATTTCCCTGAAAGACACCTGCACAGCGGGAGAAACGAGAAGTGAATTTGCAGATGACGTTCCCCTTGCATCATCTGCGTCTTTGCTGTCCCTGTCCCGGTGATGGTGTGACACAGCAGCCACTCTGACACAGCCAGGAGAATTCAGGGAATTCTTCCCTTCCTCTCGTGTTCTCAAGGCCACGCTCATAGTCAGTCACCTAATGCTCATTAATGAGCCACTTCAGGGTGCTTTTTAGTTGTTAAAGTGGGCAGCAGTTCTGCCTACTGGCCATGAGGAGCAAGCTGGATTCAGCTTTGAGTAAATATAAAAAATTTGGAGAAAGAGGTGTGCTTCAGCACCCCTAGAAAAAGAACATGTGTAAAGAATGGCAGTAAAAAAGTGCAGTTAAAATGCCCCATCTGAGCCCTTAAAATTCAGATTTCTTTTTAAACTAACCAGAGAATCAACGCACCCGTATTCCCCAAGAGACCCAAGGGCTGTCAGATCCTGGGAGACTGCTGACAGCAAGGCAAGCTTGTGGTTTTGTTGCTGGGAAGCAGCAAATATGAAAGAGACAACGATATTAGACCTGGTCCTGTCCCTGAAAATCGGGAATAAACTCCTTAGCACCTGTGTAGTATTGAGAAGCAGGTATTACTTTATGGCAGCACTGCATGCATGCAGGAACGATTCCACTTCATGTACAGGCTTGGCTTGAGAGGATACAGGTATTTATTCAGTTTGACTCCTTACAAAGTTGGTTACAGAGCCCTCAACATTCCATTCACCGTTACTTTCTCATAACCCATTTACAACAGTTCTACTGGTTAAAGAACTCACCCAATCCTACTCTTCGTGGCTGAGGGACACAAGGACACATCCTGATTATTTCCCCCGTCCATGGCAGGCAGATAGGAGCTCACTTTGGCTACACTCAGCATTGGTAGAGGATGTCACAGCCCTTCACCCCCTTCTGGGGGCAGCTTCTCCCCCGTGGCACCCAGAGGCCTCTCTCCTCCTTCGAATTTAGGTGGTGAAGAGGTGAACCTGGAAAATAACATAACTATGACCAGGGACCTGCAGTGGGAGGGAGGGACACCTGCCCGAGCTGCTCCTTGTCAGGATGCAGCCCCTGGGTGGGTGCTGGTGTGGTGAGGTGAGAAACAGTCTGATCCAGCTGCTCCAAAACCAGGATGGAAAGGTCCATACTCAGAAAAGCCCGGGGTAGCAGCAGTGCAGGCAGCTGCAACTGCTTGCAGAGGACAGAGATGAACAACTGGTGGGGAGGCAAAAAGCACAGCAGAAGGGAAAAGACAGAGAAACCATGCAAAAGGTGAGACTGAGGCATGAAGGGGCAGATCCAGCCAGCAGTGAGCCAGCACAGCCCCCACAGCACCCTCCTGGAAGTGCTGATCCCTCCTCATCCCCCTGAGGGCCAGTGCCAGAAACTGCAGCTCTCCTGGGTATTTATCCGGAATGTTTTTCTGACAAGGTCAGGGAGGTGAACATTTTCCAACACTCCCAGGTGACTCAGGTCACACTCTCTGTTTTAAATCACAGCAGGTGCTCAGGGTAACTCTGCTTGTCTTTCTAAAGCCACATGAGGGACACACTCGAGCTGTGCCTGCCTGTCAGCGTGCTGAGCTGCAAGTATTCCCTGCACAGTCAAACACAACCTGGATGCTCTATTCCCAGCTGGGCATTCAGTCCCTTTCATGACTTGCTCCCCAAAGAATAACTGTCTTTAGCTTTGCAGCTTATTATCTAAGGATGAGTTTCGTTTCTGGATGAGAGGCTCTGCTCATCATAACTCCCAAGAGATCCCAAGAGATCCAAAATTATCTATTCCACCACCTTTAGTTTTAGTGAGTGATTTGAGGCAACTTCCTGGGACCATGGTGCACATACAACAACATTTCTCACTTTTAAAGTAGAAGCCTCTTGGGAGCCAGGACTGGGAGATGTTGTGATGAACAAGCCCTGCTGCTGAGCAGCACAGAGCCCACAAGGGACTTGGTCCAGTGGGGAAAAGTCAAAATGAATAACAGCAAGTGTCACAAGAAGGGGGGCAAGGAATCCAAGGTGCCCACTGAAAGCTGAGCTCTGGGAAGGAAATTGTTCTGGCACTGAAGTTGGTGTCTCAAAAAAGGAGAAGGGAGAGGTAACAAGATGTTCAGCATCAGTCCAGGTGCTGCACAGTTCTTTCTCTGTTGAGCACTGGAACTTCCTAAGCATCCTGCAGCACTTCCAGGCCAAGGCTGGAAGGCAGAGGAAGGCAAGTAGCAGAGAGCAGCTCCTCTGCCTGTAGAGAGGATCCATCCCAAAGCAGAGGGGCCAAAGGGTTGTGGAAGTGTGTCCACCAGCACTGTGGAGCTGAGATTAGGAGCCTGCTGAGAGAAGCAGGTCAGTCTGGAGCTGGAGGGACTGACAGCAAGGTGTCAATCCCTCTGGTCCTTCTCACTCAACCCAGCCACTCCTCATGAGCCAAAATGCATTCAGGAATTAACATGGGGATTTAATGGGAGCATGGGCAGATTGACACCAGGGAGTGAGGAGCCTTTCCTGCAAGGGCCAGGACAACCTTGTGCCACCTCCTGCTCCCAGCATCAGAGATGTTACCAAAAAAAAAAATGTCTCAGCCTGTGTGTTGGTCTCTGAGCCTGCTCGGGACACAGCTTCACACCACTTCCCACACCCACCTCCCAGAATAGAGGAGCGAGAAATCACACTGCTTCTGCAAAGCACATGTGAGGATTCACGTGGGGTGACACGACCCCGCCAGCCCAGGCCGTGTGAGAGCCGCCAGTCGCCCCAAAGCCCGAGGTCCCTGCAGCCCCTGGCACCACCACCAGGGAGGTGTGCCAGAAGCCACCACCCCCCTGCATTAAATGCAGGAGTTTCATGGAATATCCTGAGTTGAAAAAGATGAGAGGCCAAATTCTGGACACTCAGGTGTGCAGCATCCTCGGCCAGGCCCCGGGGACCACACGCAGGGACACCCATTAGATGCCACGAGGCACCTAAATGGGTTTACAGAACCCTATGATGCCCTTGAATTTGTCCTCCAGGCAATCAGAGGCAGATTGAAAGGGCACTTTGGAGCGAGCCATGGACAGCTCAAGGGTGTTTGCAAGACCTGCTCTTTGGGTGCACTGAGAGTCCTCAGCTCCTGCTGAGACACCCAGGCCTCAATCGTGTCATCACTTTCAGCAAGAGGAGTCAGAGGAGGGTCTGAGGCCCATCAAGCTCCTTCCAACACGGCTCATACCTCTCCCAGAGTATTTCTGCACGATGCAGCTCATCCGATTTTGCGACGTGCAGGCGCTAAAGCTCCTCAGCCGCTTCGGTCCAAACTAAGCTGGACCAGGACCAGCCACAATCAGCACTGCAGGAAGGCACAGCAGGTCCTTGTGCAGACCATCCTTAGGTAGCAGTACTTCCCTCTCTTGTCAATTTGTGGCTCTGAAAGTAGTCTCCACTGACTTTACTGGAGTTACTCTGGCTTGCACTGATTTTACAGATGATAGAACATTACCCAGTAAGTCTTCCCCTTCCTTATGCTTCGCACAGCAGTCAGGGGACTTAAAAGCATCAAGTGAGCTCCTGATTCTCTATCAGACTCCAGCCAAAGGTTCCTCTGAATAAATCAGTATGTCTAACAATAAATCCAATTTGTAGTCTTTGTTCAAAATTAAATAGCTGTAATTTGGAAGTGCTATTTAAAGCAATCAGCACTAACGACAACCTTACCAGCCACTTCAAAAATCAGCTCTGCAAACAGAAGACTATTGACTCTTGTAATGAAGAGCAAAGGAGGAGAGATGTGTTGCAGCCATCTGTGTGGCCAGGACCTGGACATTCACTATTTTAAGATGTTTTCATGGGGACAAGCACTAAGAACTTGGAAATACAAAGAGGATGGCTGCAAGGGTTAACAGTACATCTGGTTGAGCATAAACAGCTGAGAGCAGCAGGCTGCTCCTGCTTGCATCAGACAGGAAAGCAGAAGGCTTTTAGCCATGGAAGGAGAGAGATTCTCAATCTGTCCTCCTCTCAGGGCAGAGGCTGCAGGAGATGGCTCAAAAGCTGAACCCTGAGGACAAGTTCAAGGCAAGCATCGCCTGTCCCTCCACGGGGCCAAAACAGAGTGAGGAAAAGCAGGGAGGTGAAATGACGGAGCATGTCCTGAAGTCCTCACCTGAAAGGAAACGTCCCTGCTCGTCTCGACCAGTTCTGCTGAACCCCAGGAGGTGTCTCCACCGGCCCGTGCTGATGTGCCACATCCCGGGCAGGCGGCGAAGCCACAGCCCAGCGCACCCTTCGGGTGGGATTCTGCAGCGGGTTCACCACGGGGAACCTCATCAAGGAGAGGGTAAAGCAGGAACGGTATGGAACACAAAACGAAAAACAAACCAAAAAAAGGCTCCGGTTTAATATACTTCCTGGGATCGAATCCCCAGATTAATCAGAGAGACGCTGAAGCTCCACCCCGCTGAGTATCCGTCCATCCCCTGCTCAGAAGGAGCAGGGATCCTCACCCTGGCAAAAATCAGATTATGGCTGGGGGGGGCTTTTACCCAGTGTAAAAGCCAAGTTAACATCACTGCTGCGTTACTATTAAAGGTCACTCATGCAGTACAATGTAATTCCCCCCTGCTTTACTGAGAGCAAGGCAGGCACGCTCCTGGGACGTGCTCACAGTCAGAGCCCCACAGAGCTCCTGGAGATGGAAAGAGGCATGACCAGACAGGATTGGCTGGGTCCAGGCGACACCAGGGACTGCTGGGGACAAGGGCGGGGTGATGGAGGCCAGGAGACAGGAGGGAGGTGACAGTTACCACCTAAGAGGGGACACACAAAGCAAGCTCACAGCTGGAAAGGTTTCCTGCAGAGGAGAAAGCCGACTTTCCTGACTGCAGAGCCACTGGAAAGGTGGCTCTGATTGAGTCAGGCCATCTCAAAAATGCAAGGCATGACAGCTGGGCCCAGAAAGGACCCCTGGGGTCCCTGACCCCCTGGGAATTCTGGCTTCCCTCTGCTACATGAAGCACACAGTGGGGAGTAAATCAAGCTTTCTCACAGCATCCCACACTACTAACCGTGGGGTGGGCATCACTTTGGGCTTCCCTGCTTTTTGCCAAGCCCCATTCAATCCTCCTGGGAGCTGAAGTCCTCTCCAAGCTGCTGTGCTGTACAGAGCTAAAGGTTTCCCCTCTCTCTGCCCCTGGCTGCCTCCCTGTCCCAGCCAAGAGATACAGATGGATGGTGACACATCTCTGACATCCCAAAGTCCTCACCTTAACCCAACTGCTACTTCTTCTCTGAGCTGGCAGAGACAATCCACAGCAACCTGTCAGAGTTCAAGGAGTGTCTGGACGATGCTCTTAGTGATATGTTTTAGTTTTAGGTTGGGCTCTCCATCCCCTCTGCACTAGGAAGCTCCTTGGGCTAGAAGGAATCAGCACAAAAAACCCTGTGCAGACTTACAGCCAAAAACGTAGGAAGATCTGGCACCTGGATTCAGATTTAGCAAGAGGGGCTTGAGCCCCTTCTCCTAAGAGTTTAAAGATTTCTTACTTACCCTGTGAAGACAGGGATGCACCAGGAAAGAGCACAGCCATACTAAAAATGGCACTCTTGACAGAGTAATGCCAGGGGTTTCAGATGGATTTTCTCTTGGGGAAAGCTGTTTGATGCACAACTTGCAGGAAGCAGCAGTAGAGTGAAGGGTGAGAAACAGATGGAGAAATTAAAGAGAAATGAGGTCTGGAAGATTATGTCACCTTACTCATCTCTGCCACATGGAGTGAGGGCTGTTCCCACCAACAAACCAAAAAGAAACATCAACCTTCTGTCTCACAAACAGTCAAGCTCTGCAGATTCAGGCCTTGAACCTCCTGTGCCTCCTGCCCAGAGGGAATTCAAGCACGAGCCACCCAGGCAGCACTGTGGAACAGCATGGACAGGGACAGGGACACCCTTCACAGTGCCAGTGTACCTCGGGCTCCCACTGTGAGCCTTGGCTAATGAAGATGTGCAGAAAGCAAAGGCAGGAGCTGGCTGTGCCCCAGGTTTGCAGCTGAACAGTGCTGGCAGAGCTAAAAGAAGTCACCTTCCAGCCAGCATTTGCTGGCTGGCTCTGAAAGCAGAAGGCAACCCCCTCCCAACCCCCCCCCAGCCTGCTCAGGGCATGGGTGACACACGGACATCTCCCAGGGTTGGTCCTGATGGCACAGTGCAAAGCCAGGGAGATGGGCAGCCTCCTGACAGCACCTTGGGATGTGCAGTGCTTTTCCCTCAGGCAAGGCTTTCTCCTTCACCTCCCCTACCCTCAGTCTGCCTCTCCAACACCCTGGGGCTGCTCCCCAGTCCAGCTCTCAGGGTCTGTTACCCTGGTGCAGAGGAGGAGCCTGAGGCTCCCCAAGGCCAAGTGTAACAGTTAAAGTGACTCTTATGCAGCTGTTCTGAACTCCCACCTCCACTGCAGTGTCCCAAGTCAGTGTCCTGCAGGTGTCTCACAGCGGGCAGAAGCCCTGAGGCAGAAGAACCTGCCTCAGGAATGCCATGGTGCTCCATGAGCTCAACCAGAAGGTGCCATGCCCAGGCCTGGGGCAGGCTGGCTGACTTGCCAGCTGGGAAAAGAGCAGCACTGTGATGGAAGAGGCACAGAGATGGAAGGTGCACGGTGACACCATGCTGAAAGTAGAGGAGAAAGCAGCTCAGACACATTGCAAATAGGAAATCATCACCAGCTACCTTTGTCCTGGCAAAGCTTCACTGTCCCACACCTCGTGTCCAGCTTTGTGTCTCTACTACAGACTTGCTAACGACACACACTTGCTGACAACCCCCTCCTTGGCAAGCATCTTGCTTTCTTTTCATTCTGTCTGAATGGAACAAGTAGCAAATTTCCAAGTCTTCCTTGCTTCAGCTCCCCAGTGTCTCTGCCCAGGAGCACAGAGACTCTCCTCTGTCTGCAGCAGCTGCACAGCCACCCCAGAGGTGATCCCAGCACCCAGCACTTGCTCCAGGAGCCACTTCTCTGTTACACCCAGCAATCCCCTGCTCTGCTCCTGCCAAACTTCACGCAGCAGCTTTCCATCACGACTCAGCCCTCCTTTTCTAAGTTACCCCCAGGATTTAAACAGGGAAATAGCACCTGTGGGGTTGGCAAAGCCCCAAAACTACTGCCCCATAAAGCTGAAAGACCAGGGGGCAAGAAAGGGGTGTGCATGGCTGTCACTCATCTGAGACTCCCCAGCCCCAGGGGCATGAGCACATTTCTGATGGATGTTCCCAATGTTCCTGCCTCTCCCTGCCAGTGGCTGACAGAGCATTGCTGTCTCATTTCTGCCTCGCACTCTTTTTCACTGCCTGCATTTTCCATTTCTTCCTTGTTGTAAAAACAGCAAAGCAAAAGAACCCATCGACTCTAACACAGAATTGGGGTTTCTCTGGCCAGCACAAAGGCTGGGATCTGGCTTGCAGGGTCCCTGCCAGGGGACATGGAAGGAGGGAGGGCAGAGGCAGGAGACATTACTGATGCTATAGGAAGACCCACTTGGGAGGAGAAAGGCTCCCGGCCCCTTCAAAACAAATTGGCTGAGAAAACCCTGGGTGGAATGGAAAGAGTCATGTTCTACATCTTCAGCTCAACAAATCCTTTCCCCAAAGAATCTACTGGCAATTCATTACGCTGGATTTGTAGCCAAGAAGTTCCCGCTCTCCGGGGATGTCAGATCAGTACGCGGAGGGGGGTTTGACGTGTGCTGTGAAGGTGCAGAGCTCCCTGCTGATCCACCCTGGCACATGGACCACTGTTAGCTGTGTCCCAGGGAGGGAACACGTCTCACATGAAGGGGCCAAGGAGGTGATGCAGGAACAGCAACGTTCAGTGCAAATGACAAGGCTTAATAAAGGATGAAAACCCTGGAGAACAGCTACGTTTGGGGATGAGCCTTTGGCAGCCTCTGTCACAGCCTGTGAGAGAATCCTTGTAGTGTACTTTCAGTTGAATGCCTTCCTTCTGAGGGGAAACCCAAAGAAAGCTGAGGAGCTGGTCATTACCCTTAGAAAGGGGACAAATCAGTCCATCAAGGAGAAACCTTGAAAGTAACAAATAGGATGAAATGGTTGAATTGGACTCCACGTGTAGCATCTCCTGCGGGGCGATTCTGGAGGTCTGTTCCAACACCACAGAAAACCTCTTGGTGCAAAGGCTTGACTCAGCTTTGAACTGTCAAAGGTCCAAGGGGTGAGGGGAGCCTCTTCTCAGACTGTCTCCAACCCTGTAGGTGTAGACAAAGAGTAACCATGAGAGACTCATGGCTCAGCAGTCAGAGAAGGGACACGGGTTGGCACGAGGGGCACATCCAACCCCTCAAGCAGCAGCTCTGATTAGAGAGCGAGAGGAAAGAATGGGTTGAACAAATAGAAGGAAAAAAAGTCTTGTCCAGGCAGCAAAACAGCATTTTTCTCTCCTGGCCAAAATAAATGGATGCTGGGAATCTCTGCTGATGGGCTCCAGCAGGGTTAGATGTATGGATGGGTAAATTCTACTGATCTCACCTTCCTGAGACGTGATGTTTGATTCCCTCGATGTCAGACTGAGTTAGTTTGATCTGAACATTTAGAACACCAACAGTGCTTAATGTGGACCAGAAATAATATCTGACATGCTGCCCTTCTGCTGGGCTCTTAATGAGCAATTTGAGGTGTTAATAGCTTGGAGACCATCTTCATTTCCAGCTCTGCCACAGAGAATCACATGGTGGCTGCTGAGGGACCCGGAGAGAATACATTACTGCTTAATTAACATGCAGAGCAGAACAGGGCTAAAGAGCCAGCAAAGGGGCCATGCCAAACCCTTTGGAGCAGAGGCTGCTCTCCTGCCAGATGCTTGGGACCCTCAGCTGCCACCAACTCAGCAGAGTTGGGTGACTCAGCATCAGCTGGAAGAGCGAGTGCCTGCAGGCTCAGGTCCAGCAAAGCCAATTTAGTGGGAGATGGGGCGATTAAAAGCTGGAAACTGATTCAGCATTCCCATTTCCAAAAACCTAAATTGGTTCTAAAAAAATAGGAGTAAAGAGAAACAGGCAAGCAGCCAACAAGTGGCCTCAGAGGAAATTAATTCCTCGTGGGCTTCGCTGGAATGTGCTTGTTTCTCTGTTATTATAAAATATATGCATTGTTCTAGCATCAAAATTAGATTTCCCCTTTAGCTTGTAATTAAACCCTAATCTAATTTGCCAGAAGATGACAGGGGCCTTGAAGCAGAGCTTACAGCCCTGCCCCTCTTTCTTTCTCCACCTCCCACCATCTGCTTTTGCAGACTGTCTTCCGTGTTCCAGGGTCTGCTCGTGATGGTGCATCAAGAAGGGCCACACGAAAAACTTGTTGGGACTTGGTAAGACCCAGCTGGGAATGGGCTGCCTCAGTGCCCAGGGCTTCTCCCCCAAGCCCTTCTCATAACCACAGCTAGTTTCCAACTTCTAAGAGGTTGTCTCCTCTGAGCCAGATCCCACTATCCCTAAACAAAACTGTTTCTGGATGAGCTCTGTTCTTTGCAACTGCAGCACTTCAATGCCCAGTGGTTAACTGGGCTCGGTTTCCTGGGGCATTATGGAAAAACTGTTTGCTTCTCTAATAAAAACTGCCCAGACCAGACTTCTGCACTCTGCACAGGTTACAACAGAGGTGAAGTTCCTCCCCTACCCCCAGTTTCATGGGCTGCAAGGAGATGAAGAGACTATGAAGCTCTTCAGACCCAAGGAAGGTGGAAACCCACTGCCAGGGTCTTGGCTCTGCAGGAGCCAGGCAGCCACACTGAGCTCACAGATGCTCTTCTGGATTTCCAGGCAAGACACCCTTTCTAGAACCCTTTTCCCTCTTCAGCAAAACCTTGGGCTCAGAACTGAACAGGGACACTCCTGCTGCTGGTGGTTGAGTTAGTCTTTCTCAAGCTACCACTGAGGCAACCCATTAAAACACCTTTCAGAACATCAGTTTCAGCAGGAGTTTCATGCAGATACATTTCACATGCACTTCCACATCTGTGCCCAGGGGTCCTGGAGCCAGGGAATGCACACCTGGGTTAGCTGGCAGCTCCTCTGCAGAATTTTATTTCCCCTGGAGGGAAAGGTCCAGGTAGGAGGACACCTCAGGGCCCTGCTAAAGTCTCCTGCTCTGAGCTGCTTCCCAAGAGTGCTGCAAGACCTGTCTGCCCTTGGGACACCAGGGCTGGCTGAGAGACTGGGGAGCAGTTATGGAAATAT
>JAWWLV010000021.1:13189891-13208040 GCA_035041135.1 Platyrinchus mystaceus
CCAGGGTCTCCTGCAGGCATTCCAGCAGCTCCTGTTGCTGACAAGCAAGGATGCCTGGGGGCATGTGGGCAGAAAAGAGAGATCCAGAGGAACAAGTGAAGTGATGGCCCATGGCAGAAAGGGACAGGGGCAAGGAAACACGACCCAGTGCTCTAAAACATTCAATATGACAAACCACTAGAAAATGAACACCATGAAAATCATCATCAACTCCCACGGCCCCATCAGTATTGAAATCTTTGGGATTGTTCTGATCTCACAAACCAAGCTGAAGCACTTGAAATTAAATAAAGAAGGGCAGAAAGGAAGATTAAAAGTATGGAGCAGCTTCTATTAAAATCTGAATGGGATTCCTGAACCTGGAAACTGAATGGGAGGTGGATGGGAGAGGTTTGCAAAAGCATGAATGGCACAGGAAATGGGAATATGGAAAAATTTCTCATGATTTGTCATCAAACAAGAACCTGAGGGCCTGAAAACATTATTAGTCATAAATAACACAGAAGTGGGAGTACTTTTCCAGGGAATATCCCATCCTTTAGAACCCACTGCCAGGGGAGGCTGTAGAGGCTCACAGCTATCAACCCAGGGAGCAACCGGACCAACGCTAGGAAGATAAAACCATCAGAAGCTGTTAAACAGAGATGAGAACAAAGCCTCCAGCCCGGGAAAACGCCGACTCCAGAGCCCAGGAGGGAGGGAGCAGATGCTCTGCCCTGTCTCTCACGCTTTGCTGAACACCCCTGGCTGCTGCTGCTGCTGCTGCACTCCTGGAGAGGAGCCGGGGCTGCAGCCACCCCAATGCTGCTGCTGATGCTGCTGAAGGATGGAGGCCTCACCAGAGCACCTCGTGTGGCAGAGGGAAGCAGCTGGCACGTGCTGAACCACACACCCCCTCAAACTGCCGGTGCAGAAGAGCAGGCAGGGGAAAAGCTGCGGATCTTCCTGCCGGGCAGACGGAGCTGACACGGGAGAGCGGGAGCCGTCGGGGTTGGCTGAGGGCGGCTGCAGACTTCACGTCCCGGGTGCCAAATGAAATGTGACATTTCATTTAAGGCTCTTGGTTGTTTAATACATATGTTTAAAAAATAAATTCTCTGCACTGTAGCAGCGATGCAGCACGAGGCGTTTCACTTGACAGCGTAATGCCCACGGTGTGCAGTTTGGGCTGCTCTGCTGCCATGAAAGCACATTTACTGAATCTAGATGGATCTGCCCTATCATTATTTACACAACACGATCTTATTACAGGCTGTCAATTCTCTCATCCTTCCATCCCTTGGATGTATTTCCTACAGATGGCAGGACACAGCTCTCTAGCAATGCCTGGACTTAAAATTCTAAGCCAGACTTTCTGTAACGCAGTAGAGCAGATGTGTTTGGGGTTGTGCCCTCCTAAATGATGCTCTGACACAGCAGAAACACCCACCCCTGTGTTTTACCCCAGCATCCAGCTGCATGACCATGGACACAGGTATCTTAGCACATCATGATCACTTTTCACTGCCTGGAAGTAAGAAATCAAGCACTGGGTCATCCTCAGTGGGGGCTGTAAAAAGAATGAGAGGGAATTTACAAAAGAGCTAAAACATTTCTCTGAATTCTTCTAATACTACATGATCAGCCTGGTGCAAGAGGGAATACTGCTCAGAGCAGCACAAATTGTTCTTAAATAGAAAGACAAATGTTGTTTAGCCTAAATGTATATCTCAATGAATGGGATGAGCAAACCCTTGGACAAGATTTCAAAACAAATGTCAGGGGTCGTGAAGAATGCTTTCCTAGGATCCAACAGCTAATACTTTCCTTCATCAATTACTGCTCTAAATATTGGGAAACTGGTAGCCAGACTGATTAGACTGAATAGAAATAAAACAGCCCCTGCTGCATTTTGTCTTCACTGAGACATATTCTTCCTCTATCCCTGTCAGTCCCTCTTTGCTGAACTTGGATTTTAAATCTTTTAGGAGAGCATGACAGTCAAGTTTGGAATTTTTGGCTATTATGGAAAGCAAGTCCAATCACAATTGCTCGGCATTGCCCTCACCTCTTTTATGAGCACAGCTGAATCATTCCCAGGCTACAACAAACCTCAGAGCATCCTCATCATCACCACTGCTGCAGTTATTGCTGTTAATGGTCAGCAAAGGACAGGGAGACCATGGGATGATGGAAGGCAGCTCTGCCTCATGGCCAGGGTGCCACGGGCCATTTTTAATCTTTATGGCTGCTGCAGTAATGATACACTGGGGTACCTGCCTGGCTGAAACATTGCTTTTGGCCCATGGGGAAGACACTGCAGGAACTTTCATTCTAATGGTCTGGCAAAGACAGACTCAATATACCACTTAATAAATCAATCACCCTTCAAGCTGCTCCGGTGCTTCTCAGGAGATGCTGATTGATCCACAAGGAAAAGAAGCTAATGAATGGGTGGTTCTGCCCTGAAACACATCCAAAGGTAATGACACTTAAGAACATATTAGTGATCTCCACGGATGATGGAGTAGACAAGCTGTGGTCAAGGATGACCTGCAAAGAGATGGAAACCACAATCTTCCAGAAATCCTTCATGTGCTAAAAATGAGCTGTGTGGGCTGGAAGTCTGTTTCTGTGAGTACCTGGGGATGAACAAAACAGCCCAAAGAGGAGTTTTAACTTCCAAACAACCCTCCTAGTCCACCCCTCCCCAGTCTGTGCAGTCAAGTCTGCAGGTTTCTTTAGCAGGGGTTTTGTCAGGAGGGGTGTTATGGAGTTGTGGAGCTACAAAGCTGTGCAAAAAAAAAAAAAAAACCCTGAGCAAACAAAGCACAAACTTTATTCCCCTTCATCTACCCTCAAAATGACAGACCATCTGTCTTGAAACACAGGGCCCTGGTGAGGGGGCAAAGGCCATAATCTGTTTGCAAGCAGCAGAATGACCTTATCTAAAACAGTATAAAAATCATTATTACAAGCAGTTCTAGGCAAAGGGGACAGAGGCAGGAAGCAGTTGTTACCTATTAGCTGTTTTGACAGAAACGAGCACTTCAGAGACCAATTAGACTCACCCATCAATCTAATTAATTGGAACTATAAAAGCCTATGACCAATCAGCTGGGTAAAGCATTAGGTACCAATCCTGCATCTGTGGCAGCGCTGCTACTATTAAGATGCAAAAATCAACATATAATTGCACAATTTCTATTTACACCTTTTTTTTTGCCAGCAATATCTGCCTCCCTCGACTCACTTTGAAGCGAGAGTAGAAGGACAGGAAAGTTCAACAGGAAAACAGCCAAACTGCTGGGAATTCTCACAAGGAAAGGAGAAGCACAAGGAGCCTCAGCCACCTGAGGCCAGCAGAAAGAAAAATCCCTTTGCAAAGTTTTTAAATGCCTCACACTCCAAGGCAAAGCTAGAGCAGACTCTTGTAATAACTGCAGCATCAGTCTGGCTTGAGCCTTAAGGTAACACAGTAAACAAGATCATCTTTTAAAACTCACACAATAAAATAAGTTTCTAGCCATCTGCCAGTACTGAACACAGGCAGAAAAAAATCACATCACTTGGTGCAGCACAGTGAAGCTCTGGAGTCAAAAGAAGCTGCTGCTTGGGAAGAAAGAACTTCCCCCACCTCTGAGCACCCCTGAGAAGCTCCTACCAATCTGTCTGGGGTTGAAGGAATGGAGAGTTGCAGGAAGATGGACAACTCCAGGATAGAATAGCAGTGGTCTTGAGGAGCTCAGGGTGTGCTGACATGAATTTAGCCCAGTAGTAACTTATTGCTGCTCACAGCAGCAGCAGAGCCACTGCAAACACACCCACAAGGCTGATTTCAACCTGAGAACGGTTTTGGAATTCCCACTCTGGTATCCTGCACAGCACAGGGATGACTCAGGTAAGTTCCTAAGGCAGCAGTGAGTTGCCCAGGCAAGTATTGAGTGTCCTCCATTCTGGTTGAAGTCAATATAAATGGAAAGCACTCAGGAACTTGTTTGAGTGATCTCAGGAATGCAAAATGCAACACGACAAGAGCTAAACCTCAGTTAAACCCTGCTGCCTATCCACATCCATCGGGGGATTTACAAAGGAAAAAAAAAAAAGGAAGAAAGGAAAAGGCTGGATCTAAAGACTAAATCAATAGGATTTTCATTTCATTTTTCAAACAGGTTCCTGAAAGCCAGTGATTGAAGTGCCAGCCTTGCCAGACAGTTGACAATCCTTCGTAGAAAGGGGGTTCTTAAGGAAAGAGAACAGAGTTATGCAAAGGTGGTTATTTTCTGCAAAGTCTAGGCAAGGGCACAGATGAGAATCAGAGCAAGGCAGTGGTTTTCTCAGATGCTTCACCCTTGTGGGTGGCTGAGATGTTGACAGGTACTGGCACACCCGTGCTTATTCAGTTCCTTATTCAGCCTCAACCAGCAATAATCCGCCAAGGAAGGAGCAAACCAACCACAGTCAGCAGGAGACACACGGGATGAGAAACTGCTACCGACTCACTTCTGAGGAGATCCAGCCCTCGGAAGTCTCTGTGAGACAAAATGACTTCACCTCCCCCGTGCTCTGCATCCAATTCTCTGCAAGGAGGCTCAAGGGTCCGACTGCCAGCAACCCCATCAGAGCTTGGGTTGTGAAGAGCACAGAGAGGGTTAAGAGCTATTTGCACGCACAACTTGACACTCACTGACTCAGGGATCTTTGTTTTCCTGCCACCTGTAAACCTTACCTTTAGAGATGGAAATGTTAGGACAATACCTGTCCTGTGACATTACAGCCTAGGAATCGGAGAGTAAAAGTCTTGGAGACCACAGAATAATTATTGTTTAATTTGCAGTGTGATTGTTTGGGGTTTTTTTACCTTGAAAACATCCTGTTCTAGCCTAAGAAAGGGAACATTTTATCAGCTTTTCAACGAAAGCTGCTCTAAGAAAAGGAGCAATCAAAACTCTAAATGAGCTCGGATTCAGATTAGAACAATACAGTGACACAGAAACAAGACCTGAAAGGTGGATCCCATTTACAGCCTGAGGGATTCAAACGCAGCTAAATGAAAGCCCATTTATAGGAGCACATCAAGGGAGCTGAACAATGGGAGCTGAACAATGCATTTCTGTGTGTTCACCAGCGATGCAATCTGGGACTCCGGGTTGTCATCCAGGCTGGTCACTGTTTGCTTGGCCCACCAGACAAATTCGGTGCCATGTGTTGGAAATATTTATGAAAATGTGTTGGTGCACTTTGGATTTAGCAGGAGCAATTAGGATTTGTCACCAGGTAAACAGCTCCTGGCCGGCAGACACAAAACTCAGTGCTCTAATGCTTAGGGATAGCTCAGCTCAAACAGCTGCTGCCCAAAGGCTGCTGGGCTTTGTGCTCTTGTACAGCCCCACTGAGAAAACTAAAGTTCTTGGTCTTAGTTCTTTGCTGGTGGTCAATTTGTCACCTTAAAAACATGTTCTGGGGAGTTTGATGATGATTAGGGAATGCAACACACACAAAAATAATGAGAACAACTGGAGCTGTGAGCAAGCTGAACTTTGTTCCTGTCAGTGGTGACAGTCGATGAAATTGCTGCAGTTCCTGCTCATTAAGGAGCTACTGCTGCAACTAGGGGCCTGACCTGTGCCCATCACCACCAGTGAGAACATCACTACTGGCTAATGGAGAAGCCTTGGGCCAGCAGTGTTTATGTGCTGGACCTGAGATGTGGGAGAGAGAGGAGGAAAGACGAGGCCCCACCAGCCCCAGAGCTGGATTGCTCTCCCTGCTCCTTCATCTGCCCCAGTGGGGATGCCAGGACTGCTGCAGGGCTCTGCTGGGGCTGGGGGGGATCATTGCCTGGGGTAGGAAAGGCACAGAATTTTCTTTCCTATTCTTCTACCAGAAATTTTGCCAGAACAGAGAAACAGGGAATCCCTGGCAACACTTCAGCACCGCCTTCCATCCCGTTCCCTTCCTGCTCCTGCCCACAGATGGCTGGATGGGAATTACACTTCTGAAGGTGACTTTAGGGGTTGCCTCAGAAAGATATTTTCAAATTATCAGAAGAAGAGGATCCAGCTAAGTTTAGGACTGACTCAGTTGTCAGGACTAAGAGACTGAGCACAAATCAGCCCCTGCATCTCCTACATCCCCACCCCGGGCTGTTCCCACCAGCCACCTCTGCTACTGCTGGAGCAGGAGCTCCCTGTCCCTCACTTAGACCTGGTTCTCCAAGGCCCAAAGACACAAACTCCGTGGTTAAACTTAACTGCTCTGAATTTCAGCCAGCATCACTAAGCTGTTCCCTGAGCCCGCAGATAAGAAGAGCTGCAAAGGAGACATCCCTGACACACTGTAACAGCCAAACGAAAACCGATGCCAAGAGATGGAGTTGGCAGCATAAACTTTGGCCTTTTATCCATTAATTGTGAGCTGTTCCTTAAGATAATTCCCATCCTGTTAGAGACACCCTTTCAGTGAATCACTACTGCTCCTGACAGGCAGAAAAGATAAGGTTTGGAGGGTTTTTTAATAGCTTGTTTCCTTCTGCTTTTTAACTATGTCCTTTTGTATGTTTGCTTTCTTGTATGACATCTAAACTTTCACAGGACAAGATCTCCCAAAGGCACCTTGCAAGCCCCAGACACTGGTCTTGCTTTTAGCAGTGTGTTTGCTCAACAAACACAGATGATCTCCAGAGGTCCCTCCCCAAAAAAGTTATTCTGTGATTTTATCTTCTAAATCAGCCCAATTGATTTTTACATATACCCCAAATTTCTCATATTTCCTATACACCTGTGCATGTACCTATGGGCAGATGGGTAGATCAACAGGCATTAGAGGAGCTCAACCTTTAAGAAAGCTCATGATGACATTCTGATGAACATTTAACACAAAACAAAGTAAATTAAAAAAAAAAAGGCAGAAACAGAGGAACTTCAAAGTATTGAAAAAGAAATCTGAATGAATGTAGGGGTGACTTAATTAGAATAAAATGCTGCTCCGACTGAAAGATTTAAATGATCTGTTTGAAATTTTAAAGTGACTTTCAAAGGTCCATCATGAGACAGAAGAGATGACTGATGCCGTCAGCTGACAAGAGACATCAGATCAGCTTTGACTAACAGGAACAGCACAGGCTGTTCACAACCCAGCTCACATTGCCCGTCTGATGAGGGGACCACTGGAATGCCACGTGCTTGTGGCCTCCCAGAGAATGGGTCTCTTTGGCTGACAGGGGTGGGTGACCATTTCAGAAGGTGCTTGTGCTCAGGAGGGTGCAATCCAGCTGCTGACACGTTCCAGCAGCCCCCAGGAAAACCCTGAGAAAGCTCATCCTGCTTAAAGCACTGCAAGTGTTCTGCACGAAGAAAGATGAGCTACTTTGCCTCCGAGTGCCAGTTTGGTAATGGGGTTACCAAGTTACCAAGGCTGCAAACCAGCAGAGTCTTCTGGGTGTTGTACTTGACTGGAGAGACAGAGAAGTCCAGCTGGGCAGGGAAGTCCAAGACAATAGCCTGGATAGGCACAAAGAACTTTTCCCTGTTGGTGACGCAGAGGAGCTGGTGGAAATAATCCTGCAGCAAAAGAAACAGTCTCAGCACAGGACATTCAGTCCCATCCCCATGACAGCAGAAAAACTGCTGTTTTTTAAGCCCCTGACAGTAGCATTCAATAATTAATAGTACTTTGTACCTCAGTGACCTTCCATTCCAGCAGGATGACTTGGACAGGCCTGCTAACTTGCAAAGAAGAAGTCACCCTATTGATTCACCTGCTTTCACAGCACACTGGCAGAATGGGATGAAATTCTCTGAAACTTTGATTCTGAGGCACCAAAACTGAGTCATTTCGGGCAGTGGGTTGCAGCAAGAGCAGAACCTGGTTTGACCACTTCTGCAGACTGTTAAAGACACCCCTGAGAGCCCAGTTGTGCCACAGCAGTAACTCCAGTCCCAGCAATGCAGCGACACTGGTGGAGCTTGGCAGGGGATGCTCAGGCACATTTTCACAGGGACTTTGCCACATGCACAACCACCAGCCCATCTTTGGTGAAAAGCTTACCAAGGTGGACACAGCAGCTGCTCCAATGCCAGGTGAATGTGGGGTATGTGTTTATTTCCCCCCCCTTCCCATAACATCATAGGGACAAGGCTGGGGACACACACCCTTAAAAAACCATCTGATCCACCTCCCCACACAGAACTGACTCAGCCCTCACCCCAAACTATTCTTGCCAGATATCTGACAAGTACTTAAATCACTAAGAATTCCAGCCCTGCCCTCAGCAGCCTATTCCAGTTCTGCCAGGGACTTAGAGAGAGTTCTTCCTGTGTTAGAAGCTCAATCTCCCTTTACATCTCACCCTGGCCTCAGAGGACACAGCAGGTAACTTTGCTCCCTTTCTGTAGCAAAGTTGATGTCTTAATCACCTTTCTCCTCCAAGGTCCCTAGAAGTGACTGGGTGCCTACCTGGACAGGATGGGATCAGGATCTGCAAATGGGAAACCCTCAGACATCCCATCCTACCAGAGCAAACTATTCCCACTCACTGGCTTGTTGAGGAAAAAGCCAGAAGATAGCCTCCCCTCCAGCTCTCTCTGCGTTTAGCAGGAGGAAGGTGAATCAAATCACCAAAACCATTTTACTGCAGGGATGAGCAGATCAATCTCCAGGTGTACAGCTGTGCTGGAAGCATCGCCTTGTCCCTGCTGGAATCAAAGGTAAAGCTGCTGCAGCAGGGCCAGGAGCCATTGCCTCCAGCAGCTCCTGTATCGATGAGCTGATAAAAGCTCTGCCTCTTATCACTCACTTGCTGGCCTGATCTTTTTCCCTCGGTGCTTTTAACTCGTTTGATATTTTTATCATCGTTGAGGCAGCAAGCAGACAATTTGATTTAAGAACTGCACACAGCGGTGAACTCCCTTAACCACAACAGATTCAGATTCTTCCCTGGCTGGGACCTCCTGCTCCCATCCCCATCCTCTCCAAGGCTGGAAGGGTCCTAAGGCTGCTGGACAAGGCACAGACACACAGCTTTAACCCACCAGCTAACACCCAGTGCCTACCAATTACCTGCTCAGCTGGGACCTAAGGTCACCCCAACAGCTGCTGTCACATCCAAGATGATGAAAGAATAAAGAAGGATCTTTTTTCTTTTTTTTTTTTTTTACTAGACATCTCAAATATTCACACTGGAAATTGCAGAAGGGCTTTTGCTTCTCCTGTTTGAAAGGTAAGACACCAGGAAGGGAACTGCGGCAAAGGACCCAGGGAAGGGAAGATCACATTTCAGGAGAGCAGAGCGTTTCATCTTCAGCAAGTCTTTCTGAATTTGCAATTTTGCACTCAATCTTGCAGCCTAAGCCCTCTAAAATAAAAGCTAAGGGCAGCCCATGGGAATTTAAAGCACCTATTATCTGGGCACTTCACGTCCCAGACCGCTCAGATCCTCAGAAATGCATTAGCAAATGAAGAATGCTATTTACCTCTTTTTTTTGTTGTTGTTGTTATTTTGGCCACACTACTATAACAAAGGCATTGTAAATCCAATTGAAAGCTGTGTGTCTTATTAAGCCTTGGCATGCTATATTCACTTATCTCTCCCTTCCAGATGCCAGGTAGACAGAGGAGGATGCAAGGAGCTCAGATCAGCAGGGGGATAAAAAGAAAAGAAACTACAACGACTGGAAGTATTTCAGGGAAGTAAAAGGAAATTTTCAAGTCATTGCCATCGTTAAGGAGTAAGGGAATCAAGGGGAATGTAAATAAAAGCCCAAGGAATAAATCCCCCCAAAAGCCAGCCCAGGCAGCTGTGCCCAGCTGAAACTAGTTTAATATCTTGCCTTTCTTGGCACCTGAAAACCCAAAGCAGACTGTTTAAAACCAGGTTTCTAAAAAGGCATGCCTGAGTGAGCAAGAGGGTGCATCATTTCTCTGCTTTAAAGATGATTTAGATGCATCTTGAGGCTATAAATTTTCATGAAAATATGACTTTTGCCTTCAAACAATTTCTCAATTTCAAGGAAAACATAGGATGGTTCCTCATTTCTTATTCCCCTTTGATAAGCAGTAAGTTACAAGCTCTGGCCTTCCAAATATCACCCCTGGCATTTGAATTAGTGTCCACTGAAACTAAACCAACTGCTTGCCTCAAGTGTTATTTCACAGAATCACAGAGTTGTTTCAGTTGGATTAGACCTTCAAGATCATCAAGTCCAACTATTAACCTAGCACTGCTTTCAGGCCCTTTGCAGACTCAGGCCAGAATTAATTGCTGTCACAGTGACATCAACCTTAATGCCTGCCCAGTACACCAGACTCGGATGTCAGTTATCCTGCATAACCAATCCTAAATCCTTCACTGAATTCCCTGCAGCAGAAAACTTGTAATGAAAAGATCCTTGTAGCATGAGGTAACATGGTAAGTCAAGCAGGGAAAGCTCCCTGCTGAAACCATGATATTATAAAGGCTGGAAAATAATGGCCATTAAAAGAGAGGAGAGACTGGAGGGATGAGGAGAGCTCCACTGGAGAAGGGGTCCCCCTGCTCCTGCCCCCTCAGCTACCAATCCACAGGAGTCTTTGAAACCAGTCACTGTGCTCCAGGTTCATTCTGTGCAGGGCAATTTGCCTTCATCCTCTGTCCCTTTCGTCCCTGCAAGTCATTCTAAAAGTCTGTTTGGAGTAACTTCCGTGTGCTACAAAACATCTGACAGGGCTGGAACTGAATTCTGAACGAGTTAATTTCAGTAATGCAGTAGCTCATTGTCCTGTCATCTTTCCTATTAATCAGTGAGCAGTAATTCAGTCTCCACTGAACATCAGGAACAAATTTTGCAAACCTTACAGACTGCACTTGTATTGCCTGAAAATACTGTCTTGCTACAGTGAAAAGAACAAGAGGACAGAACAGAATAAGCTGTGCGATGATTTTATATGCTTCCTGCTTCCTTCTTCCTTTCAGATAATCTATTAATAAGCCTGAAGGACACTCAAATGTAAATATTCCCATCTTTTGGGTATTTGCCAGTCAGTTCTGTACTGGTTTCCAATTAGGCAGAGGCTGTCAGCCCACAGTGCAAGGACACCCAGGAACACGGGGTGGCACGAGAAGACCCACACTGGGCAACTGGAGCCACAAGACAGGAACGTGTAAATCAGAAGCAGCAAGAGGAACTAATTGGAAATGTTGCCCAGCAGAAACATTAGCATTTCATATTTATAATGCAAGTGCCAATAAACAAAGAGACACGTCAGCTATTCATTTACTTTCTGGCAGCCCAGCCGTGCCGGCACATCCCGAAACGACTGCAAGATGATAGGAAACTGCTCATTTGTCAAGAAAGGGCAGCATGGCACGTGGAATTTCAGCCACTAACAACTCACATGGTCCTTTTATTTAGGGCCCAGACACAATTTTACTGCCCTGAATCAGGAGTGTCTTCGCTGAAGTCAGACTTGCCCCAGGGAAAAGCAGATTTAAAGCGAGAGAATTATATAAACCAACTGCAACATCCACAACCCTGAGACGTAGAGGTTCAAAGTACCATCCTAGGCCTTCCATAACTACAGCATGGATATTCTGCATGCCAGTGGCTGCAAGCCCAACGCAGGTGGCTTTTCAGAGCCGTTCCTCAGTGCCTGCCTCTTTGCTAAGGGGTTTTCAAGGTGCTCCTGCACCTCCTGCCTGTGCTGTCGATGCATTTCGAGCTGAGCTACAGCGCTTCGGTACTTCGCTGACTCGCAGCTCCATCATCAAGCACGAGACAGAACGTTCAATCTGTACAAAATTCTGATTCTGTGGTAAAAAAAAAAACAAACCCATGTGCTCCTTGCTGAGCAGCACAACCCTCCCCGGTGCCCTGCACGGCCCCTGAGAGGAGCCCGAAGCCGCGCTGAGCACGAACTGTGGGGGTGTCACTGAAGATGTGCAGAGGAGCTCTCACTGGCAGAGCTCCCCATGCCATACCCTCACCAGTTCAAGGGCAAGGCAAGGGACAAAGCTTGGGACACTGGAACATCACCACAGATAGAAGGAGGGTGAGATAACCCGCTATCGCGGGTTATCTCACCCTCCTTCTATCTGTGGCGATGTTCACGTGGTGCTCTGCTGCCTGCCTAAACTCCAGGAAGAGCACTTTGCCCTCCATGGGCATCAATTTACCTTTTCCACCCCAAAAATGAACACTAATCTGTGCTAATAAATCACCTTTTGAAGGCACCTGTGTGCTTTTCAAAGCCTACCTCAGCGACACGAAGCTCTTGGGCAGTACAGAGAACTGCCCTAGGCCAGCGTAATTTTTAGTCTAAATTTTAATGATGTTAAATATATCCTCAGTCCCTCCTAAGGAACAAGGAGCTAAGGAACACAGGGTATTTCCTCTTTAGGTTTCTATATCCATGCTGTTTGAGGACAGGACGAAGCATTAAACTAACTCTAAGCAGCAAAGGAAAGATGAGAAAACAGCTGCGCCCAAAGGGATTCTGCACCTCTGTCCTGGTGCTCTCTGAATCTCTGTTCCTCCAGTATTTTCCATAATTATTAAACCCCTTCCACTGAGCCTAGAGATGGCTAAACATCTTATCAACACCTCTCAAGACACCTTATCAACACCTTACAAGACTTGACAGTGGTACCTCATGGCACCGGGGCCGACCAACTCGAAATAAGGTGGCTCTCCATAGTGACCTTCACCAGCCCAGGAACCTGCAGGAAAGACATGGAATGATGATTTTGCCACTTGTGGAAAGGGCAGGAGAAGAGACCTGGCCATGCCCCGGTGACATCCTTCCTTAACCAAATTCCAAAGCAGTTTTAGCACATATAGTGGGTCCACAAGGGTGGACTTGAATCCCACCTGCCTGGGAAAAGCATCTCAGCCAGAGGCAGGAGGGCAGTGACTGCTGGGAAGGAAGTGCCCAGCAAGTCAGGCACCAGCAGTATGGAGATAGAACACCTGAACCAAGTTATCTGCATATTCCACAAGCCCAAAGACCTGCTTGCTTCTGCCTGCAAGCAGCCCTACAGCCCTGTTCCAGAGGGGAAGGCAGAACAGGCTGGGGGAAGCAAGAAATTCCCTCCTAACAGACTGGGTTTGAGTGGGGCAGCCCAGCTGTGGGGATGCAGTGGGCAGGCCAGCAAGAGGAGGAGACCAGACACTGTGGCCTTACTGGGAGCAAAAGCAAACCTGAAGAGCAAAAGGAGGAACACAGCAAGACAAGGTGACAACACCCAAAACAAGGAGATGGAGAATTTAAATGGGCTGGAAAGAAGCAAGGAAGAAGCCCAAGACACTACCAGGGAAGGCTGATGCAGAAGATGAGAGCAATCAACTTGCCAAAGTGATGGAAAGCCAGACAACACCCCAGGCTGTGCCTATCAATTATGGGCTTCAAAGGCGTTTTCTGCCTGGAGAAACATGACCAGCACTGACTCACAGTGTGGTTTCATTATTAAAAGCCCATCTTGGCTCTCCAGGGGCTCTTGCTGCCTGGTGATTGTGGCCAGGCAATGCCAGGAGAGCTGGGCATTCCTCCCCTCAGCCAGGAGGCCCTGCAGGCACCCTGCTGCCCGTTTCTGCCCTCTGGGATACACAGAGACAGCAAGCAGGCATCATCTGGCACACAGATATCAACCCCTGAGCACCAAATCGTATCTCACAAAGTCTGAACCGGGCGGTTCTGACTGACAGGCAGCTTCACTGATAAACAGCAACCTCACATGAGGCTTGGAAAAAGATGGGGGTTCATCTGCACCACCCATCTGAGCCTGATAGCCCCCCAAACACCCTCTGCTTCCAGCAACACCCTGGGGCAGCGAGTCCCAGGGGCCAATTTCATACTGCAGAGAAACATTTTGGTCTCCAGGACCCAATTTCACACTGCAGAGAAACCTTTTGGTCTCCAGGACCCCTGGAAGATGAACACACCCAGCTGAGACCTTCAGCAAAAGCCACTCAGGACATCTCTGAGGGTGGCAAGAAGCAGCCAGAAGACAGAAAGGCAATTTGGCCACACACAGGTGAAGAACTTGTGAATTTGCACGATTACAGAGCCTCCATTTGGAATACACTTGGCTGTTAGGTGGATTTTTATGGAGCAGACAACCTCAGGCTACCACACAGTCCAAGTCAGTATGATTCAGAGGAATCTGGTGAGGAACCCTGGAGACAGAGCACAGTGTTGCTTTTCTCCAGGACATTACCAAATGCCAACAAAATTAGAATACAATAATTTCTCTTGGGATCGTCGTCTCTGTCTTTGTGCACTTAAATATGCCAAGTATTTTCCTCAGAGCTGATCTTACTTTTACAGTAAGATCATTACTTACTTACTTACTTTTACATTGCTGTCCAATGGTTGGGGTCTTACTAACTTCAAAATTAATTCCTTTGGGGAAAAAAAACCTGACAGCCCTTTACAGGGCATACAAGTCCCAAGATGCAGCTGTACAAGTTCTTTATTTTTTACTGGGAACGGCAGAAATGTTAATGCAAACGTCCTTTTCCACTTGAGGAAGCACGAGCAGAGCAAATTCACTGCTTGTCTGTTGGCTGGTGCTTGGCAAAGACAAACATTTCAAAGAGCTTCATGGATCCTGGAGCAGCTGAAGCCAAAAGACTCAGTGGAAAAGAAAAAGAGCAGTAGGAAAAGAGAAAGTGAGGCACATTTGACTCAGCAATGAGGAAACCCACAGCAAAAGTGCCCAGAATCAGTGTGGACCCCACCAATGGCATCCCTTGGGCATAACACCCATGCTGCACCTTTCCAGTATTCCCAAGATAAGTGGCAGAGCAGGAATGGTGCACTACTCTCCAGGAACAACTGAGGGACCACACCTGCATCCCTCCTTGCCAAAGGCTCTCCTATTTGCAGCCATGTCCCTGTCAAAACCTGTTATTTCAGGATATATTCTGACTTCTCTTACTGTTCCTCCACCTGCAATATGCCCCAACAGCTCTTTTTTTGTCCACTTGGTTTTTAACTCCACCAGGTAGATTTGGAGAGGGTGTTAATTCACCTGCTCCTGTGCACAACTCCATCTTCCCATCCTGCCTTTTCCTCATGCATGCACCTTACTTTTCATTACAGAGCAACATCTTTGATTACACTGCTCTATTTCTGGCCTTTTCCCACTTCTAATACGTTTAATGTTATGTATCAAGAGAAACCTTTGTGTGTAAGAAGGTGTTTTGGGAGAAAATGTTGAACCCTGCTTCTTTCCTCAGTCCTGTCTCTTCCCACCAGCTCGCTCTTGGCACAAGTTTCTTTTGAGAAAATGTTCCCCTGACTGAAACTCAAAAGGTCTCGGTTTTCCCTTGTACAGTGGAACACAATTGCTGACATTTTTCAACTTTTCCCTTCTCAACTTTCTTGGGAAGCCGCAAAACAATCACAATTTTTTCGAGTGAGGGTTGAGACCTTCAAGAGCACATTGCTCTGGACGTGCTGTAGCTCTCCAAAGGGAAAGCAGAGCACCACGTTGCCTTTGGAAAACCTGAGCAGAGCTGAATTAAGCCTAGCAGGTGCCTGAAGTGGCACCTAAAGGCCTCCCACTGCTTCTGCTAAATCAGTCTGATTCCAGGGCTGTTTCAAAACACGTTTCCTGCAGTGCCAGTGTCACTAATTATAACTAATTCCAGCATAAAGTGGAAAAGTCTCAACCCCTGAGCTTTGAGTGTGAGTTGCACAGAGGTAGCTAAACAGGCTGAGAGAGGCAGAGATTCCTGCCAGGAACCAAGATTAACCAAGGAGCCACAGGACAGGGTGCACCCTCGAGTTAAAGCATCAGAGCAGGTAAGAACTGCACAGCCCTCAACATTCCCATCAATTCAGGGCTTTCAAATGAAAGAAAGGGGCTAGAAAATCCAACACACAGCCAAAATCAGGGGGGGATCCCCAGCATGGGAAGATGTCCATCAAAATGGACAAAAAGATGTCACCATTGATGTCACAAAGATGTCCAGCAAAACAGAGTTGCTGAGACATTTCATTCTGGATGTGCTGCAGCAGGTAACTTGCTCTGCTTACACCACAGGAATTGCACCTCTCTCCTCCTCCAGCACTCTGTTAAACCTCCACATCCCAGCACTTACCATGTCCCTGTTCCTCAGAACCAGAGGCATTTCACAGACACTGTGTGGGATGTAGTTCTGAAATACCACCTCTGATGGGAAAGGATGAAACAAGGTCTGCTCTGGGTCAACTGCTGAGAGCTGGAGAGGCAAGAGAGAGCAGGGAGAGGTTCAGCTGCTGGGAGGAAGGTTCATGAATGAGGATCCTGCACTGATCCCCAGTGAGATGCAGCCTCTTGGTGAGTATTGCCCAGCTCACACTTGGGGGAACAGCAGCTCACCCACCTCTGCCCTGAGCTGATCAAAAGCTGCTGCACCACACAGACCAGGCTCAAGCTGAGCAGCTCTTTTGGCAAGCATTTCTCCAGGCTTCCTTGTCCAGAATGCCAGGCAGCACTTACCTCGAGCAGAGCCCTGTGCTAATGGGGTCACAGAGCTCCAGGGCACCGACTGACAGAGCCCTGAGCACTCATGGAGCAAGTGAAACCCCAGAATTTACATCAGACTCCATGGGCAACAATTTTGGGATGACCTTTACTCTGAGACAGAGACACTGAGTCCCACACAACTCCAGATATCTCTTTTTATCTAGAACTTAGACACCAGTATGAAGAGAACAGTACCAGAAGAGGTGAGGGCAAGAAGAAAGTAACCCAGCAATGAGGAAAAAGACAAATGAGGTGAATGCTGGATGGTGACAAGGTTCAGCTCTTTTCTCAGCACTGCTGGGCAACTTGAGTAAGACTGGAGTTGGTATCTCATTTTTCCATGAGCTTTAAATGGCTGCTTTCTCATAATCTGTTACTGCTGTTTTATTTAATACCATTGCAGAGGCACATATGGAATGATACAACAGCAAATGCTTACAGAGCAGAGACATTACTTTGAGAAAACTCCTCCCTGCTTTGTCTCCCCTCTCCAGCTGCACTGTTGCCACTCAAAACACACTGGCAGGTCTCCTGCATCTCCACAGGAGACACAGCCATGCTGAAGTGAGTGGCTGCAGCACACTGTCAGCTATTTGTGCTCTTGTCTGAGGTGTTCCCAACCTCCTGTGCTCTCCAGGGCAATCCTTAACCACCTCTGGCTGACAGTTTCAGCAGCCTACCTCAGCCATCTACCTGCTGGAAATGGGCTTTATACTCAGCAGTCCTCTAAGAAAAGCAGCTTTAAACACACCTCTGAGTAAACACTGAGCCAGATAAAGCACATCCACTCCCTTCCACCCATGGTGAGCCCCCTGTGTATCTGGCAGCCTGCAAAACCCAACACCCTGTCAGGGTCCCACACGTTGTTCCAACCCAAAGCATTAATGCAATTGGTTTAGTTAAACCAGGAGTAATTACAGCAGGCCCTCAGCCTTCAAAGGCCAGTGCTGCCATCCTATGAGCCCAAGCATTGGATGGTGACCACAGCAAAGCAAGAGGTGGCTATTTCAGCAGGGGAATGGAAAATGGCAAGCTTGTGTCCTGCCCCAGCCTTCCCCCAGTATTGTGCTTTAGATCCACTCCAGCAAACCCCACCAGCTCCAGCAGAGGTTGTTTGTGATGGCTTAGTGCAGATCAGGACTCCAACCTCTCACTAGGGAGAAATGTTTTGCCTTCCCCCCAGCAGAAGGAACTCCACCAGCAGCAGTTTGAAACGACAAGAGGACCTGGACACTGAGGTATTTTGATAAGCTGAAGGCAAGACTGTCACAAGCCTTCACCCTCTTCAAATGTCACATCAAACAGCAAGGGAAAGGGCAGGAAAAGGCTACCTTGTGATTGGAGGTCTCACTCATATCTTGATGCTGGACAATCCAGGGCAGACTCATCTCCCAACTGCTGGCCAACCTCTGCTTAGTGGAGAGAGACATCTCCTTCTGGAAGGCAGAGGGAGTCAGCTGAAAGGCAAAAAAAACCCAGCAAGACTCTCAGAAACGCCCTTGTTGAGAAAGGCTTTTCTTGTTCAAGTGCCACAGATGAATAATTTGTGATCACAGCCACTAGGACAGTCCTGGAAGTCCTGGAAGTTACTTGCTGAAATATTTAACATCAGTAAATTAATGATATAGAGCAGAACGCACATGCTCTAACCACGTGGCTCTGTCCCATTAGCTTCTCCGTG
>JAWWLV010000021.1:13215314-13238849 GCA_035041135.1 Platyrinchus mystaceus
GTCTTCCTAGTGCACTCTGGCACCTGCTCTCATTGAAAAGGAAGAGAGGGAACAGCTGGAGACATAAAAAGAAACTGTCAGCTGCCAACCACTGATCCCATCCTGTCTCCATCCCTCTCCCCACTGTGGTGGGAGCACAACTGGCTGCTCTTGCAAGGACAAGGCCAGCAGGAAACAAGGAGGATTTCAGGTGGGCAATAAAAAGCAGAAGCAGATGAAATCTTGGTAAATAAAATCTCCTTTTGTCAGGAGAGGCAACACATGGTGACTGTGCCATGTCCAGGAACCCTCCTGTCCCTGCAAACAGCAAGGAGTGGTGTGCTGGGCTGAACAGCCACTGTGCCTGAAGCCTCTCCAGCCTGGCTCCACCTGCAGGCACCAGCACAGCCAGGAGCAAAGATCCAGCAGATGAGCTGGGATCCCCAGCTGGATTCCCCTCTGGGGATCCCTCACTCCTCTCTCACAGCCTGTACTTCAGCTATTGAGCTTTCCAGGAAGCCTCAGCAGACCCAGGGGAGGTCCTATAAAGAACAGAAGAGAAGGGACACAGAGCCTCCATCCTTCTTTTCCAGGTGTTTTCTTCATGCCTGTCCCTGGGACATCCCTCCATGGGCTCCACCAGAGACAGCCCTGCAACTTTCCCTCACAAAGCAGCACAGGGACTCCCAGGGCAACCAGGCCACAGAGCAGAAAACTTCCCCATTTCCTTGACCACCCCCAAATATTTTTCTCTTCCCCAAAGACAGGGGGAAAAAAAAAAATAACCCCCCCTCCCCATGCCAGAGGCAGCACACAAGATGGACCAAGGATGACACTGAAGGTCACAACTTTGCTCTCATCTAATCACAGCTCTGCCAGAGATCAGGCAAAGGGGGCTCAACTTTCCATATTTGTTTGGGAAAAGGCAAAGTCACAAGGGGTAGCAAAAATCTTGCATTCATCAGAGTGCTGGGAATGCTATGGGGAGGCTGATCTACCCTCTCTCTGTAATTAGCCTCTTGAATTTCTGAGCAGCCCAGTGGTTTTAGCAACACATAAAATCAGTTTTCTTAGTAGAAAATGGTGTCTTTCACCTAACTAACTCGATGGGAACAAAATGTATTACTGACAAACTTTATCTGCTCCATACCCTTATAGCATAGCTTTAAAACAAGTGCCTGCAGCAGCCCTGAAAGTCAGGGGAAACAGCATCTCAGCTCTGTGGCAGAACTGGCAGATGATATTGCACAGGAAAATTAAGGTAGAGGCTTATTGTTCATCAGCTTTTCTTCAACAACTGCCTACAAGCAGAAGACACAAGGTGTCATCCTCCACATTTGCTGTGGGCTTAGATGCCCAGCCTGGTTACAGAGCCTGCCTCAGTCACCCCCCTAAAAACCTTGAAGAGAGGAATGGCACTGAGCATTCAGCTGGTGCCTTCAGCCCTCAGCATCCTCCCTCACAAAAAAACCCCCAGGAGCAGGCAAGTGAAGTTATGCCCAGGCACCAGGACCTTTTAGAGGCATCCATCAGCTCAACTCCTAACTGAGACACAATTATCTACAGTTTCCCTTTACCTCAAGGCAGATCCCTTCTTTTATCCCTCCCTGGCTGCTGCTGCCACCTTTTTAATTAGGAGCTGGATGCTAATTCCTCCCAGACAAGTTTACTACAACTTGCTGGGCTGAACATAGAAAGATGGCTTCAGTTTAATTTTCCTATGACTACAAGACAGAGGTTTCCAAACCTGTTTGGAAACTATTTTTTTTTTCCTGGCTGGTCTCTCCAGCACTGAGAACTCCTTTTGCAAATGATATCTCATTATAGATACATCTGGGATTAACCAAGCCAGCTACACCAAACCTTCACAAGGAATAGCTGGGCTGCAAAGGGAGCTGATCGATCTCCTTATGGAGCAGATCTGGGAATTAGCCCAGCAGTGGGGCTGGTCAGGAAGCCAGCTAGTAAAACAACACTTCTCCAGCAGCAAAAGGAGCAACAGCTCTGCAGGCTGACTGGAGAAGGTTCCAGCTGCTAAGAGAACACAGCTCTGCAAGCCCTCCCTCCCCAGGCAGAGGCAGCAGATCAGACAGCAAACCTCCCTTCAGACAGGACATTTGGGGCTGTAATGGCAGCTTCAGTCCCTTGCTCCTCTCCACGGCTCAGAAAGCTTTTCTGCCTCATTGGACACACTGGTCCCTGCATGCCCTCAACTCCAGAGGGGACCCTGGGGAGGTCAGACCAGCCCCTCCAAGCTTTCAAGCTCACTGGGCTGCATCTCTGAGCAAATCCTCAGTCCCTGCACATAAGGGCAGCCCTTATTTTAGTCTTCCTGGCAAACTGAGCTGAAAAGCAGCTGGGGAGGAGCACTCACTTGGGAAAGCAGGATTTCTCCTTCCCAGCAAGTAGCATTTGCAGGGCAGCAGTCAAACTGGCTGACATTTGCAGAGAGCTCTGAAGGCACATAACCCTCTGGAAATGCCCATCATCAGTCTTGCTATTCTTGGCCCACAAAGCTTGTTTGTCTCCCACAAAAGCTGTGAGAGAGCACAACTCTTGCACACATCCTGTCTCCCTGGGAACTAATCCTACCTTCGTCCTTCTTAACTGTTCATCTGAGCCCACAGCAAAATTTCAAGGTCTAGAACACCTGGCATGAAATGAAAACAAAGATCAGGTATCAAGTGCCACCTCTCCTGGGGATGTATACCCAACAAGAAACCCTCTCTCACTGTGGTCATAATCCAGGTAAGCCTGAAACTGCTGCTCTTGGAGACAGAAGCAATACAAGGAACTCCCAAAGCCCTGCCTGGTCCTGTGGCTGCTGCCAGCATGGGCTCCCTGCCTTCCCAAATTTCCCCCTCAACATTCCCACTTGCCCCAACTCTCTGTACAAGCCCATCTGGCAAACTCACAGCAACAGCAGTTCTCCTTCCAGTAAAATAAATTCATCTAGAAGAGAACAGGCAGCTGGCATCTGCTCCCCACCAGAGCCTGCAGCAGACATTTCTACATGTTTTATAAGGCTCTTTGCTCTCCCTTTCACTCCTCATAAAGCAGACTGTGCGGGTCATCAGCAGGATCACGGCAGGCAACCATGGAAAAATATAAGTGGAAGAGACTTCGGATGTCTGTGGTCCAACCCCTCTGCACAAAACAATTTCCAAGTTAGAACAGACTGTGCAGGGATGCACCCAGCAGCGTTAGGTGTGTCCCAGGATGGAGATTCCCCACCTCTCTGGATCACAGAAGCCTTCACCTGCCTCTAAAGTTACCAGGCACACATTTGTCAAGTCCAGCACAGGCTCCAAGACACACTGTGTGCTGCAGCCCTTGCTCTGCCAGGTAACCTCAGCACACAGTCCTTGGCTCCTTGAAAAGAAGAAAAAGACTCTTGTTTTGGGTATTGTTTGCTTCTAAGCAGCCATCTGTTGAACTGTTGTCTGAGACCAAAATGCCAGCTGCCTCACAGCAGAGAGGAAAGCCAGAGTAGAGCAGAGAGGCACTGGGTTATCTGCCCTGCCCACTCGAGTGCCAGAAGATGGGTAACAGGCCAACAATCCCACTGAAATTAAAGCAACCTCTTTTAGCAACCCTTATCTTTGGTCCTGCCAATGTAGTGAGATACCACCTCTTCTTCATGGTCCCCTGCAATCCAACAGCACCAAGCAGGCCAGTCAGCAAGGCCACGGCATAAACACCCACCCCTCTGTACACGGGGCACTGCCAGGGGATGGTGGGCAGAGATGCCCCTGGGCACACACCTGGCTGAGAAGGTGAGTGTTAAGATGGGAGAACTGAATCAGAGATGAACATCCAGGCAGTTGATTACATAAACCAGAGGGAACAGCCAGGAAATGGTAAAGAGAGGCCTGAGTTCCAAATAACCTCACAGACCACGTGGTAAATGGGCTGATAAAAAGGAAAAGAAGGAAAAGGGTTCCCAAAGCACCTAAGCCATACCACAGAGGAAAAGTCAGAAAGCACGGAACATTCCAGAGTCAGGCCAGCTGTAAGTGAACCCAGCTCATGGGCTGAGAAAAGCAGAGCTGTAACACGTACTGAGTGCCAAGATTTGCTCAGCTAATAGGTGCCAAACACTCAATAAAACAGCAGCTCTATTTGTTTTCCACTGGATGAATAATCCTTTCTATCAGGATGCAATCAGGAGCCCAGCTCTGATTTAGCTGGGATAGCCTTTCCTCTGATTAGGAACCTGGAAATCTCAGCTCAGCCACTTACAAGTTTCTTGCAGGGAGATTGTGTGTAAGAGCCCAGCAGATTAAATACAGCAAACCTTCTCTGCAAAAATCAAAGCAAAGCCAGAGCTGCTGCTCGCCTCTTCAAACAGCTGCAGAGCATTTTAGTTGAGGGAACAGAGCAAAGGATCATTCTTTCACTGAGCCCTTAAAATTAAAATTATGCAACTGCTTTCCATCACTCATTTCCATCCTGATTTAAATGATTGAAGGTGTTCTTTTCTTTCTGGAGTCAGGGCAGAATAATGGGGACTTGCCATCTCCACATGTCTGCACTTTGGACTCGTCTACGTGTGACTTACACAACCACTGCAATAACACAGTGCAAAACCCAAAGTCTCTCCAATCACTTGATAACTGAGCCTAGGGAGGTACAGCTCCCAAAACAGCAGGGCCAAAACCTGAAACAAAGATATGCCCAGGACATGGGGAAGGACAGGGAGGAAGATGCAATGCTGGAAGCACCGGGTCCCTGAAGCTCAGGGCAGCATGGATGCACTCAAGACAAAGAGCTGTACATGCTGCATTCCCATCATATAATTACTGGAAGTTTTAGCTTTCTCAATGTTTAAGGATGTCCTGGACCTTGCTGGAGGTGTCTCCTGCAGTGGAGGATCTTAATTCACTCAGCCTTGGCAAGACAAAGCTGTATCCTAATGACAAAAAGCAGGACTGAGCCGAATGTGGGACCACTGTCAAAGTCACTGTCTGAAGTCCAGGACAGAAAAGCAAAGGTCTGCCTCCCATCTCCATCAAAAGGGGCTAATTCCCAAGTGCCTCCTGCCTCCTGGGCAGTAAATCAGTCACTGGCAGACCAACCACATCTTTGAGAAAGGGTCTGAAGCCTCCACTATGAACACCAGACAAGCCCCAGATGTCTTCAGCACAGGGCTGGCTGAATTATCCACACCCAGGGAATTAGCTAAGTGCAGTTTAACTCATTTGCCTGCTCTAGTCCAGAGCACTGTTAAATCCCCACACACTGATCAAAGTTCCCAGAGGTGTTTTAACCCTTGAGACCCCCAAGCTGCTAATCACTGCTTAAGAAAGCAATTTTAAACACACAAATCTCGTTTCCTTCAGTGTTTAAGTGACTGCGAATGAACTGCTCATCCATCCTTGCTAGCACCTCTTGCTAGGAGGAGTGTTAATTCAGCTCTCTCTTGCATGTGATGCCTGCTTAAAACACTGAGCTGAATCAGCAGATCCTGTCCTGGAGGAAGAGGTAACCCTGCCCTGAACTTGTGTGCATCACGCAGCCCTCATTTGTCTCTGCAAACTAAGGGCAAGAAGCAGGACAGAAACAGAACAATTAATAAACTGGCATAAACTGCTGGATTTTGAGGCCTGGTATCCCCCTTCCAAAAGACACATCCAAAACCACCTGGTCTAAAGGATTGTTCCTTCAGGTCCAAGAAGCAATGCAGTTAATACCTCTGTTCTTCTCCTGGTTTCGGTCACCAGAGAGCTGTTCATCAGCCCCTGGTCAGAAAAGCTCAGATCCTAATTAAAGGCTACATGTAAAAGCTCAAAGCAACAAAGAGATTCATTGGCAGCATCTGGCAAGTGACAAAAATACAGAAGCTTTTGGTAACAATTTTTTGAAGGGAAAACTAAAGTTTACAGGAACCACTGCTGGAAGGCTCTTAGAGGAGAGGGTTAAACATTGTCAATTGGCAGATTTAAGCACTGTCTGGGAAATGTCAAATGCTGTCAAGATATGACAAAGCTCTCTGCAGAGATGCCCCTAGCAAGGGGCTCATCTCCCAGAACAGACTGATGGGCCATCAGCCCTGCCAACAGAAAGCAGCTTATTAGCAGCTGGTACAGAGAGTACAGCACCCTCAAATAATAAAGGTCAGCTCACCAAGGCATCCAGCATCTCCCTCCTGTACCTGCAGCCACACCTGCAGCCCAGCCCTGCCCATCAGGAGTGCTCTCAGGTGAAGTCAGTGCTCCCAGGCTTCCAAACCCTGGCTTTCCAGGACCTGCACTCAATCCATTTCAGGGAAAAAAAAAAAAAGATAAAAACATTCCTTAACTTCATCAGCACACTTCCAGGAATTTTCTCACCTCAGAGAAAATTAAATGGAAGGAACCTTTTTATTCAGTTGCTCTGAAGCAAAAATAAAAGCAGTCACTGCAGCAGCAACACAGCTACCACTGGAGGAGAGCTCTTCAAAGCACTGGAATAAATAGCCTTGCCTCCAGCTTCCAGCTGCACTGGATTGCTTTATACCACCTTACACAAATGCCTCCTACAAGTTATCAAAGAAACAGCATTAACAGTGTTCTTGATGCCCACAGGATCAGGCACTGGCTTCTAAACCCCCCCATCCTTTGGTCCCCACAGCAAAACTTCAGGTCCGATTCAACCCCAGCATCAGGTTGGTGTCTTCTGAAATGGTAATGAGAGCAGCTTCTTCAGCAAGATCAGACAGGACACAAAAATCTTCCTTCCTTATTAGTTCAAGTCCTGCTGTCTCTGACCAGCTTGATTGCCACAGCAGCCACTTGGCCTGTGGCAGCCAAAGAGCCACAGAGCCCGAGGAGGGGACAAGGCAAAGTGAGAGAAACTGCCAAAGCGAGGAGCACTTGGGGCTGAATATCTCACCACCCCTTCAGAGGTGCCCCCATTTGGCACCAGAACTATCAGGGCTGATGCTCCAAGAAAGAGACACCTGCTGCTTTCTCTGCCCTTGCTCGGCACATCAGTATTTAAGTGATAGGTTGCCTTTACATCACCTCTGAGACATCCTTTGAAGGCAAAGAAGGAAGGGAGAGAGACGGTGTGGGGCAGTACACCAACCAAGGAAGATTAAAAGAACCAAGGCTTCGTGAAACCAATCCAGGTGCCAGACGTTTTTCTGTCTTTACAGACGTTACTACACGTGGAACTGCAAAAGATTAAAATCCCTTGCACGGGGAGAAGGGAAAAGCTTTGGAGACGAGCACAAAGGACAGCGCTGCAAACTCTTTCAAAGCCGGCAGAGCACACCTCCTCCTGGGGGTGGCCAGCTCTAATTGCCACGTTTCTTCCCAGTAATGATAGGGGGAAGGGAGTCAGGACAGCTGCAAAAAAGTAAATGAGTCTTCTCAAATAGGGGGAAAAAAAGGAAAGAGAAAATAACTAAGATCTTTTTACCATGCTATTTGTGACAGGAGCCATCAAAGCACTGGAGTCGGTGATGGGCAGCTGGGGAGAACAGTCAGGATTCGACAACACTGTTCAGGGAGCATGAAATCAGAATGAAAATTAACTTCCATCAAAAAAAGTCCTCGGCCTTTTGCTCTGCCCTAGGGGTACCTCTGTGTCACAAGGCAAACATCCCTTCCTGCTGCCCAGATGCAGACAGAGACCACTCTTTTTCCAAAGGCAACTGCTTTTTCCAAAAGCTCTGCAGGAAGATGGGACACCATCTCTTCTCCAGCTGGGGAAGCTGAGCTCCCTCCTGATCCAACACGCTCACCTTGACAGGCACCAGAGTGGGCTGTGCTGCTCACAGTCACGTATGGTAGGATGGGCAATTGCTCATGGGCTCATCAGGGCCACAGCAGAAGAGAAATCCAAAGCTCAGTGACCTCAACCTTCCTCTTCTGCTCTGGTTTCATGAAGGTAATTCCAGTTTTGAAAATAACTCCGTGACTCACCTTTTGTGCCAGTGATCCCATCTTCGCCGGGGTTTGCTCTCTTTCCTTAAGTAAAAAGGAAAGGGCAGGGGAAACCTGACTGAGCAAATTGTTTCCCTTCCATGGGGGGTATTTGCTCAGCTCCTCCAGCACTGGGAGGCAAATTATCTTCTGATGCAAGGGCACAGGGTTCAGCACACTCTGCTAGCAAAGGGCTTGGCCCAGGTCTCCCTTCTTGATTCCTGCTTTCTAACAAGCATCCCACTGCTAAGACAGGATTTTAAAAAGAAAGGGCACCAGCACAGCTGAGGAGATTCAAGCTCCCACTCCCTCCTCCTGCCTTCCTCAGCAGACCTAACAACACCCAGGAAAAGGAAGATCTGGGAGTCATCAGATATAACATCTCATTTATTCCTCACAGCTGCCCTTGTTCTTTCCCCCATATCATTATGGGCAAAATACATGGCAATTACAGTCCCCCCTGTGGGTACATTTTCCATGAGGTTTTTTTAAGTGCAGCTCTGAAGCAGAGCTCCATCTAAACAGACCCAGCTTTGAGATCTGCATCCCAAAGCTCAGTGGGATATGGGCACCTCAAATCCTTGACAGAACATCAGTCTTCCCCAACAAGCCATGTAGGACACAGATTTCTGTGCCCTCTGCCCTGTGCTGCAGCAATTCCCTTCACCACATCAAAGGTCTGCAATGTCTGACAGTGTTATTTGACGAATTGCTCCCTCCTGTTGCTTTACAGCACTCCTGTTGTCACAACTGCCAAAAGAGCCAAACTACAGTTTCAGGCATCCCATTACCTGCAGAGGATGTGATTTTGGAGGTGTGACTGACCACAGTTTAACATTTGCCATAAGAAACAACGGGACAGAGGAATGTGTGAAGGCATCTCAAAAATACATACAACCTAAACCCACAAGGAGAGCACACAGGGAAGATTGGAGGGACAGAAGCAAGACCACTGGGGTTGCCAGCTGCCAATACAACACCTGGTAATGACAAAAGTAGTAAAGGAGATTCTAACTGCTTTTAAAATACCAAGAACTCACTGCTTACTAGCCCGAAGTTGAGTGGATAATCCCTTTATAACGCAAAATTAAACTTCATCGTGTCCTGGTGACCCTCCCTGACCCATCTGCAAACACACCAACCTTCTGAAAGATCTCAGCTGCTTCACCTGCAGCACTGAACACCGGACAAATCTCTCACTGCCAGTGGTCCTGCTACCTCTTGCAATCCATTACATTTTCATCACCACCTTCCTGCTGCTCACCAAGGTCAATTAAGGATGAAGGATGAAGGAAAGCAGGAGAATGACAACAGTAACTAGAGTAGGGTATTAAACAGCTGACAGCAGAGCTCTGAATCCAAAGGGACAGACAGCAAGGCGTTCCTGTACACCTGCTTTCACAGTGCAAACCCAGTAGAGACAGGGCAACAATCTGCTCCCAGGTCTGGAAAACCCAGTCCCTCCAGCAGCAGCACTACTCATTTCTGCAAACTTTCTTCAGTAATTCTTAAGGACAGGAGCTTCACCTTGACCCAGATCCCACCTACCTCCAAGCTGTGCTGCCATTTTGAGGTGTTCCCTCTGCTGGGGGGGCATTCTCAGCATCACAGCACAAAAGCCAAGACCATCATATATACAGGCAAGGCTGGCTGCAAGCATCCTGATGTCCTGCTCCAAAAAAAGCTGCAGAGCAAGGAAGTCTGTCTTATCCTCAGAGAGCCTGCAATAAGCATTAACAATACTTGTGCTACCACTTTTCCTACATCAAGGAATCCTTCCCATCCCCACTGTTTAGTTAACCAAGTAGAAAATATCTTCTCTGGATGAACCTTCCTTCTCCAGCACTGCCTGTTCCAGGTTGGACATCACCACTCACCAGACATGGCTTGCTTTAGAAGTGGATTTGTTTTGCTTTTTACTTTCTATAATTGCTGGGGTACTTTGTGCTTTTAGGCTGGTGTTTTCAAATTCTTCTTTGCAGAAACAGGCATTAACAAAAAAAAAACACCAACAAAACAAAACAAAAAAACCCCAAACAAACAAAAAACCCACAAACAAACCGAAAGAGAACAAAAAGCTCTCCAAATTCTAACACAAATAGCCTGGGATTTCATGAAAAGTTCAGTACTGAAAGGAAGTGAGGAAGATTTGAAAGATTGTTCTGCAGTTGAGAGTGCTCTAAAATAACACAGCAGAACTCTCTGCAAAACATGCAAAGCCCTAATTTATGTCTTTTTTTTTTCAACCCTCAGCTTCACACGAAGCTCAGAGTCCCTACATGTACCTGCCACACCTCCCCAGCAGCAGCTTTCAGATATATGGACCTCTTCCACTTGCTTTGCCAGTCAGCCCCTACTTCAGTAGCATCACTGCACCTTGCTCTGCTCCTGTGGGTTAAAAAGTAGCACATGCATTTGTCCATGCTCATAAACCAGGACTGTGCTGCAGAGGCCTGGGAAGGCTTCTGGGTACAGAGACAGCTCCTCTGGAATTAATGCATCTTCCATCAGCAGAGGCGAGGCCTTAATATTTCAGCAGGAACCAGGATTTCATGTGCTGGCCCCATTCCAAAAACTTAGGCTACTTACATCACATGCACTGGAATCAAACAAAGCATTATGGTTTAGTTAATTTTTTCTGCTCCATATATCTTCACAGGCATAAGAAACAGGCTTCTGAATTTGAAATGGAGCCTGAAGTTTCTGCAGAGCTTCACTTCCCAAAAACCAAATATTTACATCCACTAGCACCAGCTGCCTCTTTTCTTTTCTCCTCCATTTCATTTCCAGATGCATTGTTGGTGCATCTGCTCTATTAATTAAAACTGATTTACACAAGACAAATTAGAATCCTTAATAGAAGCCTTCAGTGCAAATGAGTGACGTCCCAAATTGCACTGACAGCTTCCAAAATTCCCGTGTCCCCTTTTCTCACCTTTGCTGCTTGAAAAGTGTTTTGCTCTGTTCAAGTCCATAGGACATTCCTATAGCTGAAACCAAAAGATAATTCAGTCTAACCTGACTCTCCTGACTTGCTCTCAGCTCCTGCCATCAATGATTAACATGGTGGGGGCTGAGGGGAAGGCTTGGTGCTGTTCAGCTGTTTGTTTTCATGATTGGCCCATTTTTCAGGCTCATTTTTAGGAGAGCAAGGAGTGGTGATGTAGTTTGGCTTCTGGCCTTAGCTGACTTTACAGTGCTTAGCAAGGAATAAATCATCACACAACTGGTAAAGCAACACACTGTAAGGGGTGTGAGGAGCAAGGAGCTCCACTGTGCATCCCCACAGGGACAGGAGTCCTCCTTCCTCAGAAGAGCATTACTGGCCTCTGACTTTGGGGTTTGCCTGCAGTTAGTTACCTCCTTAGAAGGCCTTGCCTTTCATTATCACAGTATGTGAAAGACCTCGTCATCTTCCAGATGGGCTTGAGGTAGGAAGGGGAAGAGAAAAGCACACGGACATTGTACTCCCTCTGGAAACAAGGCAATACCCCTCTGCCAACTACCAAGGAGGTTCTGTTCATGTTTCTCTCAGTTCCTTCTATATCCAAACACCTTTCTGACACCCTGCTGGCTCTTCCATCCTTTGCAGGACACATCAGCCACAAAGGCCATCTCATTCTCCATGCTTCTCTCCCAGCTTCAGTTTAATCTCTGCTGTGAAAAGCCACAGAAATGGAGTCCTTAAAACTCATCTACCTTCAGGGGGAAAAGTAAATATACAAGTTGGCTCTAAGAGCAGATGGTGTCTAAAGGAAATTATGATAATTAAGCTTCAGAATTGTAGATTTCCAAGGGACTACTTCACTCCAGCACCAGACCTCTAGGCCAGTGCCACAGTTAAAAGTTTCACCACATTTCATTAATTGCTAATTACTGCTTCATTACTTCCACTCATGCTCCTGAGATTGCTGCTGTCACTATTTCCTTCAGGGAACGGTTCAGGTCACTTCAAAACTGCAAAGAGTGATGTGATGAGTAAGGTCAGTTATTGAAACACAAGTCAGTATTCTCAGCTGTGCCCTCGCCACGCGCAGTTTGTCATCAGGATCGTACTACAGCAGTCAGAAGACATTTGTAACTTCAGTTCTGGCTCCACTTTGGCAAACCCCTCTCCCAGCATCCAGCCTAAGGAGCAGTGCCTGTCCTGTCTGTCCCCTCTGCAGCCCACTGAGGAACTAGTCAGACTGAATCACCCATCTGAGGCTTAATCCGCTTCCTGCTCAAAGTCCTCCCCAGAATCCCCAGCAAGTCCAGTCAGAGTCTGGCCTCAAGTTTTCTCAGCAGAGCAACGATACTGCTGGGAATTGAAAGCTGGACAATATCCAGAGCTTTGAACAGGTTTCCAAGTCTGAACACAGTATTTAAGTACAGAACTTTCCCAAAGCTAGTCACATAATTAAGAGCCAAACCACTTATATGAATATAAATTTATGGGCGAAAACCCTGTTTCATAATGGAAACAAAGTTAATTTGGGTTTTTTTCTGTGCCAGTGCTATTAACTCTGCATCTTAGGCATAACTGAACTTCTCCATAAATCTAAATTTCATTAACACCCTGAAATCAATTACTTTTTGATTTATAGTTAAGGCCATAGTGCTGACAGTTATTAAACACCAGCTTACCCTGGTGTTTCCACGCAAAGTGCAAGCTCACCCTAGGTGGGGACCAGCCTCTCCAGTGCTCCCAAAGTGCAGAGGGAAGTTTTTGAACTAGCTCTCCTCTCACTCCCAGTACATTAGCTGGATCCAGGTCCCTTCCAGTTGGTGCCAACACTCAAGAGGGGCAGAGCTGCTGTGTGGTTTTCAGGTGCGACGACAAACCTCCGTCACCACTCCCGCCAGCCAGGACTCCTACAGCCACCCCAGCCCTGGGTGCACCGATCCCAAACACACCCTGTGCTACTGACCTACTCCATGCAGGGCTCCAGACCCTGCCCACACAGCTGGCAGCGTGGTTGGCTCCAGCTGCCTGGCTGGGTACCACCAGCACTGCCACAGCAGTGAAGGCAGGGAGGATTCCCAAGGCAGGGAGCTGCTCTGAGGGCTCCCGTGGTTCTCCACCAAACACTCGTCTGTCAGAGCACATCATCACCTGAGGGGACGTGTGGCTCTTCAGCAGCCACCTTGGAGGTGGGTTTAATTGTGACCCCATGACAGATTTCATTACATTTACATGTTGAGCTGTGCTCTGTCATCCACCCGGGGCACTCGATTGATTATAAAGCAAGTATTTATTCACCTTCTCTCTCTCTCTCGGCTTAAATTAAGGCTCTTCACCACAGCCCCTTCATTTCTTAGTCATAATTGAGGTTTCATTACCAACTGGCTACTGGGTCATTGTTTTGAGGCACAGGTAGCTGACAGCTCAGGACCTGGGGGTACCTCGGCAGGAGCTTTCATTTGTATCAGGCAGCACTTGCCCATTCATCTCTCTGATACCCAGATAATGATCTCTGGCTTCAGCAACAAATAAGTTTTGAATATTGATTCACTTTCACCCTGCTATCCCCCCAACCTAAACAAATCAATTTGCCCACAAGTGACAGGCACTTCTCCCTGCTATCCCCCAATTTAGATAAATCAATTCCCTAACAAGCGAGTCGTCCTCATTCAGTAGAGCACTATAAAGATGCACTTCAGTAAATGTTTTCAAGTTTCCCAGGGAGGAAAAAAATATTGGTTTAATACACAATGTCATGTTATTGTTTTAACAAAAGGAGCCACTAACTGTGGTGCATTAGTGTGAAGTTGTATTACAGGTAAAATTCCACCTCCCCAGTCTCGATGGCGTTCACAGAGGACCTGACACAACACAGAAAAAGGGAATTTGTTAAATAGCTGTTCAGCCAGGGAGAGAGCTAATTTGCTTTGGGCTCAGTGCTATGGCTTTGCTTTCAACACCAACAATTTAAACTCAAAAACTGGCAGGCATGCTAGCATATTAAGTTCTATCAAAATTCAAATAAGACACATAATCTAAATAATGTAGTGTATAAATTGACTTTAAGGCCTGGAGAAGCCGCATATGCAGCTTTTAAGGTCTGTAGCAGCAAAATAAAGACATCCACATTTCCCCTTTCCTTTCTAATCTGCCATTTCATATGTCTTTAGGCACTGTTTTTATACTGTTATATTGGGAATGCAAATATTTCATAGAACTGTTTATAAGCTTGAATACAATTCTGAGCATTTACATTTCTCTATAATTCAGTAAAACCACATTAAACAATATTTCCACCAAAATCAACCTGACAATCCCCCTAACAGGCTCTTCCATCCCTGCCTGCTATTTCAAGGACACTTCCAAAGTCCCCTGAAGTACATTTTGACATTAACAGCCAACGCTCACAGTCTTGAGCAACACTGTCCTGCAGTTCAGCATCCATTCCACTCCTGCTTTAAACATCTTCCCAACAAACACCTACCAGCTGTAAGGAAATGAAGGTATGGGAACAGCATCCCTTTCCTGTGTCGTCTCACACCTCCAGGACACAGAACCATCCTCCCCAGCTCTCTAATTTGGTGCTCACTTCCAGAGAGAAAGGCAGTGGGAAAAACATAATAGCATTAATAATTGCAATTAAAGTTAGTCAGCAAGCAGGTCTGCAGACAGAGCAGGACAGCCAACCCAAGGACAGTCACCTGGAACCCCTGGCAGTGCAGCAGAGCCAGCCCTGAGGAATAAGGCACACAGCTTTTTTTCTTAACCCTACCACTCAGTGAAGGCAAGCAATTAGGATGGAAACATTTGGATAAGGATTAATAATAGACTTTGCAGACAAAAGTGCAGTGTTTAACAGGCTTGTCCTACCAAAGCAGCTGTCACAGCCGGGAGAAAATGAAGATCCTGAAGACAAAATCCTCGCTGTTAAAAGTAGGTTACAGCAGCCACCCAGAGGGACTGCAGGGCTCAGTGACAAGGCCAAGGGAACTCTGTTCAGGCCTCCTACCCTGCTTTGACCACGACTAAAACTGGAGCTTCTCTGAGCTGGTGAACTGCAAAGGTAAAGGAAGTGAGAACCAAAGCCCACCCCTGCTGAACAGGCTCCTCCCAACCCCCTGCACCCCTCACTCATTAAGGGTGGATCTAATTAGCAAGATGAGGAAAGCCTGGCTCAAAAAAAAAAAAAAAAAAAGGAACATTAAACCTCCCCAGACTTCCCCCTACTGCACTTCATTGTTTTGTTCCATCTTTGGTAAAGAAACATGTGAACAGCAACACTGGAAACTTAAAATAAAAGACTTTATTTTCTCCAAATAACATTTATTTCCTTTTCTATTTTTTTTTTAAAAAAAAGGTCTTTTAACACCCTGAACATTTGCAGACAAAATGAAAATACGAAACAGCCGTGTAAATCAACATCCTTTCTTCTACTTAAAATAAAATATATGCATCCTTCAAACCAAAAGCACACGTGGATTAGTCACAATCCAAAAGTTTCACGGCTGCAGAACCCTGAGGGTTCCCTCACATGCAAACAGGAACACCCCTGTGTACAAGGCAGGCAGCACACAACTGGTGAACTGTTTGCTCAGGTGGTTACACCTCAAAGCCCTTGTTTTAAAGATTTTTAGCAAGGAAAGTCTGGCAAATCCCACCAACTCCATGTTACATGAGCCTCTCCTGGCTGGTGGAAAAGTTTCCTGTGTTTAAATGTCTCCTAAAGGTTCCACTTGTTAAAAGTGTGTCTACAGCCACTGGGTAATTCTTTTAGCAAATTTCATTCTTAAGACTTGAGCTCAGCTTTGGACCCATAAGGAGTCACAAGAGAGGGATTGATGGCAATTCAAATTATTGCCTGAAGAGCAGGCAATGAACAGCCAGAGGCTGAGCACTTCTCTGGCATAAACAGCTCCATTTGATCCTTCTGTCAAGTGACTGAATGCACAAAGAACTGGAACTAAGGACATCAGCATGGCATTCACAAAACAGTTGCAAGAATGAGATGGAGAAACCATTAAAATTTCCCTTGCCAAGGCCTGATAATCTCAGTCCTCACTCACTGAAGTGCTAAAAAAGAGGCTGATACTCAAAGGCTACGAGGTGAAATTCAGAGGCTCTTGTTTGAAAATGAGAAACAGGGAGAAGTACTGATAAACACCATAATTCCACACCACCCAGAATGGTAAGGCAAGTTAAACAGGACTTCCCCCACTTCCTCATTAAGAATTAAACCAGCTGTAAATGGAAGGGATGTCAAAAGACAGTTTTTAGGGATGGCAACAGGAGGCTCTGAGGCTTCAGCTCCCTGGTCAGCCCTCGCTTTCACTGATTCAAGGACTCTCTGTTATTCTGCATCCTAAAGCATCCAGCTCAGTGGCCAGAAATCAAGGTCTGGTTTTCCTTTCTCCTTCTTTCCACATAGTGCAAGTGGGACTGATAGCTCAAAACATCCTCCCAGCACTCCCAATGTCACACCAAGGTTTTACAGTCACACTGCCTTCACATTAACAATATTTTTAACACCTCCTGCCTGCCTGAGAAACAAGGTCTAGCAGCAGCAACTCGCCCAGTTCTGGAATGACTTTAAAGTGCAATGTTCCCAGTCATCTGCTGCTGCTGAGCTTGCACAATCAGGTGGAGCTGCCTCTTCGCAACGGCCGTGTTTAAATCCCACAGGAACTCCAACAGCTTGCCCTGGAGGAGAACCTCCATGGGCACAAACTGCAGGACCTGCTGCGGGGAGTCTGTGTCCAGTAAGGAGCCCATCAGGGTGTTCAGCTGCTGCAGATACTGGACAGCTGGAGCTGGGAGGCCCCGGAACCCGATGCAGAGCAAAGCGGCGCCGGCCCTCAGGGGCTCCCGCGAGGTGGGGCAGGCGAAGGTGACGCCCCTGAAACAGCAGTGCAGGATGAAGACCAGGCCGGCCGTGAAGCGCGTCAGGCAGGAGAGGAGAGGCAGAACCAGCGCATCTCCCGCCGTCAGCTGGCTCAGAGAGCGCAGGACACACTCCAGAAGCTGCTGCTGGTACTTGGGTTCCCCGTCATAGAGCGGGGAGAAGCTGAACGTCAGCAGCGCGGCCGAGTCCACGGGCTTTATCTCCATACTGGGTGGGCTCTCCGTGCCACAGAGGGAGGCAAAGCCCACCACGAGGCACCTGAATTGGTCACTACAACTTTCACTTAGGGCGTCTTGGTGACACCTGGAAAGATCAGACACTTTTGCCAGGATCAGTTCCCCGGGAAGAACTTCACAGGAGGGGCAAGGCTGCAGCACTGCTCTGCTTTTCAGCCTCCCCCCACCCAACCTCTTCACAGCTTCATTGAGACTTTCCAACACTTGACCATCACAAAACGGGGAACATTTTACCACTGGTAGTCTTTTTCCTTCCAAAACGTACCACGAGCTACACTGGAGGTTGGAAGGTGATCCCTCCAGGATGCACATGTTCCCAGCACTATTTGAACTATGTTCTTCAGCCAAGTGATTAAAATAGCCCTTTGCCACTTTATCATTCCACGTCAAGGTTTCCATCATCTTCCTTTCGTTGTATGTACTGAAATATTTGTTTCTTTGCCCAAACCACTTTGCATTCATGCTGCAACCAGCCTGAGATTTCTTGACAAGCCAGTTTTTTCTGGCAATGGGTTTCATACGAAACCTTTGCATGAAGAACTGAACTGCACAGTCTCTTAACTTGTTCAGTTTGGTCTGCTCTGCTTCTTCCATGCGCTCAAAGAGACGGATGTTCTCAGAGATAGTCTCTACCTGGCACTTGTGGAAGAACATGCAACATTCCTCATGTATTTTAAGGAAAGATTCCGGTATTGTATGCTGGGGAAAAAGGGCTTTGTTGACCACTTCTGTTCCAAAGTTCTGTGTCATTTTAGGGAGCAGCAGATGAAGGCTTTCCCTGCCCAAATAACGAAGACAAACCACATAGGCCTCCGAGTTCCCAGCTTTGCTGGTAGCTGGCTTAAAGACGTGGACCTCCTCGAAAGAGCAGTTTAGCAGGAAGAGCAGGTTGATAGAACAGTGTTCAAACAGCGTGAACATCTTCAAAACGAAGGATCCTCCAGTGCCCAGGATCATCAGAGCAGTGACAGTTTCACAGTACAGAAGGGGTGAGACGAGAGCTTCCTGCTCACCCGGATTTCCCTGGCAGTCAAAGCTGCCATCAGCAGTTACCAAGTGAACTGTGGTCATACTGCTCACAAAGTTCTGAAGTCCTGAGAGATGTCTTAATGTCATCACATCCCCGGTGTTATCTGGGCCAAAGTACCACCAAGGCAACGTATTTGCTATCAGACGGTCATCCATGATCATCATAAGGGTGTCATTGGCTTCGTGGTACGGGTTTAGAGTATTAGCTACCCAATTCCAGTGGCAAGGGACATGGTGGGACTTCAAGTAGTGATTGAGACTGGCTATGAAAGCTCCAGGTGCTTCACAGAGGTGGACAGAATTCAGTTCTCCCTCCTGAAGAGCTTCTTCTGGGAGAAGAGGAAAACTGCCCAGGATCTCATGAAATTTGCACCACGCCTGGGTGCACAGCTCAGCATTCACAGATTTCCTCACATGAGAGATGATTTTCCCTGCTTTATTGGTGAAGGAGGTGTGCTGATGCCAGTCCTCCAGGTTCTTGTCACTCAGCTGGTTCTTCACTTCATTCATTGAGTCCTTCAGAGCCAGGAGCGAGTGAAATTCCTTGTGATCGCATGTAAAAACACTGCTGGGATCTGGCAGCTTCCATTCATTGTTCACTGGCTCAGTGTAAGTAAACTTCTTTGCAAAGAGCTTCTCAACTTCAGAAAGAACTTCAGGACTGAACTTTTCAAGGTTTGTCTTCTGGTCAGCAGAAGGCTGCTTACATTTGTCCATTCTTGGATGGATGCACAACCTGGACAACAGCAGGGGAGAAGAAACTCCAATCACACAGGTATAGAAACAGGCAAAGCTTTTCATAAAAAATAAAAATGTCTCCTGCTTAACCTCTGTATTCCACAACAGGAGAGAGATGCTCCACAGAATCATGCAGCAGTGAGGAAAAGAAATGAGGGCTATCCTGAATAAGGCCATTTGGAACTCAGGAGGTTCACCAGTTCAGTTGCCCTTCCTGCTATTTACACAGCAAGGGAAGAAGAGTTTGCTGCTGTTTGGCCTTCACTGACTCCAAATGCTCTGTTCACTGTGTAGGTCTAAACACTTACATACAAATACCTCTCTCAGGCACAAAAGAGAACACACCACAAGCTCTACAAATTAAACAAGTGGCCCAGATATCTTATAATCTGTTCATGGCAGTATTTATCCAAGAGCTCAAAGTATGGAAGGTGGGGAGCCACAAGGAAAGGCTCCCTTTGAAAGGGAGCATGGCTGCTGCTCCTCCAACTTTCCAGCAGGGAATAACCCTCCCACCCCTTTCACCAGATCCAGTGTGATGCTGGGAAAGCCCTGACTGGCACCCTCAGCTGAAGAGGCCCTGGGGGGAGGTTGGACACCAGCCTGTGAGCAAAGCCCTTTATTTTGTGCTCAGCATCACAGCTCTCTGCCAGGCCCCTGCAAAACCTTGTGCCTCCCTTTTCTGACTGAAAAAAACCTGTGATAAATCCGAAGTGAGAGCTGCTTGCAGCTGTGGTCAATGAGAACGTGTGCTTGATGCTGAAGAAGAAAGCAGTGCCAAGTGTTGTGCTGCGAGTGGATCAAAGCAGACGAACACAAGCAGACTCTGCACGGAGCCAAGGAGGCTGCTGCCATCTGCTCCAGTGCCCAGCACAAAGCACACACGGCACAAGTGACAGTCACTAACCAGAAATCAGCCAGCCAGCAATTTGTTCCAAACTAAAATGTTCGTTTAGGCAAAATAATTCAATCAAAATCGCCACCAGAGACAGGAAATCTCTCTGCGCATCATTTCAACCGCCCCGTTCCCTCAAAAGCAAAATATAATCATCTTAGGTGCTATGAAATAGTTGAGTGGGAAAAACTACTGGATTAAAATTGAGAGAGCTGAAAACTCTTTGGAAGCAAACAGCGCAAAGAATGGCCAACCTCAACACTTTATCCTTCCCCTCGAACCCACGTGGCATCTCAGGCCATGGCCACGGCTGCCTCCCCTCATCAGCATCAGCCCTCTGAAGAGACACACGTGGTCACACACATGGCTGAGGTTTCATCTCTCCTCTCCCCGATTCGAGGCCTTTCAATGAGCGGGTTTAGTTGCACTGTCCTTTGCACAAATGGACTCTGGCTTTAGTCTCACCCTTTATCACAGCATGTGCTGGAGAGAAGAAGGAAACTGAGGGAAACACAGAGACTGCTGCGTCCTGGGCTAGTTTTCCTTCATTTTAAACATCAACTATGAGGCTTTTAATTATAGCTCGCCCCAGGAAATCATAGAAAAGGCTTGGGTTGAAAGGGACCTTAAAGGTTATCTCATTCCATCCCCCTGCCATGGGCAGGGACACCTTCCACTAGCCCAGGTTGCTCCAAGCCCCGTCCAACCCAGCTTTGGACACTCCCAGGGATGGGGCAGCCACAGCTTCTCTGGGCAACCTGTGCCAGGGCCTCAGCATCCTCAGAGGGAAGGATTTCTTCCCAACACAGAATCTACATCTCTCCTCCTTAAAACCCTTCCCCTCCGCCCGTGTAAAAACTCACTCTCCCTCCTTACTATAAACCTCCTTTAAGCACTGGAAGGGGCTCCACGGTCTCTCCGGAGCCCCCTCCAGGCTGAACCACCCCGGCTCTCTCCCCCTGTCCCCAAAGGCACAGCACTAACGAGCTCATCCCCAAATCCCTAACCAGCGCATGGCAACAACAACCCTGCTTTTCCACCGTCCTTTCTAGCCCCCCGGGCCGGCGCTGTGCCCTGCGCTGCCCGCACGGCTCCCTCACCCATCCCCGCGCTCGGCCGCGGCCCGGCCGCCCGCCCGTCCCTCCGCCCCGGCCGCTCGTAGCGCCGCGCCCGCCTCGAGGCGCCTCCCAGCGCCGCACGATCGCTACGCGAGGCCGCGGCTTCAGCGCGGCCCGGAGCACCCCCCGGATCCTGCTTACCGGCCCGGCCCGGCCCCTCGCCCGGCCCCGCCGCCCGCACCTCCCTCCCTCCGCCGGCACCGCCCCGGCCCGGGCGGCGGTGGCCGCGCTGAAGCCGAGAGCGAAGGGGGGGAAGGCTCGGAGCGCTGGGGGCACAGGGCGAGAGCGGCCCCGGGGAGCCGGGCAGGGCAGGGCAGGTCGAGGCGGTTTCCACGGAGGGGCTGCTGAGTCGGGGAAAGGGGGAGCAGAGGAGCCGCCGGCCAGCAGCGGGGCAGCCCCACGGGACGGGCAGCGTTGCCGGGAGTTATCCCACCATCCCTCCGGCACTTACCCCGCGGGAACACGGGGGCGAAGCGGGGTCGGGACCGGCTGGGGCTCAGCGCCCTGGGTCAGGCTCAGCGCCCTGCAGGGCTGTCCGGGGAGCAGAGCCTGGACCAGACTCCTTCCTCCATCTCCCAGCCCTGCAGAGCCCACGGCTCAGCACACCCTGGACCAAACTCCTTCCTCTCCATCTCCCAGCCCTGCAGAGCCCACGGCTCAGCACACCCTGGACCAAACTCCTTCCTCCATCTCCCAGCCCTGCAGAGCCCACGGCTCAGCACACCCTGGGTCTCCATCCCCAGCAGTGATGCTCCTCGCTCTCTTTGTCCTCTAACCTGGCAAGGCAGGTACTTAGGAAAACTCTTCACATAATAACCCACTTTGCTGCCCTTTCTGAATCCCCGGGAGACTCGTTACACCCAGCTTGGATTAGCGTGAGGCGTGAGCCTTGAAATATTAACAGAGCCACAATGAGCATCATCGAGCATCCATTGCAGCAACCCTGGAAACACACAGATACTTTTTAGACAGTAAAACAGCATCTAATCTGCACACAGAGGCAGGAAGGTCAAAGCAGATTCATTATTACAGCAGACAGCAGGTGCAAGTTGCTCCCGAGACTTGAAATATTGCGGGGATTTTCCTATATGCAGGTTCAGGAACGAGGCATTGCCAGCCCGTTTGGGAACAAACAGCCCACATTGGAGCATGAGTAAGCAGAAATCCTCTGGCTTTAATGCCAGGCTTCCTGCTATTGACTTTTGCACTCTTCACAAAGCTCAATCCAGCCCTAAGTCAGAAGTAGTTTTGGTACAGGAATTCAGTGCTATGAGTACAAAGAACTCCACAACTACTGATATAACTTGGGAAAATTTTGCTAAAAGCCCAGTAATTGGGAAAAAAAAAACCTTGACATGTCCATCTTAAGGATATGGTAATGTATAGATAAGTGAGCTTTTCTCCTGCTCTAGGTACATAAGAGAACTAGTATGTTAAAGTAAGAAATCTATTACCAGACAACTTCTCTCTTTTAAGCTACTTGCCTATTTTTGAAAATGAGGCAATAGTACTACAAAATAGAAAGAATCATAACTATAGAAAAAGCCCACTGCCACATGTAAAAAGGAATACAGGACTAAAACTCTTGTAATCCCTTGGAGAGAAAAAAAAATAATGTATTTTTTAAAGCTAAAACTCTCATATTGACCCCTAATAAGGGGTGTGACCAAAAGGTACTGGCTACATCATCAGAAGTTTTCCCTAATGAGAAAGAGCTGAGGTGCAGATGGAAGATTTCTGTGTCTGCAATGCCTCTTCACCCTTTGACTGGCCTGTTTGAAAATCACTTGTAATCAATCAACATGTTTGGCTGTGTAAAGGTGGGAGGGGGAGAGCTGGGGCAAATGAATGAAAAGCAGGTGAGTGGATGACACTACCAAGAGGGAAACTACAATTCAGCTCGTAGGAGAAAGTGGTGTGTAAGAAAGACTTGACCTTTTCAGTCCTACCCTGCTAGGCTTTTACTGTGGTTTGCAGCTTCTCAGTGTCAAGTCTCCTGGACTGCTGAAGATAAGGCTCTTCCAAAACACAGGAGAGAGCAATTCATCACTGAGCATGTGACAGCACAAGAGTCCTAGCTAAAATAAATGTGATTGAACAGCACACTTAAGAAAAATGTGATACTTTTCCCGAAATTAAACCTTTAGCTCAGCTTGTGAGCTTCAGAGTCGTCCTGTGTTTTCTGAAGTCTCTTCAAGGTAAAGCACAAATCTGAGTAGATGCTTCTATCTTATGCATAACAATACTTTTCTTGGATTTTTTTGTCCATGTAGGACACTTAAAATGGGAACATAGCACTTTTTTTTTGTGGATTAGTCCTGCTTTTGTGGACCTAATCTTTAACAGCTGATTTTTTTCCCAATCAGACCATAACCTGTGTGCACAGCTGTAGCACCAACAGCCCCAGATGGAAGCATCTGCCTTTGAGGGAATACTGGTCAGTTAAGCATCTCATTAAGAACAACATACTCGTACTCTGACTTTTTTCCTTTTCCTTGTAGATATGTGGTGTCATTATACTTTGTGACGGAGCTGGGGAGTGTTGCTGGAGCGTTTGGGAGCTCTTTCAATCATACTGGGTGTGCAGGGAGTCCTCTGGGAAAATTCATAGATTCTGTAGGGCATCCCATACTTCTCACCCTGCTTCTTAAAATCAGCCCCAAACCCATGGAATTTTGGGATAGCATTGGGGTGGCAGAGTAGTCAGGAGAAGGCTCCCAGTCAGGTGTGAGAAGAATCATCCCCAGTGATAATGGATGGCTGCTTGCCCTTAATGCAGTGGCTTTG
>JAWWLV010000021.1:13247933-13268496 GCA_035041135.1 Platyrinchus mystaceus
TTCGGGGAGCTGAGCGGGCAGCCCTGCGTGTGCATGCAGGGACGTTTCCACTCCTACGAAGGCTACTCTGTCAGCACGGTGAGTCCTCCCCGAGGAAAACACTCAACGTGAGGGGAGCGTAAAAAAGAAAAGGCAAAAAAAAATGCAAAAGTGACTGCTTGCTTTGCTATCCAGCTCTCACAGTGAACTTGCATTGCTCTTGAAATGAGCCTTTCTTAGATTTCAGATTTCTCCCCCAGAAATAAAACTGGGAGTTCAAACCAAGAGGCTTCTGCTGGGTGAAGGTGATGCTGTGCAGCCACACGAATTGGCTATCCCTGCTATACTTGCAGGGGAAAATAGTTTATCATACAAGGCAGATTAATTTACATTCTTTAACTCAGTCAGTTTAATCATGATTTAAATCAGCAACCAGAAAACTCTGATAAGAATAATCTATTTTAATCTTCTTTTGCATTTGTATAGTTTACAGCTTTTTTTTTTTTTCCCCTAGAAAAAACTCCCTGGCTGCTGCAACTTGCTATACCCTGCCAGCTGACATATAGGAGTTGCATTTATGCTACCTAACATACACATTTCTGTTAGAAAACACCCATAATATTTATTTACTCTCTGGTAGCACTGTGTGTTCTTTTTTTATTTTGATAGCTTTGAGATTTTCCACGTGGCTGAGGTTGATTTGTATTTGGATATAAACTGCAATATTTGGCACCACGCAGCTTCTTACAGAAAAACAACTGTTTTAAAATCACTCAATACATAACTAGTTTTAACAAGACATGTTTGTCTATGAAAATTAACTGGTTTCTGGAAGAAGTGGTGTCCATAGTTAGGAAATTTTCTGCTCCCAGCTTCTCTAGCATTTGAGAGGGGGCAGGTGTCATCCCAGTTCCTTTGTGACTCCTCAAAATCAAACTTTTAAAATTTTTTTTTCAGTTCCCAATTGTTCCTTAACTTTAGATTACACTCCAGGGCCATATGCATAAGTAGTTACTTCAGTCAGCACGGTGGTTTGATCTCTGCAAGGCCCTGGCAGCGAGGAAGAACTATATCTGCATGTTCTTTCTGTACCACCTTCATTTGACCTTAGCGCAACTGTAGGAAGTGTGGGCTTGGATTTTAATGGTATTCATTACAAGATTATGTTTTAATATGTTTGAAAACCATTTAAATTCTGTTTAAATTAGAGGAATGTTTAAAATTGGAGTGAGTTGTTCTGTCTCTATATAGACCCTTCTGTGCACCCACGAATTGTGATATTACAAATGCAGTAGCAGTAGGTGTCTGTTGGCTGTGATACTCATTGCATATGTGCCTTTGGTTCTTCCAGGTCACCTTTCCCATCAGGGTCTTCTTTCTCCTGGGGGTGGAGATCTTGATTGTGACAAATGCTGCTGGAGGACTGAATCCCCACTTCCAAGTGGGGGACATCATGTTCCTAAGAGACCACATCAGCTTGTTTGGCTTGGGAGGGCAGAATCCACTGCGTGGACCGAATGATGAGAGGTAAGAAGGCATCAGCTCCATTACCAATTAATCCTTTCTTCCTCCACAGCCACAGGCTGGGACTGCCTGTTGTGCCTGCTGACAGATATTTGCTGAGAGTAGAGTCTGGCTCCAGGTATGCACAAGGGAAGAGTTAAAGCAATAGCTGTGTGTGCTGTGCCACCTGCCCTGCCCTCCCCAAGCACCCTGCCTTGGCTCTTGCTTACTCTTACAAGCCCAGAAGGTTCTGTGCCATACAAGTAGGCTTCTGATCCTCTCCTGACATGACCAGCTGTGCTGCCTGCCAGAGACCCACTGCTGTCTCTTCTTGTCAGCCCTTCTCTCTGCTGGTTCCTCTTAATTGAGCAGTCAGTGAGCTGTGGTGTCCCCAGCCTGTGTTTATCAACAGCCATTTCTGCTGTGATGGAAAGGGGTACAACAGAGACCAGGCAGGGAGAGCAGGGCAAAGATAAAACCTCTGAATCTCCTGATAACCACACTTGTAACCAGGTCATTAAACTGGGGTGCCTTTGTTAACAGAATGTATTCATTGAAGGCATTGCCTTGATGAGAGGAGGTTGTCTTGGCAGCTTCTTCAGAGACCTCTAGATCTGTGAGAGTGACCTGCTGCTGGTTGAGCTGGGAAGTCAGGTTTCCTGTACTGGCTGTGCAGCAGAATCTTTACCCTGTAGTCAGGGCAGAGAGAGGCTTCCAACATATCCTCACCCCAGACTGCAGTTGCCACTGGACATAAAGTTGCTTTGAGCAGGATTTTGGACTAGAAGATCTTGAGGTCCCTTCCAACACGAATCTATGATCCTAAAATCCTTCCAAGACACCCCCAGTCTGGTAGGGTAGAAGGCAACCAGCACGAGCAAGGTCATGGCACTGAGAGGTTACATTCCAGGTGGACCAGTGTTCACAAAAAGAAGCCCTTTGGCTCTCAAATGGGGCTAAAAAGGGTGTGAGGGCACATCCTCTGGAGATCCAGGCTGAGCAAAGGAAAGCACATCGATTGTCAGGAAAATCAGCATGGAAGCAGTAAAGATCCAGCGCTGTCACGAGCCTTATGGCAGGAAAGAAAGAGGCTGGGTTGCGATAAGGAGAAAACAGGAGCAAGAATTATTTCCTAACCAACCTGGCAGGAAAGAAGGCCAGGAAAAAGCCAGATATGTGAAGGAGGTGGTGAAGGAGGTGGTAGTTTATGAGCGAAGAGTGAGTTCAGATAATGAGACGGTTAAATCTGTTGTGGGGTTGGTACCTTCATCCTGAAAAATGGGCATGTTTGCAGGGCAGGCATCTGGACTGTCCTTGGATCTTTCCAGAGAGAAAGTTCTGCTGAGAACAGGGTGGCCTGCCTGGCTTTCACTTAGTTAGTTCCTTCCTGATGTAACAGCAGACCCGGCTCCTGCTTCTGAAGAATCCGAAAGGTGCTGGCAGCTGCCTCGGGAGAAATAACACTGTGCAGTGATTCCATGGCGAGAGGACAGCAGCCATCTGAAGTGGAACATCTTTACATCTTTGTAGGTAGTGCTGTGGGTTGGAGGAAAGAATGATCAAAAGCAGGGAAGCCACATGGAGTGTTTAAAGCTCTCTGGACTTGCATAATTGCTCTGGAGCAGGAGGAGAAATGCCAATCAAAGAACTGCATCTGGACAACGTTCAAAGGCAGCAGAGCTGCCTCATTGCCTCCCAAAGGCAGCTTCCTGGTGAAGACTGCAGTGCTCTGGGAGGTGACTTTTGTACTGCTGACCAAGGCATCAAAATGGGCAAAAGGTCCTTATGAATCAGGTTTCAAAGTATTGCAGAGCTTTAGCTGAGCAAACTCCTAAAATCCTGTCCAGCTGAGCTACCAGGAAGGATTTATCTAAGCACAACAGAGCAAAACCAGAGGCAGTGAAGTGATGTGGAAATAATATTTTTTTAATAAATTAGAGATTGGCTTCTGCATTGCTGGCCATCCTTCAGGAAAGGGAAGCAATTTTCATAGTGATGAATACTTATTACCTCCGACCAGAAGGGAAAGTTTGTTTTTATTTATATAATATTTAGTGTTTATAAAAACAAAATAAGCCACCTCCTGCCCTAAGCATTCAGCTGGAAGAACATGTAAACAAGCAGGAGCTTTAATAGCCTAAATGAGGGACCTGGTCCACTCCTACTGAACTGCACTGGTGAACACGGCCAGGAGTTTAATTTTCAGGTTTCCTCAGTGGCAGCATAACAATCTTTGCCATCTACTCTGCTCTCCATGAGCCAGTAGAAAGATTCACTCCATCAGGAGCAGGACTGAGGTGTTATCTTAAGACCTAAGGCAAGCAAGAGACCCAGCCTTGAAGCAGAGGATGAAGCCCACCTAAAATATGGCCCTGGAGCTCCAAGTTGTTAGTAGCTGCCTGCTGGGATGGGCTTTAAATGTGGTGACTGGTGCTCCATCAGGGCCTGCTCAAACCCCCTCCCTGGGACAGCCTGTGGCACTCTGTGCCTCAGGGAGCCCAAAGGGCAGCAACTGTTTGGTGGACAGTGTTTAAAAGTCACTATGAGCAATCACTGGGGAGAGAGAGAGCTGGCCACCAGTGCTCCCTGGAGACAGAAGGAGCTGAATGGCTGTTACAGAAGGGTTTGTGCAGTAGAAAAGCAGTGTAAGACCTTCCAATAGCCATAACCTCTGTGTGCTGAGAGTTTTGGGTGATTGGATCTTGCAGACATGTCATGCCCAGAGAGGTGGTAGATGCCCTGTTCCTGGAAACGTTCAAGGTCGGGGTGGACAGAGCTCTGAGCAAGCTGATCTACTTGAAGATGTCCCTGCTGATTGCAGGGGTTTGGATGAGATGGCCTTTAAAGGTCCCTATTCTATGATTCAGTGATCTGAGAATGATCTGATGATGAGGGCAGAATGAGAGAGGCTGCTCTGCCCTTGCCATTTCCCCTTTCTCCAAAGGGTGAGCACCCCTGGCCTCTGACGGAGGGCGGGCGGCGGCAGCGGCGTCCCATGGCTGTGTCCTTTACTGCCTTGCAGGTTTGGGGTGAGGTTTCCCTGCATGTCAGATGCTTATGACCAGGATCTGCTGGGCCTGGCAAAGGAGAGTGCCCAGGAGCTGGGCTTCCTGAGCTTCACCCGGGAAGGAGTGTACTGTGTGCTGGCCGGGCCCTGCTACGAGACCATCGCCGAGTGCCGGGTGCTGCAGGCGCTGGGAGCCGATGCTGTAGGTGAGCCCAGGCTGGGCTGGCAGGGCTGGCAGGGCACATGGATTATACAGTTAATTCTGCTCAAGGCTGACTCGCTTCAGTCTCCTGGGGCTGGAGAAACAAGCTCTGTGTATTTCTGCCACTGCAGCTCCTTGGGTGGATCTGCAGAACGTCCCTGCGCTTACGGCTGCCCAGGACGGGGATTCCAGCACAACGTTGTGTTTATTTCCCAAACACAAGTCACTTAGGCTCAGATGGCTCCACTTCACCAGAGCTGAGTGGGGCCCAATCAGAGATAAAGTCTTTTTCCAATTTTTTTTTTTTTTTTAATTCTAACACTGTAAAGATTTTCACTGTGTTTTCTCCCTACAAACCAGCCCTTCAGAAGAGTCTTGTTTAGGGATGGTAATCACAGATACCTTCCTAACTGTGCACAAGGAAAGTAAGAGCCACGATCCGTATGATTCCTCCAGCTTGATCCCTGGCTCATGGAAGTCTGTTCATTAATACTTTGCAGATTCATTGTGTGTGAGGGAAGGAGCTCAGCTCCCCTCAAAGCCTTTTTGCAATAGCTTATTTAGCTGGGGAAGAGAAGAGCCAAATGACACAGCACATCAGCACTTCCCTCGGCAAGGCTGCAAGCAGCCTGACATGTCTTGAGGAGGGAGCTGTGGCTCAGGGATCAAATGTGGGAGGTTTATTGTGCTGAGCTGAGTTGTAACTGTAGTGCTGCAGCTATCTGAGCCTTCTAAGTGTCACAGCCTTTAACTGTTGCAGGGCTCAGGAACAGAGAGGTGGGGGGAATGAGACAAGGGCGTGTGCTTTGGAGGCAGGGTCGTGGTTTGCAGCCTCGGAGAGGTTTTGTTTGGTGTAAATCCTGACTCATTTCTGGTCCTTTCCTCTCCCACCACAGGCATGAGCACCGTCCCAGAGGTGATTGTGGCCAGGCATTGTGGCCTCCGAGTCCTCGGGATCTCCCTCATCACCAACAAAGCGGTGATGAGCTACGACAGCGCAGAGAAAGCCAACCACGAGGAAGTGCTGCGCATCTCGGTGGTCCGGGCTGAGGCCCTGCAGAAACTGGTCACACACCTCCTGGGGAAGCTGGGGGAAAGCACAAACTCTCTGTGACCCCCCAGCCCTTCAGCATTCACATCCTGACGTGTCAACACTAGCAAGTGCTGGGGGAGAGCCGTCGGTGGGACTGTCCCCTTGTGCTCTCCTCATTTTGAACGGAGCTTTTCATCTTTGTGCTTTGTCTGAACAGGTGCAGAGGTTTGCTTTGAATTCTGCCAGAACGATCCCCTTGTTAGTAGCCAGTGGCCAAAGCAGCTTGCTGGCACTTAAACACTCTGGCACATTCCCAAGCCCCAGTGTCAGCAATGAGCCTGTGGGCACCGTGAGCTGCGGCTTCCCCTCATTCTGTGTTTCTCGGCCACTGATCTCTCTTGGCACAACACCCTCCTGCCCAGACTCTCTGCTCCCCTGTGCCACATGAGCCTGGTCAACTGTTGGTTGGTGCCTGCTGGGCCAGCTTTGGTGAGGCCTGGTCTGAAGCCAGTGGAAGTCCACAAAAGGACTCTGAATTTTGGATCCGTGAAACGGGCCAGGCTAAAGGTGAGATCTGCCTGGAACAAGCAATGCTGTGGAGCAAGTGAATGGAAAATGATTTTACAGCTTGGAAAACCACTGCATTCCCATGCATGGGGTTGTGCTCCCTTACCATGCCAGATGGTCTCCCAGAAAGTCCCCTCTTTGCTCATTCTTGGCTTCTCATGACCAGCTGCAGAGCTCAGTAGCTGTTTGCTACAGCTCAGCTCTCCCCCAGCGCCCCTCACACCTCTCTGCTCTGTCTCCAGCCTCACTGCTCAATTTACAGGGGATGAAAATGCAGCTCAACTACAAGGCATGACTTGTCTGTGCACCATGTAAACGTGGCCAAAACAGAAATCCAGGGCCAGCTCTGCCTGGATGTGTTCCTTCTCTTTCTGGATGTCTTGGAGATCAGCAGCTTGAGCATTGGTTTCCTGTTGGTGTTACAAGACAGAGAGATCAGTTTGACCCAGTGTTTCACTACAGCTTTGCTCCACTGCTACTTCTGCAGCAGATGTTGGAGCACCAATGGTTTGAGGAGTTTAATAATGTGAAATTATTTTGGAACAAGTGTGATATTTTTTGACTTTCCAAGTCCTCTTACATAAAGAAATTGAACCAAGCGGTGAGTAAAGGACAAACAGGAGAGGCTCTCTTTTACCAGTGTGCTGATGGTCCATCAAGGAAGGGGAACATTCACCAGAATGGTGCATTATTCATTGTTCCTCAAAGGTCAGGCTGAGCCGTGGATGCAGCTGGATGTGAAACAGTGACTGTAATTATTAGATAACCTTTTTCCCTTCATTTATCTTGGAGTTCTCCATAAAGCCCATCACTGTCATAGTTAAATGTTTTCAGTTGACTCAGTGGTCTGAACTGAAGACACCCAACTGGTCATGGAGAGCTCCCAACCTGCCTTCCTAAATTTAGCTGCTCAGTTGTTTACCACTGACGCTTGCCCTCCCTCACAGCCTTCAGCCTTCCTTGACATTTCTTCCAGTTTTTTTCCAAATGGGTATTTGCTTGAAGCCCTCCCTTCATGCTGCAATTCCTGGTGTGGAGTGCAGCATCCATGGTGCAGATATTGCCACCAGGAGGAACAGCTGTGCCTTGAATGTTTTCCATGAAATGATAACACTTCAGGTGGAGGGGAGATCTAGGGGTGACCTGTCCCCTTCTCTTTGTGGGCAGGGTTACCCATGGTCATTCCTGACAAATACCTGCCCAGCCTGGTCTGGAGGACTCGTGGAGGGGGAGGATTCGTTGCTTGTGCTTTTCTGGCAGAATCACTTGTTCAGCAGCTCCTGGAACTTGGAGGAGCCCTCGGAGAGAGCAGCTCTTCCTGTTTGGTGGCTCTGACTGTCAGGACAGCCTCGAGGACCAGCTCTGGTCTGCAGAGGGAGAGAGACTCCAGCTCCATCTTCCACAAGGCTGTTGCCTTTTCAGATCTAGCAGGAGTGAAGTGCTTGTCACGTGGGGCAGCACAAGCAGTGAAATACGAAAAGTGGCAGATGTGCAGAGCAAGAAGGAGCCACTTCTACCTGCTCCCTTTTCAGACTTGCCCCACTATGGTCTTGTTGCAGGGCAGGGAGAGAGCAGATGATTTCCCCTGCCTAGAAAATGGTGCTTCACATTCATCTAATTAATACTTGGTAAATACAGAGTCTCTCAAGTGGGAGTGGAAGGCAGCTGTGCAGCTCACTGTAGCTGGCAGCAGCCAGAGTAGCTCAGGCTGGGATTTCAGCAGGCTCCATTAATTAATCAGAGTCAGGCTGGGCTGCGATGTGAAGGGAAGCATCCAAAAAAACCTGCTGTTGTGCTGGTACTTCTCAGGCAGGGTTTGAGATGATGAGGAGCTTGGCAGCAGCACCTGCTTCCAGCAGGCCGGGCCTGCTCCTCTCTGCAGCTGTACCGGAGGCAGATCCCCTGCTCTTGTGCCTGAATACAGCTTAAATGTGACTTAACACTGAGTCTGAAAATCACCCTGCAGCTAAATCTCTGGCAAATTGTGTCTCTTTTTTTAAGAAATATTTTCTAAATAGCATTTGAGCCCTTAAACAGTTCGGGGCTCTTCTTTCTGCTGCTCAGGGTTGGCTTGGATGCCCCAAACTCTGCGTGAATGTCCTCATTTTCGTCCCTGTAAGTGATGAGAGGGAAGATGCCCTGGGCTCTTTGGAAAGGATCTTATTCATGCTTTATGGGGGAGAGGGAGACTACAATTAACAGAGTGGGCTCATCTGGCTTTGGAAATACTTTTAATACAATTTTTTGAGTTTTTTTTTTTACTGCTGATGAGTTTCAAAAGTCTGAAATACGGTGATGCAAGGCGAGTAAGGTGCGTGGGGAAGAAATTGAGGGAATAAAACCTGCTGTGATCCTGAAAACCTCCTGTGATCTTTGTTTGCTGTGCCAAGGCCGTTGTGTAGAAAAGGAGGTGCTTTGCACTCCTGCTCTCTACCCCAGGCTGGAGGATATCCCTGAGGGACCCCACAGCACCACATCCCTGGGGAGCCAGAGCTCAGAGCTCAGGATAAGCAGGACCAACGCTTGACCAGCACTTTGCACAGGTATTTCTTACTGATCCCATCAGGCTGAGGAACTGATGTTAAAAATGCCAAGAGCCAAAGGGCCTGGAGTAACTTCTGAGCAGCTGGAAGGTGTGATGGGCTGTGCTGGTGCCAGTGCAGCAAGAGGCAGGGCACGGGTGCTGTGCCTTTTGTTTCGTGCTCTCGGTGCTTTCTGGTGACATCCAGGGCTGAAATGAGTAGGTTGTAAAACAACCTTGGCTTTCTTCGTTCCTGACCTCGATGCCCCTTACCTGCTTCTGCAGCCCAGGGCGTTATGGTCATAGGGATAAGCTGGAAAAAAAAAGGCACAAAAAGCTAAAAAACCTGGCAGGTGGTAAAAGAGCCCCACCTGCTTGATGATCCTGGCTCTTCTAACCCAGGTGCTGCCTGGATAGGGAATGTCACCAGCACGGGTTGTCCTGTGCATCCCTACCCGTGGCAGGGGGATCCATGGAAAACCTGTATCCATGCAGGACACAACTGGTACAACTCCTCCTTTACTCACAGCCATGGATCTGTGAGCCACTCTGGCCCATCCTCTCTGCCAGCCCTTTCCTTTTCCTTGCTCACCGTTCCAGAGAAAATTTTTTGGATCATGGGTTCCTGCTGCTTCCAGTCCCCTGGAGAGGATGGACGTGTTATACTGATGTGGGATCCACATAAAAGTGTGAGGCCAAGAGGAGAAACCTCTGCCACAGCCCTTGACTGGACCATATAATGAGTGTCTAATTAGAGATCTCTGCTGTCATCTACAAAACACTCCCAAAAACTGGTGATGTGATCCATCCTGTTCCCTTTGCAAGGCCCGGTTTTCCAGACTTTCTTTTACATGAGGTTTGCCTTTTGCTTTCTTTCTTATATAAAATAAATCAGAAAGCTTTTAAAAGCCTGTGCTGTCTGCCTCAGCTCAGCAGAGAGCATGTGCCTTGCCTTCAAGTTATCAAAATTCCCTTAGATGTTTCTCTTTATTGAAATCCTGCAGCTGAATTAAGGGGGTTCTGCTATAGTGGTGTGTTGTTTGGGTTTTTTCCTGAAAGCTTTAGGTCTTCACTGCATGGATTTCATGTGCTGAAAAGAATTAAACTCTTCCCTGCCACACTGAATGTGGAGAGCAGCAGGGAGGGATGTGGGTCACGGCAAGGGGCTGATCTTGGAGCGTTGCACAATTAAAGCCTGACTCTCTAAGCAGCATGATGGGCTGGAATTTCCAAAATCTGATGGCATGTTCAGAGAGAGTCATAAAATATCCTGAGTTGGAAGGGACCCACAAGGATCATCGAGTCCAACTCCTGGCCCTGCACAGGACAACAGCAAGAACCAAACCATGTGCCTGAGGGTTGTCCAAACACTCCTTGAACTCTATCAGGGTTGGTGCTGTGCCCACTGCCCTGGGGAGACTGTTCCACTGCCTGACCACCCTCTGGGGGAAGAACCCTTTCCTGAGATCCAACCTAGGAAGGAATTTCAGAGCTGGGATGTGGGAACCATCCAACCTGTCCTGGGCACCCCTGTGGGAGATGGCTTCAAGCAGAAGAATAACTGTGATGGGACTGGTGATGGGCTGGTGACTCAGAGCCATCCCTGTGGTGGGGCTCTGCTCCCTGTGGAGCAGAAGATGGACCAGTGTCAGGTGCTTGTGCTGCTTCTGTCCCCAGCCTGGGCACAACTGGAGACACATCCCTAAATCCAGCCCTACAGAGGCAGTGAGTGTCCCCCTCGCAGCCCCCAGGAAAAAACTGCTCTGGAGGGACTGGGGTAGAAAAGCAATGGGCTCTGCTGGGGAAAACTGCTGCAATAATGGGAAAAAGAAGGGGGGGTTGGGTCTAATCTCTGTGCCAGAGCTCAGGAAATGTGGATGGAATACCCAGGACACCCTTCAGCGTGTCATGTGTGCCTGAAGGCTGTGCTGTGCAACAGGGAGAAGCAGAAGGCCATCTTACTGCTTGGTGTCCCAGTCTGGCTCTCCTCGTGGGATGCTGGTGCAGCATCTCCCTTCCCATGCCCGGAGTCGGGTGTCCTGCCCTGCCCCAGCTTCCCACGGCATTAGAGGCAGGTTTGGTGCCACCCCCCTCGCATTCAGCTCCCCCAGTCCCCAAACCTGCCCCCCCCCCTGCAGTTCGTGGGGGGCACCTCGTTTTTTTCCAGCCAACAGATGAAAGTCAGAGGTGCCAGCACGTGGCAGGATGGGCAGTCCCCTGGACAGCCGCCTGCTGCCAACTCCCTGCCTGCTCTGCGCACATCTGAACTTCCCTGGTGCCTTCTCATCTTTAATTAAGCACTTCCATCGGCTCAGCCTTCTCGCTGGATCTGAATTCCCCCCCCCCGTAGCCATGGCAACGCTTCCCCTGGGCAGGCTGTGCCGGAGCTGGTGACAAACCCCACGTGTGGCTGTTTGTTTGGGCCTGGAAATTTCCCTGCAATTTGGGGAAACTTGGGAAAAGGAAATCCCACGACGAGCTGGCGAGCGGCAAGGGGAGCCAGGGTGGGAAAGGTTTTTTGGGCTGAGCATCGCTCCCATCCCTCCAAGGAGCCCAGTTCCAGCAGGGATGGCAGAGCCTTGAGCTGAAGGTTCCTTGGTTTTCCCTCCAAAAGATGGATGCAGTTCAAGTTTTGTGTCCTTGCTCCATCCACGGGTGGCCATGGCCATGGTCCCTTGGTGGTGGTGACACAGGCACTGCCTTTGCCCTGTGCCACCCACCAGGACCCCCAAATCACGAGGTGTGAAGCTGCTGTGAGGCGGGGGGACAGTGACACAGGTGGGGTGACACGGGGCAGGGACACAGTGACAGGGGTGAGGCAGGAGGGGCACAGGAAGGGATGCCGGGACTTGGGGAAGGAATGGAGTGACAGGCAGGAGGAGGTGGCAGGGCAGGTCTGGGTGTCAGGAAAGGGGTAAATGATGCAGGGCAGGGGTGGGTGACACGGGGCAGGGCAGGTGGCACAGAGCAGGGGTGGGTGACAAGGCAGGGACAAGTAGCAAGGCACAGGCTGCCGACTCCAGTGCCCGGTGCTGCCCCTGGTGTCCCGGTATCCGAGTGTCCCAGTATCCTGTTATCCTGGTGTCCTGTTATCCCAGTGTCCTGTTATCTTGGTACCCTGATGTCCTGGTATCCCGCTGTTGTGGTATCCCGTTATCCCAGTATAACATTATCCCAGTGTCCCTGTGTCTTGTTATCCCACTAGCCCTGTATCCCACTATCCCTGTATTCCTCTATCTTGTTATCCCACTATCCCTGTCTCCTGCTGTACCTGTATCCCATTATCCCACTATCCCTGTATCCCTCTATCCCGTTATCCTGCTATCCCGTTATCCCACTATCCCATTACCCCTCTATTCCTGTATCCCTGTATCCTGCTATACCTATATCCCGTTATCCTGCTATCTCTGTACCCCTCTATCCCATTATCCCTCTATCCCACTCTCCCTTTACCCCTGTATCCCGTTATCCCTGTATCCCTTCATCCCTCTATCCCTGTATCCCACTATCCCTGTATCCCTCTATCCCTCCATCCCTGTCTCCCTGTATCCTGTTATCCCTCCATCCCTGTCTCCCTGTCTCCCGTTATCCCTCCATCCCTGTCTCCCTGTCTCCCGTTATCCCTCCATCCCTGTCTCCCGTTATCCCTCCATCCCTGTATCCCTGTATCCCGTTATCCCTCCATCCCTGTCTCCCTGTATCCCGTTATCCCTCCATTCCTGTCTCCCGTTATCCCTCCATCCCTGTATCCCGTTATCCCTCCATCCCGCTCTCCCGCTGCCCGGCCGGTGTTCCGGGGCGGGGGCGCCCCCTGGCGGCGGCGGGCGGCGCGGCGGCGGCGGGTATAAAAGGCGGCGGCCGGGGCGGCGACGGGATCGGGAGCGGCGGGATCGGGAGCGGGATCGGGAGCGGGATGGCCGGCCCGCAGCAGGCCCCGCACCTCCACCTGGCCGAGCTCACCGCCTCCCAGTTCCTCGACGTCTGGCGGCACTTCGACGCGGACGGTCAGTCCCGGGGCGCGGGGGACACCTCGCCCCCCAAAACACCGGCGGGGAGGGCACCGGGCTGAGCATCCCCGGGGGAGCGGGGCGGGAGAGTGGGGAGGGCGGTGGAGAGTCCCTGGACATCCCGGAGGAGAGGACAGAGCCTCCCCTGCCGCAGCCCGGGGATAACGGAGAGCCCCCGGAGTGATGGAGAGCCCCCGGGATAGAGAGACCTCAGGATGGAGAGTCTCCGGGGAGATGGAGAGCTCCCGGGGCTCAGTCCCGTCGGTCGAAGCTCCGGGATCGGGAAGGCGATCGCTCCCTCAGGACCTCCCCGTCGGGAAAGGAGGGGGAGCCCCAGAATCGGACCCCACCGGGACCCCCAGCCCATGGGACGCTGAGCCCGGAGTGCCCCGGGGCTCCTTGGCGCGTCCCGCGGGTGCCCTGAGAGCTGAGGTTCGCTCAGGGCTGCTCTCACCTCTGGGTGCTGCTCTGGGGGTCCTGCCCTTTCCAGGGTGTCCCCTCCCTGCCCAGTGCCCACCCTCGGCCACCTCTATCCCCGCGCCTCGGCGGTGCCCCATCCTTGGCACTGGAGGGTGAGGGACAGCGGGGCCATCCCCTTACCAGGGGCGACAGAGCGGGTGTCCCACTCCCGGAGCGGGCTGAGGAACGATCGCTCCGTGTCTGGAGTGCTCGGTCCTTCCCCGCCTGCTCCCCAGCCCTGCAAAACCTCTGCCCGGGGATGTTGTGGCAAACGACCGTGTGCACTCCGGGGATGTCACCTTCCCTCGGAATCACAGCTGGGCAGAACACCCCTTTTCCCACCACTGCCTGCCCCAGAAAAGGGGGGAAATGCAAAAAGCAGCATCATTTTATGGGAAAATAGTTTCTTTCAGCGCTGCAGTGCTGTGAAGGAGGCTCAGCCCGCTGGGAAGAGCAGCCCAAGGGAAAGCTCCTGCCCTTCACTGGGTCTCCAGTTCCTGCAGAGAGGTTTGGGGACCAAAACCCTCCTGGGAACTGCGTCACGCAGCCTCCTCAGCTGTGCTGCTGGAGCTGGAGCTCAGCTTGCTCCGGCTGCACCATCAGGGTCCCCGCTGCAGCCTGGCAGCACCGGGGACACGGGCATGAGTCCCTGTCACCACTGGAGCTGGCACTGGAGCAGCCACCAAGGGGTTGGGGAGGTGGCACCCCACAGCTCCTGGTGTGGGTGTCCAGCTGCCTCCCTGCAGCACGTCCTGCTGCGCCCTTGGATGTGCTCTGTCATCTCCAAAACACAGCGGTGGGCACGGATCCAGCTTGGCCCGCGGCCCCCGGGCAGGGCAAGGCTACCGGGCTGCGGCTGTGCCCAGGAGAGGAGGGACTCGGGCGGCAGGGAAGAAGGTGGCCTTGACAAGGACGATGCTCAGCCGCACCAAGTGGGAGCTCCAACAGCCCCAGCAGCTTCCCTGTGCCGATGAAGGGATGGGGGGTTCATTCCCCTGTGGATGGGATTACTTCAGCCAAGCTCATCCCTGCACTTAAACCCCTCCGACGGGGCTTCCATCTCTTGAGCTGCTTCCCCTCAAGGCTCCTCATGCCCCAGAGATGTCCCCTTGGATGTCTTTGATGTCCCCTCTTTGCCAGCCGGAGCTGCCCCGAGGCTCTGAGGTGCAGCCGCATGGACCGGCCGCGGCTCCCCGGAGGGGATTTTCCATGACACTCCACACCCCGCTGCTCTGCGGACACGGATCAGACTTGTCCAAGCTGCTGCTTGGAGGAAGCCAAGTTATTGGCCACGGCTTTTCTTGGCCCAATTCTCTTTCCCAACTCAAAAAACTTGTGCTGATTTTTTTTTTTTTTTCCCACTGAATTCGGAGGAGCTTGGGGTTCTCCCGAGCCCACAAAAGCAGAGCCCCTGGGAAGAGCAGTGGAATGCCAAGCACCTCAGCAGCTCACACCAGCACCCCCAAAATCGCCTGAGCCGCTCATCCCCTCCTGAGAAGGATGCTGCTGATCCATCGAGTTGTGGTCACCAAAGACGAGGGTCCTCTGGGACTTCCCCGGGTGTTTCAAGCTGGGATGTGGATGGGTCATTCCCACCCACTGTGTTGCAGCAGGGAGAAGATGCTGCTGGGGAGCCTGCAGGGGATGGTGCCGAAGGCAGAGCAGAGCACTGTGGTCCAAAGCCTCCAGAGGCTGAAATGTGGAGCAGTTTTGGGAGGAATGCCCCCAAGGAAGAGCCCTGGCTATCCCTCAGGAACTTCAGAGGAAAGGGCAGCATCCCTCAGCTGTGCCCAGATGTTGGTGGGAGGGAGGGTTTCTGGCAGGGAAGTGACACCTTGCCTGGCAGCACCATGGAGCCAGTGTCCTCTGCTGTCCCCAGCCGTGGTGTGACCCTGCTGCTTCGAGGCACAGTGGCCACCCCCCAAAGCCACCAAGGGCCAGTGCCGTGGGAGCCATGTGTGGCTGGGCCCCAGCTGAGCCATCCTGCCAACGAGCATCCCACAGGCAGGGCAGGGCTGTGGATATCCCAGGTTCTGGAGGAACCACATCTCAGCACAGATATCAGGGGACACGGGACAGGGACTTTTTGGAGCTCCCAGTGGAAGAGATCAGCACTGGGCTGACCCCTTCCCTTCCTGCTGATCCTGCTGGGGCTGATCCTGTGCCAGGGGGCAAGGGGGGATGCTGTGCCAGGTGCCTTGTCTCTGCTCCCCATTTGCCCTCATAGCCCCCACAGTGTGTTGAGAAGAGCCAGTCCTGGTTTGGGAGATGCTCGGACAGGATGGGGAGGTTGATTTAAACCACCTGGTTGAAGCACCAGACACAGAAAATACTGCAAAGACCAAGATGGACAAAGTCCCCTGTGCCCTGCAAGTGGGTGCAGGGGACAAGTCCAGGGCTTTTGTGTCACCTGGGCCAATTTGGGCATTGCCAGTTTATATAACACTCAGCATCAGCATTGGCTGGCGTTTCTTTGCTGCCACAGGCGCCTTGGAGCCGTGTTCTCCTGCAGAGGGAACAAGCCTTGTGTCCCCTGGGAGCATCCATCCCTCTCCTCCTGCCCTCCAACACTGGGGAATTCTTATTGCATTTTTTTCCCTTTCCCAGGAAATGGCTACATCGAAGGCAAAGAGCTGGAAAACTTCTTCCAGGAGCTGGAAAGTGCGAGGAAGGGGGCGGGTGTGGTAAGGGCGTCTCCTGGTTTTGCTCCCTCTTTCCCCAGTTCCCTCCTGCCCAAAGATTCAGACTCATGCCAGCCCCATCTCCTTTGGGAATGGCACTGATGAGTGGGACCAGGGCTCCCCTGGGAGGGAAGGGGGGGAAGTGCTCCCATTCCCTCCCTCTTTGCTGGCAGGACTCAAAGAAGGACAACTTGGCTGACAAGATGAAAGAGTTCATGCACAAGTACGACAAAAATTCAGACGGCAAAATCGAGATGGCAGAGGTGAGTGATGCTGGACCTGACCGTCCCCTGGGGTGCTCGTGTTCCCCCCCTGCTGTTCGTGTTTCCCCCTGATGTTTGTGTTTCCCCTGATGTTTGTGTTCCTTCCCTGCTGCTCGTGTTCCCCACAGCTGGCCCAGATCCTGCCCACGGAGGAGAATTTCCTGCTGTGTTTCCGCCAGCACGTGGGCTCCAGCTCGGAGTTCATGGAGGTGAGTGGGACAGGCTGTGCTGGGGCTCCCTGTGGGATTCCATCCTCAGTGCCCAGCTCCACCGTGGAAAAACAACTGGGAGCTGGAATTGCCCAAACCTCCCCCAGTCTCCCCCAAACTCCTGGTGTTAACTCAGGACTAGGAAGCAGTGCCAGTCTGGGGGGGTGAGTGGGATGTGGTGAGTTTTCCCAGTCCTCAGCATGCCTGGGGCACCTCTCAGGACAGCCAGGTGACTCATCCCACCCTCTGGGCGAGGTGAGCTGCAAGGATTTTGGGCTGTTCTGTAAATTCCCCCTCACGGTTGGTCCACAGTACCCAAGGGATGTGCCTGTGTGTGTTATGGAAGCCAACACTGCTCTGGGCCACCCCATAACCTCACCATGCCCTGGCATGGGGTGAACCCATGCAGGTGGGAGAGAAATTGTGGATGGGGAACAGAACACGGCTGGGGTGGAGGGGAATGTGCAGCATCCTGGGGAGCGGGGAGGTTGTGCCTGGAAAATGAACCCCGGGTGAAGGCGACGGCTGAAATATAAGAGCACCCTGTGGCATGGAGGGGGGTAAGCTGGCATTATTGTTTAACTGGGGGGTGCAGTTAAATGTTATTAAATATTAAAGCCTGGCCTTGCATACTGCCACGAGGACAACAGTGCTTGAACTCTTGGCGTGGGGCTGAACAAAAGCATCCAGCCCCGAGGGAGAGCGTGTGGCACCGGTGAGGCCCCCACGAGCCGAGGGGGGAGCTCTGAGATGACCCCTCTCCATTAGGTGGGGGGGGTTGAACGCTCCCAGCAGGGGGTTTTGGGGGCACACAGATGTCAGGGGGGGATGGGGGACACGAGCCCACACTCAGGGTCTCTCTGCAGGCTTGGCGCAGGTACGACACCGACCGCAGCGGCTACATCGAGGCCAACGAGCTCAAGGTGGGCTGCAGGCACGGGGGGTGGGCTGGGCTGGGTCCTCACCAGTGGGACATTCCCACTGGGAGAGCTGGGCACAGGGACAGCCAGCAAAGCCCTCTCCTCCCAGGGTTTCCTGTCGGACCTGCTGAAGAAGGCGAACCGGCCCTACGACGAGCCCAAGCTGCAGGAGTACACGCAGACCATCGTAAGTGGGACCTGTGGGACCCTTCCCGCCGCCAGGGTCTCACCACCCCCTGGCAGGTGGGACACAGGGGAGGGGGAGACAATGGGTGACCGGGTGCTGCTCCTGTCCCGACAGCTGCGGATGTTTGACATGAACGGTGATGGGAAGTTGGGCCTCTCCGAGATGTCCCGGTAAGGTCAGAGGCGGTGAGAAGGAAGCAGTGGAGAGGGAAAAGACACACCTGAAATGCTTGTGTCTAGGAAGAGTCTGCTCCAGCTTCCAAGGAAAACTGCTTTCCTCTTGAATTTGCTCATGTTTCTGAGCAAAAAGTCCTTGTGGTTTAATAAGTGTGTTTTCCTGGCTGCTTCCCGCTCTTCCCTGCCCTTCTTGTTTTTCAGACTTTTGCCTGTGCAAGAAAACTTCCTTCTGAAGTTTCAGGTAAAATAATAATAATAATAATAATAATAATAATAACCCATTCCCTTTGCTTACACCCCCATCCCCTCCCTCATGCCCTGCTTCCCTTGCCACTTCCCAGGGGATGAAGCTGTCCTCGGAGGAGTTCAATGCCATCTTCGCCTTCTACGACAAGGTAGGGACACAGGTCCCAGGAGACGGCCCCAAATAAATATAACTTGGGAAAAAAGTATCCCAAAATCACGTGGTTTTGGATGGGTCAGTTCCCTGCTCTGGTTTGGGATGTGAGTGTTGGGTTCACCCCTGGGTGAGAGGCTGGGGGTGCCCCCTGCACCTTTGCCCAAGGGGGAAGTGTGGGGCTTGTGTCCTCCCTGCTGCTGACGTCCCTCCCTCGTTATCCAGGATGGAAACGGCTTCATTGATGAGAACGAGCTGGATGCACTTTTGAAAGACCTCTATGAGAAGAATAAGAAAGTAAGTAGGGGGAACAGAGCCTGGGTGCCACCCCCAGAGCCCCCCAGTTCCTCCTCCCCTCTCCCAGCAGCATCTTCCACCCCGCTGTGTCCATGTCCCATGGGGAACACGTGAGATGCTGCTCGGGGTGCTGACCCTACATCCTCATGGGAAGCTGCACTGGAGCTGGGGGGGGTGTAATCCCAACCTAGGGGTGCTCCCAAGGGAGGAATGGGATTCCTAGCCCCACTGCTCCCCCCCCATGCCTTGCAGGAGATGAACATCCAGCAGCTCACCAACTACAGGAAGAGCATCATGAACCTCTCCGACGGGGGCAAACTCTACCGCAAGGAACTGGAGATGGTGCTCTGCAACGAGCCCCCCATGTAGGACCCCCCCATCCACACGCCCCGTGCTCCTCCTCCCCCCAAGCAAGCACAACAGGGGAGCCCCCATCACTGCAGTGCTTCCCCACCAGCTCTTGGGTTTGCTGTAGGTCGCTAAAATCCCATTTGGGGGGGGAAACTTTTTTTTTTTTTTTTTTTATTTTATCCATCTGAATTTTTTTTTTTTGGAGGGGAGGGGGAGGGTGTTGTTTTCGTTCCTTTGGTCTCTTCTTGCGTTTTTATCATTTACCAAAGAACAGTTTACTAATAAATTCAAGTACTGCTAGACTGGAGCCCCTATTTCTCCATCCCATGGTGGGCTGGGGGGTGGCAGGGACAGAGGGGACCCCCCCACACACACACCCTGGTTCCAGTGGGGATGTGGCTTCTGGGTGGGGGGGGGAGATGGAGCTTTTGGGAAAGCCCCTGTGGAATGGAAGGGCATTGGGAAATCCCTGGGGAGCAGAGTGCAGGCAGGCTGGGGGCACTGATGTCCCAGGACAGCACACATCCCAGAACCTCCCAGTACCTCTGAACACCTCCCAGTTACCTCTCCCAGACCCTGCCAAACCCTCTGGGCCATCCCAAGGGTTGTTTTCCCCCCCTCCCAGTTTTGGAAACCAGTCCCAGGGTGACGATGCTGGTGGAGCCTCAGTGCCACCTTTCCCACCAGTGTGTGTGTGGGGGACACCCCAGTTCCCCCCCCACCTTCCCAGTGCCCTGACACCAGTATGGGTGCTGGGAATGTGCACGGGGTGCTGGTGTCAACACTGAGCCCCCCAAGGCTGGGGATGGGGGGACGGGGGGGGAACTGGGAGGGGCAGCCCCTGTACCATCCAGTACAGCCCAGTTCAGCCCAGTATGGTGCAGTGCAGTTCCATGTGGACATCTACAGCCCAGTATGACCCTGTACAGCCCATTCTGGCTCAGTAAGACCCCACACAGCCCAGTACAGTCCTGTATGGACCAGTGCAGCCCTGTTCAGCCCAGTGGGGTACAGTGCAGCCCCACAGAGCCCAGTATGGCCCCATACAGTCCTACACAGCCCTGTACAGCTCCCTATGGCCGAGCACACACCAGTATGTCCCAGTACAGCCCTGTATGACTCCACGTGGTCCAGTACAGCCTTGGGCAGCCCAGTATGGTGCAGCACAGTCCTGTATGGCTCAGTAGAGCCCAGTGTGGCCCAGTAACACCCTGTACAGACCTGTAGGGCCTCATATGATGCTGTACAATCCTATATGCAAAGCACAGCCCAGTACAGCCCTTTACAGCTCCATATGGCCCTGTACAACCCTGTGCATCTCTGTACAGCCCAGTATGGCCCAGTGCAGCCCTGCAGGGCCAAGTACAGCCCCATACAGCCTAGTATGGCCCAATACAATCCTGAGCAGCCCTGTACAGCTCTGTACGGCCAAGTACAGCCCCATAGAGACCAGTATGGCCCAATAGAGTCCTAAACAGCCCTGTACAGCTCTGTATGGCCAAGTACAGCCCCATACAACCTAGTATGGCCCAATACAATCCTGAGCAGCCCTGTACAGCTCTGTATGGCCAAGTACAGCCCCATATGGCCCTGTAGAGTTCATTATGGTGTATTACAGTATAGCCCAGCGTGACCCAACTCTGCCCTGTACAGACCTGTATGGCTCCATATGGTGCTGGACAGTTCTGTACAGCTCAAGTGCAGCGCTGTACAGCCTCGTGTGGTACAGTACTGTCCTGTATGTCCCAGTACAGCCCAGTAAAGCCCGGCACATCCCCGGGGCCGGGCTGGGAGGGGGGGGCGG
>JAWWLV010000021.1:13269751-13289886 GCA_035041135.1 Platyrinchus mystaceus
CCTGGCACAGGTTGCCCAGAGAAATTCTGGCTGCCCCATCCCTGAAAGTGTTCAAGGCCAGGTTGGATGGGGCTTGGAGCAACCTGCTCCAGTGGAAGGTGTCGCTGGTGGTGGTGGGGGGTTGGATGAGATTATCTGTAAGGTCCTTTCTGACCCAGACCGTTGCAGGGTTCTGTGTGTTGTGAAATGGGGATGGTGTGCAGCGGGCCTGCAGTGACCCCATGGAATGTGAGCAGTGCTGGCTGTGCTAGAGCTGTGCCCTCAGGGTACAAACCCTGGCCTGAGGGTGTTTCTGTGCCAGTCCTGCACTGGCAGCTCTGGACTGCTCTGTCTCTGGTCAGCAGAGAGCTGGAGAGAAGGATAAAGGGTGCAACTGGAGCTGTGCAGAGCCCAGAACAGCTCCACAAAGCACAGCTGACCTGAGAGCACAGGGCTGGGAACACGGCTGAGAGCAGGCATCCAAGAAGCAGAGTGTGCAGAGGGATCTGGGCAAGGCCTTGCTGCTCTCCAGAGCCCTTCAACTCCTGGCCTGGGAAAGCTTTAAGAAAGTTTCCAGCCCATGTCAGAGCAGGAAAGCAGTGGGGTTTTTTAAATCCCCATTCCAGCAGGTAAAGAGAGCTGTTAAATATTGATTAATGCTTGTGAGATGAACGCTCCCTGTCCCTCCCCTTCTGAAGCAGCCTTCTGGCTCTTCTCAGGAGGGATGGAAGAGCAGCTATCTAGAGCTTGTGCCCATGGACTGTGAAGGCCTGTGAAAGGTATGGAGCCCCCTGGCATTAGCTTTGCTTTTTCCCAAGCCTGTTATACAGCAAACTATAAATTACCAAGTTGAATCGAGGTCACCCAAGAGACACAGACCATCCCTTTTGTAAGCAAAGAGCCCTGTGCACAGCCCCCGGTATTCCTGTTCAGGAATAGTGCCTTGTTATGCAACAAGGAATGCCAAGCAGTGATTAGCAGTTTCTGTTTTCTTATCTTCAGCAACATAACTGGTGGTGCTCAAGCTGTTACCATTACTCCTTGCTGAGTATGCTCCTTCTGAAATCGGGACAAAAGAGATAGGAAATGGTTAAAACGGCTCCCTTGGCAAACAAATGCTAATTAAGGTGATAACTCAGTCTGCTGCTCTGATGTATCACAAAACAGCTATTTAAATGCTTTTCTTGGTTGGAAGCCTCTCACTGCTCACTGTGGCGAGGAATGTTTAGGCTTGAAAGGCCTTGTAGTAGCCAGCAGCCTGCTGGCATTGTTGGTGTGTAAATATTTGCTTTAGCTGTGGTATCCGGACAGCCTGACAGCCTTTGGACAGCCTGACAGCCTTTGGCCCCTCTGCTCTGCTCTGCTCTGGCTTGCAGAACTGCTGGGGGGCTTTGGCAGAGGTTCTGAACTCCAGTGTCTGATGTATCTGTACCTCAGGGCTGGCCACTCCACAGTGGAGACCTTCACTGGGCTTGTAAACACTTGCTCTCCGGGCTTGGCTTGGGTCCTTTAGTGCCTCTTAGGTCTGGGCCATCAGTTCCACATAGGTTTTTGAAAGACATTGCTGTTTTATGCAGTTCCAGGAGCATTTTCCCCCCTTCTCCGTCCCACTGCACTTGCAGCTGTGCATTAAACTTGTTCAGAAGACCAGCCTGGCTGAAGAGAACAGAGACTACTTGGATACCAGCTCTGATGAGCATCTAAACTATGACTGCCTTCTGTGTTGAAGTCCTGTGGCTGGAGAACGTCCTTGCTTTGGCTTCCATTGAGTATTCCCTAGGGTAGCTCAGCCCCAGCTTAAACTTACCTCTGCTTTTCCTCACTGAAATACCTCTGGCCTGGCAGAGATGTGCAGTTTATAGCTTTGACCTTTATTCAAGACCAATATTCTTCTAATTGCTCAAAATAAAATATAGGGCAGTGCAGGGACAACAACAGTGACATGGGGTAGCAGTGTGTAGGGGTTTGTGGCCTCGGATCCCTAGTAGACTTTTTTTCCCCAAACCCCTTTGGGAAAGCTTTGCCTCTGTGATCTCTTTGATATCCTGATGTGTTGGGACAACTCAGCCTGGACTTTTTTCTCCTGTCTCCCAGCAAGCTCACCACCCTGAAAACAGCTTTGGCCTTCATCTGGAAACCTTCAGGCTGAGAACAAGAAAATCAGTCCTAAACCTACCCTTTGGGTGCCTTAAGCTGACAGGAAAACCGGCTCAGAACTAAAGCACTTAACTCTCTGGAGTGCTGCAGCTTAGGTAAATGCCCCCAGGATCAGCATTAATTGCAGTATGTTAGAGCCCAGTGACCTGCTTAAGACTTTGCAGGATCGGGACCTAAATACCCCAAACACTGTAAGCTGCTTGGGGAAAAGCCCAGCAGAAAGAAGGTGCCATCACCACCTCCAGAGCAGCAGCTCTTTAAAACACATGGCCAGGCTCCTGCAGCCCTCCACACCAAAAGAATCCTAAACCAGGTAAACTGCAGAGGGACAAACTCCTACACAGTGTTTCTCTCTTCCCTTGCCCCTCCATTTGCCAGGAAGGTGCTGGGAGGGGTTTTTCCGAAGCAGCACTGCATGCTGCCTGAACCTGCAGCAGGATTTTGCCCTGAGTGCCCCCTTGATGTGTTCTGCTCAGGTTGATTGCCCAGGTCACTCCCTCCCCACTGGCTGCAGCCCCCATCCCTCTCTGGAGGGTGTGTGTTGCTGGCATGGTTGACTCATCCCCCTTTCCAAGCTGATCCTATACTTAAGAGGTAATTAGGATCGGTCAGTGGTCTAAAAAACATTAAGGACATCTTCCATTTTTAAACTACCTGAGGTGGCTCTGCCTCCTACTTGTTTACTGCCCTTTTATCCACAGACCCTATAGAGAGAAGAAACAGAGGCTTTTTATTTGGAAATACTGTGCTGATGGGAAGAGCAGTTTATCTGAAGAGGGAAAAAGATGTTTGGGGCTCCATGAGATTCAATCTACATACACGGGACAGTGCAAAGTATGTTTATGTAGTGAGTAAACTGGGTCTCAATGGACCTAAAACAGGGACAGAGTGGAGAGGAAAGAGGATTTTGTGAGTTCTCCTGATGGTGTTGGAGCTTCCTCAACCTGCCTGGCCCTGCTGCCCACAGATCTGTATCTGCCTATGGAGTCTGAACAGAGCACTCAGCAGGAGATCTGGCTGTCCCTGGATTGACTCCAGGCCCCATTGCCTGGAGACAGAATCCAGCCCCAGGACAGCATTCCCAAGTTAGGAAAGGTTGTTATCTTCAGGTGAGGTGGCCTTTTGTGGGCTGCAGAGTTTAGTAAAGCTGATATGTCTCCCTGGCTTTGTGTTTCTCCTTCAGCAATCATGAGTCCTGCCCCAGAGGAGATAAACCCAGTCTACCCTTTGTTCCCCACTGAGCTCTGGGACCTGGGTAGGCATTGGTGTGGTGCCATGAGTCTGGGTGGAGTTGCCTTTAGTAACCCAGCCTTCAGGAGGGGGCTGTGACAGGCACAGCCTCTGCCAGGCAGGTTAAAAACCACCACACCGCTGCTCCTGTGCTGTCTGCAGGCCTGCAAAGCCTGGACATGGCACTGGGCAGAGGCTGTGGCCAAAGGAAATAACAGGTTTCTTTTTATAGCCTGGTCTCATCTACCCTTGACATTAAGAGAGCCTCTCCATCTTCAGGGTGTGCTGCCAACAGGGCAGAGGCAGGTGGTTTGTTGTGCTGGGGGAGCAGGGCACAAAGCTCCTCCTGACACAGGGGGGTTTGTGCTTGACAGCAGGAGAAGGGACTTCTCACACTGGGAAGAAAACGTCCTCTGCCATTTCCAGGAAAACAACATTTGGCTACAAGAAGTGAGGCAGAGTTTGTAGGGCAGGAAACAGAAATATCTCTATTAGGTCAGCCAATGTTGTGGGAAAAGTAGATTAGTTTTCACACATTAGAGCCCCTCCGGGAGTTTGGAAGAGGCTCCACATTGAAGTTTTGTGCAATTGCCTGGCTCTGGCCAAGGTTCCCTGGGGGTTACTAACCTATGCAATCCCACCTGTGGGCTCTGGGCACTTGTCCAGAGCATAAGAGTTCAAGGTTTCTGTTTCCTGGACTCTTTGTGGTGTCAGCAGGAAAAGCAAACAGGGCCGTTTCGACACGCTGATGGCTGGGAGGGAGTCAGGTATCTTCAGCCACAGTGGACTGAGGCTCTTTGTCCATTCTGCAGTGTCAGATCATGGAGCATAAAGGGGTTGGTTTGGGTTTTTTTCCCCCCTGGATAATTCTGTTAACACTACTTGTACCTTTCTCAGTGGTTTGAAGACAGGATTTCCCTGAGGGTTTCTCTCTAGTCCAACTCTGCCCACTTCTCAAGGCTAATTCTTAGCTGCTGCTTTTTTCCCCTTTAGCTCATGGTGGTCCCATGTGGAGATGGGTCCCCCCGACCCCATCCTGGGGGTGACAGAAGCTTTCAAGCGTGACACCAACTCCAAGAAGATGAACCTGGGTGTGGGGGCGTACCGGGATGACAACGGGAAGCCCTACGTGCTGAACTGTGTCCGCAAGGTGAGCCGGGTGCTGGGCAGGACCAGCTCTCAGGGAGGGGGAAGGCTGCTGAGCAAGGCTTGTCTGTTGGTCCTTAAAATAAGCTTTGTCACTAATAAAGCAGGAAATGTTCCTGGATGTCTCCTGTAGCAGGACTAAGGCTTTTGAGGCATGATAAGAGCTGTTAGGTAGTACGGGACAAAACAGAAAATACGTGTCCTGTTCCCATTCATGTAACTCTTTAACTACTTGCTGATTTGTACAACCCCTCCAATGCACCTGTCCTTTCAACTTCAGGGTGTTTCTTCAATAGGCTGATGTTCCCTGGGCCACCCAACATGGGAGGAAAGAGCTGACATTGTGCCCTTAATGGATTAGTCTTAGAAACTCCGCTGAGCCGATGTTACCAGTTTCTCCATAAGCCAGTCTAAAACTCCAGCCCAGGGAGCTGGGTGTGGACATTGCCCTGAGGGGATTATGGGGTCTTTCAGGGCTGTCAGGGTAGAAATAGGCTGTTAAATATTTGGCAGCTGACACACACACTGATTGGCTGATCTCCTTGGCGCTGGGGGGGATGTGTTGTCCATGTGTCTCACCAGTGTGGGGTTTAAAGTCATCCTTTGCCCTCCCCGTGTACTGGGTCACAACCAAGAAGCCTTGATGGTGTTGCAGGGACAGTTTCCTGGCAGTATGTGAGTGGTGCCAGGGTCTGTCCCACTCTCAGCATGATGAGGCCCTGCAAAAGGCTTGTTACCCTACCTGGTTGGGGCATGTCACCTATGCAGAGATAATATCTGTCTTTCAGTAACACTCAAGACTCACCTTCCTGCATGACACTTCCTGCTTGGGCAGAGAAATGTATGTCCTTGTGCAGCACCACTGACTTGTAATGGGCTGGTACTGGTGCTCTCCTCTGGTGCTGGGTGTCCTGGCTCTGCTGCACTGGCACTGGTGGCCACTGGGCACCACATTCCCTGTTAAAAGCAGGGTTTCATCTGAGATATTTACTGCTGCCCCTTGCCTGGATTGAGCCCTGAACAGAAACTCCTGTAAACCAACTTCTGCCTCTTTTGAGCAAGCAAAAAGTGCGGAGAAGTGACCTTAAGCTGCCCACTGCCCACTCCCCGGGGATGCCTTCCCCGCTGCACGTGTGTCCTGTTTTCCAGGCGGAGGCCATGATAGCATCCAAGAAGATGGACAAGGAGTACTTGCCCATTGGGGGACTGGCAGAGTTCACCCGGGCATCCGCAGAGCTGGCCCTGGGGGAAAACAGCGAGGTTATAAAGAGCGGCCGGGTAAGGAGGGGCTGGGACACATGGGACACATTGGGGGTGCTGATGGCTCTGAGCTGTGGGCTGGCTGGGCCCAAGGCTGACTGCTTCCTCTGCAGGCTGGGGTGGAACAGCCCTGTCCAAGGAGGGGGTTTAACCTTGCCAGGGCACCCAACTTCCCTGCCCTGCGACTGGAGCTGCTGAGCCTTGCAGGCCCTCCATCCCTTGTCCCTGTTTCGGTGTGCCAGTGCTCATGTAGGGACTGTACTTCCCCTGTATTGTAACTTGGCTGCTCACACTCAGATGTCTCTTCCCTTGCAGTATGTCACCGTGCAGGGCATTTCTGGGACTGGATCTCTGCGGATTGGAGCCAATTTTTTGGTGAGTCCTTGGCCGGGGGGGAAGGGGAGGACATATTTTTACCAGAACTGAATCTTTAGGGTTTTCTAACTGCTTGAATCTATTCAACCTGTTTGAACACTCTTGTCTTTTCTCTTGACCAGCAACGGTTCTTCAAGGCTAGCCGTGATGTGTATCTACCCAAGCCATCCTGGGGCAATCACACCCCCATTTTCCGTGATGCTGGCATGCAGCTTCAGGCTTACCGCTACTACGACCCCAAGACATGCAGCCTTGACTTCTCTGGAGCCATGGATGACATTTCTGTGAGTTGCCTTCCATGCCTGGAAGGCATCTGAGGAGATGGGCGATGATCTTACTTTACCCTAAATATGATCCCCCATGAAGCTGTGTCAGGGAAGGTTTAGGCTGGGTATTAGGAGGAGGTTCTTCACCCAGAGGGTGGTTGGGGCACTGGAACAGGCTACCCAGGGAAGTAGTCATGGCACCAAGCCTGCCAGAGTGCAAGGAGTGTTTGGACAACTTGTGCACATGGTGTGATTCTTGGGGTTGTCCTGTGCAGGGCCAGGAGTTGGACTCAGTGATCCTTGTGGTGGGTCCTTTCCAACTCAGGATATTCTATCCTCCTATGATGCTTGAAGGCACTTAATCAAGTCTGGAACCCTTGCAGAGCTCATCTAAGCTGTCTAGGGCACGAGTCTCATCTCAGTTGCTGAGGAGAGTGCTCAGATACCATTAATAATTCATTCTCTGTCACATCTTCCATAGAAAATTCCAGAGAAGAGCATCATCCTCTTGCATGCCTGTGCTCACAACCCCACCGGGGTGGATCCCAAGCAGGAGCAATGGAAGGAGTTGGCAGCTACGGTGAAGGTGAGCAGTGTCCCAGGGGTGCTGTGCCATTCCTGGGAAAACCACATCTCTGGCCTTTCATGGGTGGCACCTGGTCTTCACTTGGCTAAAGGTTACTCCCCTCCCTGAAGCCAGGATGGGTGTCATGTTCCTGACAGGAGCCAGACAAATGCACCCATCAGCCTTCTCTAGCTGACCATCAGGCTTTCTGCTGGCATCTTCCCAGGAAGCTGGGACAGGGATACCTGAAAGGAGAGCAGGGTTGAAAGAGTGATCTGTGATCGCTGGAGCAGAGCTCCCAGTGCTGGTCTATTCAAAATGCTGGAAGATCTTCCATGTGCCTGGTGTCCCCTCACAAGCTTCAGCTGGGAACAGACAGGGACAGGTTCTACCCTCTCCTCCTCCTCCCTGCTGCTCCCTCAGGCTGTAACCAGTGAAATTTGGCTTGGGGATGCCTTAGTAGTGTCCTGAGAATTGGTAGCTATCAAAGTGGCCTCGGTGGCCCTCAGAAGGGCAGTGTGGCTGGGTTATCTGCCTGGAGGAACTGGAAGGGCAGGCCCCTGCCTAGAGAGTTCCCAGGTGGTTTTCCTGGAAACTGATAATGCAGGAGACACCGAAATAGAACATTTTATTACTGCTGAAGCCACTTGTGCCTCCTGTGCTGGACTTCACATCCCATAAATGCACTGGAGGGTTTTTTGCTGCTGTTTTGATGCGTGGTGGGCAGCTGCAGGTTTTGGGCTGCTTGCCCTGCGGCAAAGGCAGGGGAGTGGCTCTCCTCCTGGAGGAGAATGGTTGCAGGTGGGCATGGCTCTTCTCACCCTGCTCCCTGCAGGGGTGCTCAGCTCCCATGACACTCTCTCCCCCCCTTCACTGGCAGAAACGAAACCTCCTCGTGTACTTCGACATGGCCTACCAGGGCTTTGCCAGCGGGGACATCAACCGGGACGCGTGGGCCGTGCGGCACTTCATCGAGCAGGGCATCAACATCGTCCTCTCCCAGTCCTTCGCCAAGAACATGGGGCTCTACGGTGAGCAGGGCAGGGGGCCTGGAAATGGTGTCACCCAGGGGTTTAGCAGCCAGTGTCTTCCTGCTGCCTGTGTTCATCCCGCTGTACTGGGCGGGGATAACTCGCTGGGAGCTGGTGGAGACCCTTCTAGAGAAGAGGGATCCACTAAAGCTGGGTGGCACTGGGTGTCACGGTATAAGAAGGATATAGGGCTTTTAGAGAGCATCCAAAGGGCAAAGGGTCTAGAGGGGAAGCCATACAAGGAGCAGCTGAGGGCACTTGGCTTGTTCAGCCTGGAGGAGACTGAGGGCAGAGCTCATCGCAGGCTGCAGCTTCTCGCAAGGGGCAGCACTGATGTGTGTTCTCTGTGACCAGTGAGGGAAAGGCTGGAGCTGTGCCAGGAGAGGTTTAGATTGGATATTAGGAAAAAAGGTCTTTACCCAGAGGGCGGTTGGGCGCTAGAATGGGCTCCCCAGGGGAACAGTCACAGCACCGAGCCTGACAGAGTTTGAGTGTTTGGACAGTGCTCTCAGGTGTGATTCTTGGTGTTCTGTGCAGGGCCAGGAGCTGGACTCGATGATCCCTGTGGTGGGTCCCTTCCAACTCGGAGTATTCTATGTCTCTCTTCCAGGAGAGCGTGCGGGCGCCTTCACAGTGATCTGCAAAGATGCAGAAGAAGCCAAGAGAGTCGAGTCACAGCTGAAGATCCTCATCCGTCCCATGTACTCCAACCCACCCGTGAACGGAGCCCGCATTGCCTCTATGATCCTGAACACCCCTGACCTACGGAAGGAGTGGTAAGAAGGAACCTGTAATGCTCATGACAGTGAGGTGTGAGTCTCTTTGTGGCAGCCCTGTGCTGTCCTTACTGTCTGCTGCTGTCACAGGCAGCTCGTAGCTTCAGGAACAGTCAGAACCATGTGCCACCCCTTTCCTCTGGAGAAATCCCTGCTCATGTCCTGGCATCAGCTGGTATTGGTCTAGCTTGATACAAACAAGTTTTCCTTGTGTTACCAAGGCAGAAAACACTGTGAAGGAGGCATAAAGCTCTCCTGGGATTAAGGGCTGCAGGAGCTGCCTATCCAAGAAACACAGAAGTCTGACTGAAGCGTTGTACCCATGTAGTGTCTCTCACATGGGGGAAATGGAAGCATAAGCCCCCTGGGAATAAGACCCAGGAATGTAACCCTCGTGCCCTAAGCCTGTTTCCTGGCATCAGCCTGTGCTGTTCTCCCAGGTCCTCGGTGCTGGGTCCCTCCCAGCAGCTGGCCTGGCAGAACAAAGGCTGGCAGTGTGCTGTGGCCTCGCTGGGGGCTGTGTTATTTTGGCAGCCTGATGCTTGTGTCTGATCCAGGGCCCAGCAGAGATGTCTCCTGGCTGTGCTGCCTTGGAGCAGGGCCTGTCTGCCTGCACTGGAAGCTGCCCCTGCACTCTTGGTTTATCTGTAGATACTTTACCTGGGCTTGGGCAGGGCTGCCATGAGGCATCCTACTGACCTGTGGCTTTCAGACATGAGAAATGCCTACACTGGTAGTACTGTCCTACATTATGAAACAAATACATAGCTGTCAGCTTCAGGTATCAGGAGACAGAAGCAGCTCCCGAGCTGGAGCTACATCTTCATGCTCCCTGGTCTTTGCTCATCTGCATCCCCATAGGAGGCCCCTCAAGGTGGAGAGGTTGACTGCCAGGAGCTGGGGTGGGAAGAGCAGTGTTGGTGTGTTCCAGCCCTGCTCTGAGAGGTTCCTTGGTTGGCTCCTCAGGCTGGTGGAGGTGAAGGGCATGGCTGACCGGATCATCAGCATGCGGAATCAGCTGGTGTCCAACCTCAAGAAGGAGGGATCCTCCCACAACTGGCAGCACATCACTGACCAGATCGGCATGTTCTGCTTCACAGGGCTGAAGCCTGAGCAGGTAAATGCAACTCCTGCGGTCTCAAAGTGTCCTTTGCGTCCTTATCAATCAATAAGTTTTTGACTGCAGGTGCCAAGCTGGGTAGATTTGCACTCTGCTGACAGAGCAGAGGTTGGCCTGTGGTTAACTCTGCTCTTTCACCCCAGGTGGAGCGGCTGATGAAGGAGTTTTCTGTCTACATGACAAAGGATGGACGCATCTCTGTGGCAGGAGTTTCATCAGGCAACGTAGGTTACCTGGCTCATGCCATCCATCAAGTCACAAAGTAAAGACAAAGGTGTGCCCTGGAGCTGGTGGCTTTCCCTTCCCCACCACTCAAAGATGGGGAGGGAAAAGAAACAAGCAGAATACTTCCAACCACAGCACTTGAAGCCGCCGCTGAATGTATCTTTTAGATGAGTTGTTGTAGAAGCCTAGTCAAATCCTCCCTGCGTTGTGGAGCAGGGACATCATTGCTGGCTCCTGCTCGTCACAGCTGCTCTTCCCTGCTGTCCATCCTTTCTCCATCAGCCCCAGCACCCTTCTGTGCTGGAGGATGCCATCCTGCCGGCGTAGGCACCAAAGGCTTCCCCACACTCGTTTTTCCATGGGAAGGCTTTGGGAGGCTGTTGGCTGCTTGCCCGAGTGGCAGCGGGCAGGGAGCCGGGTGGGCTGAGTGGGAGGGCTGCTCCGACCTCCTCAGCCGGTCCCTGCTGCCAGCAGGCTCCATCCTCCTCCATCCTCCCAGCCTGGGGCTGGGCAGCACCAAAGCTGTCCTCTGACAACCAGCTCTGAGGACTTCTGACAACCAAACTCTGCTCCATCGTTGGCTTCGCTCTTTCCATCCGGGACTCTCGTTTCAGGTGTAATTCACAGTGGCATCAGTGCGTGGGGCAGTGCCCTCCTCTAAACCTGCCTGGTTCTCCTGACTTCACTCTCGTACCCTGAGGTGAAACCATTTTTCATTCTCCCCCAGTAAGAACCGCCTCTGAAAACTGCTCTCTGGTGCTCTCTGCCCTGTACCTCCAGTAGCCCTCCCTTCAGTCTTTGTGTGTGTCCCAAAGCCCTAAGCCAAGAGGTTGGTCCTGCTGTGTCCCCCCTCACGTGGGGGTGCCCCTCTCATCTGCTCTGTTCAACCACATTTCTGGTGACACTAGAAAACAGGAAAGCTCCTGAGGGAAGTATGAGAGCAGAACTGAGTGTCCCTAAGGTCCTGTGACTCACTGGACTCTGATTTTTAATCCAAATAAACTGGTGCATGGCTACGTTGAGCTGGGGACTTCATCCTGTCATTGTGCAGCTGGATCCTGTCCCTTCCATGCACCAAACATTGCCTTTTAGGGACGTGCCAGCACCCGGGGTCTTGTATGGCCAGTGAAACCCTGATCTGAGAATCCCACATGGGGAGAGGGCAGTTCCCACCGCTGTGCCACAACACCACGGGGTGTGTGAGCTGAGGTCCCAGCTGGGAGATGGTATCATGGAGCTGAAATTGAAGCCTACAGGGTTAAACGTAGGTGTTGCTGGGGAGAGGACAAGTTCCCAAAGACTTCCTGCCTTGGGACATGGAGCTAATCGCTGCCACTGGAGCACGATGGGGTTTTCCTTTAGGCAACCCAGGGTGCCTCCCAAGGCAGACCGGGGGGCGTTACCTCTGAGTCTACATGAGCTTTCTCCATCCGCTGGCACCTCTCCCCTCTGCAGCCATACCAGGGTATTTAGCAGAGCAGTCCTCATTTCTCATTCCTGCCCAGGGCAGCCGTGTGCCCCTTGGGAGCTGGGAAGGACCGGTCTAGTGCACCTCTCCCAGTCTAGTGCACCTCTCCCAGTCTAGTGCACGGTGTTGCACTTGCTGGCAGGCTGGAGCCTCCCGCGGCTCCCTGACAGAGGGTTTGCACTTCCACGCCGCTTGTTTACTGGCCCGGTGCCCACAGCCGCTGCTTGCTGTCCTTTGTGCAATAACCCGCTTTCCGTGCTGCCGCCGCCGTGGGTGCTGCCCGCGGCGCTGCGGGTTCCTGTGCTGTGGTCCCCGGTTCTGCGTGGCTCCGGAGCTGCCTCCTCCCGCCCTTTTCCTCTACCCGGGGTCTTTCTCCACCCCGTTCCCTGTACAATAAAAGCACCCTGGAGCACAGCCCTGTCTGTCGCCCTCTCCTTGCCGCGGGTTCCCCGCGCGGCTCAGCCGCAGGGCCGGGCTTCCCGAAGGGGGAGCCCCTCGGTGATGCTTCCCCGGGTGATGCGGGGCCGGACTACAACCCCCGGCGTGCAGCGGGCAGGGCGGAGCCGCCGCCGCGCTGCCGCCGCCGAGCCCGCCCGGGGCTGGCACCGGCACCGGGGCCGAGCGGAGCGGGGAGCGCTCCCAGCGCCCGGTGAGTGGGGCCGGGCTGCGGGGGTGCGGGGCTGGAGGGACACGCGGGGAGCCCGGTGACCCTCTGGGGCAGCGCCGCGTCCCCCGGGGCATCCCTTGCGGGCGGAGGGGTGGCCGTCACCGGCTGCGGGCCTTGCTTTGCGGGGCTGGGGGCGCCGCCGGGGACAACGCGGGGCTGTCGAGTCACCCTGGGAGAAGCGCCTGCTCTCGGGGTCGGTGGTTGTCAGAGTATGGCGGCGTTGCCCGGGGGGAAAGGACCCATCAGTATCGTCCCCCGGCCCTGAGAGAAGCGTCGGCCCCCTCTGCAGCATCCTCGGCCGGGTGGGAGCTGCAGCCCACGCGGACCCACCGGCCCGACCCCTCCGCGCTCCTGCCCACGGGGGAGAGGGCAGCCCTTCCTCGCCTTCCCCAGAAATCTTTGAAAAGGATTCATAGCACAGGGTCTAAATAGCTCAGAAGCAAAGGGTGGGCTGGGCAAGAAGAGTCTCTGTAGGTGTCATCTACAGAAAAAAAAAAAATATATTTCCCTTGAAAAGGGATTTCTCGTGGCCGTGTAGGTCCCTGCAAAGCCCTGACAGGTTGTGAGGGTTGATTTCCTCCAGCTTGGAGGTACTGGGGTGAGATCTGGGCTGTCCAACCCCCAAAAGCTGCGATGCTGGAAACACCAGACCTTCAGGTCCAAAAGCTTCTGAGACGTGCTGGTGATCACCCTGGGCGTGCACTGCAAGGGGCCAGTCCTGCTTTTCCTGGTGACACGGTGTTCCCGCTGCACATGCGGGTCATTCCTGTGGAGCTCAGCCTTGCCCTTTACCCAGGAGCACGTGCACGGTGGCTCTTGCAGAGCTTGCAGGAATTGGGGTTGGAAATCAGGAAGCCGTGACGCTGGGTCTCGTGCCCGCAGAAAGGCGAGTCCTGCTGTGAGGCTGCAGCTCCTCAGCCCCAGAGCTGGGGCTCAGTCCCCCATCTGGCAGCAGCAGTGTCCTCTCCTGGGATCTGGGGGATGAGAGGTGAGTTCTCCTGCTGTGTCTCTGCTGGTGTGAGGACACCTGTGTGCTGTGACGCCCCCCAGCTGAGACCCAGGGAACTTGTTTCCCCTGTGCCTCCATCTGACACCCAGGTTGTCCCTTGTTAAGGTAGTTTAACTAACACTTAACTGGGTTCTTCTTCATCCTCTTCTAGGAGCAGGGAAGTGCCTGACCCCGGTGTTGCTGCATCCCATCCTGCCTGTTTGCTGCCCTCCCTGCCTGATGGAGCCAGTGCTGGCAGAGGACCCTCCTCGAGGTGACGGGCTGAGCCTGGTGCAGGACCACTAGTGGGACGTGGACAGAGGCACCGCAGGAAGGACGATGGCTCAGGGCACCGGGAGCATCAACAGCGACTACAAGGACTGGGAGTGGAGCGACGATGCCGGGGAACGGGCCAGGCTGCTGCAGAGCCCCAGCGTGGAGACGCTGCCCAAGAGCGCGGAGAGCCAAGGGAGCGGCCCGGGGGCCGTGTCGGCGCTGGGAGCCGTGTTCATCGTGGTCAACGCCGCCCTCGGCGCTGGGCTGCTCAACTTCCCTGCTGCCTTCAGCATGGCCGGGGGCGTGGCTGCCGGCGTCACCCTGCAGATGGTGAGAGCTGGGGAAGGGAGAGTCCCCTAAAGTCTCCTGCCCCATCCTGGAGCCCCAGGAAGGGTTCAGGGAGGACCAGGCTCGTGGGAAGAAGCTCTGTTGGGTGAGGCGCACCAGAGATGCTCAGTGTGTTCAGGGGTGGCTGCCCAGGGTGGCTTTGGGGACTGTGTCATTCTGTTGCCTCAGTGTCCCCTCCCCGTCTCTTCCCCACCCCAGTGCATGTTGATCTTCATCATCGGAGGTCTGGTCATCCTGGCATACTGCTCCCAGGCCAGCAACGAGCGCACCTACCAGGAGGTTGTGTGGGCTGTCTGTGGGAAGGTGCCTGGTGTGCTCTGCGAGGTGGCCATCGCCGTCTACACCTTCGGCACCTGCATCGCCTTCCTCATCATCATCGGAGACCAGGAGGACAAGAGTAAGTGTGTCCCACAGAGCAACCAGGTGCTGTGCCTTCAGCTGGAAGGGACAACCTGATTGCCCTGGCTGTTCCCACAGTCATTGCTGCTCTGGTGAAGGAGCCCGAGGAAGCCGGGAGCAGCCGCTGGTACACAGACCGCAAGTTCACCATCAGCATCACCGCCTTCCTCCTCATCCTGCCCCTCTCCATCCCCAAGGAGATCGGCTTCCAGAAATATGCCAGGTGGGGAGGGAGGGCCCTCCAGGGCTGGGAGTCGGGGTAGGCCAGCCAGAACCCACCTAAGCACGCAGAGTGGGGAGGCAGAGCACCGATGGTCTCCTGTCCCCTCTCGCAGCTCCCTCAGCGTGATCGGCACCTGGTACGTCACAGCCGTCATCATCATCAAGTACATCTGGCCTGACAAGGAGCTGGTGCCTGTGGAGATCCCCACCAGGTGAGAGGCAGTGACAGGATGCTGACAGTGCCACCTCAGCACTGCAGAGCCCGGCAGGGGTGCAGGAACAAGGGCTGCAAAGGGTGGGGACAGGTCTTTCCTGTGTCTCATCCCTGGACCTGGGGATGCTGCATGTTGCTGCCTTAAGCTCCCAAGTGGCTGCACCTCCCCATGTTTCAGAGGAGCAGGTGGTGAAGAAGAGGAAAAGGACCTCTTGGAGGTCCCCACAGCTCCATTGTAGGTTTTGAGGAGCACTGATTGACCTTTAGCTCTGATACATCCGGGCCCTGAGTTCCCTGTGCAGTGCTTGTGCTCACCCAGCAACAAGGTTTACTTTGGGATGATTTTGGTTATTTCCTTGGCCAGCACAGCCCCTGTGGCTTCTTCCCTCCCTCACAACGTGGGCATGTTTCTGGAGCCAGTGCAGGCAGTGGGAATTTTCGGGCAGAGCAAAGGTTAGACCAGTTGTCTGCACTGCCCAACCAGATCCTTGTTTTTTACTGACACTTTTACTTTTGTATGCTCAGATTGGGCTAGTTGTGTCTCAGTGAAAGGCCCTGGTCTTCAGGGAGTGCCAGGTCCCACTCACTCCAGGCAGTGGCATCATCCTGGGTGGGGGGATGCAATAACAGCAGACACTGAGCACTCCCAGCTCATCCTCCCCTGGGCACCGGGTGGGAGGCGCAGGGGGCCCTGCTCTGACTGGTGGGTGTTTCTCTCCCACCAGCCCCTCCACCTGGACAGCTGTCTTCAATGCCATGCCCACCATCTGCTTTGGGTTCCAGGTAAGGCCACGAGCCTGGCACTCCCCTTCCATGCCATTGCTGCTTGGGTGGGGGACCAGTGTGATCCAGGGATGCTCCCCTGGGTGACTGGCTAAAACCCTCCCCCATGTGCTCACTGCACAGCTTTGGGAGGCGGCTGTAGCCTTTCTAACATCTCACCACCTCTGCATGGAGGCGGATCCATTTTCCCCCAACTGGGAAGGCCAGGGAAGCCTGTCCCCCCAGTGACAAACCTGGGGGGATCAGGGTATCAGAACAAGCCTGGGATATCACAGGTGGGATGCTGCGTGGCTCAGCCCATGGTGTATCCCTGCTCTCTGTCTGTGTCTGGCAGTGCCACATGAGCAGCGTGCCCGTGTTTAACAGCATGAAGCAGCCGGAGGTGAAGACCTGGGGGGCAGTGGTGACAGTAGCCATGGTGATCGCTCTCTTTGTCTACACAGGCACTGGTGAGTGAGGGGATACACTGGTGAGTGGGTGAGGCACAGTCCTGGGAGAGGCCGTGAGCTTCCACAGGCCAGGGACCCTCTGGTCAGCAAGGGACACGGTGGGAAGGGAGGGCAGTCCATCTATCCCCCTCTGCAGTGTGCCCTGTGCCTTATCCATCCAAGTCTGGTCCTTCAAACACAAGTGCAGGGGATTTTTCCCTGTCCTCTGTTGACTGCTCCCTTCCTGGCAGGTGTCTGTGGCTTCCTAACCTTTGGAGCTGGGGTGGACCAGGACGTGTTGATGTCCTACCCCTCCAACGACATCCCTGTTGCCCTGGCCCGGGCCTTCATCATCCTCTGCGTGCTGACATCCTACCCCATCCTGCACTTCTGTGGCCGGTGAGCGCTGGGAGAAGGCAGGGGCTGGTGTGGGCAGGAGGGGCAGCCCAGGGAAACCCCCCTGCCCTGGGTCTGTGCCCACAGGGCTGTCTTGGAGGGTCTCTGGCTCCGCTACACCGGGGTGACAGTGGAAGAGGACGTGGTTCGGGAGCGGAGGAGGCGCCTGCTTCAGACCATCAGCTGGTTCCTCCTGACCCTCCTCCTGGCTCTCTTCATCCCCGACATCGGCAAGGTCATCTCTGTCATTGGGGGCTTGGCCGCCTGCTTCATCTTTGTCTTCCCAGGTAGGGCACCCCGGGGTGCTCAGGGGCTGGCAGAGGTCTCTTGGCCTTGTGTCTTGAAGAGGGAGGGAGCAGGATGGAAACATGGGAATCAGGAGGCTTTTAGAGAAGGACAGAAATGTGGCATGAGGTTGGTTGGCAGCCCAACTATTTTGACTGGACTCTGCTCTGTAACAGGGAGTGTGGCTCCCTGGCTTGTGGGATGTCTGCTCAGTCCCCAGGGGACAGTCCTCATCTGGGTCTAATTTGCCTCCCCTGCCTTTCAGGGCTCTGTCTGATTCAAGCCAAGCTCTCCGAGATCCAAGAAACCAGGGCAATCAGGTAACTGAAAAGTGCTTTCCCTCTCCCCTGTTCCCCTGTGGATATTGGGGTGAAGGTCCCCTCTAAAACGTGCCCTGTCCTCCTGCATCCACAGCTGGTGGGCCCAGGTCAGCTACGGGGTGTTCATGGTCACCCTGGGAGCCTTCATCTTCGGACAGACCACTGCCAACGCCATCTTCCTGGATCTCACTGCCTGACTTCTGCAGGCTGGACTGCACTGCTGCTGCTGAGGGGACACAGATTCCCCCTAGGACCAAAGGGAAGTGGGAAGAAAACATGTTGGCATGTTGGGAAGATCCAAGAGGAGCGTTGTAACTTGGGGCTTGGCTGAGCAAGCCCTGTGGTGGTTCGTATCTCGTTGTCTTAAGGCACCAGGCAGTCAGGTTTCTCTCAGCCCTGGCTCCCTGGTGAAGCCAGAGCAACACTACAAGGGGACCTGCAGTCCAGGGCAAGCCCTTTCTGCCCCTCAGGGTGGACATCACTCTGCCAGGCATCACTGAGGGGTCGTGGTTGGGGTTTGTGAAGCCGTGCTGCTCTCATCCGTGTACCCCCGTGCTGGTGGAGCTCCTCTCCACAGCTCAAACTCCTTCTTCTCCCAACTTCGGAGGGAGAAAGAGTGTTTTGCATAAAGGGAACTAGTAATCATGTTTACCAGACAGGGTGACACCCCTGTAGTCATCTTCTGTGTCAGTGTTTGGTTTGAACTCTGCTTTCCTGTGGCTCAGCTCACTGGTCTCCTGCCCCCACTCTCGCCTGGGCTGCACGTCCTGTTACAAAGGGGGACCGTTGCCTTCAGCCTGATTTTTTTTGGGGGGGAGGGAGGATCAGGATGACCCTGGGGTAGGGACACACCAGTGTTTTCCCTGCCAGAAGTTGATCATTTGGTAGAGAAGTTGCAGTGACTGCATCGAGCTTCTGAAGACACTACACTAGAGCAAAGCTCTTCTCCAAATTTCCAATCCTGTTCTTCCAGGGAATGGGACTGGGCCAGGTGTAGGTTTTAAGGGATGCTTTGGAGATAAAGCAGTCAGTATTAATCTGTTTTATACTGTCCCCTTGGTCATTTACACTCCCTGTGGCTGGTGTTGCTCTGGGCTGTCCCTCTGCTGCCTGTCTGGATGATCATTTCATTCCTGCTTTTGCTGAGTTAAGGAGCTCCCCCAGCTGCACATTTGGTTGGGGGAGTTAAACCTCAACAGCAAAAGGCTCTGGTTATGTCTTCGAGTTTCTTTTGTCCTTGTTTGGCTTCTAAAACCCTGGGAGAGGGAGGAATTCATGTGTCCCTGTTGCTGCAGCTGTGAGGAGGGTCCAGCCTGGCTTTGTGTAAACCTGGCCCTGCCCCTCTGGTATCTTTCTGGAAGCAGCTCAGGCTGTCATAGTGGGAATCCCAGTGAGCCCATGGCAGGTGCTCCTGTACTTCCCACCATGGCTCTCTCCCTCTGCAACCAGAGGCTGCAGGTGGGACGACAGCACTTGGGTGGAAAACTTTTGGTTTTTCCTTACTAACACTTGCTGTGTGTAAATGGGGAATCTCCCCCTCTCTGCTCAGGACGGGACAGGGAGATCCAGAGGAAGGAGGAGGAAGGAAAGCCCCAAGCACAGCAGGAATGTTTGAGGAACGCTGTGAGCTCACGGGTCCCTCTCTGCCTCTCCCAAGGGACCTCCAGCCCCCCCCCCGTGCCCTCAACTTTTGACAAAACCAGGCTCCAGCAAACCCCCCCATTGGTTTGGCACCAGCTGCCTCCCAAGCCCCTTCCACCAGCGGGTGCTGGGGCTTGGGGGGGACCCTTTGGCAGAAAGATGTCCAGTCCTCCTGGATGTGGGGAGCACAAAGCCAACCTCCCACGGTGCAGATGCCAAGGCCAAAATGTCCCCCACAGGACAGGGAAGAGTTTGGTACCCGTTGGGTCTCGTGGCCCTGGCTTTTCCAAAGGTGTGCTGGGCACGAGGAGGTCCCACGGCCGGGGTGGAGGACACGGTGTCCCATTTCTTTGGCTGTCCCAGTCTTTGGCTGTCCCAGTCTTTGGCTGTCACCCACGGCTCAGGGCAGGGCAGGTCCGGAGGTGCTGTGGCTGTTCCTGTTTGCCTTACTGCTCCCCCTGACTGTTTACAAACACCGGCCTGTTAACGTGTGTTTTATACGTGCAGAAAGCGGAGGGACTTGGACTCTTTAAATAAAAGTGATGTTGTGGTGCATGTGCCGGGCCAGCACGAGGTGGTTTCTGTGGGAGGGGGAGACGCTCCCCGGGAGGGATGAGGGGTCACAGCCGTGTCCTGAAGCGCCATCCCAGCTCTCCTTGCTTTGGGATGGAAGGCGTGGGGCTGGTGGTCCCACGGCCTCCCTCAGCCCCTCACCGCGGGGTGTCCTGGGCCCTGCGGCTCCCCCAGGGCTGGCAGGCTGCTGTGGGATGGCCGAGACGGGCAGGAAGGGGGCTGAGGGGATTTATCCTCTGGGGGATGGAGCCAGGAGGGTGCGAAGGCAGGGAGGATTTCGGCAGAGGGGCCGAAGGGCTCCTGGGGCGGCCGGGGCGCTGTGAGGGACGAGTCATGGTGGGGGGGGGCGAGCAGCGCCTGGACCGCACCACAGCAGCGGGAGCGGGGGGGGGGGGAGGAGCCGCTCCCAGGGCTGAACCACCGCCGGGCGCGGGGGGGGGAGAGGAGCGCCCTCCCCGCCGTGACTTCGCGCGCCCTTCGGCGCTGCCGCCACTTCCCCTTCCCCGCCCCGCCCCGCGCGGGCCGACAGAGCCCCACCCACTTCCCCCGTAGCTGAGCGCTGATTGGTCGAGAGCAGAGGAAAAACCCAGTTGTCACCCCGCGCTGGGAGGGAGGGGAGCGGGCGGAACGCCCCCCCGCGGAGGTCGCGCCGCGCTGATTGGCCGCTCCCCGCGCGGCCTCGCGCTCCGATTGGACGAGCCCCGCGCGCGGCGGGTGGGAGGGGGCGGAGCAAGCGCGGCGCGAGCTCCGCCTTCCCGCCCCCCCCTTCGCACCCCCCCCCCCCCCGCGCGCGAGGACGGGGGAGGGGAAAGGCCGCGGCGCGAGCGCGCGACCCCGTCCGCCATTTTGTCTCGGAACGGCGGCGGCGCGAGAGCAGCGCGCGAGCGGCCCCGGCCCGGCCCGGCCCTCACGACACCGCCCAGGTGCGAGCGGAGCCCGCCCGGCCCCGGCGGCCCCGCGGGCGGGATGGGGGGCCGGAGGTGGTGGTGGTGGTGGG
>JAWWLV010000021.1:13289986-13347853 GCA_035041135.1 Platyrinchus mystaceus
ATCTGTGGACACAGTATGTTGTGTGAAAATGAACATTTTCAAACTAAATTATTAAAATCAACACACTGACTATATAATATTTGCCATTTGTACAGTCAGGTTCATCCTGTCTCAGACTTTGCATATGAAGAGCACCCAGTAGTATGCAGTCACAGTGGAGGAGCAAGTGAGCACACTCCTGGGAGAATGGTAGGTACATATGTAGAAATAAGTCCCTGCTCTGACGTAGAAAATGTCCTAGGAGACTTAAAAAAACCCCCCATGTGTTGTTTAAAGCAGTGATCGGGAAGCAAAAGCACATTTCTGCATAGCAGATTGGTGCACAAGGAAGCCTGAACACCTAACAGGTGTGAATGCCTGCTCATGATATCCCCATTTTCTTGTGCCCTACCCAAGAGAGCCTTGGCCACCTTGAAGAGGTGGCCTGAGGTCCTGCTCATGCCACGAAACTAAAAGCTACATGTGTGCTACACACATAGAGTCCCTTGGCACTTGTAGAGGTCCATAGGCGCCCCCAGGACTCCGGACATGTCATCAGCTGGACCGATGCAGCTGGATCGACGCTGAAACCAGGACTGACATCCCATCAGCTGGATCAACACTGGATCCAGGACTAGTGATTTTTCTCTTTTCTTTCTCTCTCCTTTCTCATTTTCTTTGTTTCTCTCTCCTTTCTCTTTCCTTTCTCCTTTTCTTTCTCTTTTTCTCTCTGTCTTTTTCCTTTTTTTCTTTTTCTCTCTCTCTTTTCTTTCTCTTTTTCTCTTTCCTTTTTCTCTTTTTCTCTTTTTCCTTTTTCTTTTATTCTCTCTCCTTTCTCTTTTTCTCTCTTCTCATTTTCTTTCTCTCTCCTTTCTCTTTTTCTTTCTCTTTTCCTTTTCTCTTTCTTTCTATCACTTTTTCTTTCTCTCTCCTTTCCTTTTCTCTATCTTTCCTTTCCTTTTTCTCTTTCTATCTCTTTTTTTTTCGTCTCCTTTTTCTCTTTCTCTTTTTCTCCTTCTTTCTCTTTCTTTCTCTCTTTTTCTTTCTTTCTCTTTCTCCCTTTTCTTTCTCCCTTTTTCTTTCTCCCTTTTTTTTTCTTTCTCCCTTTTTCTTTCTTTCTCCCTTTTTCTTTCTTTCTCTTTTTTCCTTTTTCTTTCTTTTCTTTCTTTTTTACTCATTTCTTTCTCTTTCTTTCTTTTCTTTCTCTCCTTTTCTTTCGCTCTTTTATTTCTTTCTCTTTTTTTCTCTCTTTTCTTTCTCTCCTTTTCTTTCACTCTTTTCTTTCTTTCTTTCTCTCTTTTCTTTCTTTCTTTTCTCTCTCCTTTTCTTTCACTCTTTTTTCTTTCTTTCCTTTATTTTCTTTCTCCTTGTCTTTCACTCTTTTGTTTCTTTCTCCCTTTTCTTTCTCTCCTTTTCTTTCACTCTTTTTTCTTTCTCTTTTTCTTTCTTTCCTTTTTCTCTTTTTCTTTTTTCTCTTTTCTTTCTCCCTTTTTCTCTTTCTTTTCTTTCTCTTTTTCTTTTCTTTCTCTTTTTCTCTGTCTCTTTCTATTCCTTTTCTTTCCTCCCTTCCTTCCTTCTTCTTTCACTCTCCCCCCTCTTTAATTCGCCTCTTCTTTCTTTCCATCTTACCTTTTATGCAAAACCCACTGCCGTGTGCTTATATAGTAGGTCAGGGGACTAACGTACTGATTGCCATTCCAAGTGTGTAATTTAATAATAAAACTTTCCGATTGCTCGGCTCTTGTCGTTCCTTTCGGCCGCCAGCACTTATGAACCTTGGGCGCTCCCTTCCCCTTCAGGGTGGGTCGCCACAGGCACCTCGCGGCGACGCATCCGCAGCGGGTGCCCGGGCGGAGGAGCCCCGCCGGATTCCTGCCGCAGCGCCGCTCCCGCCCCCGCGCTCTGCCAGACACCGCTTCCACAGCCGCCGCCGCCGGCACGCGACCGCCGGTGGCCGCGTTCCTGTGGAAAAACGCCCGCAAATGCCACCGCTCCGCCGCGGCAGCGCTGCCTCACGGCGCTCCCCCGGGCTGCAGGAGGAGGAGGAGGAGGAGGAGGAGGCGGGAGGCGGGAGCGGCGCCTCAGGCGCTTCCCGCCGCGGCCTCGCGCACCGCCCCCCTCCCTCCCTGCCCCCCCGCTCCCGCCCCCTCGCGCGCGCGCCGGGGAAAACGTTGCGCAGGTTCTAAAGCGGCGGCGGGGGCGCGGCCGCGCGCGAGGGGGCGTGTGAGGGGGAGCGGCGGGGAACGGCGGCCGCCGCAGACACACAGCCGCAGGCACAGCCCGCCGCCGTCCCTCCCGCCGCATGGAGCTGTCGGCCATCGGGGAGCAGGTGTTCGCGGTGGAGAGCATCCGCAAGAAGCGCGTGCGGAAGGTGGGCAGCGGCGGGGCAGGGCGGGGGGAGCGCACCGGGACATCCCCCCCGCCCCTCCCGCCGCGCACCGGGAGGGGGGCGTGGTGGGCGCGCGCGCGGCCGCCCGGTCCCCGTCCCCGTCACGTTTCCCCCCCCGCCGGGGGGACAGCGGCACCTCGCCGGCCAGCGAGGGAAACACGTGTTGGCTCAGGGGTCTCCGGGGCAGAGGGGGAGCTGTCGCCGCGGGGGGTTCAGCCTCTCCGCAGGATGATCTCTGGTGGCACCACACGGAAGAGCCTTTGGGAAGGCTCCCGTGACTCCGTTTCCCCGGCCGTGGAAGCCCTCCCGGCCCCGCAGGGTGTTGCAAGGATGAACCTGTAGGCATGCAGTGTGTATAGATCCTCCGGCTGAAAGTTCCTTTTAGGGCAGTGTTTTCCAGTCTTGAGAGGCTGATGAACGAACCCCACCATGAGGAAAACGAAACCGGTTCTTTGGCTCAAGTACCCGAGCGCTTTCCTTGCTGTGCCCTCCTGTAAAGGTGTCTGCAGCTGCAGCAGTGCCTCTTGGAGAGTGGTCGTCCTACCCGCACGAAGGCCTTTGCCATGCTTTGGGAAGTGCTTAACAAACCCCTCAGCATAACATTAAACATTTTGGTAGTTGTACACGTTGCTCGCTGAGCCCTTTGAGCACGGTTTCCAATCACTGCAGGTCTTTTTTGCTTTTTGTTTTTAAATCTTGTACCTAGAGTGAGCAAGTAAATGGATAACTCTGAACTTCAGCTGTGAGCTTGGGCCGAAAAGATGAGTGCCTGTGATGGATGGAACAGGGTTTGAGTAGAGCGTGTAGCAAATGGAAAGGAACATGCCAGAGATGCTTCATAGGTTCTGAAATACTGTGTTTCTCCTCTGTGCTTAAAAAAAATTCATCTGACACTTGCTTCTGGCATACATCTGCCTCTTGCATTTATGCCTGCTGACTTCTTGTAGGATTGCCTGTACATGTGGGAATGGTTCAGTCTTACTCTCTGGCTGACTTTTAGTGTTCTGCCTGCAAGGCTTCTGCAAAGCTGTGCTCCATGCCGATGGGAGTGCAAGCATGCTTAAACACCGTTGCATTCTGGGGAAAAAGGTATAGCAAGTGTAGTTGAATGAGGAAGTGTCTTTGTTTTGAAAATAAAGTGATGGGAAATGAGCTTTTTGATTGCGGAGTTCAGTCCCATTGATTAGTTGCATTTCATACTGTAGCCCATATTTTGTTGCAGAGTTCATCTGTTTTCTTCTTCCTTTTTCCACCCTCAGGGGAAAGTAGAATACCTGGTGAAGTGGAAAGGATGGCCCCCAAAGTAAGTCGTGTTTGTCTTTTTTGTCTTTATTATTCGGCAGTAGCTTACACTGTGTCTCTGCAATTGAGCATCTCATTCATGATGGGTAATTGCTTGTGCCTCATTTCAACAACAATAAAGAGAACCAAAGAGCCACAAACCAAACCCAAATCTGTTTGTGAATTGGCAGCTAAGGAATACAAACTGCATGCCAGTCTATTCACACTGGCTTTTGCCACCACTGAAATATTTCATTGAGAGACTTTCTAGATACAAATGTTTTAAATTCATTATGAGTTCAACAAAGAACCCAGATTCTTCTGAACTTGGAATGGCTCCTGCTTTTCTGAGTCAGCACCAAGAGGACCCCACTTTATTTTTAGAGCTGTCTGAAGTCTTTTAAAATAGAATACATGTTGATGGTCTTGTCTTGTTGTCCTACTGCTTCCCTTCTGCAGTTCACCAACGGAAAGGGGCAATGTTTCAGATTTATTGATTGTAGCCAAATGCAGGTGATCTTTGCCCCTTGAAAATTACCGCCATGCCTTCATTTCCTTGTCTGAAACCTGTTTTTATGAGTGCCTTTTCTGCGTTTACTTTGGTTGCTACATTGCAAAAAGGGGGGAAAAAAAAAGGCATTTTTTGTCAGCATTGCTGTGCACTGTTTACAGATACTTCTCTTATTCAAATGCAGCTGCCTCTGAAGAAGAGTGATTGGTCTGTGCTTAAATAGTCTGTAAAATGCTTTGAGATTAGAAAGATTAAGTAACTGGAGAATATTACTATGTCAGCTAGCAGTCTAGTGGAAAAGCCTCCTGGCCAACCCATATGGGGCCCTGTTTTTGCTTTTCTGTTTGTGACTGTGTTTGTACATACACAACGTGGGTGGGTACAACAGCGTTACACATGCAGTTGCTCTGTGTGTTGCTAAGCAAAGGGGACCGCTTGTTACAGGTTCATCCTCGCAGCTGCAGAGCGGGGCCCACTAGGATGGTTCTGACAGGTTCTGGTGTCCAACAAGCTGAAATGTGTTCCTACGTGCCCGATCCATGTGCCTAATCCTTATGCTTATAGGGCACATGTAAATACAAGCAACTTCCCCTCTCTGGTGGTGGTGGCAGAGGGTGACTTTATTCTTGACTATAAGTCCTGCTGTCAAAGTAACCTTGTGCACTTGTTGAGCACCAGCTGCCATGTAGTGCAGGTCACTTCTTGGACTGCTTCAGCCTTAAGGAGCCAAGTCTTATTTAATTGCTGATAGAGGGTGGGACATGTATTTGGAGCCTGTGAGGCCCCATTCCCTTCTGGCCAGAATACTGATGTTTATCCCATTCTCCTTTGAACAAACGCATTGAGGTCCTTCTCTCGTAAAGTCCCTTGCCAAGAAGGTGGGCTGAGGCATGGTGTAATGTTTCCTTGGACGGAGCAGCCTTTCTTCTTAACTGCTGCCTTTCCTTGCTGTGCACCTTGGAACTCTGGGGGAGACAGAAACTCTTCTGGAAATTTAAAGCAGGGAGCAAGGTGATGTCAGGGTTCCCTACTTTTGATGCTGTGACATGTCCCAGCACCTTCCCTCTTTTCCCAAACTCTGAATTTGAAGAGCACTGATTTTTTTCTTTCCCCCTGTCCCCTCATTTTTAACTATTTACTCAATGGTTTGAGTTATTAAAACTAAGATTCTTAGAGCACTGAAGTCACTTTCATTCCACTAGCACTCTGTTCCTTGTTTCTGAACTTATATATGCCTGGAATAGCATGCAGCACCACAAGCTGTTTGCATCTTTTTGTCCATTTGCTCATCCCATGTTCTGTTTCTCTTCATTCCCCTTCCCAACCTTGATGCATTGCTCCTTGTAATCTCTGTACCTATTATCCCATCATTCCCATTGGAAGCATCATAGGAGGAAATAAGGATAGGTCAGTAGTTTACTGCTTTCGTATGTAATTCTTATTTCACTTTTTCCCTCCTCTTTTTAATAAAAAATTCTTGTTCGTGCCCTGCACCTCAGATTTCTGGATTGCACTGCTGGAGTGACGGAATGGAGGAGTGACAACCTGATTCTAGCTACAAGCTTGTTTACAACTTGTCTTGGAGTTAAGAGGGGAGGGGGAAGAGGAGGAGTAGAAGGAGGGGGAAGGAAGATCATATGATCTATGTTTTCCAGAGTGCCTGCTCTCTGCAGTTTGCTGCAGCCTGGGCTGTGTGTACCCATATATAAAGCTCTGTGTGCGCGCGCGCGTGGCAAATTCAACCATGTTTTTTTTAAATGCAGTGTTTTGCTACTGCAGAGAAGCCAGAATCTGAACTGCAGAGAAAACGGCAACACCCACCAGGGGTTTTTTATAAGCAAATCCCCTTTCTTCTCCTGCCTGTGAAAAGCAATCTGATGACTTTTTTCCCCTCTCGTGCTGTTATTTTTCTTAAATTTGTAGGATGAGTGCCAGAATCCCTGCAGCTGGGAGGAAACCTTCCTCTTTTCAAACATCATCTTGGCTTTGACAGCTCACAGTCAGGTTGCTGCAGGAGGCATGAGCAAAGGAGGGAGGGAGGGAGAGAGAGATCAGCTGGTTATGAAGACATGTCTGCTCTTAACTCTCTGATGTTCAGTGTACCTTGGAATATCTGAATTTCATATTTTTGTTTCTCCCTTTTGTAAAAGAATTGTATTTTCATTTCTAGACCTGTTCTCCATGAATGCTCCTGTTTTTCAGTACCTTTCTTTTCTCTAATAGAGAGATGAAAGGGAAAAGCATTCCTAAACCACCTCCCTTGTGTACACATAGGCATGTATCGTGTACTCTCATGTGCAGCCTGTGCTTCATCCAGAAACGTAAACATCCTGAAACGCTTTCTCACTTTTAAAGGCACTGATACAAATGCACCTTTGCACACTTGCAAGTGACTCCTCTCTGGTCCTCCTTCTTGAGGTCTGGGAGGGGCTCTGCCTCCAGGCCTGGACCTCACATTCCAGGAAAATTAGTGTTCTGAGGCATTTGGGGTTTCAGACTTGCCTTCTTGCCTTAGAGTTTGTACAGTAGAGACATGCCACCCACCTTTTCTGCGCAAGCATGACCTCTTAGAAGCAAAAATGTCACAGGGACCACCTTGTGATCCTTTCAGCTTCCACAGTGGGAATTTTTGGCTGCCTCTCCCTGGTGTTAAGTGCAGGTGTGCTCTTTGGCAACCAATTTTGGAGTTGCCTGCTGGATGGGTTCAGTCCTTTCCTGAGATCTGGCTCTGTCACAGCTGTCTGGCTATCGAGGAGGGAGCTGGGACAGTGAGTGACACTGTTCACAGGCTACTGTCGGAGCATGAAGCCTGTTTGGAGCAGTGCTGGTGGCCCTGCCCGCAGTGCAGATGGTTCCTCCTGTGCTGGTACCGATGAGCTCTGTTCCATAGGAACAACCCGCAGGGGGAGCCAAGTGGGAGGAGGAGGCATTGGCAAGTGGCCATCAGCTTGCCCCAGGGGCCGGGTCTGAACATGTTTGGTTGAACGGCATCAGTGGAGAAAAATTAAACTCTTAAATGAATACTTTTGGGTTCAGTGATTAGAGGTAATTAATAATGCAGGTGAGAAAGCGTACTTACTCTTTGAGCACTCTAAATTAAGAGAGACCTATTTTTCAGAAAGCTGTATCAGATCACGTCTCATTGTTCCATGGGGTTTTTGGATTTGAGGGAGTGCTGTAGATGAGACCTTTCAGGCACGGACTTAAAATCAGTTTGCGAGTGTCTGCACAGGCTTTGCGAATAGCGTAGAGTGGGCCCTGGGGAGGAAAGTCTTCCCTGTTTTCCTACAAAGAGCTGCTTGATGGTTGGCCCTGTCTGTTTTGGGAAGGGGAGGTGGTGTCTGTGGGAAGTTGGGGAGGGAATGGCTGAGATTCCTCAGAGCTCTCGCAATGTTGTGGCAGGCCCCACCGACCCTGATGAAGACAGTATCCAGGGCTGCAGCACACTGGTAGCAGGCCTGTGGAGAGAATGTTTCATTTAAGTATTGTTTACTTTTTATTCCTGATGTTTTTCTTCAGATACAGCACATGGGAGCCAGAGGATCATATCTTGGACCCTCGCCTGGTAGTGGCTTATGAAGAAAAGTAAGGGCGCGTGTTCTTTCTCTCCCTGAACACAGGAAAAGAAATACCGTCTTTATTTCATTATATGCATAAAGTGCCCTGTTGTCCCTGCTTAAGTCAAAGATGAGATATATAGCAATGAATCCTGCTTGATTTCAGTACCCTGGTGTTGGTTGAAACAGGACAAGGTTAAAGCAGCTTTGATTGGCATTGGTCAGGAAATGAGGCCAAGAAATTGCAGCACTGAGCCAAAGAACCATCACTCTCAGGTTTTAATCAGGTTCAGAGCTGGACTGGAGTGATGTGAGGTGATAAGTTTCTCTAACCCATCCTTCTGTGTCAGAGAAATTCCCCTATTGCAAGGCTTTCACTCCTACAGAAAGCAATTCTGGGATGTTTTCCAAGCCCACCCTGGTCACCATTGGGTTTTAGTGAAGGAAATTGAGGGAGATGTGCTGTGAAAGGTTGAAGTCCCACCTAGGTTTTATGCTGTGGTATTTAGTATTTAGTTTGATTTGTGTTCCTCTTTCACAGGGAAGAGAGAGACCGTGCATCAGGGTACAGGAAAAGAGGCCCCAAACCAAAGCGCCTCCTACTGCAGGTAGCCTCTTGCTCTTCTGTGTATTCCTAACTCTTAGCTGCCGTGCTGCTCCTCTGCTCTCAGGGAGGTGGGAATCGTCTGTTTGCGGTTGCGTGGACAGAATTGGAGGTAACAAGCAAACACACCACCATGAAATCAGTGGTTAGGCTGATAGTTTTGACCTGTTAGCTGGAGAGCTAGCTAATTTGTCTTTAAAAAGGCAAAACAAAACAACAGCTCTTGCCCTCTGAACTGGAATTTTATATAGCAAGGGCCTGAGTGGTTGTAGGTTACCTGGTTTGTATGTTCTTTTAATTTTATGCTGAGCTTGGATTTTCCATCAAGTTAAAGGTAGCCTCTGTTTGGAAGCAGAGTTTCAGCATGTTCCCAAGCAAAGCAGCCAATCCTAGGAAGCAGGTATTAGGAGGAGCTTAGATGGCAGTTGAAGAGGTGAGAGAAATGGTGGTGTAGAAGCAGCACACCTTAGAAGCAGCTCACCCAGATGTTCAGAGGCTGAACAAAGAATAGTTTCCTGGCTCCCAGGGGTAGCCCTGCCTGTATGATCAGATGTCCACTCTGACCCTTTCTGTGCTTCTTGGCAGCGGCTGTATGGCATGGACTTGAGGAGTGCCCACAAGGGGAAGGAGAAGCTCTGTTTCTCTCTTGCGCGGAGGTTTGGAGGAGGAGACAGTAGCCTGCCAGGGGCCAAGACAGGGCAGGCAGAGTTCCCAGAGAAGACTGGGGGAGCAGTCCTGCCATTTTCTCTCCGGAAGCAACGCAAAAACCAGAAGTACCTGCGACTGTCAAGGAAGAAGTTCCCCCGCATGGCAAGCCTGGAGACCCGAAACTGCAGGCATGAGTTTTTCCTGAATGATGCAGTGGGCCTAGAGGCCAGGCAGGGCCCTGAGGACTGGGAGGCCATGCAGCACACCAGCAAAGAAGGTAAGGCCAGACCCCCCTTGGCTGTGAAATTCTGGGGCATGTGAAGGATAGTCTGTGTCCTTTCTCCTTGGCTATCTCCTCCTGGGATTGTGGTTTAGGTCAGGTTCTCAGAGCAGCTCTCACTGGTTCATATTATGGCCCTCTTGTTTGCAGAGTTTCTTTCTTGTTTGAAGAGCACAGATTAATCTGATTTTTTTTGGTGCTGTTGTCTCTCTGTAGTCCTACATCCATGATGTCCCTCCCAGTGTTAGAAAACATGCGGAAGATACTGCAAGTTTTTTCCCTCTTACAGTTTCCTCCCAGCAGAAGTGACACACAGGCGTGATAGTGATGAACTCTGCCTCTGTCCACATATCCACATGTGCTCTGCCTGCTGCTTGGCTCAGAGGAGCTTGGCTGGTAGTGGACAAGCTGAGACACCAGCACTCCTCTCATAGTGGTGGTCTGAGAAAGATACAAAAATGCCACTAGGAACCCATAGTGCACTCCCCTGCCCCCTCCTTCCCCTTCCTCTCCACACTCCTCTGAAGTCTCTTGCTGTAGAGCTATGTGAGGCGGGGATGAGAGAGATGAAGTGAGGATGGTAACTCCTGCCTGATCCCGCTGAGTAGGCAGCAGGAGTGTGGGCATGGGAGATGTCCAAGCACATTTGGCATTTTGGGGAGGGATACCAGCATCTTGTGCAGGAGGGCTGTGGGATGTGTGTGTTGCTCTCAGTTACCAGGGAAACTCTATCCTTGCATTATTAGAGCTTCTGAAGGCGTAGCTTTCCTGAGGAGTGGAAAAATGGGGCTCATGCTGCTTGTAGTAGCTGAGGGAATCCTGTTACTCCTTGCTAGGAGTAGCTGTTAGCCAGGCTGGATTAGGCAAGATTTTAGGGAGAGGGCAGTGTTCTGGGAACCAAAGCTATTCTTTCCTTTCTGAGAGGAGCTGGAACAGTGCCCAGAATCCAGGGAGGCAGCAATGGGAGTAGCATAGAGAAGCCCAGTGTTACATCCTGGCATTGGACAAGTGTATGGGACTGTTCTCCCCTTGAAGCATGGGGCTCTAAAGCGCTTGGGGATCATAAGAGTGAGTGGCACTAGAGAATTGTGAAACTGTTCTTGTTCTCCCCTTGACATATGGGCTGCATGGTATACCAGTTATTGTTAGGAGGGACTGGACTCTTTCCGAGGTGGAAGTAGATACCCCAGATGCTTGAGACAGAAGCCAGGAAATATACTCTTAAGGGAACTTGTTCTTTGCCCAGGTTGGGATCACCAGGAATATAGTACAGGTAGAACGACAGGGAGAGGATGTGTTTTCCTTCCCCTCTCTCTGTTTATGTGGCAGTCTCTGGGGGGTAGGGGGAAGTGGGGCTTTAGGTGGCAGAAGACTGATAATTATTCATACAGTGAGAAAGTGCTAGGGTGTTTGGGTGTCCTGTATGGAGCTGTCTGGGAGCAAAGGAACGATATGAGCATTATTGGTGAATTTTTGAGATTCACAGCCAGGCTGCATTGCAGGTGCACTACGAAGGCAGACCCTCCATTTTGGATCCCTTTGACTCCTATACAAGTATCTGAAGAGCGTGTGTAAGAGTTTTTGATTTTTGACTTTTCAGCAGGGTAGGGCTTTCAGAAGCAGGTGAGCTCACAGTGGGATGAGTGTGCTTTGGTGACACAAAACCAGTTAGGGGTTGAGATGGGGTGAGAGGTATCAGAGAATTGGTTAGATGAGCTGAGTGGTTTTGCCTGGTCTTTTGAGCTCTCTATAGGCTGCTCTGATGCCACTGTGTGTCTGGACACGTTTGCTACTCTTTCCTTTTCCCATTATGTCCTGCAGTGATCCTCCATTTTCCCTTAGCCTCTGAGGGGAGGGCTTGCACGTGCTTTTTCTTGCTTTGTACGTGCAGACTCAGGCTGATTTCACCTACTGTTTGTCAGAAAGGAGACCCTTTTTCCATCCTTCCCTTCGCTCTCTTCTTCCTCCTTCCTTCTCCCTCACCTTCCTCTCACTAACAGGCTCTTATCTGCCTTTCCTTCTGCAGCAGATGTGGATGCCAGTCTCCCTTGGATCCCCACTGTGCCCCCCAGTGAAGTGACAGTGACAGACATCACGGCAAACTCCATTACCGTCACTTTCAGAGAAGCACAAGTGGCTGAGGGCTTCTTTCGAGACCGGAGTGCACAGTTCTGAATCTCTGTTTGCAGTGCTCCCCAAAAACAGTGCTTTTAGGGTGGGGCTAGGGAAGGGTTATGTTATCCCTTAAGAGAAAAAAAATCCAAAATGTCTCCTCTTAAAATGTTTACAGAGACTTTTTTTTTTTCCTCCTTTTTCCCCATTCAGATACGCAAAAAAGGGCAGTGTAGGGGGTGTGTGTTTGTCATTGCTTTGTCCAGCTGAAAAACTGACAGCCCTTTCCCTGGCAAAGACTCCCCTCCTTGATGTGAAAGCAGCAAGCTGAACAATTCGCCTTTTATCCTGTCAAGTGGCGGCAGCTGCATTTGTGGGGAGAGGGCATGTGGAGGTGGAAAGAGAGCTGGATCTCTAGCCTGCCGCCTTGTTCTGCAATTGATATCCCTTGGATAAAGATACATCTCTGTGCATTGCTCTTCCCACCTTCCTCCTCCCTCTCTTCCTGCAGCAGTGAGATGCAATGGATCCTACCTGTGTAGATAACTCCAGCCTGTTCAGACTTTCTCTCCAGTGCTGTTTTCCCTGTGGCCTGCTGTCAGGACTTCAGAATCCTATTTGCCTGTGTGTGGTAAGTCAGTCTTTGCAGCACGGGTCCATATAGACAGCAGAGGTTTCTCCCTTTGGTTGTTGATCATGCGGAAAGACTGAAATGCATCTCTGAAATCTAAATTGGCAACGCAAATTCAATTTGCCCTCATTAAAAGCTCAGAAACCCAGCGCAGTCAAGACATACCATTCTGTATATGCTAAACAGGATTTCCAGGCTCGGCTCTGCTGTGTGAGGAATGCATTATGGGAAGTGGGGTCTTCTTTCCCTTTGCCAAATTCAGTATTAATAACAAATGCTGCCCTGGATCTGTGGTAATAAGTTGGTTGAAAACTGACTCCTCTCCCCTGGGAGGAGGGGCTAATAGGACAACTGAAGCATTGCCTGGCACTGCAAAGATATTCAAGAAACTGGCACAGGCCCAGGACACAGGAATTGGACAGAACTGAGCTAGAAATGGACCTTGATTAGCAGCAAATTCTGTTTTTGGATCCCATAGAGAGATCCAAGGTAAACAACATGTGGAGAAAGCATGTATTAGATTTGAAGAGGGGAAAGAAGTTCTTAATTCTTAGCAATGAGAATTCTTGGATTGTACTGCTTGAGTGATATTCTTCCATGACTCCAGTCTCCTCACAGTATCTGTGATCCTACTTTACTGATAGGAACTTCCCCTTGGAAGGCTTAAAAATCTTTGCCAAGGAAAGCGGTCTGCATTTCAATAGACCCTGCCTAATCTTGCACTTAAAAATGCCTTGTGCTGGACTGCCTGTGACACTTTGAGGTTTTTGAAGAATTGCTGTATTTTGAGTTGGTAGTTTAGCATAGCATCTGTTCTTGCACATGCATGTTCTCTTCCATTTTTAAAAGCAAATTTTATTTAAATAACTTAATTTTTTAAATATAGACCTTTTCCTATGGAAAGCGAGAAAAGTAAGCTAGTCTGAAGTGGGAACTGCAGGCCAGAGTCTGCAGGGTAACATTGGCTACTGTTGTGATTTCTGTACTCAAATCCTTTGTTTCCTCACCCCACCCCACTTGAAGCATCTCTTGTATGCTGTATTTATTCTAAATGAAGCTATGAGCCTTCTGAGCTGTGAGACCACCTGTGGAAATCCTCAGTGTGTTCCTGTGAGGGGCTTGGCTGCTGGCCTGCAGAATTTTGGAGCTCTGGGGCTTCTGGTCCTCCAAACATCTACTTTTTGCAATGTTTTTGGACAGCCCCTATGGTTTTTATTAAAAGCAGGTTTTACCTCATAGGGGACATGGCAGCTCGGTGTAGATTTAGGATTTGCCCTTCCATCTCAGAGCTATTTGAGCAAGCCTGTCTTCCACTGCATCACAGCAGTTTCAGGACCTCTAGGAAGGTCTTGAATTTTTGGACTGACCTTTTGTCTCTCAAAAGAAGTAAGATGGGAGTTTTATTATGGAGAAATTTGAGAGGGTGAGAAGTGGAAGCTGGGGGGGGAATTACGAGGCGTGAGGAAGAGTGAGTGGGAAATAAGCTTGCAGTAACTAGCAAAGGCAAACTGATGAGGTAAGCATGCAGGCGCAGGATGTTTGTTGAACGTGGGTGTCCAGAGCGAGGCTTCTGTGTCTGGAGTTGCACCCTCTTTTGCAGGATGTGGGGTCAGACAGTGTTGTTATCATCACCCCCCCCACACACACAGCCTCTTCCCGACACCTGCCAAATGTGCTGAATACCTGCATCTCTCTTCTGTTGTGGCCGGTGGGCACACCACATGGCTGAGTCCACTCTTGTGGGTTGTAGCAGGTCAGGTAGTGATGGTTGCAGAAGCATAATATTTTAGCTTTTTTTAAAAAATCTTTTGAACTGCAGCTCACCCTGCTAGATCTTCGTGGCATTTATAGGATCTGGTTTCTCTATTCTAATGCAGCAACTGATGCCTTTGTCATGTCTTCATCTCAGAGTACAAATACACCAAAAAAAGCTTCCTATTTACTAAGTTCCTGGCTTTGGCTGACATCGGAAGCAATACCAATCCTGCGGCAGGAAAGAGCTTGTCCTAATAAACTAGATTTCCATCTTCTGCTTTTCTTTCCGCTCGCCAGCTGACACTTCTCAACGCTTTGTTTTGGCATTTTTCTTTAAACATATTTTCTTCCTCTTGCAGTGGAGTTTTCAAAGACCTGCGGTGGTCTTTCAAAGAGGATCCACCCACAGCTTCATATCTTAATCATTTTTTGGATCAGGCTAGCTTGTGTTCTGCTGGTGACTAATCATCTTGCTTCACAAAGTGTGGAACAAAGTACCTGGCTGTGATGCTGCTTTGTGTCAATGAGGAGTTAACTATAATCGAGTTAAGATGCAACAAGCTGCATGTGCGTGGGTTTGGGGGAGGGGGTGTGTGAAGAGGAGTTTGTGGTAGGAAACTAAGCAGTTACTTCGTTGGCGTGGACTTTTTTTTTTGACATTCATGAATTCTTGTTTATCTTAAAGATCTTTTTGAGAAGATTTTTCTCCTGATCTTTTTAAAAAAACATGGCTCTGTTCCACATTGTCTGGTGACATATTGTTGTAAATTTCCTTGGTAGAGCTGGTCTTCAGGGAGTTTAAAATTAGCTTTATTCCATCTCTGCAGGTGTAGAGATGTATGGGGGTTTTAGTAGTGATGGCAAGAGAGGTGGTCTGGGTTTGTCTCTTCTCCCCAGTACTGTCCATCTGCCAGTTCAACCCAAAACATGAAAATTGAATTGGGACCTCTTGTACTAACATGTCGTGAAAATCAGATGCCATGCTCGGAGCTTTGTTAAGCATTCCGTTTGATTAGAAGAGCCAGAATAGCATCCAGCTGAAGCTGAGTTTAATAATTCTATTTGAAGCACAAGCTGAGAATAGAAATGGGCTAACTCTCCCATACCTCGTTTGGCTCCATGGCTGTAAACAAGAAAAACAGACTTCAGCCAGTGGAAATTACTGAACTGTACACAAGAAACAACCTTCTCAGAGAACGGTTCTAATAGTCATTCTTAGAACTGTTTCCAAGTGAGAATTTACCAGCAGCGTTTGAGAAACAGAGCTTTTTATTTCATAGATCTCAAAGTGAACTCGCTGTATATATGACAGAACTGAGGGGCTTCATGAGACTGGAAAGCCTTTATTGTTAACACTGTGTTTAAAAAAAAAATATATGGAAAGTGAGGTATATATTCCTCTGTGGGGTATATATTCCTCTGTTCCTGAATGGTTATAAACTAGATGTTATTGCTCTGATATATAAATGATGCCTTGGAACAGCAAGTTTTAACGCATAAATAGTGGCATTAAGTAGCCTTGTAGCTCCTGCATGCTCCTTATTGTCTCGCATTTGCTTGGGGGCCCTTCTGCTTGTGAAGTCAGACCAAGGTGATTATTTTTCTTTTTTTTTTTTTCCTTTTTTTTTCCAAGCAAGGCCAGGATATTTTTGTGAGAACACCCAAAAGCGGTTCCGTTTGCCAAAATAAGCCCAAATTTGTTAGTGAGTTGACTCTTGTTTATGTCAGAGCCTCAGACATAGAGAAGCTTATTGAGAAATGAATGGCTTTTTTTCGTTACTAGTGTTGTGAAACTGTCCGGAATTATTGTTCTGGTGTTTTGTGACTGAATGTATAAAATTGTTTGTTCACCTCACAGGGGGCCCTTGGCCCCAGTATTGTTTCCTGCTGTACGCCAGCTAGTGCTGCTTGATGGTTTCACTGGAATAGAGAAGGGAGGCCTCACACAGGTCAAAAAATAGGCAGGGTAGCTCATGCAGGACCCTCTGTGGTAGCCACAACAGAGGCCAGGGTGTGGGAGACAGCGGGGGCTGTCAGCCACATCTGTGTATTAAGCAAAGCAAAGTCTACCACCACCTCTCCACCCCTTCCTCTCCTCTCAAGCTTTAAGCTTTTGTCTTCTGAAGTAGGGAAAGTGCAAAAACCTCCTTTTATAAAGCTAGTTGGTATCTACCCATCTTCTCTTCCTCCCTGGCTTACCTGCAGCCTAGGAAGAAGAGGGCAGTGGGCCTTTCTGGGAAGATAGTAGGGGCAGCTGCTACTCAGGGAAGATACGGATAGAGTTGCTTCAGAGTTGCTCTCACTAGATGATTGAGGAGAGGCCTTTGGGTGAGCTGGTAGTTGAGAGAGAAGGTGCGTTGGATACAAAGAACTTGTAGTGAAACTGATCCCTTGCATCTGCTGTTGGAATTCTGCAAGGGCCTTGTGGAGAGAGAGGAGGTGGTGATTGCTACATTTATATATCTGTCTTCTACCATTTGGGAATGCAAGGGAGATGTGTACATTAACAGCTTGCATAGGGTAACTTTTACATGGGAATGCATAGCATTGGCACGTACAGGTAGAAGGCACGTGTTGCTTTTGCCATGCCTGTCATAAAGGTTTTCCTGAAGGGTATAGTAAACTTGTAGGAGATGATCCCTAGTTAACTGGGAGTTGCAGATAGGTGCGAAGCTCAGTGGGAGCACATAAGGGCTGACAGGGAGGGGATGGATTCTACAAAGTCGAGTTGGGGTAGAAGCCTGGCTGCTGAGGTTGCCTCTGCTGTGGGCTGCCCTGCAAAGATGGTAGGGGTTCTTCTCCGAGAGTGCCAGTCAGATGTTGAAAGGGGAGAGCTCCTAAGACTGCTCGGAACCTCTGTCACAGCTTATTTCTTTACTGGGGTAGCAGAGTTTTGGCTGGGAGGGGGATTTTGGAGGAGGAGGTGGAAAAAACCTTTTTTTATTATTATTGTTTTTTTAACCAGAAAATGTAGTGTCAGCACGAAGAAGCTTTTTGCAAATCTGTCAAAATGTTAAGTAGCTTTTTTTTGCTTTTAAATCTGAAGTATGTTTTGAAGCACTTTGGAAATGCAAAGCACTAGGAGTGCTAAGTACTCCTTATCGTCTGTCTAAAAGTGGCATTTGAAAAGCAAAAGATGTATCTGTTTCAAGCTGCTGGCTGCTCCTTATCATTTTTCCAGAGCTGCCACCCAGCCCTTTGCCTCCCTCCCATGGTTGGAGGGGAGCATGCTCTGCCATGCCAAGGAATGGAGGGCTCCCTGAGGGAGTGGGAGAGACCTGCTAAGTCCCTCACTTGCCTTTGGGGTCCGGGTTGGCTTCCTCCCTCCCCACCTCCTTTGACTGAGGAAAGGGAAAAAAGAAGTTGAGTTTCACTTGGTGTGGTCCTAGTCTGGAACTATGACCATATCTTCCAGCTCCAGAGACATCTTCATAGAGTTTCCTGTCTGAAAAATTGCACCTTATTAGCTTAATTGAGGAACAGGGAGATGTCTGTCCTTTTGCAGGGAGTGGGGAGAGGAAGGGAGGGTGAACGAGGAGCTGTATTCAGGAGCTGCTGGAATTTTCCAGAGGCCGTTTCCTCACCTCATCTCCAACAGAATGGCAACAAAAGAAATAAAATAATTTAGATGAAGCTTTTGTTCTGTGTATTTCAAGAACCCTTTGAGCAGGCTAAGGGGAGAGTCCTTACCTAGCCAGCTCTACAGCGTGGGGGGTGCGACACCCCGGTTCTCTCACTGGGTTTTCAGCACCAACCTTTTCCTTCAGCGTACGCACATCGTTCAGGCTCTTTTGCACACTGATTTGGTGTGCTCCCTTTCTGTTGGGGGGGGAAGATGGGGGATGACAGGGTCAGTTAGAGGGGAGGGTCCCCGATATTTTTGTTCCTGTCTCTTCAGTTGTTGCTGTTGTTCCCGCCAGCACGATAGAGTATCGGAGTCTTTGCACACAGAAAGCTTCCTTTTGCACAGAATGAGCTTCTAGCTTTTGTACAGACTAATTGAATGTATTTGGGGAGGGGGGGAAATAGGGAGTAAACCAATTCCAAACAAACCAATCAGAGTATAATGCCTTTTCTGAGCAAGTATGTGGTGTAAAAGGAGGTTGTAATAGCAAAGGGAGGGCAAGCTCAAGTATAATTTGACACAAAGTGTGGTTTTATTTTTGTACTGATATGGATAAGAGACTGTACAGCATCTATTTATTTAGATGATTTATGTGGTAAATGTTGCAAACAAAATTATTAAAATATTAAATATGAGAACTGACATTTACCTCTTGGTCTGTTTGTGTGGTCATTTACCTCCCCTTGCTTTAATTCTACAGCTGAATTATTTTCCACCAGTCACTTGCAGTGCAGCTGGAAAAAGAATGGAAAATGTGCGTGCATGCGTGAGAAAGATCAGTAAAAAAGGATCGATGAAGAATGGAGCCTGCAAAAGGCTGTTTCTGACATTACTCATTACTTTGATTGGAGGAGGTCAGGTTTTTATTAATTTTTAACCCACTGGGTAAGTTAGAGCTGTACAGAGGTGACCTGGGACGGTTGGTCTTTGATGGATTATAATTTGAAGAGGAGAACGCCAGTGTCAGGGTGACTGCTGCTCTGGGTTTGGGGAGTTCCGTACATCCTTGCACAAGGCTGCGGTGCCAGGACAGCTCTGCCAACACCAGGAGAGTGCTGGTGTGCCAGGTATCGTGTGTCTCTTGTGGGAATGGAGAAAATCTGAGGCAAGGCCTGGGCTGCCAGGCATGCTCCACACTGGTTGCCAGCAGGGAAGCAGCTTTCCTCCAAGCCGAAGCCTCCAGTAGGTTTTCCTGCAGGGCTTCCAGGGACCTCTTCAGGAGCAAAGCTGCTCCTCGGCAAAGTTTGGCCCCTGGTTCACCCCAGGTAAAGCAGGGCTTAGTTGAGGAGCCCGAGTACTGTAACTGCTGATACTCCTTGGAGAGAGTCCCAAATGTCAGTCCACTTCAGTGTCTGACTTGCTCCCTCGAGGCTTGTCCCTCTCCATCCTCTGTGGAAGGGGAGGATAAGCTGTTTATGGAGGTACCTCAGCAAGCGAATGGGGCTGCCCAAGATGCCTTTAATAGATGTAAGGTGATGGTGAGCCCTGCACCTGAGCACAGCTGTGACATCAATCACAGAAACATGTAGAGCAAAAGCAGAGGGGGATGGGGTGCATTTCCTGAGTTGGTCATGGCTCAAGGCAGTGTAATTAAGTTTTGCCCATGTTACCAAAGCACTGTCAGCATGCTTGTCTTGAGCCAGGGCTGCTGGAGCTGAGTGATGGCATTGGAGCAGGACTCCAGCCAGCCACTTACTCTGGCAGCAGCAGAAAGCGAGTCAGGTGAAGTTGGAAGAGACTGCAGTGCAGAGTTACGGGAAAGCCTGCTTTGGAGGTTGTGTTTTCCTACCCCTGCCAATGCTGCAGAGGCTGGCTGGCAGTAGAAACTCACAACAGCTTGTCCTTTTGCATGCATGTGTTGGTTGGATTAAAGGTTAATCTGGGCAGAACTTCTATTTTTTAATAATCTGTTGCTATGCCACCCCTCCTGTCCATGCAGTGCAGCTGGTTTGGCTTGCCTTGCCCAGCTCTCCCCTTTGGATGCCTGAGAACAAGGCCACTCGGCAAAAGGGGAACCACACGTTTTGGGCAGCTCAGTGTTCTCTGAGAAGCACAGTGTGTGACCCCTGCAATGGCAGTCACCTCCTGTCCATTCAGTGCCACAGATGTTCTTGGTCCTTCTCTTTTTAGTGTTTTGCTCACCAAGCCACTGTTTTTGAGTCAAGAACAAAATAAACATGGGGGACTTCCATGTAATGCAAACAGCAGCCTGGGCAGCTGGGCCTGCTTTGGGCCCAGGGATATCATAGCACCCCAGTGGTGTAGGCACAGCACAAACCCCATAGGCCTTCTCCTCTCTCTGCTACATCAAAAAGTTAGTGGGCTGGAGGGATGGTTGTTCTGACCACTGCTTGGGTCACGCTGAGCCACCTGTACCCGGTGCGTGGGGAGGTACTTGGTCAGCTCCCGGGGATCTGCCTTTGCTTGTGTGTGTTCCAGAGTTGCAGCAGTGAAATCTCAGCCCGTTTTGACCTGCATGACCGTAGGGTACCTGGGTGTGCACAGCTGCACCCGCTCCTGGGGTAGGTGAGGGAGTGACCGTTTCCTTACCAAAATGTGCCACTTCTGGCAGTGACCTCCCTGGAGCAAACAGCACTGGAGTCAGTTGATCGACCCTTGGAGCTGTTCTCATGGAGATAAGCGCTGCTATTCCTGACGAGTCCACAGAAAATGAGCCTGGAGGCAGCTACTGTCTTTGAGCAGGTGAGTTTCCCATTACCAAGTGCCATTTAAAAGATACATAAAAACATTCTTGCACCTGCTGCTCTCCTCCTGTGTTCTGATGAGAAAGGTCTTGTTTCTTCTCCAACGCTTATTGCTTCCCAGTGCTATCAAGAAGTGCTACAGTGTATCCTATGGCACCAGGGTCTTGCAGACAGCGAGATGCCCGAAAAATTCTTTATTCCAGTGTCTGTAGTGAACAGTAGCTTTTCTGGAAGAGCCATCTTCCCAGGTGGGTTTTTTTTTTTTTAAAGTGTTTTACTGGAAATGTGAATGAAACAAAGGAAATGCCCAACAATGCCCTGAGCAGCTGGATATTCTGCTACTATTTTGCTTTGTGAGAGTTAAAGTTAGATGAAAGTGTTAGGCAATACCTGTGCAATGGCAGCTTGCAGTGATTTGAGCAGTCACTGAGGCTGGAAAGAAGGTTCTGCTGACAGGTGGAAGGAGAAAATAACTAGAAAGAGCACATGAAACTCCCTGAAATGCTACTGCACCTTCTGGTCCATGGATCAGGGGTGCCTTGTGCTCCTGCCCTGAGGCAAGGTGTGCTGTTCATGACCCATATGTCTGTTGGGGGACAAGGCCACCAGTCTTGGCTGCTGCACATGTGTTTGTGTAGCGATGTAAGGACTTTTGCCCCTTTTTTGGTTTAGGGGTGGCTGCTTTTTAGGGTGGATATTTCTGGTTGAAGGTTCAGTTACTTGACACTCAGCTACAAGTGTCAAAGCAGTTGTTTAAAGTGAACAGTAACAAATATGCCGATTTAAATGTGGATGGTGTTAATGAACACTTAATGTGCAAAGTTAAAAAAGCGAAAAGCAAAGCACAATGGGTGTGATGGACTTGCTCTTTTGAAGTCACCTTCAAGTGTATGAAGAATTGAGATTAAAATAAGTGGCATCTGGGGAAACAAGACAGTTCAGAAAGAATTTTTCCCACTCTAGGTGAGAGTCTCAGGTTTTAGTTCTTGCCCGGCCCATGAAGCCAAATACCTGAGAAAGGGCTTCTTGCAGCCTATTCTGGAAGTGAGGGGTATGACCTAAATGCAGAATTATCAGTGGTGGAGCACGCTGTGGTTCAGTCCCTGACCACAGAAGCACCTCAGTTCTCTGAACTGTTCGTATCTCGTGGACCAGGGTCCATGTGACTGTCCATTTGCTGTCTCTGTCAGTATTCAGTGATCTCTCTGTTCACTCCCCTTCAAATGAGAACACGGTGGTGGGGATTAGGTCCTCTCCCGAGTCACCTTTCCTCTAGGCAGGGAGCTTGTGGTGGCTATAATATTTCAGCTCCTAAGGTGAGAAAGAACAAAACACTATGACAGATCTGGCTGAATCACAGGTAGTGAGAAAAGCATTCGTTTTCCTACCTGCCTGTCTTGACTTCGGGAATTCCTTCCCTGCTAGTACTGATATTATAGCCATAATATAGCCGTTTCTGGAATATCCTCCTTCTGGGTGAAACCCCTGAGCCGGAGGTGGAAAGGGAAGGTGAGTATAAGTAGAAAAAGGGTTAGTGAAGGCTACAGGGGCTGTGCGTGCTTTCTGGCAGGCCAGCTGAGGAACAGGTAGCAGGGGAATGCCAGTGCTCTGTAGGTACCTGCTGAGATCATGGTGGGTTGAAAAAGAGCAGCAAAAGCAAGTTGGACATTGCCTATGACCCTCATCACAGCTCCCACTTTTTCCAGAGGGTATCTGAAATGCACCCCCTCCTCACTCAAAAAACAGGTGAGAATTAAAGCAGGAGAACAGGCTGTGCCAGGTGGTACCTCCAGGTAAGGGAGGATCCTGAGCTCCACATGACAACAGCTGCAGGGCTGTAAGCTTCCATTTTGAGTCCCAGAGAATGGTTTTTTACTCGTTTTTTTTGTTTCGTTGGCTTTTTAGCACCTTCAAGAGAGTGTAAAGCACACTGTAAATTAATTAGGGTTTTGCAGAAGCAGGGCCGGAAATTCCTCTAAGTGATTTAACATTTTTCTGGGCTTTTTACAGGTTTATGTAGCATGGTTGGCCCATTTACCTTGCAGCACCTTACACTGGCTCAAAAACTGGACCTTATACTGGCACAAAACCTGTACCTTATGCTGACACACATGCACGCCGGCCAAAAAAAAAAAAAAAAAATAAAGATAACAAGGATTTAAGCGCCTTTATTGCTGATTTTTGCCATTGGTAGGTGCCTTGGGGCTGCCTGCTTCCCCGCTGGCGGGGGGGGGGGGAGATGCTCGGTGTGGCCGCGGCGGGGCCGAGCGGCCCGGCCCGGGGTGCGCGGGGTCGGCTGAGGCGCCCGCCCGGCCCTGCGGGGCCCGCGGCCTTCCCTAGCCCCGCCGGCCGGTCCTGCGGCCGCTCTGGGGGCGCCCGGCCCTCGGGGAGGCGGCGGCGTGGCGGGGAAGCCGGCGGCTCTCGGGCCCTTCTCGGCTCGCCCCCCTCGGCTCGTGTGAGGCCGGCCGTGACAGGGGTTGTTCGGAGCGCTCCAGGCCGGGCCCGGCGGCTCCGGGAGGAGAGCGGCGTTGTTGGGACTTGCCCGCATAAAAGCTCGGGGAAGAAGCGAGCGGTGGTAAATAATGCGGTGACATAACTTCTCTGCGGACCACACGGGAAGGAATCCTCCTCGCCGCCGGCCTCCGGTTAAGAACGCGCTGCCCGGTGAAGTGGACTCGCTTAATTCGAAACTAGAAATAGCAACAGTTGGGTGGTGTTTTGACAGATGCTGTATCGGTACAATGCCTCCTTTGCAGTAGTTCTGTAACTTTGATTAGTGCCGTTTTCTCCTCGAACAGGAAGTTTAGTGAGTAGTTGTAGTTTAATTTCAGCAAGTCATGAACGGTATGGACTGTATTTACAACACAAGTGAGATAGCACTAAAAACACAGACGCTGCTGTGGATACATCACGGGCTCAGGCTGTCTCTGAGTCCCACTTGTTGCAATAAAGAGTGGCATCTGCTCTCAGGAACCTTTTTTTAAGCAGGTAACAAAGCAGGTGTGACCCTGACGAGTCATTCTCGGTGCACACCACTAAAGTGTTTCCTGTTTCTAAGGTAACTACTTTGGCGTTGGCTGAAATTATAGGTAGGGTGAGTCCAGGTGGGGTGACTCTCCTGAACAGGAAGCAGACTTAGTTGGTAATAGGCTTGTTTGTCTTTTCTAGGCTTGTTGCCTTGATTTTTTTCCTGCCTTTTTGCTTTCAGGTTCCCTGTTAACTGTTGGCTTGGTGTCTCCAAACCACTCATAGCCAGCTTGCTGCCTGCCTGTCTCTCCTCTTCGGAGATATTTATTTCAATAAGTATCTCCACATGCTGAGGTGGTGTTGAGCTGAGTAAATGGAGGAGAAACTGTGTAAACATAACTTAAGAATAGAGGACAGTGATGTTTTTGACCCCTTGATGGGACATCACTAAATCACATCATTGAGAATTCTTATCACTGAGTATCTTGGTTGAGGCCATCACTATTTTAGCCAGATTTATCATTTTTATTTTCCTATAAACATCCCTGCTGTATGAATACTGCAGCTCTTTGACTTTTGAAATAGCATTTAACTGTTTCAAAACACTTCTTGGATGGCAAAACAGCACAAAGCCTTTGAGAACAGGCCCCTCCTTTCCTCCAGCAGAAACTTCATGCTGCAGTGTTTGAAGAAGCGGGAAGTGAGAGTTCCTTGGGTGGTTTTTTGGGTTGTTTTAAGCAGTCCAGGTTGAGGTGTGAGGTGCCTGAAGCAGCCATGTCATGCTTGGTGCATGTCTGATGTATTTGAGGGATGTTCCAAACCTGAAACTCAGCTGGCCTGAGTGTATGGGAACAACATTGGTGCTCAGTTCAGCCCCACCATTGTGACTTCCAGTTGACTGGAATTGGGTGCAGCTTTCCAGTACACAACATGTTCAGGTGGCTTTTCTGTGTGTAAACACCTAAATTTGGACTGGTCAAACTAATTGGGAGCTTTATTTTACTGCTCATGTGCCTTTACACCGCAGGGTTTTTCTCTCAGATTATAAGATGGTGTCCTGGAATCTCGAGTGTGATTCAGACCCTCCTTTCTCCCTTGGATTGCTCCCCATGTGGGGCTTTGGAGGGTTGTGCTGCTCTTCCATGTGTTCTGTTTGTGTGGGGGTTTGAAAAGAGGGTAAGAGACAGTTCTGAAGGGCAGGTTTAACAGTGGTCCCTTCAGCATGTTTTATGTGATGTTTTTTGACAGGAGTTTAGAACCTGATCAGTGAACACGTTGCTGTTTGTGTCACTTGAGCTGTTTTATCCTCCACATGCAGCACGTGTGGCCTAAAATCCTTAACAGCTCTTGAAACCCGGTGGGAATAGTTAATTCTGCAAAATACTAAAAAAAATTCCAAAGTTCAGCATTAAGTATTTTGAAATTACTTCCTTTGTAAGGCTGTTCCTGAATTTTTGGAAGACTGCAGGTTTGTCAACTTCAGCATCAAGGCTTGGTTACTCCTGGTGGTTTCTGGTTAATAGGGAGTCTCTTTGTCACACCTCATGGCTGGTTTCATATTGGCCCCTCTATTTTGTGCTTCTTGAATTCATGCCTTAAATTTTATCGCATTTGTGTTTTAATAACCCAGCAGAACTCTGCTGTTGAAAAGAATCTACTGAAATGCCAAATGTTTTGCTGATGGCCTGTTGTTTTCCCTAGAATGTGTTCGGGCTGTGTAGATTTTGGTAAATATTGTCTACCTCTGTGTTGCACAATATAAAATAGTAATGTTGTAAGATAACCTGTACCTGGTATCTTAATCCATTACTGTAATACAGGATCTGTGTCTGAAAGTAGCTAATTTTGACAGTGAACCTAAATTTTTGTGATAAAATCCCTGTGGCTGAAGCCTGACTTGTCTGAATCTGGCAGGTTTGTCCCGTGGACTGAAAGCTTCCTGAATGGCTGAGGCCATTGTAGGGAGATTCATTCCCACAAAGGATATATGCAGCTAAAAATAAAGTCTGCTCCACATAGCATTCATAGCTTTCTTAATCAGTGCTCGAGTAATTGAATTTTAGCCTTGCACTGAATGACCAGAGAGGTACCTGTGCAGTTCTGCTTTCCAGGCAGGGCTCCCTTGGTTACTGGGGTTTTGTGTACTCTCCTAAATTGAGCTGTTTGAACCTCTGAAATGCTGTTCCTGCCGTGTCGGGATACACTCCCTGCAATCCTTATGTTTAGACACGAGTGAGAAGCTGTTTCCTCAGCTATTGTGTTCTGTCCCCGAGTCGCCGTGTTTGCTCAGGCTTGTTCTGCTTCCTTGAAAGGGAAGATCCCATTTTGCCTCCAGCTTGGGTTCTCCGGTGGCACTGCCAGATTTTGGAGTTGGAAAGTGGCAAAGCTTGTTGTGCTTCCATGCAATCCAAGCCTGCTGAGATGGTAGTCCCTGCTTTTTGGGGAGACAACAGAGATGCTAATAGGAGGGTGGGACGGGCAGTGTCCCTGCTCTGCAGGGAGGATCAGATAAAGAACTGAGCCCAACTCGAGAATTCCAGCCCCAAAAAGCTGGATTTTTAGGTGGAGTAGGTGTGAATTGCTGTGCTGTCTGTATTGGTCTGAGGAACAATACCCAGAGAAATGTGGGTTTTCTTCCAAGGGGCCTGCAAGACAAACTCTTGAAATTCTGTTACTGTGTTAAAAGAAAGTCAGGTTGAAGTTTTGCTTCGTGTCCTGTTCTTGAGTCCTGCTTCAAACATCCCGGGAGTTTTTCAGTCTGCTTGCTGAAATCTGGTGCTCTGATGGGACTGGATTCCCCTCACTGCCTGCCTGGCTTTGGGAAGTGCAATTACTGTGTCAGGATCTGTCTGCTTGAATTTTAACAAACGTTTCACAGAAGCTTCATACTGGTCATGTATGTTAAACCTTGCCAGTCAGATTGTCTTGGAAAGTGTGTACTTTGCCATGCCCAGTGACATTTTCTGAATTATTCTGAATTTATTTTCTGAATTTTAGGGTTGTTCAAAATAAAAATTAAATATCGGGTACTGTGCTACTGAGAAATGTTTTTAAACTTTTGTGTCAGTCCTCCCTTCTGCAGAGGTGTTTCACGGTCAGTGGCCTTTTAAAGTGTGTGTGAAGGTAATGAATTCTAGCTTGTCAGGTGTACTAAAAAGAAATGGAAGTTTTGTGTAATTCTTCTCACTGCAGTTTTAGACATGCCCTGAAATTCTTTCAGAGCCCAACTGCCTTGTCATTGAAGAATGCTCTCAGTATTACTGCTTGAAAATTTGTTCTTTGTGAGATGTCAGTTTTATTGCATAAGGAGGATCTTGCATCGCTTCTTGGGGTAGGCCGGGTTTTACTGGGGCGCCGTCTGGAAGTCGGTTAATTTGGCTTTCCTTACAAATAGTTTGTACACATATTTATTTAATATAATTAACTTTTCGAGAGAGCAGAATGGTCTTTATTGTCTCTGATAGGATTTGTTGCTCCTGATGCTTTGAAACGTAGGCAGATGCCAAATAAGGTGCGGTTCTGAGTGTGAACGCGTGAAATGGGAAGGGAGCTGAGGAGCAGAGTTGTGGTTGTTCCCAGCTGCTGTTGCCGATGGGGGCTCAGGGCAGGGCTGGCCCGGAGCTGCTGCTGCTGCAGGAGCGGCTCCTGCTCTGCTTTGCCCTCGGATTTCCGCGTGCCAAGCGAACACATCACCCGGCGATCCATCTCCATGATGAGGCAGAAATCGTGTACTGGTGGTTTTGGCCAGAGAGCCAAGACAGCAAGGCAGTAGTTTTTATTCTGAAAAAAAAAAGAGGATCTTCAGACTCTTGGCATGAAGCCTGGTGACCTTTGCATTTTGATCAAGTAGAGCTTCCAAGCAGCTACTTTCCCTCTTGATTCTACCTCTGATAATGTACAGTGCTGCTTCGTGGAGCAGCTGAGGGCTTCCTTTGAGATTCCTCAGGCTGTTGGATATGCAGGACTTGCTTTGGGATGCAATTTTGTCACATTGGCAATCTGTAATTTAACAGATGAGATGTCAAGTGCCAAGTTTTGTGTTGTCATAGAAATTTATTAAGCTGGCAAGCTCTGCTGTTGTAGCTCACTGGAAAGCTGTTTCAGTATAAGCCAAATGTTAGGGTTAGTTTATTGCAGTTCTTTGTGTGTTGCTCATTCACAATTGCTTGTTTTGGTGTGCAGGGTTGAGGCAACACTGCTTGGGATGGTACCGAGGCAAAATATTGAGGAGATGGTAAAGGCACGTTTTTTATATAAACTTTAGATCGGTGCTTTGAATGACTCTGACCTCTGATTGTTGCTGTGTGGTATCTAATTCATTATTCATCTCGTTTTCTTCTTTCTCACACTGCTGAAAGGGTAGTCATTCTTCTCACTGAGCTGTTTGCTGGCTCTTTCAAACTGGCAAAATGCAGAAACAAATAAATGTGGTCGGGTAGTGTGGAAACAACTAAGCTTGTGTTGTGAAAACTCGGTAGTACTTCTTTTTCCTTGTGTGACTGCAGAAGTTTAATGTGATACTGTTTTTTCCAGGTGCCATGTTTCAGAACAGACGAAGGCAACTGAGAAAGAAGAGCTGAAGAAAGTAACACAGAAACAAATACAGGCTAATTGGGGGAAAAAAAATTGACCTGTCTCTGAGGTGACTAAAGGGGAATAATGGTGATTTTGCGCCGGGCTCGGCCGCCTGCTTCCGCCCCAACCAGCAATGAATCTTGACTCGCTCTCGCTGGCCTTGTCTCAAATCAGCTACCTGGTGGACAATTTAACCAAGAAAAACTACCGAGCCAGCCAGCAGGAAATACAGCATGTAAGTAAAGTGGGAAGAGAACTGAAGGGAAGGGAGTTTCTCTTCTCGTTGGAACTGTTGTGACTGTTTTCTGTGGTGCTGGGAATCCCAGTGCGTGTGTGACACTCCTGTTGGCTCATCTGTCATGCAGTGCAGCAGCTCAGACCAGTGTTAACTTTGTAGGTGAATACTAGGATTAACTGCTGCTCCTGGAGCAAAGCTTTCCTAACTCCTCCAGGTTAAATCTTTCAGCTTTTGGACATTCTACAGAACACTGAGGGGAAGGAAAACATACACATTTTGAGTCGTTGCACTGAAAGCATGAATATGGGGTAATTTACATCTGAATGCTTTCACTTACCTGAGATGGAAGTTTTTTGTCCCCTGTTCAGTGAGGCATGGCTTGTTGTGAGGCCAGGCTGGTTTGTCTTGGCCCTGGGTTTTCAGAAGGCAGGCAGAGTAACTGTATGTTGAGACTCAGATATTTGTGATCTGGGCAAGAATTCTGGTTTAACTGACCTTTTTAAAAATAGCTCTGACTAGCAGGGTGGACTGAAAAGCATTATCCACAGAGGAGTGCTTGGGAGGAAGTGAATGTTACGGAGCCAGTTTTAGAAACTGGTTTAGTTCAGTTCCCAGCAGACAGCTGGGCCACTTAAATGTTTTTTTTTCCTCCAGCAGTTCGATCCTGCAGTGATTTGAATCATATCAGAAGGCCAGAGGGCTTAGGCAGTGTGAGTTTCTGATAACAGTTATCTGTAGAAGTGCATTCATTGCTTATCTTGAGGTGAGAGGAGGGTGATATCTGCAGTATTCACTGCTTTAAATGTAAGGCATGGAGATGGAATAGATTTCCTGTAAGTTCTGTAACTTTCCCATGTTTTTGCAAGTTCAGGACTCCAGGGTCTCATTTGTGATGACTGCTGTGCTTTTGAACAGATGGTTTTTGCAGCGAGGTGTGACTGAAGCATGACTTGCAGATCTGTCAGGTGAACACTTGCGTAAAGGATAATAAACATTCTTTGATTTGGGAGAAGATACAGCTGATCTGCCATTCACTTGGAGTCTTAAAGGGGGCAGATTGTCCCTCACCCTTCATGCCAGGCCTGTTCCACTGGCTGTGGTGAGAGACTGGAACCTGGAGCGTGGAAATGGCTGGTTTTTGTGTAGGTTGGGTTGTAAGACAGATCTAGGACTTCAAGACTAACTTTCTAAAATCATCTTAATCCTTTGTCTTTTTCTTCTTTTCCTCCTGGTATTGCTTTACCTCTGTGGTTGCTAGTACAGTTTTTCCTTAGATAGTTGAAGAGATTATACATGCTGTAAGTCTGTCTCATGTTACACTGCTTGGTGTCAATTTTGAGCATGATTCACACAATTTTACAAAGCTTCCATCTAAGCTTGTGCAGATGTGGAAATCCATACTAGGAGTTGTTCTTGTCACAAGTGACCAAAATGACACTTGTATTTAAATACCTCACTCAAGCTTAGCAGTGGCAGAGCTTGAGCAACTAATTTCTGCATAAATGTGCTATCAGTAGTCATTTAACAGAGGTGATGCTTTCATTCTGCATAAAAAAATAAAATACATGTTGAACCTCTTATTTGTCAGGCACAAATTCTAAAGAATGGCTTCCTCTGAAGGGAGTTTTTGTGGTCTCCTTTTTCTGAAGGAGTGGAAAGGAGAGCCTGTTTGGAGAGGAGGGAAGGGCTTTGCAAACAGGTTCATCTAGGAAGACACAGTTATTTTTTGATCTAATCATACATTTGCCTAAAGAAAATCCAGCTGGTTCCTGTGTGATAATTCCAAATGCAAGTGGCTCAAACTTTATCCTGAATCACAGGCTGGTTGAGATTGGAAGGGACCTGTGGTGGTCACCCTGGTCCAACCTCCTGCTCAAACAGTCACCTAGAGCGGGTTGCCCAGGAATATGTGTGGGCAGCTTTGAGCACCAGCATGGATGGACACTCCACAACCCCTTTGGGCAACCTGTGCCAGTGCTTGGACACCAAAAATAGTGTTTAGATCTTATTTTATGACTGGATACACTGTCTTGTAAATGTATATCCATAGCTGTGGACTGACATACCACAGACAAGTCTATTGTAGCCTCTGATCAAGAAGCAGAGCTAGATCTGACTTGGAAGTTCCTTTCCAGCAGAACAAAACTTGGCAGCTACTGGAATAAGCAGGCTGTGAGGGAAAAGGAAGCACAGTGTCATAGATAACAGGAGAAAAACTGAGATGGAAACAATCAGACATCAGAGCCCAAAGCAGCCCTGGTGAACAAGGGCACTGGGGCTGGGTGCAGGCAGGCAGACCAGAGGCACAGCTGCAGGTTTGTGCTGGCTCATGTTGTGTGTGTCCTGTAGCTAGAGAGGAGGAAACAATGAGAAAAACGTTGCCAGAAGATGAAAGTTGGATTTGTCATTAGCTGCTACTCTTTGGACAAAGGAGGTGAGTTACTGTTGGTTATGTGACTTCAAATTTCTGCCAGTATGGATTCTGTTAAAAACAAGTAGTGCTGTGTTCTCAGGTGGGGTTTAAAGAAATGAATAAGCTCTGAAACAATCTGGAGCTGCTTCAAGCAACAAGCTGATGAGCTGGTCTGTAGCCAGGAGTTAAGGCAAATGGTAGGGGATGCTAACAAGAATGTGATATTGTTAAGATTTGGTGATGAATGATGGTGTTGAAAATTAACAAATGTAGATCACCTGGTTTTGACAGGTATTGGATACAGCTGAATGAGCTCTAATGACTGGGGAAGACTTGGTTATTCAGCATGTGATCTTTGATTTTAAAGCTTGCTAATGAGCAAGTTTGAGATGAAACTTTTTTCTTTAGATGGCAGAAAAAACTTGCCTTGTGCCTTAAAAGACCCTGGAGTAAAGGCAGTCGGGTCAGTCACAGCCAGGAGACAATGTAAAAGCTGCCTGCAGGATCAGTGAAGATGCTGTCTGGTGGTTTGTCTGCTGGATAAATTCCTGCTACACAGGCCCAGCACAGAGGTTCATGCTGTCCCAAGGCTGTGCTCTAGAGGAGCTGTGGGGAGAAGTGGGGGAAATGAGGCCATGGCACTGTGGATTCTGGGCTGCTTTGGTGGCAGAGAAGCTTGAAACCGTCCTCTGGGTGACCTGAAAACCCTTTTTACTTAGTTTTTAAAAAATACTACCCCTGAAATGCATGGCTTCTGTGTCAGTGACTTGTGTCTAGATTCTTTATCTCCTCATTTATACTTCTCATATGCCAGCAGGGTTAATGACTCGACTTTTAGGTTACTCACTAAAAAGGAACATTCTGAGCAGTTTTGTTGAAACAGTAGATGACTTAACCACTAGAAATATCCACGGTACCAGGCCCAGATCTTGCTCTGTAATCCCTGTTTGCTGCCCAGCTGGATTTCTGATCCTTTTTTGCAGATTGTGAACAGGCACGGTCCCGAGGCAGACAGGCATTTACTACGCTGCCTATTCTCGCACGTGGATTTCAGTGGCGATGGTAAAAGCAGTGGCAAAGATTTTCATCAGGTACAGTTTGCACTGAGGCATCTCTTTTTATTGGTTTTGGTTGTTAAAAATCTGCAGTAGGATTTGATCCATGTCAAGCACAAAGGCAGGTTAGAAGCAGCAGCTTCAAACAAATTTCTGATCTATGGCCTTTCAACTGCAAGCACCTTTCACCAGTATTAAATCAGAAGACAACAAATTATTGACATCTGACTCTTGCAATCTCTTGATCTGGAAAAAAACCCAGATAACATCAGTACAGTTGCTCTTTCTACTACATGCAGTGCTCTGTTTTGAAAGCCTTTCTGTGTCTTTTAAAACTTTGTCCAAATCCACCGACAGTTCTGCCGGTGACTGTGTCTATTGGCAGGAGTGTTTTCATCCTTAATTTTGCCACATTTAGCTCATAAACATCAATCCAGTACTCTTAGATTCTGTTGTTTGTTTTTACTACACAAGGTGGACGGTAGTTTTGTTTTATTGTCCTGTCACAAAACTGTGAGTGCTCACTTTACCTTGTTCTTTCCAGACTCAATTTCTGATCCAGGAGTGTGCGTCGCTGATTACGAAACCAAACTTTATCTCGACGCTGTCCTACGCCATTGACAATCCCTTGCACTATCAGAAGGTTCGTGTGCTTGAAATGTTGGTATTTTTTGTCTTGTTTGTGGCACCAGAACAAAAATAAATCCTCAGTGCTCCTGTTTCTTTCAGTATGAAAGCCACGATAGTGGTTTGATAGTGAAAGAGTGGGGTATGTGGAAGAAGCTTTTAGTTTAGTTGGAAAGATGTTTGTTTAGCCATATAAGCTTTGTGTGAACCTACAGCAGTATAGTTACTAATATTCCAAACTTGCAAATGGACTCTAGATAGCCTGACACATTGCAGATGAGACTAACCCCATAACAACTTCTGTTTAACTCTTCTTACCTGTTTCAGAGTCTAAAGCCTTCACCCCATTTATTTGCCCAATTGAGTAAAGTCATCAAATTAAGTAAAGTTCAAGAGGTAGGTGAACGCTTCAAAAGTATTTTAATGTGTTTTTTTTTTTACTAAGCATGTTAGAAAGGATGATGCCTCTTACCACAATGTTTATTGCTGTTTGCAGGTGATTTTTGGTCTCGCTTTACTGAACTCTTTCAGCTCAGATCTACGAGGTTTTGGTAAGTGAAGCTTCTGAAGTGCTGCAGCAGGGACACCCTTTTCTTTTTCAGCACTGGGCTTTCTGGATGGGGAGTTATGTGCCTGCCTGGCCTGAGCTTGCAACTAGTGATGTCTTTGGAGGGGCAATAGCTGACACAGTCATATTGTATGAAGTTGAAGGTCCCTTTCATACGTGACTTGTTAGATAATGAATCAGTGTGAGGTACTGCGATAACTTTTAGTTGTCCATTAATATTTGAGTTCTGGGGTATTTAGATCTGAACTGTTGTGGCTTGTGGTAAACAAACCCAAATTAAGAGAATGGTACCCCTGAATCTTCCTATTAAAAAGGAATTGCAGGTTTTGACTGGAGCCTCTTTTTGTTTCCAAAAGCTGCCCAGTTTATCAAACAGAAACTCCCGGATCTCTTACGCTCTTACATCGACGCGGACGTCAGTGGAAATCAAGAAGGTGGCTTCCAAGATATTGCAATAGAGGTCCTGCACCTTCTCCTCTCCCATCTCCTCTTTGGGCAGAAGGGAGCCTTTGGGGTAGGACAGGAGCAGATTGACGCTTTCCTCAAAACATTACGTAGAGGTGAGTGGTGCTGGTCAGGAAACCTGTGTGCTGAAGTCTTGGGGAGCTTGGTGAGGCAGAACTCTGTAAATCATCACAGCTCTGAACTGACAGAAAAATAACATTGTTCTGGCATTGCCCTTAATGCAGGGTTTTGAAAAGTTGTGATAAATAAACATGAAGTAGGGGATATTCCATCTGTGTTTGCTTGCATGGCCTGGTGTTTGTGGGTTTAACCAGAGGAGCTCAGTGTGCTGTAGTTGAGAAACCCCTTACAGTGTAAAGTATATTTCAATATATATGGCCATTTGAAACAGGTACTTTTGAAGCACTGTGCTGTTTATATTGGATGCAGATCCCTGAGGAAATACTAGCACAGTGAGAGAGTTTCTGAGTTAAACTCTGGTTCATTTCCTGGAAGCTACAACAGTCCTTGTAGGGGACATTATCTATATGGTAGTCTCTTCCTTTCCAAAATGAGTGTTTGCTGTAAACCTATGAGTGCCCTTTTGATTTCTGCAGCAGCAGGGCAACTCTAGCACAGCAGTGGAATAATCTGGAATAGCCTTTTACTTGCAGCTGGTGTTCTGGGGTTTTTAACACTTTTTTGTTACTCTTGCCTTTAGATTTTCCCCAGGAGCGTTGTCCTGTGGTGCTTGCACCACTTTTATACCCTGAAAAACGGGACATTCTAATGGACAGGATCCTGCCTGATTCTGGAGGGATAGCCAAAACCATGATGGAGAGTTCTCTGGCAGATTTCATGCAAGAAGTTGGCTATGGCTTTTGTGCAAGGTTTGTGGGAAAATGCCTACTTTGGGGAGGTGATCAAATCTCAAAGGTATTAACATAAGTTTGTTTAAACCACAAAGTAAAACAACAATGTGTTGGAAGATACTGAAAATGATTTCCTTTGTTAGCATGTGCCTGTTAGTAAAACAGTTTATATCTGTATTGATGCTATATAAATCTTGTTGGCCTAGTTATTAAGTGTTCACAAAATTAAAAAAAAAAATGCAGAAAAAGCCTTCAGTTCTAAAATTGAAATTGAGCACCTGCTCATTGTTTGCTCTTTTGGCTCCTTGAAGGTTTTTGCTGGTGACCTCTGCTCGGGGGTGCCATGCCTTGCATCAGGCTGACAGGCAAATGTTCACAGCTTACCCTTGAACAGTGCTCATCATCCTTTTGAAATGTGCATTCTCAAAGCCTGTGTTTCACTTTTAAGCTGCCAGAAAACTGGAGCCTTTGGAGCTCTGTATCACAGGTCAATACGTGCAAGTGCTTTTAACCAGGAACGGTGCTAAACCCACCCCGTGCCTTTGCTGTGACAGAGCACAGCCTGGGAAACATCTCTGCCTGGCACTTCAGTACACCTGGCTTTGAACTGCAGACCTGGCACAGAGTGTTTCACGGAAATAATTGCACGGACTGTCTGCTGAATTTTTCTTCTTGATTGGCCTGGAATTGAAGTTGAGTTTTAGTCTCAAACGAGTTTCTCCCGACAATCTGCGTGCCGTCCCAGCTGTACCCACAGCTCTGTTTCCATCTGTCCTCCGTTGTGCCGTGGTGAAACCTGCTTTCCTGAGACCTCTGTGTTTTGTTGGCCTTTAGTGTCGAGGAATGTCGCAACATAATCATGCAGTTCGGCGTGCGGGAAGTGACGGCCGCGCAGGTTGCCCGGGTGTTGGGGATGATGGCTCGCACTCACTCGGGACTGACGGACGGGATCCCGTTACAAGTGAGTGGCCTCTTGGGCTGGGGGGTTACATTTCAGCAGAAACAGAGGAGCTAAAATGCCAGCCTCCAGTAATTTAGCAATTGTATTATTCAGGACTTGTACTTCTGTCAGTTCTGCTGAAAATGTGTTTAATACTTGAGTGAATGAAAGATCCTCTGAAGTGTAAAACTGGTGCCAGTACTGGTCTGAACTTCTGATTATGCCCTCCTAGTGCAGGGAGTTCTGTAGCCAGTGGGTGCTGAGACTCCTTTATTTTTAACTAGTGTTTAATTCAGTGTATTTGACTTGCAGTCTATTTCGGCTCCTGGCAGTGGGATTTGGAGTGATGGGAAGGATAAGAGTGATGGAACCCAAGCCCATACCTGGAATGTGGAGGTCTTGATTGATGTTCTTAAAGAGCTGGTAAGTCCTGTGAGCATCTCGGTCTTTTATGTGGAATATCTGAAAGCAGGACGTGTCTCAGTGTGATTATAAAGCTTTCTAAGCTCCAACAGCCTGAATAGCTTTGAATCTCCTTAATGTGACTGCACTTAAATGATTGGGGTGTTTTTCCTCATGAACAAGAAAATTTTGAGGAATTGTGGGAAATAAAAGCTGCTTGAATGAGTAACTTGGGTGCAATTTGAGATTTATTCCACGCTGCTCCCACGTACTCCAGCATGTGTTCTCTGAGGGTTTTTGTGTTTCAGTGTATTTCTGGCAGGGGAATGTTTTGTGCATCAGACTCCTTGCTTTGAAAAGCTTCTCACTGTAGGCACGAATGATGAAAATGAAACTATTTCTGTAGCTACTCATTCTAACACTGTAAAGCTTTTTGCGTATGAGGATGCTTTAGAAATAGGAAAGTTTTTCACCACTTTATAAGCAGCAATTTTTGTGATTACCTCAGACAAATATGAGTCCCATTTCCTTGGCCTGCCTTATTTTTTTGTTATTTTTTTTTAATCTCTCTATTCTCTCTGATGTATGCAGGAGTGAGTTATTTTTTTCTAGACCTTGGGCCATACAAGTAGCTTTGTATTTTTGCTCACTGTTTCTGAAGTGAGTGGTTGATGTTCCACAATGGCCACAGTTCCCTCCCAAGCTCTCTCATCCTTATTGTTTCACACTGTTGCTGAAAAATGCAGTAGGTGCTTTTCAAGGACTTGCAGTTTACATTTTGCAGAAGGAGAAGCAAGTTCTGCTTGCCAGCAGGTCAGAGCCTTCTGCCTTTTATTAGAAGGCACATGGAAGCCTCCTAAAGGAATAAGTTTGCATGCTAAGACAGGAGCAATGTGTTTGGGTTTTTTAAAAGCTTGTCAATGAAATGCTTGGAAGGATTGACAGCTACTGTAGTGCTGGGCAAGTGCAATCTCAGTCTGGTTTCACAAATTAACTCGAGTAAAATTCTCACAACTCTCTAAATACTTTTCTTTTTGAAAAGAAACCCTTGCTTTCAGCTGGAAGTCGGGTGGATGTTAAGCTGGATAAAATACTGATGAAGAAGGGGCTCTTACAAGACAGTACTGAGGATTGTTCAAAGCTGACCCCCCCTTGTTTGTCTGGTTGCAGAACCCCAACCTGGACTTCAAAGTAGTAACGTATGAACTGGACCACCCGGGATTTCAGATTCGTGACAGCAAGGGCCTGCATATTGTGGTGTTTGGCATCCAGAGAGGGCTGGGCATGGAGGTTTTTCCAGTTAATGCCATCTACAGACCTTGGAAGCACGCAGAGGGCCAGGTGGGTGTCCCAGCATTTCTGCTGTACCTGTAGAATATTTGCAGAGTTCCTGAATTTCTTGGATTGGTGGACTGGACTGGTAATGTGAGTTTTAAGATAAAGCCACATTTGAGACCTTGGCTTGTAAGGCCTCAGGTGTGTTAACTGAAGTGCAGCCTGCAGTTCACCAGTGTGCATTGTGGGAGGAGATGGTCACTCGTGCACTGGGACAGCACCCGTGGCTTTAGCAGAGTTGTGGGGTGTAGTGCAGCAGAGGGCAGAGCTGCTGCTGTGTGGCAGTGCTCTGCAGTTTGTACCTGGTTACACAAACAGGCCACAGCTTTGTGCAGACAAGTACCCTCAGCATGCCTGTGTCCATCACTTCAGAAATCCTGGGAGAAGTGTGAGGTTCAGTCTTACATAAAACCCGCTGGTAGTAAAGCTTGGCTCATCTCTGCTGCTTTGTTGATTTGCATCATTCTCAAAAATGTGTCACAATGAAGTGTAAGGAATCTGAATGTCTAAATATCTAACCTGTTTTTGATGTCTTTTTTAATTCCAGCTCTCCTTCATTCAACATTCCCTCATAAACCCTGACATCTTCTGTTTTGCTGACTACCCTTGCCATACTGTTGCCACAGACATCCTGAAAGCACCACCAGAGGATGACAATCGAGAAATTGCTACATGGTAATCCTGCTCTCAACTGCTTTTCATACCTGGAGTTAGATGACCTGTCTGCTCCAAGCTGGTTTTATCTAAATGGAGCCAGATTTCTTTGTAGCTGTTTGTACATCCCAGTAGATCAGCCATTAGTGTTTGTTCCATGTGGGATTGGTGAAAGTACTCACATCATCAGGACTTCCCCTGTGCTTCCTTAATAGCTGAAAATGCACTGCCAGTTCTTGCTTTTATTGGAGCCCTCAGCTTGTCTGGAGAACTTCTGCTGGTGTATTTTGACATGCAAGCTGAAAGGAGGGGATAGAGGAGGTGGTGTGAATTTAAATCTCTCTTTCTCGGGATGACATTAGAGAAGTTTGCTTTATTTGTATGAAAGAAGTCCTGGGATTTATATAGTAAATTTATGGAGCTGTTGGTGAGTCGTTGCATGATGCTGACTGGTGTGACTCTCTGAGCTGACCCCTTCTTTTGGTATAGCCAGGTAGCTTATTTCAGTAAAGATATTTGCTTCTTTTTTCAATTGTATGGCCCAAAATAGGGAATTGAAAGATGGGAAATACAGGTAAATTGACAATGATTACTTGTCCATGAAGCAGACAAAACGAGTATCTTCAGTAAGTTTCACAAGCTGGGACTTAGAGGTGTTTAAAAAACTATATTCCATTTCTGGAAGTACATTTCAAGTTAAATTATCCAGGTCACCCACCTCAAGCTGAATTCCTTCAACATCAGCTCTCAGTTCTCCCTCTTCCCTAACAGAGTCAGAAGGTCTTAAGCTCTTAAACTGTGAGTTATTTTTCATGGTTTCTTTCAGGCTTAACTGTAGGCAGTACAACCAACCTGCAGTGTCAGGTTGGTGGCAGTGGGTGTTGCTTTATGTTCCCTCCCCGTTGTTCCTGCAGAATTCTTGGCTCCAGGCTCCTGTAAGCTTTCTGCTCCATAACTTTGGGGGGGGTTCTCTGTTTTGTTTTTTTTTTTTTCTCTTTTGTTAGGAAGAGCCTGGATTTGATTGAGTCTCTGTTACGATTGGCAGAAGTGGGACAGTATGAACAGGTTAAGCAGCTCTTCAGTTTTCCCATCAAGCATTGCCCAGATATGCTGGTCTTGGCCTTACTGCAGATCAACACGTCCTGGCACACCTTGCGCCACGAACTCATCTCCACGCTCATGCCCATTTTCCTTGGCAACCATCCCAACTCTGCCATCATTTTGCACTATGCATGGCATGGACAGGTAAGTGCTCTCACTGGAGTTTGGTCATGTAGCTTGAAAGCTTCTTAAATGGGTTGAACAGTTAGGACACTTAACAACGGTCATATTGGTTTATGAACTGGTCGGTTTAAAACCCAAGGGGTGAATCATCTGTGGTTTATGCAGAGTAATGAGTTGTCCCCTCCCTGACTTGAAGCAAATTGTTATGATTTGATTTTCAACAATATTTACTGAGAAAATATACCTGGAAAAGTAGAGAGGCAAAGTTAAGTTTGACTTCTTTAAGCCTTTCAGTTAGCTAAAGTTGACTGCAGTTTGATTTTAAATAAAAGCACAAAATCAATCGGTGCAGCAAAAGAAACCCCCAAAACCTTCACAACAGCATCACCCACCCTGCCCTGCTCAGCTCTCAACCTCACACACTTGAAGTGTAAAAACTTAAAGCAGTAAGAAGTGAAGAGGTTTAAACCAGAAGAGTCTCCTTTGTACTTGCCAAAAGGTCAAGGTTATTCTAGGCATAAAAAAACTGCCCTCACCATAAGTTTTCACAGTCTGGGGTGTTTTCAGAAATCTTAGGACTGTCTGCTGACCTTTTTCAAGGAGACTTTCCATGTAGACATAACTATATTTGCAAATCCCATACTTTCAGTGGTTTTGCTGTTTGGTGTGGCCTTAAGTGCTGGTAGTTAAGCAAAGACAAGTCATAAGAAACTTAAAGCAAAGGAAGCCTCTGGGGTGGGGGGGAGTCTGCAGTAGGAAACATCTTGCCCTCATCATGTAGAGTAAATGGCAGGAAGCTTGACCTCTGAGATCACTGTCCACATTCACTGCAAAATCATGGCTATTTCCTAGCTGAATGCTATGGATGTTTTATATTTTTCCTTATAAAAATCTTTACAAAGCATGAGGGTAGGATAAATGTGATGTGCTTTTTCCATAAGGTCTTGAGATGGCAAAATAGGCAGTTTTTCCCCAGGGGAGATTTCAGAATAAAGCACAGAATGATGCCTGCCATAGGACATGGTGCCATTCCACAACTGAAGGATGTTCCACTTTCCCTTCAAACAAAACCCTTGCTGCCATTAAAAGTCTCAGTTGTGTTGTAGTTTAAAATTGCCCCTGTGTGAGCAGAGGTAGATACTGTGTTTTCCATGTTGAATTCTCACTTCAGGATATCATGTCAGGCATAACATTTTTTTAAATGGCTTGCATATTCCAAAAGCAATTTGTCTGCAGTTGAGAGCAATTAGACCTGGACAGTGGTAGGAAAGAGGTGGGGATGTACATACTTATCATTTGCAGTCGTGCTCCATCCTTTAGTTGTAGCTCCTGGATAGTCTGTTCTTGCACAGAAAAAACTCAAAAGCAACTTCTGCAGCTAAAGAATAAGTATGTCTGTTAAGCTTTAGATGTAAAATACCCTTCTTAATGTTCACATTGTTGATCCTATTCCCAGAACCATGAAGTACAACTCTTAATTTAATTCTCCTTAGGGTCAGTCTCCTTCAATCCGTCAGCTCATCATGCATGCGATGGCAGAGTGGTACATGAGAGGGGAGCAGTATGACCAGGCAAAACTCTCACGGATTCTTGATGTGGCACAAGACTTAAAGGTGAGTTTTGCAAAAACACTGCCATTATTTACTGTCTGGTGCCTTTTTTGCAGGTTTGCTTATCTTTTAACAAAGGCTAAGCTTGACTTAGACTAATTTAGCAAGGATTACTTTTTTTTAAAGCACGTCTGAATTCATTTGTTGCTGCTTATCTTAAAAAAAAGGAAAAAAAGCCTGTGTTCATGTGACCTTAAGTACTCTTCAGCTGATTTGTGGTATCTGACTGCAGATGCTTCCAGCCTGTCCAACTGTGAGCCCAAGATGTTTTACTTGGTTATTTGCAGTGGGGTTGGTTATTGTGGCTTAGCTGACAAGTACCTTGGGAAGCAGTACAACAGAATTGCCTGCTGTGTAAATCCAGAAAGAGTTCTGACTGTTTTAACCTTGAGTAGTGTTGAAATGAGAATGTAGAAAATATCTGTGAGATATTTGTGTGAAGGTGACACTGCTAAGCGTGACAGAACGGGGATTTCCTGCTACTGTTTCTTAGTTTTCTGTCATTCACAACAGACTGGAAGTTGTGACTGACTTCTTTGAGGCCTTTATTGCTTCCTGAAGTGAGATGCAAAATAATTGGGTGTCCCAAGGTGCAAGAGTCAGTTTTGTTGTAGCAATTACTGTGTTGAGAGATGACCCCTCAGAGCAGATACATTCTGAGCCTCTCAGAGGGGGTTGAGGTGTCTTTGCAGGGAGATAATTGGCTCTCCTGCCTAATTTTGTTGCAATGTCAACTTGGTAGTTCTCGGACCACTTGCTGGTGGATTTTCATGTAGAGGAATTTAAAACTGTCAGCACAAGGTCACTTCAAAGAAGGTAAAGTCATGATTTTAAATCAGGGCTCTTGCTTATTTGTCTCATGAGCGAGCTGGAAGTGAAGTTGATAGCACCAATCTTTGTTGACAAAGCAAGCACAGCAGCATGTGATAATGAGACTCCTTTACTAAAAAGTGTTGGGGGGGGGCTAGAAAGAAAAGGAGAAAGGGTGTCCATGTGTCTTCACTAGTAGTCTTCTGATTTTCTTTCTTTAGGCCTTGTCAATGCTGCTAAATGGTACTCCATTTGCCTTTGTTATTGACCTTGCTGCACTTGCCTCTCGACGGGAATACCTCAAACTTGACAAATGGCTCACAGATAAAATTCGGGAGCATGGGGTAAAGCAGAATTTTTCTTTTTATTTCTGCATTCCTATCAGTGACTAACTGAAGTCACTTTAACAATTTTATAAGTAGCTTTAAAGCTGTGGAAAGTGTCCATGGTCTGATAGTTCAACATTTTCACTGAACTATAGTAGCTTAGTGCAATTCTTTCCACGGTGCAATTGCCAAGTTTGAACTGGTGTCCTGGATGCAGTTTGGGAGGTTAAGATAACATTTTTTTCCTCAGGAGCCTTTCATCCAGGCCTGTATGACTTTCTTAAAGAGAAGATGTCCATCTATCCTGGGTGGCCTTGCTCCAGAAAAAGATCAGCCCAAAAGTGCTCAGCTTCCTCCAGAAACGCTGGCAACGATGTTGGCCTGTCTGCAGGCTTGTGCTGGGTAAGGATTACCTTGCTTACACTGAATGTGTCATCTCTTTGCAGCTTGTTTTCTGGCACATGGTCACAGCTGGCTTGGAGTTTCACCTGGAGAGAGGGGTTAATGAGAATGTATAAACTTGCAGGGGTAGGTGCAGTACTATAGTTCATTTTGCACTGAAACTTCTGGTGTAGGCTGAGTTGTGAGAGCTTGAGCATTGTCTTTGTCATGGAACAGGTGAGGTGATCTTGGAGACTTGGGGGCTGGCTGGTGACTCAGATCCTTGGTTGTTAATGACTAGATACAGGGCTTTAATTGGGACAAGGGAATACAGGCCATGGCTACAGAATGGAACAGCATCTTGGAAAAGTGATTGTATAAAGGATTTTGGAATTGTGTTAAGCAGATGCCTCTGTCTGGTAACTGCCCTAGCAACAAAGGGCTCCTGCAGTCCCTTATGTGTAGGAGAAGAGTGGTGAGTGGTGTCTGTAGTGTAATTGAGACTGGAACTAGACATGTGTAACTTCTGTCTTCATTTGAGAGAGACTCAAAGTAGTCAGATGAAAAATATCAATGATCTTTTGCAGATGAGATTGTTTAGCTTAAGACAGAAGAAAAATTATGTGAGTCTAAGAGCTGTTTTGTCTGCTCAAGGAGAGGGGTAGACTACAGATGGGCTGATGGGAACTGAAATTGGACAAACCAGTCTTCAAATACGTGTACACACATAGTAAATGTGACTGGATGTTGTAAAGTATTTGCAGTGTCATTTCTTCGTGCTGTCAGACCAAGATGGCATTTATCTCTGGAACACTGCTGCAGTTAACTAGACCTGTCACAGGGCCATGTGTGAGCCAGAGCAACTGGAAGCTGGAGATGGTGCTGATTTTGCTGCTGGTTTTGGCACCAAATGAGCCTGGCATGTCCCAGTGCATGTTACTGATCTGGGCCTTATGCTGTGTCCTTTGGCTTAGCCAGGGTTGTCTTAAAAAACATGAGAAGCATCTTTAAAGGCAGCCAGGATGATTCATGGCTCTCCTGTGGGTGATAGGAAATTTGTACCAGCACGGAGTTGTCACAAGGGGTAGTGGAACTGAGAGGGAATTTGAGGTACCTGTAAGATTTTAGGAGAAAGGAATCTCCTGGTTTCTGCTGGAACCTGTGCAACTGATCTTCAAAATGCTGTTGAAGTAGTGTCTCTGAAATATAATGGTCAGCACATGTCTTGGACTGAGAGATAACTGATATTTTTCAACTCAAAGTGCATCTTCTGAGACTGGTTCACAAATGAACTTATATTCCTTATTTTGCATGCTGCAGTGTCCATGCTTTAGAGGTTCAGTAGTTAACTGTAGACTTGACTTGCATCTAATGTCACTGTGTTCTGAATCTTAATGTGTTAACCAAGCTTTATTTATTCCATTAATTCCAAAAGCCACTAGTTCTCTACTGGCACAATTCTCTCAGCTTTTGGTTTCTTTTTATAGCTCCTTGTATTCCCTTTTATACAAGAATGTGACCTACTTGCAGTCATTTTCCATCAGTTATTCTCTTTGAGCTTTTGAAAGAAAAAGCTTGGATTTCTTTCATGAAGCAGTGGCTTTGATGAGCTCAGGTTTCAGTCACAAATAGGAGTGGGCATTTGAAGACTAGAAGGTTAAATCACAGTAAATATTAAATACATCTGGGAGAGTAGTTCCACTTCACCAGTTGAAGTCTGTCACCTCTTAAATCAGTTGATTTAGGAGCCTGCTCTTTAATTAGACTGTAGTTATTTCTTATCCTGTTTTGTGTCCAGGGAGACACACTTTTTTTAGCCACCAGGACCCTGCACGTTCTGAGACTTAACTTTGGTGCAACTTGTTTATCCCTGGTGAGCACTGCAGTTGTGGCATCAGGTAACAGTGAGTCTTCAAAAAGAAATAAATGTTCCTTCTGTTGCTGAGTGTTTTTCCAGTGAAGTCAGGGTGGTTGCAGGCACCACAGACTGACCAAGCATGGGATCTATGAACAAGCTGCTTGTGAGAAATTCTCTCCCCTCGTGGAGCTGCAGTGAATTGAGAGGGGCAGCAGTTGCCTCTTCCACACAGTTTTGTCCTGCACAGTCCAAGTGTGTCAGGGTGGGGAATTGTCACTTCTCAGTCCCTCTCTCAAGAAGGGAAGAGGCTTCTGTGTACCTTTGCCTTGGAAATGAAAAGGCTTTTCCCTGTTTTGTAAGGATTTGAATAAAAAAAAATGCAAGAGATGTGAAAGTTTTACTCCAGCAAGCTGGAACTTCCCTTTGTTGCTCTAGAGGTGGCTGACTGTGGTTCCTGCCTCTCAGCCCACCAACTTTGTTTGCCTCAAATGCAGGCTGGTTTTTTTGTAAGCTTTGGGTTTGTGGGTTTTTTTGTTTTGTTTTGTTTTAGAAAATCTGCATTTCTGTGCTATCTACAAATATTGTGATGTTTGCATCTTGATATAGCAGCGTGTCTCTTGACATGATAAAAAAGTTAACCTTCAGTCTGCCTGGCAGATGGGCAGGACAAAACATCAGTGGTTCCCTCAAAGCACAAATGGCCCAACCAGTCACCATGAGTGTCAGACTCTGGGACTGTAAGTCTGTCTCTGTCCTCACCAGGAAAGTAAAACTAAAGTTCAGGAAAGCATAAATAATTTGCTGTATTTTCCAAGAGGGAAATGTCAGTGTTCTGTCAGGATGTTTGTGGTTGGGTTTGTCAGCAGCAGAGCTGCCTTTCCTTCCAGTTTGGGAACCTGGCAGTCAGACACGGAACACTTTGGAAAGAGGGTACTGACTGCTCTCAGTTGTGCAATGACTTTGTGCCTAAATTTGTGTTTTCTGATGTTTTTTGATTATATTTACCTTGAATAGTTGAGTTTCCTGCCTCTGTTTTGGTTTAATGTTAGTGTTTAAAGCATGTCTTTCAGTTTGTAGACAGATGAATTTTACCTCTCCTCATTTTCTTTGTGTGTGTGTATTCCATGTATCTCCTCTCTTGGAGAGACCTTGTGTGTAATGAGATTCAGAACGGGAATAATCACAAACTGTGGAGTTTGAGGGCAGGAAAGAGCCTTGGGGAGCAGGTTTGAAAAGGGGATCATAGCACCAAACTGTGTTTTAATTCACAAGGCTAAGCTGTGTATACCCGCGATGTGGACAAGAGCAAACCAGTGCTGCTGCAGATGCTCAGCTCTTCCAAGAGCCGTTGCAGCCATGTAGGTTCATATCCCAACCCTCCTCCTGCTGTGTCCTAGGAGTGTTTCTCAGGAGCTGTCAGAGACCATCCTCACCATGGTAGCCAACTGCAGTAACGTCATGAACAAGGCTCGGCAGCCCCCGCCGGGAGTGATGCCCAAGGGACGCCCGCCCAGTGCCAGCAGCCTGGATGCCATCTCACCCGTGCAGGTACACACACTGCTCTGCTCTGCACAGCTTATCTGCTGTAGTAGTTGAGCTCCTTCTGCAGGACTAAGTCAAACATCATCTGGCTCACGTAGCTCTAGGCTTGCATGTCTGGATAACTTTGCTTGTAACTGCAGAATGTTGGCCGAGGGTTGTAGTTCAGAACTGTCTTTCACTTCATGAATGTCTGTAAGAAGTAACTGTGAAGTATTACAGGATGGGAGCACTGAAGAGGGACAGATGTTTGGTTTATTTAAAATAACTGAGGCTTTCTTTTAAAGTGCTAAAATTTACTAAGACTTTTGAGAATTAAGCACTGCCTTTGAACCTGATGTGTCTTGTTTGTAGCTTCACGGGCCAAGCCACAGTGCTAGAGCATAAGGACTTGTTATAACTGGGGCTCTTCAGCTCTCAACTGAACTGCTCTTTTAAAAACAAGGTACATTTCAGTTACTCCCTGCCACTCATCATCCCTTCCTCCTCTGGGAGCAACACATTACAGACAGGTTTTGCTTCTAGCAGTCACATTCAGTTTTGAAGTGGTGACAGGCTTTTCGCATGAAATAGTGGCAATTCAGCATTTAAGAAAGACTGAATTGCCAGTAGATTACATAAACTAAACACAGAGAGCAGTTTCCTTGTAAATTGTTGCTTTATTGAAGTTGCTCATCAGATGTACCAAATATCTTGGCAACGTGCTGCAGATAAGTGATACGATCAAGCAGAGCAGCCATTGTTAGTCTGTAGTCATGCTGTTTTCTGGGTAGATAACACCATTTTCTGCTCTTCCTAGTCAGTTCCTTGACTTACTGCTTTGTTAGCCTGTGTTCTGCCTTCCCTCCTACTCATCACCCAGGTTTTAATGCTTTTTTTTGAAGACTTCATTCAGGTATTTAGGTGGGAAAAGTGGACATATAGTGGGATCCTTCAGACAGTCAAAAATAAAAATACTCTGTAAGCTTGAGTTGAAATACCTTTTTGAGTCTTGGGGTGAGGTCTGAGGTCGCAAACTGCAGAGCATAAACTACTCTAGTATAAAAATCTGCAAGTAGAAGTAAATGCTGCTTATTGCAAGCATTTACTGTTGTGTTACTCTAAACTGCAGACTGTGGAACAATCAGCCTTTCTGTTAAAGCTCAGAGGGAATGGGATTTCATGAGATTGTAGAAGAAAAGTGAAGGCGCATTCTCTAGACTAACTGATCTTTTGGGGTGATCTGGATGACTTCAGAACTCACAGCAACCATGCAGAAAGGCTTTTCTCAGAAATGTTTTGATAGGTAGCTGTCTTTGTACAAAACATGCCAAAGATCAGCTGGCTTTTGGGTTTATGGGTGTCTGTGTAACCTTCCTCTCTTCGTGCAGATCGACTCGCTCGCAGGAATGGCATCTCTTAGTTTAGGTGGCTCAGCTGCTCCCCACACCCAGAGCATGCAAGGCTTCCCTCCAAACCTGGGCTCTGCCTTCAGCACTCCTCAGTCACCAGCAAAAGCTTTCCCCCCTCTTTCCACCCAAAACCAGACAACAGGTTTCAGTGGCATAGGAGGACTCTCTTCACAGCTTCCAGGTACTGCTGTTGGGGTGGAGTGGTTTGTTTTTGGCATGGCAGAGCTAAGGCACTGTTATTGCTGAGGGTGGAAATACTGGTGGGTTGGGTGCTTCCTTCCCTTGGAGGGTGGGACACCCCACTGGACAAACAGCTGTGTTGTGTGGGAGGGAGTCACACACTTCTGGGTCATTGCTGAAACATCACTTCAGAGTGTTGCAGCTGCAAAAGGTAAAAAGTTTAGGAGTCAAGAGGGTGTTTTGACAAATTCAGCAGTGTCATTTTAGATTGGGACAGAGATTAATTCCTTAAGTTAAAATTGCTTGATATTAGCCACGTACGAGGATTATAAAGCTGTTGAGTTCTTGGAAATGACAAGTGCTGGGAGGAGTAGTAAATGCATACTCTGAGGTGCAACTGAGATGACCAGTTGTTTACTTTTCAGTAGGTGGTCTTACTACAGGTTTCTTTTCAGTAGGTGGTCTTACTACAGGTTTCTTTTCAGTAGGTGGTCTTACTACGGGTAGCCTGACTGGCATAGGAACTGGAGCTCTGGGCCTTCCTGCAGTGAACAATGACCCATTCGTGCAAAGGAAGCTGAGCACATCTGGACTGAACCAGCCTACATTCCAGCAGAGTAAGATGAAACCTTGTAAGTGGTAGTGTTGTCTGTGGCTGTGAAGTGTGACTGTGGTCTGCAGTTAATCTGTGTTTCCTTCAGGGGAGGCTTGGATCTGTAGGCTGTAAATTTTAGAAATGGAGCTTTTACGTTATTCCATTAGCCTGAAAAAGGTGCTTCTAGGCTTGTATCCTAGAAGCTTGACAAGTGCCCTGGGGGGGATTAAAAAAAAGCTGTTAGCATAAAAATACAATGTGTTACAGCTTTGTGTTTCTGTCCTTTTTCTGTGGTGCTGTGTTTTGAACAAAAGAGTTGTCCTGCTCTTGACAGAGAAAATTGTATGTGCCTGGTACCAGGGTGTTTTTGGTTTTATTTGTGACAAGGTTAAAGAAAGCCAACTGAGTAAGGTCCTGTTGCAGCAGGGAACTTAAAAGGTGAAGCAGTGAAATAAGACTAACAAAAGTTGGTGGGAAGGTAGTTTTTGGAAGGAATAATTTGGTTCCTGACACTGAGCCATTATCCTTAATCATTTATGCCTCTGCAGTATGCTCACAGTGAAGTGTTGAAGCAATCAAATGTTCAGGAAGCACAGCCATGTGCTAAACCTTCCTCACTGCTGTTAGGGAGGAGCTATCAAAGAAGCCATAAGTAATAACAGCAAAGTTACCTGTCTTTGCAGGTGTACAGGGGAGGCAGCTGCAATGACCACTGGTTTATATTTGGGGTCTTGAACATTCAGTATAAACTTGCTGGCCTGAAAGTCTGTGTGCAAGTCTGTGTGCATGTCAGTGTTGTGTAGCATGCTTTATTCTGGTCTGTTCTGCATTCATTCAGTTAGTTGGCAGTTGAGGTCAGCTTGGGATGCAGTGGGTTCTAGGAATACAGCAGGGTGAGGTTAATGCTATCTTAGGATTCAGGGGTTTTTAATAAATACAGCATATTGGAAACAGATTTTTTAAAATAGCAATTCCTGTCTAAAGGAAAGGTTAAATATCCTGCTTTTCAGAACAACTAGCAGGTTCTGTACAGACTGGTGGAAGAGGTGAAAAGGACTAGATGAAATCCTGACTGCCTGAAGTTGTCCTGAGCGTGATACCTGTTCCCTTTTTTAACAGCTGACTTATCTCAGGTGTGGCCAGAGGCTAATCAGCACTTTAGCAAAGAAATAGATGATGAGGCAAACAGCTACTTCCAGAGGATTTACAACCATCCACCACATCCAACCATGTCTGTGGATGAGGTGAGTTCCCTTCTGCACCAACTGCTGTCCAGAGACCTGCAATAAAGTTGATAGCAATTATTTCCTCAACGTTTTAATGGAAAATCAAAAAGGGCTCGTGGTGGAACCTTGCAGCATTGCTTTTTGGCTTGGTTGAAGTTGTTTTTGCAGCAAACTTGCAGCTGATCATTACATTCAGCTTTGACTTATGTGGACTGAAAAACCTTAGATGTCTAATTAACACTCCTAAAATGCTGCTAAGTGGGAAGGATTCGATGTGGTGTGGAAGCCTTTGTGTTCAAAATAAGTGCTAAAGAGTGCCTTTAAATAGTCTGTATAAATTATCTTGAATATATGTTTTTTAAGTATCTAAAAATGACTACAACATCCATATATATAAAAGTGTCCCAAGTCCTACCTTCTGAGCTTTTGATAATTATTTTGGTTAGTCTCTGTGAGAGCAATTATTGGCCTGATGTCCTTGCTCTTTGAAGTACTTCAAATTTTACTTTAATGTATTTGTGTGGTTATAAATTATGGAGGACCCAACATTAATTTTAATTTTTCTGATTTGAAAGTGATGGAGTGGGCGGTCACAAAAAAAAAAAAAGTTGTGGGTGAAGACAGTTACTTAAAATGGAGAAAAATCGAGTCTGAAGGGGAAGCTTAAAACGGAGAAAAGTCTTAATTAAAATTACTTAAAATGGAGAAAAGTCTTACTTAAAATTACTTAAAATGGAGAAAAGTCAAGTCTGAAGGGGAAGCTTAAAATGGAGAAAAGTCTTAATTAAAATTACTTAAAATGGAGAAGAGTCTTACTTAAAATTACTTAAAATGGAGAAAAGTCGAGTCTGAGGGGAAGCTCATTGTAGTGATGTAGTGTTTGCTGCTGAAATGAGACGTTCTTGAAGCAGTTACTTCGTGGTGTGACTCGTGGTGGCCCAGTTTACCTGGGTAGCAACACGCACTCCTGAAAGGTGCAGATGCATTGATAACAATTCCCAATTTCTCTGCAGGTCTTGGAAATGCTGCAGAGGTTCAAGGACTCCAACATCAAACGTGAACGAGAGGTGTTTAACTGCATGCTGAGGAACTTGTTCGAGGAATACCGTTTCTTCCCGCAGTACCCGGACAAGGAGCTGCACATCACGGCCTGTCTGTTCGGGGGCATCATAGAGAAAGGACTGGTTACTTACATGGCCCTGGGCCTGGCCCTGCGCTATGTTCTCGAAGCCTTACGAAAGCCTTTTGCATCCAAAATGTACTATTTTGGTATTGCTGCACTAGATAGGTTTAAAAATAGGTGAGTTCAGTGTGGGTGTTGGTAATTCCTAATGGTGGTGTCTTGTGAAGGTGGAGCCTGCTCTGATCAGGCACCACAGGGTTGCTGAGACGTGTTAGGAATTAACACAGATATGCTGAGCTGAAACACAGCTCATGTTCTAGTTAAAAGGGTGGCTTTTCAAAATGGAAATGTTCGGTGTGGTGCCTGTATAAATGTGGGGCAAACACGTGCTGAAACTAGTGGACTTTGTAAAAATAATTAATGGTGGGTTAGATGAAGTTATCTGATAGAAATGGAGTGAGTGTAATTACTCTTCACAGGTGCATTGCAAGGGAGTGCTACTTGCACTGTTCATTACTTGAAGGACTGACTAGGAACTAAGGTCCAGGGCTTGGGTTTTACACAGGAATCTCAAGTGTGGCAAAATAATCTCAAAAAAAACCCCAACCAAACTTTCTCAAAGCTTTTCATGAATTGCAGATAGAGGAAATTCTGGGTGTGAGGGGTGCTGTTTAAAATGCACTGAGCCAAACTGCAAATTACTTATCCAAATTACTTATTACTTGTTATAAACACTAAATAGAAATGCAGTTGTGTGCTCAGTCAGGTGTGTAGAGATGTAGGATAAGATGAGTTGCTGTGAATAAACCTTGTGTTTTACTGTTAAATGGATTAATTTCAAATGTGTTCTGTGACAAAAAGTCCTTTGTAGAAAATGCTTTATTTATAGCACAGCTGCTGTGAGGAGTCCAGAAGTAATTCTGTGGTGCAGCATGGGAATGACATACCAGTCTGATATTTGTGTTTCTCTGTAATACTGTTTCTGCTCTGGGCTTACACTCCTGACTAATGTGTATTTTGTGTGACAGATTGAAGGACTATCCCCAGTATTGTCAGCACTTGGCTTCTATTAGTCACTTTATACAGTTCCCACATCATTTGCAGGAGGTGAGTGTGTTTGTATTAACAGTACCAGCTCTCCATGATTTTAAATTCTTATGAGCAAATTTCTGTGTTCCTCTGGAAAAGCAGTGCCATGTGTCATGATTTTAGACTGTGTACATCCACAGAATCAAATGCCTTTCCTGAAAGGTTTTTCTGTGGGATAGGGTAGGCCAGGTGAAGGTGGTTATCTGGTACCTTTGGGTTGCTTCTGTTGAAACAGCTACCTGAATATAAACTGAGTGATCCAGCACTGCACATGTCAGTGCACAAAGGATTTAAAGTGGATTCATAGTCCAGTCCCTCAAAGATTTGGAGTTTTCCTCTAAAATAGAGAGCATGCAGCTGGGTTTATACAGTTTCATACTCAGACCTGCTAAAATAATCCAGGAAAAATTTCATTCCTGAAGATTTGATGGGAGCCATGGGAATACTGTGTAGTCCAAAGCAGTGTTCATCATATGGTGCCTGCCTTGAAGGTGTTTTTATTGGTGGAAATAAAGGAAAGCTAATCCCAGTGGCAGAGCTTGAGAGCATGAGCTAAATAAGGAAAAATGTTCCATTGAGGTAGAGAGGCCTCATACCCAAAGCTGAAAAGTCCAATAACAGTCTCGATTTCACTGACAGGTTTCAAACTGTATCCCTTAAATGACAGTCTGATGTTACCAGTTTCTGAGGAAATGTATAGCAGTGGGGAAGAAGCTCTTTTTTTACTATGGAGCTACTTTAAAATATGTAATATCTTGAAGTTGGCCATTTAAGAACTGTGGTTTTGCTTATTGATGCTGAGCTTCAGACTTTTCTGTGTAGCTTTTGGAGTCCTTGCAGAAGACTTCTCACCTGCTTTGTAGATATTCTTCTTGATATTCACACATTGCTCTTAAGCTCTTTTTCTTCTTTCGCTCTGCTGTTTCAGGCCTGGGGGAAAAGAGGTTTTTTGGGTAATGCTGCAGAATTTTAAGGATTTTGAGTCTCATGATGCTTGACATCAACCTGTTGAGGCCAGAGATAGTTTGAGAAAGTCAGTAGTGACAGGCTGTGCTTTGTAAGGGTATTTAGTAGTAGTTTGCAGATTCCCTTAGTCAATAGTGTTGAATATTTTAACAATTGTTGGCAAACCTCTTTAGTGCTTCTGCTAAAACTCAGCCTGCAGTTCTGTTGCTGCATGTGACCTTTCCTCTGTGCTTGTTCACCCTGTTTTAGTACATAGAGTATGGACAGCAATCCAGAGATCCTCCTGTGAAGATGCAGGGATCAATCACCACCCCTGGAAGTATTGCACTTGCCCAGGCTCAGGCCCAGGCCCAGGTTCCAGCAAAAGCTCCTCTTGCTGGCCAAGTCAGCACTATAGTGACCACCTCAACCACCACCACCGTTGCAAAAACCATCACAATCACCCGACCAACTGGAGTCAGCTTCAAGAAAGACGTGCCGGTGAGCACTGTGCCCTTCCCAGAGGTGTTAAAAGTTGCTGCTCTGTGTTGAGTTTAAACTGTGATCTGTTATTTTGTACTTAAAGCATATAAACTTCTCAAATATGACAAACATTTTTGTAGAGAGAAGGCTACACAATTACTTTGGTGTCAAGTTGAAATGTTTTTATTGAGGCTCTAACTGTAAAGACAATTACAGAACCGTTGTTCCTCCTAATGAGCTTCAGTAGGACTCTTAAAGTAGTTGGCAGCTGCTGTTCTGCCTGGGACTTGGGAACACCTACTGCACACATCTGACCTGGCAGTTCTAACTGCATTAGGTTTTTCACATCTTGAGTCACTTGCATAAACAGCTCTCTGAACTGCCTGTCAGTTATTACAGGGTTGGCAGGTTGGCACTGTTGGCTGTTGCACAGAAAGGTTTGGGGCACACTTGGTGCCACGTGTTCACCATGGAAGGGTGGTGCTGTTGCTGTGTGGTGACTGATGCACTGTAAAGTCAAGCCTGTGTTCATATTTTCCCATTTTAAACTCCAGTCAGGATTGATATTTAAAAGTGCATCTCCTTTTCCCTTAACTGCAGTGCAGCAGGTGCCAAAGCCCTGGGGTGCAGTCCTGCAGCTGTAGGGATCTGGGTCACGTTCTGTTGACTTACACTTGACATGCTGCCTCAAAAGTGAACCTCAGGGATTCCTCCTTCCCAAATCAGCACTGAAGAGACTCCCTGCTGTTCTAAGTGCTGCTCACTGTTGTACTGTGATTGTTCTCTGGGCTAAAATTGTCTGCAGGCTGTTAGCCTGAAGGGTGCCATTGCAGTGGCACCTGTTATATGTATGAATGCAGAGGCTTTCTGTGCAGCAGCATTCTTCTGCTGAGTATTGATCATGATTTTTAGGGTAAAAAAATCACTTGGCTCCTTTGGAGTGCTGCTGAAAATGAATCTGAGACAGTAGATGTCTCCTGATAAAGCTCAATTCTATTTTGGCTTGACAGAACAGAGCAGAAGTTTCTTTTGATGTCACCCCTAGGTATTGTCTATTCTTAACTTTTTGTTCTCCCTCCAGCCTTCCATTAATACTACCAACATTGATACGCTGTTAGTAGCAACAGATCAAACAGAGAGAATTGTGGAACCTCCAGAGAATGTCCAGGAAAAAATTGCTTTCATCTTCAATAATCTGTCTCAGTCAAATATGACACAGAAGGCAAGTATGGAAGAATGCTAGTAAAAATAATTCCAATTTCTTTATCTATATTTTTTATGTATTTTTAAGTGTTTGCTGATGATATTCTACAAAATTAGAACTTAAAAAACTTCAGGAGGGAGCACACTGTAAAGAAATGATAGTTTCCAACACTTTCTGCTTGAACCTTTTCAGAGATAATATTTTCCAGGGAGAAGAGAGATGGGTAAAATATACCTGTTTTTAATCTTGAATAAACATTTCACATCATATAAATGGATTGGATACCACTTAACATTGCAAGGTTAAGCTGAAGGACTCTTGTATTTCAAACAGAAATTAAAGGCTTTTTTTTAACTAGTAGAGAAGTGCAGTCCTGCTGCCACCTGTGCCACTCATGTAATTCACCATCTAGTGGGTGGATGGCTTGAACTTGTAAGATGACAACATTTATTTACAGTTGTCTGGCTGGAAGCTGAGAAGTGAGGGAGAAGTAAATTATGACACCTTGCTGATTTCATGATTACATCTTTCCTGGTTGACCAGATCTTTGGATACTGAGTCACTGATTTCAGATATTTTTTGAGAAAAACAACATCAGTGTTAAAAGCAGTTGACTGCCCATAACTGTGTGTTGGTCAGAGCTGGCCCCAGAAGGTTTTGGTTTTCTTCTCATCTATTCTCTGGTTTGCTTTCTCTTTGGTTTGGCCACAGGTGGAAGAACTGAAGGAAACAGTGAAAGAAGAGTTCATGCCGTGGGTATCACAGTATCTTGTGATGAAGAGAGTCAGTATTGAGCCAAACTTTCACAGCTTATATTCAAACTTCCTCGACACACTTAAAAATCCAGAGTTTAATAAAATGGTTCTGAATGAAACCTACAGAAATATCAAGGTGAGAAGTGCAAATTTGGGTAGAGTTAAAGATTAAGGAGCATTCTCTTCTCCTCATTCTGTTTGCTTATTATGTTGCTGATCTTCAACTATGGAATATCATTCAAAAATCTACTTCCTAGCTTACTGTTTAACTTTATGAACACCAGGTTATCTTTATGAACACCAGGATTCTTTTCAGTTAGGAACGTACCGAAGACTTAAATTATATTTTAACAGGAGAGAAAATCTGCATTTGGATTTATTTATGTAGGTGGACTCTAAATTTGTGTGAGGTTTGCAAATTATAACCTAGGGGAAAACTGCTTGTGGTGTGGTTGTTTTGGGTGGGGAAAGTGTAAAGATAAGAAAACCACACTCTGCTGTTCTGGTCAAAGAGGAATAAAGGGGAAAGGAAGTGTGTAGAAAATGGGGGTGTAACAGCCAAAATTTACTAAGGGCTAAGATAATGTGAAGGGGAGGAGGAGGAGGAGGAAGAAGCAGAAGCCCAGAAGTGCTGAACAGATGAAACAAGCTCTTGGACCAAGCACTATTTTTAAACCTGTTGGTGGAATTTCCTGACCGCCATGGGTTACGCTGTAGTGCAAAAGCATCTCCTGGCTCTTGAGAGCACAGCTGACCTTGAGCTGTTCAGCTGATGCTCCTCTGAAGCTGAGGAACAGAACTAACAACAGCAGAGTACTTGGGACATGATTTAAGCCTTGACATGAGAATTAAATGGTTTGCCTAGAAATGCAGGCTGTAGCCTTCATGTCTGTGATGAGGCTTTAAGAGGAACCATTGCCTGCACAAAGTTAGACTTCTGCTAAATGAATAGTTGTAAGAGTCTCAACAAAGTAAATAAATGGTAAGGTCTGGGAAGGTGTAATACTCTTTTTTGATCCTTTTAAAGAAATTACTTTGCAGTCATTATAGAGCAGATTTAAAGGTTCCTGTCTTAAAGCAAAGGCTGCTCCAGTATCTCTCCAGTGAGACTGAAGCTCAGAACCTCATGTTCTAAAACTTTGCCTTCAGTCAGATCAGCTGTTGGATTTGGTTCAGAGGCTGATAATCTTCAGGTTGTTGCTCAAGCTGCTTTTTTTGCTGTTTTCATTAGGTGCTCTTGACATCAGACAAAGCTGCAGCCAACTTCTCAGACCGCTCCTTGTTGAAGAACCTTGGCCACTGGCTGGGAATGATTACCATGGCTAAAAATAAGCCCATCTTGCACACGGTGAGCTTCTGTCATCACAGATTGCTTTGGCATGCATTGATAAGCTGTTGTGCAGTAGCATAAGCTATTTGGGAAATGTTATCACCTTTCTGGTGCCTCTTTTTTGTGCCAAGTACAAAGTATGATTCCACAGTTGGTCATTTAAGACTTCTAAATATTTTTTTTTATATCAATAAAATTAGTAGCTGTATTTGTTTTGGAGAGAACCTGTTAATCCCTTGTAAAAATGTAGATATGTAAATCTTTGTTCAAAAAGTAATTGCTGCTTAACAGTCTGTAAAATTCAAGGGCTGTCTTGACTCAACCTTGCCTGTATCTGAAAAGGAAGTAGTTTGTCAGTGGAACTTTGCAGTGTGTTTGGTGTTTTCTCCACCCTTCTTCCCAGTTCAATTGTTGATGGTATTTTTCAGGATTTGGATGTGAAATCACTACTACTGGAAGCATATGTGAAGGGACAGCAGGAATTGCTTTATGTAGTGCCATTTGTTGCCAAAGTCTTAGAATCCAGTGTCAGGAGCGTGGTAAGTGTCTTTGTGCTGACAGAGTATTGCAGAAAGTAATTAGCTTTTGTCACAAAGTAAAAACTGATTGAATTCCATGGAGAGAATGAAAAGGGATGCAAGGCCTTAAAGTGAAGGTGTTCTGTTTTGAGGGGAAGTACATGGCCCATGCATTTTTGCCATATAAATAGTTGGTGTTAGCTGAACTGTGCTGTGGTATCCCTCAACAGAGCTCTATTGAGAAATGGAAGGATGCCATTGAAGAGGTTCTGGAATATATTTATTTTTTGATTATTTTTTTTTATTCCATCCACTTTGACCCTGATCAGCTTGTCAGTTCTACTTGGCATAGAGCTGATGGTGTTTCCAGTTTTACACTTAGCTTCCTAATGTAGTTCCAGTTAAGTTACTGGACTAATTATTACCAGAATACTAAATTCCACCCTAAATGCAGCTGTACAAAAGTTTCCATGGCTGTGCTTTCCATGCTTATGTTCCAAAACTTCCACTCATAAGCCATGCAGGTGATTCAAGAAGTTCATGTAATAGTGTTCTTTTCTTTTGTCTTGTAGGTTTTCAGGCCTCCCAACCCATGGACAATGGCCATTATGAATGTCTTAGCTGAGCTACACCAAGAACATGATCTAAAAGTAAGCTGCTGTTTTCCTTTTCTGTACCTGCTGAGTGGGGTTTTCTTGACATACCAGTCAAGAGGGATGTTGTGAAGGACCACGCAGCACTTCTCGCTGCTTTAGCACGGGGAGAGTGCTTGGGCATTGCTTTATTGGGTAGAACTTGGGTGCAGCTCTTCTCCTGTGAGGTCAGAGTGCAAGATATTTGTCTGATCACTGTTATTCTCTGAAAGGGGTGGGTTAGAATGGGCAGCTCGGAAGCTGAGTGGCTGGTAGATGTTTTGTGCCTTTTCCTTGTGACACGTCCTGAACTAGAACTGTTTTGCAGTTGAATCTGAAGTTTGAGATCGAGGTGCTCTGCAAGAATCTTGCACTGGACATCAATGAGCTGAAACCTGGAAGTCTCCTGAAAGATAAGGATCGTCTGAAAAACCTGGATGAGCAGCTCTCTGCTCCAAAGAAGGATGTGAAGCAGCCAGAAGAGCTACCACCCATCACAACAACCAGTAAGTACATCTCATGAAATCCATAGTCACACTGTGGAAGTTCAAATAAGACAGGTTTTGCTATTATGAAGAAAAGTTTGAAGCTCCATATGCTATTGTGACATTCCTGAATGCTTGGGAGCACTTGGATAGTTTTGTAATACAAGTAGGTGTACAGAGTTTGGAGATGGGTAGGGATGGAAGCCATCATGAGGAGTAATTCTGCATGTGGGGTGTGTAGCTACTCCTAGAAGGGAGTGAGGCAAAATGATCTATTAACACGACATCAGGGGATAAACTGTTGTAACAGACAGCTCTGTTAGAATGTGCTGAAGCTGCTTTGGAACTAATCATTGGGAAAATGGAGAATGAAAGGTTGAGTTTCTGGGGTTTTATGATGAAACTACGTAACTTTTAGTTTTTTGGTCATTTTTTGGTTTAGTTATATATTACTTGTGTTATAAGCATTTGCTTTTCACTAATGGCTCAATACAAACCTACTTGTGTTCTCCAGCTGCTTCTACAACTCCAGCTACCAGCACCACCTGTACAGCCACGGTCCCTCCACAGCCCCAGTACAGTTACCACGACATCAACGTGTATTCTTTGGGAGGCTTGGCTCCACATATTACCTTAAATCCCACGGTAAGCTTCAGAGCTGATCTGATTTGATAAAAGAATTCTTACCACCAGATTTGCCACAGATCTCAGCTGGTGGGAGCAGCATTTTGCAAACTGAAATTATTGCGGAGTCCCTTTTCAAAAGTAATGGGGAGGTTGAGCGCTAATGAGTAATCAAACGGAGAACTTTAGAGGTGATTAGTAGTTGCATTAGCAACCTGAGATGGTCAAGTGGTCTTTCACTGTGATGTTAATATCCACTTTGGGGGGTCCCCTGGTGGCCTAGCGGTTAAGGTGCCCGAGGACGCAGGTTCGATTCCGGCCCTGCTTCAGGGACACCCCCGGGTAGATGGAGCTCGTCAGCCCCTAAGGCCA